>CAJQUN010000016.1:4375551-5063605 GCA_907163345.1 Haberlea rhodopensis | reverse complement strand
AGATTTAATAAAAGAAGGGTTGTTTATCGAGTTGACAAACCCATACCCCGTGTTGTTCTTTTTTTACATATGAAGAGATAAGGATACATTTGAATGATCTACAAGATAATGCAATGAGAATTTAAAATACAAATTACAAATGTAAATAAATAAAAATTGAAGATTATATAGTCGCTAGATCTTCAAAATCTTCATAGATTTTAGCAGTGGAGTTTATCTTCTGTTTAACAAATATAACCATAGAGAAAATATTATGTATCCTCGGCTCGAATCATTTTAATACATAATGATAAAAATCAATTGGGTTTTCATTATTTTTTTCCTCAAGTCGCTATATATCCTTTTTTACGTGAGTGGAAAATTCTTGTGCAAACTTCTAACGAAACAAAATCCCAACTATTGAATCACACTCAATACTTTTTCTTCTCTTCCCTCCTTCCATTGCTTTTCGTCCTTCCCACACAACCCCAAGATTCTCCCTTTCATATTCTGACAAGCAATTTTTTCTTACAGAGAGATGTGTTACCCAAGCGCATATTTGCCAGGTGCTTACCACCAGACTAGTCCTGACCGGCCAATGGTTACGCCAGTGGCATCACTTGCAAGGTTTAACAGAGGTCTCCGATTGGCTGAGAGAGCTTGCAGAGACCGTGGGAAGATAAAAGCATGTCTGTGTTCACCCACGAGCCATCCAGGGTCGTTTCGTTGCAGGCATCATCATGGAGAATACCAGTGGGTTAATAGGCTGAGAGCCCAGCTTTCTTGAATAATAATATCGATAAGGGAAAACTGATGTTTCATTGATTTTATTTGCTATGTTGAAACTGTACAAATCAACAAATACGATCAATAAAATGCTATTTTCAAACTTCAAGTATGAAATAAATAACCGAACCACATTACAGCGTCTGTTTGTTATTACATTGAGGTAAATATTTTCCCCGAAATTTAAAAGATGGAGACCCTTGTTCCATATAGCTAAAAATTGAAAGCTAAAAATGGTTTATAAGGGATTTGAATGGAGTTTTATATCAATTTAGGTTAACCATTTCGTAAAGAGGGGACATATATGAAATTGTTACTACAAAAACCCATTATGCAGTCGTGCTTGCGCGAGACTGGGCATGGAGCGTGACAAAATGGTATCAAAGTAGATTACCAGCAGGAAACACCGGGAGATAAGTGCTATGTAGGGCAAAGTGCTACATGCGTGGGAGCCACCTCTTGTGAACCTAAGGGGCTTAGTGCTACATGACGGGGGCAACCTCTTGAACCTACGGGGCAAAGCGTTACATATACGGTAGCCACCTCTTGAACCTTTATAAGTCATCTCTAGATTCCCGGCGCTGGTTGATCGATAGATTAGGACGCGTCGAGGACGCCACGTTCTGAAAGACGGGTGATTATGATACCCTTGTCCATATAGGTAAAAACTAAAAGTTTAAAATGGTCTATATGGGATATGAATGAACTCTTATATCAACTTGACTTAATCATTTTCGTAAAGCAATTATGAAACACATCAGAAACCTGTCGAAAATATGATAATTTACAAGTAAGTTTTTCACTCTTGCATGCTCCTTGTATTTAAATTTCCTTGCATTAAACAGAATGGACAAATCAACTTTTAACATTTAAAATATGATATTCCTAATTTATATATTCAAATTTCATAAATTAATAGATAAATTACTAATTAGTGATAATAATGTGAGCATTAATTATTATGACGAAATTCAAAAGTAGAAAATAAATAATATAGCTGTTGAAATTTGAAGCTTTTGAAAGTGTAAGCATAATATAACTCAATGAAAATATTTTCCAAAAAAATTCTAAAAAATAAGAGGAAAAACTACTCAACGAATTTCCAAGATGAATTGAATGAAGTTATCAAGATTTAAGGTTTCTCTTCGCATATTTAATCTCTAAAATCTCGACATCATTTCCTCTGTCGTACCGTAGCACATACTGAGGAATCTCTTCAAGATTGATGCGCCTTCCAACAAAGCCACACCAACATTCCTCCTCAGCATCTTCTTCTTCAACATCATCTATGCCAAAGCCAAATCACAACATAAAAAACGAGTAACCGGAACCACTGAACTGTTGGACCAGCGGCGGATTTGAAAATTTAATTGGAGAGATGAGACAAAAAAATAAAATTTTATTCTAAAAGGGAAGGCTGTTGGCTGAAATTTGGATTTGCCGCGGCTTTAAGACACAACTGCAATGCTTACCTTCTTCGAGTTTGAGATAACTAAGAAAGTGGGAATACCCATTTGCAACAACATCAAGATCGTCCATGGTGAAGTTATATCGTTTTTCGAGAGCCAAGTATAATACCTGGAATAAGTAAAGAAAATGTATATGTTTAAGTTCAAAATGATGGTTCACAACAACCCTTCAAATGCTTCATAACTCATCCTCAAGACGAGCTGTTTCCAATCAAATTTTCATGCCCAGTAGCAGCGTTTGTTATCGATGTTTTGTACATACCAATATAGCATATCTCATCTTGTAATTCACGTTTAAAACTGATTCAAAGATTTGATGTACCTTTTCTTGACCAGTGGACATGAGAACTTCTAACATGTTGAACAAAGCATCCGTTAAATCGTCACTATAAATTACATCTGCAGCCACGAGCAAAGAAGCTCTATTCAACTTTTCGACTTCAGAGACGATCCATCCGTAGCTGGACAAAGTGATGGAAATTTCCCAGTATCCTCAGATTTTTTTGTTCTGGTAGTAAAAAAAGTTACAGAACGAAAAATACCTCTTTTGAGATGAAAAGGTTTCTATGACCCGAGGGGGCCATGGATGGTTCCAATCAAGTTCACGTACATATACAGAAGCCTTTTCATGGAATAATCCCGCATTCAGATGAACATTCTTAGCACAGTTACCAAGTACTTCAACGCTGTGGTCTGTTAACCAGCATAGCATAATGATATTTCCGAGGGAATGGATGACAGATCCATGTATTCAAAATCGTGATAAAGAATCAGGGCATATAATAAATAAAGTTTCACCAGTTATGAAGACTGTGTTAGCAGCACGTGCAAGTAGCATGCCAATCAAACCTGTCCAAAAAAGTGAAAGAAATACAAGAACCACAATGAGAACAAACAGCGACGGGTTAAAATTGCTGGTTTTAAGGACTGCTATTTTACTGTCCTTCGGCCAAAAAAATCCGAAGACTTAATCATATCTACGATTCCATGATTCAACAAACCCATAAAACCAGGCTTAAACAACTTTACCTGTACCGGCTCCAAGTTCTACGGCAACAATTCCATCAAACTTCGACAAATTATACATCATATGCAGCACAAAGTCGGCCAACACCAGTTCTGCTCTCCAGACCTGATCGAGGAAAAACACGCAACAATAGCACGCTGAAAAAAGAAGCATCCAGTATAGCTTGTTAAATACACAGATTGGTATTGACAAGAAAAATAGAGATGAATCCACTGGCATTAAACAAAACAACAAAACATCACTAACCAAAATGGTAACAAGTTCTTAAAAATGGCAAACATAGAAAAGTTCACTGGAATGAAGGTATGATGAGCATTCCGAGAAGATGAAACAGATTTCACTACCTGGAGACCAACACTTGGGATAGATGAGGTAACATGATGCTGTATGGTGATGACAAAAGAATCATTCCCTGGATCTGAGAATCAAAGAAACAACAATTCTCAACATATTTCTCATCCTCTTTGTTTCAATTTTCCCTTTAATTTGTTTGAAGGTCTGGGAGATTGAGAGAAGGGTATTTTCCAATTTTCAGAACCATAAGACACATAAGCACTTTAATCAAAAGACTTCTGGCTAACATCCTATATCACAAACAACCACCAAAAAATCAACGAACCGTAGCCAAAAGCCCGTACTGAAATGGGCATAACTTTCATTTCATCTTTAGAATCAAGTTGAATGCTTTCTTAAACCAAAGGATCTAAAATGGCTTCTCCTGTTCAAATTAAACATAGTTTAACCTACATGGAGAATACAACTTTTCGACTGAGGATACCATTGCATTATACGAGGCTGGCTGAGAGGATCTAAAGATCAACCACCCACAAATGTACGCACAAACTCTACAAAATTTAACAAAAAGAAAACTTGCACAATATCACCGGACGGTTGGTAAACATGGTGAGCAATTTTCTAATACTTCAAAAAAAAAAAAAAGTAATACAACATGACTGAAACTTAAAAAAACCGTCAAAGACAAAGATGTCATGAAAAAAATATAATTCAAATAGTTGAAGAACACTTACCGGTCTGCCGAGTCCGCCTGAGGTAGAATTAAATCACCATCTTCATCAACTTCACAAACTTTTGCCCTCACTGTACTCAAACCATCTCCAATCCGTTCCATCACTGCATCGTTAAACATATTACGAAGCAGTTATCCAAAAAAGTCACTAAATTGTCAATCTTGTAGTAAAGTTTAAGAATAGAGAGACATTTCAATACGAACAAGGTGGATGCACCGAAAAACAATTAAACTTTATGCATTATTTTTAGAAAATGCAACTTTTTCTACAGTAAACAGCCTCCTCCCATATCTCACCCACCGGATTAAATTCGTGCCCGTACCAAATACTATCAGAGTTAATATATTACATACAGCGATCAAATTGTCCTACATGAGCAACTACAGATTTTACTGCGTTGTATGTAGAAATTGTTCTTGAATAATCATAAATTGAGTTCATTACAAAAAATTCGATGAATTAAATAGAAGAAAGGAGGGGAAAATACCCTTACGATGTGGAAGTGAGATAGTAAAATGGGAGATATGTGCAGCGGAGTGGTTTGGAGGACAGCCCAGGTGAACCTCACTCATCACCTGTTCCTCCTCCGACACGCCACCGCCTTCTTGAGTCGTACTCGGAAACTCTTCCGGCAATCCTGAACCTCCGCCTGTCATCGTCCTGTCTGTTGAGAGTGAGAAGTTCCAGATAGCTGGATCTCGGATAACGCGTCAACAGGAACGTAGACATGACCGCGGTTTGCCAAAAACCGCTGCCGGGCCAGGACCTATTCAACTATTCAATTGGTCCGAACCGTAACCGGTATATACTCATAATCGGCCCGTCACTGTATAGGTCGGTTACGGTTCAAGGGCCCGAAAACCTCGGAACCATTGGTCAGAACAGTCGATTTCCCGGTTTTTTAAAAAAAATTAAAATTAAAGTGTGTTGATGAAAATTCAAACTCTTGACTTCTATCATATGTAGACAGCTTCTCACCACAAAGTTATTGCCTAAATTGTTTTATTTCGGATAATATGCAATTATATATACTAACAAATAATATATATATATATATATATATATATAATGTGTAAATGTAATAATAACTATTTTATATTGACAATAATAAATAAAAATTAACTACAAAAACAAGTTATTCTCTTAAATAAATATATAAAATATAAACAAATCTATAGCAAAGTAAATATTACAAAAAAATATTGGATAAATTCATAAGAACTAAAAAATAGTGGCTGCAAAATAAAATGCTATAATAATGGAGCAAATTATTACAAACAAATATATTATATACTTTAAAAATTATTCTGCAAGCACTTTATGTTCATTATTTGATTTATATTATGTATATAACAATTAAATAAGTATATCTTAATTTCTCATAGTATGACTTACAATAGAAACATGATAACGTAATATATGATTAATTAATAAAATCTTTTAATAATTCATTATACTGATTTATGAACAATATATTGAATTGATAATTCACTAACTTTACATTATATAAATTAATAATTTCTAACTTAATATATTTATGATTAATCAATGAAATCATCATCAAAATAATTTTATTGACATTTGTTTCTTATTTAAATTGATAGTCACAAATCTCATTACTGACTCTTTTAACATAATAATAACTTTTGTGTTGTTTTCTTATAGATAAACAACAAATAATTCAATGTTATACTCGTTAATTTTATATGAAATTAGTACCATAATTGTAAATATTTTATACCATTGTCATTTGTAATTAGTACCAAAGTTTTATAGGTTTCATAATAATTTCATATGTAATTATCATAATTGTAAATGTTTCATAACAATCTCTTTTGTAATTAGTACTAAAGTTGTACATGTTTCATACCAATTTCATATGTAGTTAGTACCAAAGTTGTATATGGTTCGTACCAATTTCATATGTAATTAGTATCATAATTGTAAATGTTTCATATCAATATCATTTGTAATTAGTACCAAAGTTGTAAAAGTTTCATACAAATTTCATATGTAATTAGTACCATAATTGTAAATGTTTCATTCCAATGTTATTTGTAATTAGTATCAAAGTTGTATACGTTTCATACCAATTTCATATGTAATTAGTATTGTAAATGTTTCATAACAATTTCTTTTATAATTAGTACTGATGTGATATGACATATTGACCTCCTCGGGTAAAATCCCCTCAAGAGCCGAACAAGTCATATACCGAACAGAGGACACCGAACAGATAGCACCGAGCAGGGTTTTACCGAACATAAAGACACCGAACAGAACAGCTATTAAACCCTCCTCGGTTTTCTGGTCAAAGACTAGCGGAAGACCCGGAGATAACCAACAAATCAATCGGCGTGGATAAACGTGCAGTAATGGGGTGCGGATTTCTCGGACACGTTTGGCCCCAATTAAGCCACGATCAGAGGACATCGTGTTCCGGATCTCCCGCGAGCCAATCACTGGGAACATCCCTATAAATACCCACGGATGTTATCACAGAGAATGTTGGATTTTTTCTGGGCAAAAAGACTCCGAAGAGAGCAAATTTATTTCTGTTCGGTCTTTTCTATTATTTTTTCTGAGATACTCATATAAGTCGTTGGGCGATTGTCATTTGCGTCAACAGAGTTTTGTAAATCATCAACGTTTATAGTGAAGTTTTATACTGGACTAGGTCCCGTGGTTTTTCTCTCAATTTGAGGGTTTTTCACGTAAAAAATCTTGGTGTGTTTATCGTTATTTTCATTAACATTTTATTCTACCTTATATTTAAAAATTTCGAATCATGTCATTGGCGCCGTCTGTGGGAACAAAGAGTAAAGACGTTGAAGTAATGATATTTCATTAAGGATCCGGGACAAAATGGTTAGAAGCAAAGGACGAGGGCCAATGTCAGGAAGGGATAAACCAACAACGCCCCCCCCCCCCCCCACGTTCATGCCCAGAACCAGAAGGAGCAGGGGAGGCTGGATCATCTCAGAAAGTTTCACGAGTATTGCTCACCGGAGGAATACCCATGGAACATTTAACAGAGATGATTGCTAAAACTGTCGGAGAAGTTATGAAGCAATTTATGACCCCCCCCTTGTCAGGAAGAAACTAAGGAAGAAGATGAAGACTCAGCCTCTGTAAAGAAGTCAGAGGAGGAGGTTGGAGAATCGAAAGATCTTCCTAATCATTCAAATGATGAGATAGATAGGGCTTTGCACCACCAAATGGAGGATTTAAAAGAGGAGTTACAAAAAATGCGCAATAAAATGGAAGGGCGTATCTACTCGGCAAGGAGGAGCACCCCGTTTACTCCTCAAGTCATTGATGATCCTCTGCCTCTTAATTTTAGAACTTTAAGTGTGGGGAAACGGATCCAGAGGAATATTTGTCTCGATTTGAGAATGCTTCGCTCCTTCATCAGCTGACAGATGGGGTGAAATGTAGAGTGTTCTTGACTACCCTAGCTGGCGCTGCTCAATCATGGTTCAACCAATTACCATCAGGAATAGTGGATTCCTTTCCTAAATTCAGCTCATTGTTCATCCATCAATTCGCGAGCAGTAGGAGTTGCAAGAGAACAGCCCGGTGGGAACCCGAAGTGAGGCTTCGCCGATTGAGAATACTCCGGTCTCAGGCAGATGGAGAAAGAGTCCCTACGGGATTTTTTGAAAAGGTTCAATCAAGCATGCCTTGATGTTCCACATGTGACGTCCGAAATACTAGCCAGCGCTTTCACCCAGGGGTTGAGGGAGGGGGACCTGTTCAGATCGTTAGCCAAGAAGCCACCGTCGGATTATGACGAATTGCTAGGACGTGCCTCTAAATACATTAACTTAGAGGAAGCGCAGAGGATGAAACAGAAGAAGGAAATAAAAAATGGTGGTGAAGTCAATAGGAAAGAGAGGCCGCTAGAGCCGCCTAAGAGGAATTTTGATCAATACCTACCGATGAGATCTTATCGGGAGGTAGCCATGAACTAAATTATGCCGAAGAGGGGTCGGGGAGGACCTTACGGAAGAGGAGTATTCCGAGGAGGAAACACTCGAGGAGGGAATGTTCATGAAGGAAGAATGGGTATAAGGCGAGGAGGTGACGGTGACCTGAGGAGCAATGTCCCTTTCCCTCGGAATAATGCTAATCCAGGGAGAGGAGCACATCAACCAGTTCCTTGGGCAGTACAGGGGGAAAGATTGGAGGGAGAAAATCAAGTTACCAGGGAAAGGACCGTGAGCAATGTTCCTAACCGAGGACTATACATATGATTTCGGGAGGAACATCATGTGGAGATTCAAACCGAGCAAGAAAAAGTTATGCTCGAAGACTCGAAATATTATCCATTAACCCAAGTCATACTCATGAAAGTCCTTCTATAACTTTCGGACCTGCAGATTTACAGGGGATTTATTTTCCCCACGAGGATGCCTTGGTCATTTCGGCTAAAGTGGCCAACTACAATGTGCAAAGAATCTTCGTCGATACAAGCAGCTCGGCAGATGTGCTCTTCCTTAATACTTTGAAGCAGATGGAATTGGAAGTATAGCTGTACAAAAAGTGAATACTTCTTTGCATGGGTTCACCGGAGAAGTCATAAGTCCCATAGGACAAGTGTCTTTACCCGTCACCTTAGGAGAGGAGTCAAAGACAAAAACGAAGATGATCACCTTCCTCATATTGGATGCACATTCCTCCTATAATATAATATTGGGTCGGCCGGCATTAACGACCTTCGAAGCGGTCGCTTCTACTTACTACTTGAAGATAAAATTCCCGGTAGGAGATGAAGTTGGACAAGTAAGGGGAAGTCAAAGTTCATCAAAAAAATGCTATGTGCAAGAGTTAAAGCAAGACAAGGGAAATAATAGAGAAGAAGGGAAGCGAGGAAGTAATAAGAGGAAACATGGACAGCTTGAGGCGGAGGAACGGATAGTACCGGAGGAGGAATTTATGAGTATCGAGTTAGGTCACCCGGCAAAAACTACTCGCATCGGATCCAAGTTGGATCCAGAATTGAGGAAAAGGGTGATTGAGTGCTTAATAGATAACGTGGATATGTTCGCTTGGAATACCTCTGATTTAATTGGGGTAAAACCCGAGATCGCTGAGCATCATCTAAATGTGGACACGGGTGCTCGGGCAATTAAGCAGAAGAGAAGGCATTTTGGACCCGAGAAGGATGCCGTCATAGCTAAACAAGTAGAGGAGTTGCTGAAGGCAGGTCATATACGAGAGATTAGTTTCCCTACATGGCTCTCAAATGTGGTTCTAGTACCTAAAGCATGAGACAAGTGGATGATGTGTGTAGATTTTCGGGACGTGAACAAAGCATGTCCCAAAGATTGTTATCCATTGCCGAGGATTGATCAATTAGTGGACTCTACTGCAGGACATGAGCTGTTATGTCTTATGGATGCTTATCAGGGATATCATCAAATCCCCTTAGCCCACGAGGATCAGTCCAAGGTTAGCTTTGTCACAGCGGGAGGAACTTTTTGCTATGTTGTAATGCCCTTCGGATTGAAAAATGCTGGGGCCACTTATCAGAGACTGATGGATAAGATGTTCAAAGATCAAATAGGGCGGAACGTGGAGGTTTATGTTGATGACGTCCTGATCAAAGGCAAGAAGGCCCAAAATCTGATCGAAGATATGGAGGAGGTCTTTGCTACTTTAAGAAGATTTGGCATGAAATTAAATCCCGTCAAATGCACTTTCGGAATTCATAGTGGAAAATTCTTGGGATATATGGTGACAGAGAGAGGTGTGGAAGCTAATCCTGAGAAAATCCGACCAATCCGAGAAATGAACCCTCCTCGGACATTAAACGAAGTACAAAGGTTAGCAGGAAGAATAGCGGCGCTTAGTCGATTCATATCTCGATCGGCTGATAGGAGTTTGCCTTTCTTTAAAGCATTAATGCGAGGAATGCAGTTTGAGTGGGATGATCAGTGTCAGAAAGCTTTCGAAGACTTGAAAGAATATCTAGCTCAGTTACCCTTAATGAATAAACCCGAGCACAATGAGACCCTCCTCGTCTACTTGTCGGTAACCGAGGAAGTTGTCAGCTCGGTGTTAATTCAAGAGAAGTTAGGGCAGCAGCAACCGGTATATTATGTCAGTCGAGCTTTGCAAGGAGCCGAACAGAGATATCCTGAAATTGAAAAATTAGCCTTGGCTCTCATGATCACGGCAAGAAGGCTTCGGCCGTATTTTTTATCTCACCCTATCATGGTGGTAACTAGCACTCCCTTGGGAAGGCTCTTGTCAAAAGCAGAAATTTCAGGACGGATGGTGAAATGGGCCACAGAATTGAGTGAGTTCGATATTTCTTATCAGCCTCGGACTACCATCAAAGCTCAAGCCTTATCGGATTTCTTGGTTGAAGTGACTCATACTCGTGAAGAAAAAGATTGGAGCCTATTTGTAGATGGATCATCTACTCAAATAGGAAGCGGTGCAGGAATTATACTTATCAGTCCAGAAGGAGAGGAAATTGCCATAGCTATTCAGTTCGGTTTTCATTCCTCAAACAATGAGGCCGAATTCGAAGCTCTCCTCTCAGGCTTACGAGTAGCATTAGACGCCGGAGCTCGGAAAGTGAAAGTGTTCATGGATTCAATGCTGGTTGTTCAGCAGGTAAATGGGGTATACAAGGTGAAAGAAGAAAAGTTGAAAAAATATGTGGAGAAGGCTCAAGTATTAATGACTCAGTTCCAGGAAGTGGAATTGAAGCAAATACCACGAGAAGATAATAACTGAGCAGATGCACTCGCAAAATTGGCCAGTTCCATTCATGAGTGGAAGAACAGGAAAGTACTGGTACAAGATCTTTTGGTCTCGCACATAGCTATCAACAGTATAATAAATTTGGAGCCTTGTATTATATCCGATTGGCGAGAGCATATCATTAAATTCTTGAAAAACAAGGTGTTGCCATTAGATCCGAAGGAAGCTGCTCGGGTGAAGAGAGTGAAGAGGCGTTTTGTGTTAGCAGAAGGTAAATTGTTCAAAAAGGGATTTTCAGCTCCCTTCTTGCAATGCACATCAGTACAAGAAGGAGAACATTTGCTAAAGGAGATTCACGAAGGCTGTTGTGGGAATCATTTGGGAAGCAATATGTTATACCAGAAAGCCCTTCGGGCAGGATACTATTGGCCCAGTATGAAAGAGAATGCCTAAGAAATTGTTAAAAAATGTAACAATTGCCAGAAACATGCAAATTTATCTCATATACCCACAGAGGTCTTAAATAGCAGTGTTACTTCCTGTCCCTTCGATCAATGGGGGATGGACATCGTCGGACCTTTTCCTCTTGCCACGGGACAAAGAAAATTCCTCCTAGTAGCAGTTGAGTACTTTACGAAATGGGTGGAAGCTGAGCCTTTAGCAAAAATAACTGAGGAGGAAATTATTAGATTCCTATGGAGAAGCATAGTATGTCGGTTTGGAATACCGAGGAGAATAATTTCTGATAATGGAAGACAGTTTCAGGGAAAGAAATTACAGGAGTGGTGCGAGGATATGAAAATCAAGCAAGTATTCACGTCAGTGGCCTACCCACAGTCAAATCGGCAAGTTGAAGTTATTAACCGCATTCTATTACATGGGATTAAGACGAAGCTGGAAGGGGCCCGAGGAGAATGGGTAAATGAACTACCTGGAGTCTTGTGGGCATACCGAACAACTCCTCGGGTATCTACAGGGAAAACTCCGTATAGTCTGGTATACGATTCGAAGGCCCTCATTCCAGCAGAAATTGGGGTTGAATCTCTCCGAGTACAATGTTATGATCCAGAGCAGAACGAAGGTAGAAGAAATCAAGAGTTAGATGAGATTGATCAACTAAGAAAACAAGTTGTAGCAAGAACAGAGCTTTATAAGGTAAGGATTACTAATGCTTATAACCGAAGTGTTCGCCCAAGAACATTTCAAGTCGGGGATTTGGTGTTACGAACAACAAATCCTACTGGTGAGGTGAAAAAGTTGGCACCCAAATGGGAGGGCCCTTACAAAATTAAGGAAGTGATCGGAAGAGGAGCCTACAGGCTGGAGGATCATGAAGGTCGGAAGTTGGTAAGACCTTGGAACATTCATAACTTGAAGAAATATTTTGTGTAATCTTTCTTTGTTATTTTAGTTATGAATTCAGCAGTAATAAAATAAAAGTATTTGATTCATTGAGCTTGTTCGGAATTTTAATGATTTACTCGTGGGATCGGGATGTTTGGTCCACGATTAAACGTTAAATTATCATCGGTTTACTCGTGGGATCGGGATGTTTGGTCCACGTTTAAACGTTAAATTATCATCGGTTTACTCGTGGGATCGGGATGTTTGGTCCATGTTTAAACGTTAAATTATCATCGGTTTACTCGTGGGATCAGGATGTTTGGTCCACGTTTTAAAACTAAAATTGCCTAAGTGTTTATGCTCGGGGTAGCGAGCTTGTTCGGAATTTTAGTTGTTTACTCGTGGGATCGGGATGTTTGGTCCATGTTTTAAATCTAAAATTGCCTAAGTGTTTATGCTCGGGGTAGCGAGCTTGTTCGGAATTTTAGTTGTTTACTCGTGGGATCGGGATGTTTGGTCCACGTTTTAAACCTAAAATTGCCTAAGTGTTTATGCTCGGGGTTGCGAACTTGTTCGGAATTTTAGTCGTTTACTCGTGGGATCGGGATGTTTGGTCCAAGTTTTAAACCTAAAATTGTCTAAGTGTTTATGCTCGGGGTAGCGAGCTTGTTCGAAATTTTAGTTGTTTACTCGTGGGATCGGGATGTTTGGTCCACGTTTTAAACCTAAAATTGCCTAAGTGTTTATGCTCGGGGTAGCGAGCTTGTTCGGAATTTTAGTTGTTTACTCGTGGGATCGAGATGTTTGGTCCACGTTTTAAACCTAAAATTGCCTAAGTGTTTATGCTCGGGGTAGCGAGCTTGTTCGGAATTTTAGTTGTTTACTCGTGGGATCGGGATGTTTGGTCCACGATTTAAACCTAAAATTGCCCAAGTGTTTATGCTCGGGGTAGCGAGCTTGTTCGGAATTTTAGTTGTTTACTCGTGGGATCGGGATGTTTGGTCCACGTTTTAAACCTAAAATTGCCTAAGTGTTTATGCTCGGGGTAGCGAGCTTGTTCGGAATTTTAGTTGTTTACTCGTGGAATCGGGATGTTTGGTCCACGTTTTAAACCTAAAATTGCCTAAGTGTTTATGCTCGGGGTAGCAAGCTTGCTCCGAATTACTAGTAAATGATTTTATTAATAAACGAAAAAGAAATATAAGAAAAGGTAAAAGCTCTACCCTACGGTTGGAATAGCTCCTCGGGGAGGCTTTCCAAAGCAGCACTTACATCAAGGAAATCTTTTGAAGCTCCTTCGGGAGGGTAGCCTTGAGATCCAAATTGACTGACGCATGCTTCAAAGCCATGATCAAAAAACTTGTAAGCACGGTCAGCCACCATGTTGCTATACTCTGGAGACTTCAAAAATTCAGCTTTCTTCGAGAGCCAGAGTTCTTCCACATGAGCAGCAGTGGAAGACTTCTCTTGAGCAAGTTGCTCAGAGACAGCTTGATGTTGCTCAGCCAGGGATTTATACTGCTCCGACAAAGTAGAGTTAGCACCTTCCAGATCGGCGAATTTGGTCCGCTCCTCTGCCAGGGCCTTCTCCGCTTTGTCCCGAGCTGACACCAGGGCCAAGTGCCGCTCCTCCAGAAGGCTCACTGTTTTCTTCAGCTCCTCACCCATACTCTCTAACTGTCTGATGCACTTCTGGTTCTGCCCATAAGCCAATCGAACTGAATGAAAACGAGTGAGAAGCTCACCCGCCATCATGTGGGCCTGCATCGGAGCATATACAAAATTAAAGTAACGAAATGTATTGTAAAAAGACAAGTGAAGCAGATTAGTTGGTAAAAGTATTTACCTGAGTAAAGGAGGAGGAGAAGTCATTCACCAAGTTGCTGAAAGCCAATTCCCCGAGTTACTTACGGTCGGCTGAGTTGGGGGTGTAGCACAAAATGGAGTGGGAGGCTTTGGGGTCGGGTTTTTTCAGTAGTGGAACAGTAGGAGAATACGTCCATGAAGGGATGTGGTATCTCGAGGTAGGCCGAGAAACACCGAGAGCGGGTTGAGAGGAGGCTCGAGGTTCGGAAGGGATAAGGGAAGAAGAAGTTTTCTTAATGGGAGGTGCTTGGGGCGAAGAACTTGGACCTTCGGGAGTAGCCTCTCCCGACGATGAAGAGCTTGAGTCCTCTCGGGAGAAACCCTCTCCTCAGGAGGAGTCAAAATCTCGACGGACAGGGGAGGGGCAGGAGTAGTAGCAGCCTTAGAAGTTTGGCCTTTCTGGCTCTTTTCCTTCAGCTTCTCGGCCATCCTAGCCTTCATCATTTTTGTTTCTGAAAAGAGCAGAGAAATATTAGTCCGAACATGATAAGTCGAAAGTAAAACGCAGAAGACTGCTTGAAAAACACTCACCGAGGGGCATTTTCAAGGATACACCCTTGGGGCTCAACTTGAACAAGTATAGCAGTCCGTCGTCAATCAGCTCCATCAAATTAAAACACTGATCGCCAAGTGCACGACGAACCGACAAATACGGTTCCTCCTCGTGGTGACCCTTGATTGACTTGCCCCTCGGGAGATTTTCCCTCCACTCCATGGGGCAATCCCAAGGTTGGAGCGGACGAGCGAAAAAGTAAGATTTTTTTCCATTTTTTTATGGATGAGGGGTATTTTTTTAGGAAGCCTACCCCTGTCCGGGAGGAAAAGTAAAAGAGCCCAATCTCTTTCTTGTTCAATTGAAAAAAACAATGAAAAGGTTCGGGAGTAGGGGTAAAACCCAGATAAAAAGAACTATGAAAAAGCCTGCTAATAATCGATAACTATTGGGGATTAATTGACTAAGGGAAACACAGAAGTAGGAGGCTACTTCAATAAAGAAGGGAGGGATTGGAAAACGAAGGCCTCCTCGGAGCTGGTCTATGTAAAAAGGAAATACCCCTTAGGGGGTAAGTGAGGACGAGATCCAGAAGGGGGAGCAATAATAGAAGTCCCCTCGGAAATCCCCCATTTAGTTCGGATATTACTGTGGTGCTGAGTCAATTTGACCTCAGACTCGAAGATCTCGAACCAGGGAACGCGGGCTTTAACTAAATCTCGCTCTGTAGCAAGTCTCTGCTCCTGTATACGAGCAGCTGACACGGCAGAGGAGCTTAGAGTTCTGTCACTATCAGAAGAAGAGGAAGAGGGTTGAGGAGAGGGTGCTAAGAGCGTCCCCCTCATTGAACATATCTATCGCCTGCAATGAAGAGTCGGCGGAGGAAGAAACCATACTTGGTGATTGAAAAAGAAAGACTACTGGGGAAAGTTGTTCGATCGTCTGGTGCTAGCTCGAAAGCAAAATGCAGCAAAGTAAAGACAAATGAAGAAAAGGGATGGGTATTTATAGTGGGGACCATATGAACAGTCATTCAATCTTCACCGTCCAAAAATAAGGGAATGAACGGTCATAAAGGTGCCTCGGGAAACGAAACGTCGCGTGGCATTTGAAATTTTTGAGCGGGAAAAAAGGGCGGCAAAAATATCCCAAGCAGGTTAAGTTTAGGATTTTACCCGAAGACAATAAAACAAGACTTCAAAAGTCTAGTCTTGCTTTACTTTGGGGGGTGAGGTGATGTCATATGACATATTGACCTCCTCGGGTAAAATCCCCTCAAGAGCCGAACAAGTCATATACCGAACAGAGGACACCGAACAGATAGCACCGAGCAGGGTTTTACCGAACATAAAGACACCGAACAGAACAGCTGCTAAACCCTCCTCGGTTTTCTGGTCAAAGACTAGCGGAAGACCCGGAGATAACCAACAAATCAACCGGCGTGGATAAACGTGCAGTAATGGGGCGCAGATTTCTCGGACACGTTTGGCCCCAATTAAGCCACGATCAGAGGACATCGTGTTCCGGATCCCCCGCGAGCCAATCACTAGGAACAGCCCTATAAATACCCGCGGATGTTATCACAGAGAAGGTTGGATTTTTTCTGGGCAAAAAGATTCCGAAGAGAGCAAATTTATTTCTGTTCGGTCTTTTCTATTATTTTTCTGAGATACTCATATAAGTCGTTGGGCGATTGTCATTTGCGTCAACAGAGTCTTGTAAATCATCAACGTTTATAGTTAAGTTTTATACTGGACTAGGTCCCGTGGTTTTTCTCTCAATTTGAGGGTTTTCCACGTAAAAAATCTTGGTGTGTTTATCGTTATTTTTCATTAACACTTTATTCTACCTTATATTTAAAAATTTCGAATCACATCAAGTACCAAAGTTGTATATGTCTCATATCAATTTCATATGTAATTAGTAACATAATTGTAAATGTTTCATATCAATATCATTTGTAATTAGTACCAAAGTTGTATAGATGTCGTACCAATTTCATATGTAATTAGTATCATAATTGTAAATGTTTCATACCAGTCTCTTTTGTAATTAGTACAAAAGTTGTATATGTTTCATACCAATTTCATATGAAAGTAGTATCATAATTGTAAATGTTTCATATCAATCTCTTTTGTAATTAGTTCTAATGTTGTATATGTTTCATACTAATTTCATATGTAAATAATACTATAATTGTAAATGTTTCATACAAATATCATATGTAATTAGTACCTGATGTGATCCCGTATTTTCGTTATTCGGTAGAGTAAACGTAATAGAAAAAATAAATAGGACATCATGATTTTTTACGTGGAAAACCCCCCAAAACGAAGGGAAAAACCACGGGACCTAGTCGGGTATAAAACTCCACTATAAATGTTGATAATTTACAATGTATTCTTGTACAAGATATAGACATGAAAAATGAAGAGAAAAATTTGTTCCCTCCCTAATCCTCAGCCGAGAGCCCCCCAAAAAATGATACTGAAGTCTCTCTTTTTTCTCCAAGCCCTTCCCCTTTAATATCAGAATTTAACCACTTAATTAAACCTTGATTATAGCCTCTAAAATCCCATTATTTCACCATTATCTCCCACTAATCATCCCATTAACTCTCCAATTTTAGCCATTAAGTGCCCCATCATAGCCACTAAGTGCCCCTTATTTATGGCATGTTTTATTCAAGGAATGTCCAAGAAATCCGATTTGATTAACCGCTATGACCGGGTCTTATGTCATTGTTTGACCACGTGGACCGAGAAGAGTATCATCCTCTTTGGGTATTTTCCTGTTCGGGCACTTTCTTGTTCGGGCACTTTCTTGTTCGGGCACTGATTTTACCCGATGTGGTATAATTTTTCCACCACATCACATCACCCCCTGAAGTAAAGCAAGATGAGCGAAGTCGAGATATTGGTTTATATACATCGGGTAAAATCACAGTTGCCGTTTTGATGTATTTTCGGAACTTGTGAATTTTGAGGGTTGAATCTATCCAATAAAACATACCCCGAGCAAATAAAGCTCAACTAATTTCGAGATATAATAGTTATCACGAGCAAATAAAGCTCGGGTTGAAACAAGAAATATCTTGAGCAACCAAAGACTGAGCACATAAAACTCGTACGATATAACCGAGTTCCAAAGATAATAGAAAAGCATCCCGAGCAGATAAAATACTTCCGAACTCCAGTTTAAGAAATATTCAGAGCAAATAAAGCTCGTCATGGGTACAACAAACAATACATTCGAGCTCATCGAATACCCCATTGAATAACCATTCAGAACTTCTGAAATACAAATAAAGAAACCTCCCGAGAACCGAACATAAAAAATATCCCGAGCAAATAAAGCTCATCTGAAATAATAAATATCTTGAGCGAGTAGAGCTCGTCCGAATTCCAGAAATAATAAGCATCCGAGCAAATAATACTCATCCAAAGCATCAATTTCCCAAAATAATAAAGTGTCAAAAATATGCATCGATCCGAGTAAATAAAGCTCAACCAATCTCCAGAGCTAATAATTATCACGAGCAAATAAAGCTCCGCTGAAATAAGAATTATCCCAAAATAATGAATATAACCGAGCTCGGGGAAAAGACATCCCGAGCAGATAGAATATGCTCGAGCTCAAGGGAAAATATACCGAGCAGATAAAATATGGTCGGGGCTCAAGGGAAAAGATCCCGAACAGAATAACTTATGCAATTTTAGATTTAATCATGGACCAACATCCTGATCCCATGAATAAACTAACAAAATACCGAACAAGCTCGCAACCCCGAGCACAATCACTTACAATCTTTAAGCTTAAACGTGGATCAATCATTCCGATCCTACGAGTAAACCGAACATGCTCGCTACCCCGAGCACAATAATATTGATAATTCTAAGTTTAAACGTGGACCAAACATCCCGATCCCACGAGTAAACCGATGATAATTTAACGTTTAAACGTGGACCAAACATCCCGATCCCACGAGTAAACTGAATATGCTCGCTACCCCGAGCACAATACAGATGATTAAACGTGGACCAAACATCCCGATCCCACGAGTAAACCGAATATGCTCGCTAACCCGAGCACAATACATATGATATTTTTAAGTTTAAACGTGGACCAAACATCCCGATCCCACGAGTAAACCGATGATAATTTAACGTTTAAACGTGGACCAAACATCCCGATCCCACGAGTAAACCAAATATGCTCGCTACCCCGAGCACAATACAGATGATATTTTTAAGTTTAAACGTGGACCAAACATCCCGATCCCACGAGTAAACCGAATATGCTCGCTACACCGAGCACAATACAGATGATATTTTTAAGTTTAAACGTGGACCAAACATCCCGATCCCACTAGTAAACCGATGATAATTTAACGTTTAAACGTGGACCAAACATCCCGATCCCACGAGTAAACCGAATATGCTCTCTACCCCGAGCACAATACATATGATATTTTTAAGTTTAAACGTGGACCAAACATCCCGATCCCACGAGTAAACCGAATATGCTCGCTACCCCGAGCACAATACAGATGATATTTTTAAGTTTAAACGTGGACCAAACATCTCGATCCCACGAGTAAACCGATGATAATTTAACGTTTAAACGTGGACCAAACATCCCGATCCCACGAGTAAACCGAACAAGCTCGCTACCCCGAGCTCAATAACATCAGTCGCGTTTTAGGTTCAAATACAGAACAAACATCCCGGTCCTGTATTTAACCCGCCAACAACGGACAATAATAAAACGAGATCGCAACCCCGAGCAACAATCACTTAGTCCCATTTTAGGTTCAAATACAGACCAAACATCACGATCCTGTATTTAACCCGCCAACAACGGACAATAAATAAAACAAGCTCGCAACCCCGAGCAACAATAGAACATACTTGAATATCCTGATCACCAATAATAAAACGTACTCGAACATCCCGAGCACCAATAGTAGAACGCACTCGAACATCCCGAGCACCAATAATAGAACGCACTCGAACATCACGAGCACCAATAATAGAACGCACCCGAACATCCCGAGCACCAATAATAAACGCACTCGAACATCCTGAGCACCAATAATAGGGCCTTACTGCCAGATTGCATGCCCGAGCTCAATGTAATAGGGTCTTACTGCTAGATTGCATGCCCGAGCTCGATGTATAGGGCCTTACTGCTAGATTGCACGCCCGAACTATATTGCACTGATGTAGACCTGAAATAGTGCAACAAAAATGCGTATATAGAAATTTAAAGTAACAATTGGGAAGAAATAACCGTAAACCGGGCATGTAGAATGAGCCCCCTAGTCAAGGTCAACTGTTAGGTTGAATATGTCATGAGCTTGTCAATGATGAGCAAGAGGCCGTATTGAAATGAGCCAAACTCTAGGGCATGCTAAACTTAGGTCATTTACAGAGAACATGTGATAAGGCGTACAAGAGAAGATATCCAAAATAATATTTTGAATTTTATAGAATAAGGAATTCAAAAATATTCAAATTCCAATACTGATAAGCCCCTTAACAAGTGAATCTGTTCACAATGTGAGATTATAATATGATCGACATATAATCAAATTAGTCGAAACGTGTTAGGCTTCAAGTAGTTGGGCATCTTGAGAGAATAAAGGCCAATCATTCCCATGTTTTTAGCCCATAAACAACAAATATACCTAATAAAACCGAGAAGACTCGAGGATCTCTTCTAAGCATGATCAAATCCACTCCCAACAATTTTATTACATACATATCAAAATCTCCAGACCACGGTGAGCTTCAGCTAACTCATCACAATAATCTTAACAAAGATTCCTTAGCCATAAAATGTTGAAGTCCTCTCCCAACTAATCACAATGAGAAAAATAATAATTATATACTCAATTAATTCCCTTGCATTTGAAATCACAGCATCATGACAGTGAATAAGAATGACTCAAGTCACATTCTTTGGTCGATCATGTTACATAAGCCTTCTAGTTATGGATAATTTCAGTCCACATTTTCATTAGAGAATTTTCACGTCAATTTTTGTTTTCTTGTTTTCAAAAAGTTGGGTTGCTTCTACTTAAATAAACCCGACAAACATAAATAAGAATCATGTTTAAGTCAAAGATTAGAATTATATCACCATGTTTCTCGAGACGACGGCGGTAATATGCGTCGCAGTCGGTGGCTATGGTGCAGCAGCGAGAAGAGATGGTTTTGACATATTGATGGTTTCGACCCTCCAACCATCAGCTCCGCACAATTATAGAAAAGAACGCATGTCCTAGAAATGCCTCCAGTAGCAATTTAAGCAACTAGCATTTGAAGAAGAAAATCATTTTGCTGAAGAGTAATCCTCTCCCAGTGCCTCTAAAATTCAGCCAATACATTGATCAGAATCGTTTAGATCCAAAAACCAAAGAGGAGAAAAATTTATCGAAGGCATCCTCTTCTCTTCAACGTCTTAGATCGATGTTCCCACAGACGGTGCCAATGATGTGATCCCGTATTTTCGCTATTCGGTAGAGTAAATGTAATAGAAAAAATAAATAGGACATCATGTTTTTTTACGTGGAAAACCCCCCAAAACGAAGGGAAAAACCACGGGACCTAGTCCGATATAAAACTCCACTATAAATGTTGATAATTTACAATGTATTCTTGTACAAGATATACATGAAAAATGAAAAGAAAAATTTGTTCCCTCCCTAATCCTCAGCCGAGAGCCCCCCAAAAAATGATACTGAAGTCTCATTTTTTTCTCCAAGCCCTTCCCCTTTAATATCAGAATTTAACCACTTAATTAAACCTTGATTATAGCCTCTAAAATCCCATTATTTCGCCATTATCTCCCATTAATCATCCCATTAACTCTCCCATTTTAGCCACTAAGTGTCCCATCATAGCCACTAAGTGCCCCTTATTTATGGCATGTTTTATTCAAGGAATGTCCGAGAAATCCGATTTGATTAACCGCTATGATCGGGTTTTATTTCATTGTTTGACCACGTGGACCGAGAAGAGTATCATCCTCTTCGGGTATTTTCCTGTTCGGGCACTTTCTTGTTCGGGCACTGATTTTACCCGATCCACCACATCAGTACCAAAGCTGTAAAGGTTTCATACCAAGTTCATATGTAATAAATACCAAAGTTGTATATGTTTCATACCAAATTCAATTTTTATTTTATTTTTGTTTAAAGTTTATATTTAATCATTTTCGAATTTTTGAAATAAAATTTTAATTTCAAATATTTTAAAAAATATAAGGGTCGAACCGTAACCGTAATCGTAACAGTAATCGACGGTTCACAAACCGTAACCGAAACGTCTATGGACATTAAGGTTAAGGGTCAAGCTTTTATGAACCGTCTAACCGGCTATTCATGAATTGTGGTCATGTCTACCGGAACGGCCCAATTCAAGCATACATTTACGATTTTCTAAGGGTGGGCATCCGGGTCGGGTATTCGAAAAAAATCGGGTTCGGTTTACTACCCGATTTCGGACCCTACAATTTCGGATCAGGAATCGGGTAATTTTATTGTACCCGATCGGGAACCAAAAAAAATAATTGCACACACAGCACGCTTAAATAAGGAAGAAATTGTAAAAGGAAATAAAAATAAGCTAGATTTTGGGTACCCGAACCGGAAAATTGCGGGTGCCCGATTTTTTGGATACCCGAAATTTCGGGTACCCTACCAATTCAATCTGGAATCGGGTAGGTCGTGAGAGTATACTCTAACCGAATTTCTCGATCCCGATATACCCGAACCGATCTCATCCCTACAATTTTCAATGAAATTCTTTATCTATATTATTATATCATCAAATATTAATATTTTGAATAATTAGTTTGATCATTTTCAATATTTCTTCTTTTATTCAATAAAAAATACTATAAAATCTGTCACTTTTTAAAACTATTCTCGTTTTTCTACTTCCAAATGTTTACTAAAATCAATAAAATATATCTTTTATTCTTATCTCATAAGTTATTTTTAAATTTAATAATGATTAACAGTTATTTTTTTTTAAAAAAATACTTCATTTAAATAAAAATTCCACGTACACGAAAAATTTTGTGCACGGATTGCTAGTATTAATCTAATTGTCTAGTCCTTTTTAATATAAAACACATTTAGTTGGTGTGACAATGCGTCAATCTTCACTGGTCCATGTGCAAACCTAACTTCCAATTTGATCGATTTCAACAATTAAGTCTTTACTCTAATAAATTAGGGTAAGCTACATGAACCATAGAAGAAATTAAGTTGGGTTATCACACGCGTCAGTCTTTTCCAAGAGTTTCTTTCAACCAGAATATCTTTGTTAATTCATTTGGACTCCAAATTTTTGTACATAACTTCGAGTCATATCTTATTTAGTAAATCCCCTGCTCTCATGAAAGTGACAAATTTCATGGACTCTACTCGACGAACATGTGTAATAATGGGCCTTCGTAGTACGTGATTCAAACCAGTATCTCCTGCTAACGACTCATGTGTCGCTCTATTCCCCGATTTTGTTTTCAACAATAAGATAGATTGAATGATGAAACAACATATAACCTTAAAGTAAAGACATTGGAGATATATACTTGCTTAAGATGTAGGTTTTATCATGAGAAAAGAAAACAGAGTGAAAGAGACCTGGAAACATATGATTTTGAATTTGATGATGAATCGTGTCTGCGTGTATTCATTTGCTAATGTTATTTTCACCACATTGTTTTTATAAGATTTTACACGATATATGTTTATTGTTTCTTCGAAGTTAATTGCTCCCAAAGACAACAAACAACCTATTAATGGTTATCTTTGTTATCTTCGAACAATAAATAAAAAACTTTTGTGCTCCTGCACAAGAATGATGTGTAGATAACACAAAAACAATTGCCAAAAAATTCTACATGAGTATGATAAAATTGTATGAGGCTATACATCGCATTATTTCGCAAAAAACGATCGTAGAACGGCCATATCAGAACGGGACAACAGCTGCTGCAGTAAAATTCCATGCTAAAAATTATGTATAACTATAACGACAATTTCACAGTCTTCGCGGAACAACGATTTTGCTGTACGGAACGACCGTTGCCAAACATTTTTTATTTTTTCCAAATTTTCCCATGTTTTTATTATTTTTGTTCGTTATAAATTCGTCTAAATTATCTAATTATTTTATTTTTAATTTGAAAAAACTCTCCGACAATAAGCACAATCGTTCTATGATATGTCAATGGAATTATAACAGCAGTCTCCGCGACGCTCTTTGCGACCTTGTGGGCTAACCACGCATCATAAACAAAGGGGTTAACCATGCATCACAACAAAGTATGCTATAGAAGCTGGCGTACGTATTATTTAAGTCAAAATATTTAACAAATAATTTGAATATAAATCTGATAATGAAGAACTATCAAATACACGAATTGTAATTGGTAAAGTAAACTTCACTTCCTTCTAAGAGCTGCTAAGCTGGCAACAAAGTCATCATAGTCTGGAAGTTTAGGATGCACATGCCCATTCCCATTCAACATCTCAGGCTGTAAAGAAAACGTCCTGGCGTGTCCTTTGTGTTCCTCATTGGCTGGTCTCGTAAGTTCACCGCGAAGAGACGATACCCTGTTTGGGATTTCTCTATTTCTATGTTTACTAGCTTTGCTCGAGTGTCCTGGATCGTGATCAAGTGGCAACTTGATGTTCGAGTCCGATTTGAAGGTTCCACGGGGTGCTTTTTTCCTGCTGTAATGAAGTAGAAGCTTATCAATCATCTCTTCTTCTTCATCTCGTTCGTCGGCATCACCCTCGTCTAAGAATTTCAAGAATCTTTTCCCATGTGCCGCTGCTTGCTCTTTGTTTACTTCTTTCGGGTTTTCCTCGTTTTCAGAATGGACTGAATCCTCGTGTGCTGGTGGGGGTTTGAGGGGCCGCCTCCTCACAGATTTTGGAACTGGCTTAGCTTTCACATAGGCATATTCTTGATCATCTGTCTCTTTAAGTTCCACCTTTTCCTCGGTCATTGTTTTATTCACATCGGGTTTGATATATGGAGGAGGGATTGACCTGAACCTGAGAGGTTTTTCTTCCTGGTTTTCTTCATTGGGAACACGAGATTTTGGTTGGTTATACGTTTCATTTCTTACAATGGTATCCACTTGAATGTCCTTTATGGGAGAATCTTCACTTCTATACTTCTGTTCATAACAAGAAAGGCCACCTTTCCTCTGAGGACCGGTACATTCTCCAGGGTTCCAGCGTACATAATCTGACCTGTTCATGGATTTGTTCTTTAGAAATGAACCATCCATCCTATCACGCGAAACGTGTAGTTTATTGTTGAAATCATCAGCAATATCCTGTAAAATAGTTGAGAATTTTGCAAAAGAAATTAATCTTTAGGCCTAGTTTGTGTTTAAAATATGTGTAAATACGACTCAGTTCTTACCTTTTTACCAGCAGGTTCACGATACATCTTGTTTTCCAGAGTTTTTGAGCTCCATTCCAGGCCTGATTCTGCAGCAATATCTTGCAATAATTGAAGCTTCATTTCTTTCGATGGGTGGCTTGATTTCAACTTCTCCATGAACTACATAAGAAATATCAAAATCTTGGATAAAATTCAAGTGGCTGAATGCAAGCAATTTCGACGTCTATAACGAAATATGTCTAATATTTCATCAATCGAATCGTGGCTCTATTGGGCATCGAAAAGACAATATATTCACTCAGAAGATAGATATTGTCGAAATGCGTATATTCTTACAGATATACATCAGATAATAAATCAGCATAATCAAGCAAATGGAAATAAGAAAGGATTTCACTCTTATGCATCCGGTGCATGGTAGGACATCAACTTTTAATTTGACACGAAATTATTAACCGTAGACTATACCTGTTTGTTGACATAAAAATCTAGGGAATCTGTATATCTCTCAGAAAACAAAGTTCGAAGTTGCCTTAACTCTGACAGTTCGGCAAGTCTTGCTGCTGCAAACATCAAAGAAGACACAGCTTCCCTGCACTCTTGTGGACATTCCCTGTGCACATAAAACAACAAATTTCAGACATATTCTTAGGCAACAACCACATAATATCATTTAGCATGTTTGGTAGATATCTAAATTGGAGATCATGCCTCTTTTTATCCATGGTTCCAAGATTATTTGCAACGGTTACACAACATTGATCTATGAATTCGAAACAGTCGGACCGATTCAACTCGTTTAGAAGTCCTTCGGCCTGTTGCAAGATTGAAAAAATGTCAAGAAATCCTCTTGAGTCCAGGAACACTTGATTAATCTTAGGAGAAGCAAAAAATTCTATATAAAAAAAGTATACATAAAATTCGAGTTCTCTTTACAAGCTATTCTTCCATTAAAACTCATGATCCAAGCTCAAACCCACTTCTAAGAAAAGAAGGGGGGTGGTACATCCCACCTTATCCATGTTCTATGGAAATCTTTAAGAAACTCCTTCAAGATTTTAACTCAATAACCGTAATCATGTACACAATTAACCAATAAATTAGATGAATCCAATTGACGAGAGTAAACAATCAAAAATACAAATAAGAAAACAAATTCAGAGCAATAATTTCTTGAATATCCATTTTCCAATCATAGAAAAACTCATTAAATAAATATAAAAGCAAATCCGGACCAAAAAAAAAATACCCTTCCATAGGCATTAGTATCCATTCCATTTTTAAGAAGATCAGCAATATCATTCCTCAAATATTTCAGCATTGCGTTTCTCTTCTTCTTTATCAGCTCAATTCGAGTCCTCATCTGCTTAATATCCGACTTGCTAGATTCAAGAAACCCACCAAACAAATTACATAATTAATCAAAAAATAAATTCACAATCACTGAAAAAAATAAAAATATTCCAAGAAAGTCAGATTTATCACCATAATTGCGGCTCTTACCATCTGGAATAAAACTTGCTTTTCAATAACCCGTCGAACATTTTCTTTTTCTTCGGCTTCTCTCTTCCTCAAGAATGATCAAAATTGGACAAAGAACCGTTTCAAAAGGTATATAAATCTCTGTGTAGATATATATTGTACGTATATTTAATTCCTGAAAGATACGCCAAGAATAACCAAAATTGAAGACAGTTATGCATAAACTGAAAAGAAAAGAAGCTGGTTCCAGTGTGGGAATACAAATAAGAATAATTATATATCTTGAAAACCAAAAGAGTTTCTGATTTCCTTCTCTCTATGGAGTTATTTTTGTTATTATTAATGTAAAGGCAATCAAATCGTCATTAAAGAACCTCTCAAGAAGATTGAGATTAAAAATGAAGGGACTAATACAGGGAAACATATACATGATATATATATATATATTGGTGGAGAGTGGATTGTGGTGAGGTAGGTCCGCCTTCGAACAAAATAGTGTAACAGTAGAAGATGAAATGACGACAATGGGGCTCAATGTTTAGTGGATTATGGGTTGTGAAGAGAAAGGGGTGGAAGAGAAGGGTAGTTTGGGGAGATGAAAATGTGTCGTGGATAGAATTTAGAGAGAGTACGAGCCTACGAGGTGGCAGTGTAGGGTTAGAGAGAGTAGGAGTATAGGGAGAGACAAATCGGGTCAACCTGCATGCCCCATGTTTTTAGCTTCATGTTATTTTTTGTGAATATACTTTTTTTCCCTTTTTATTTTAAATTTAAATTGGAAAATAAGACAAACATGATAAAATAAACATATTAGTGGAGTAAATTACCCAATCTCCGAAAAAATATCAGTAATGATAATTTCCATGCAAAATATAAAAAAAAAAAATTAGGATAAATTCTAAAAATTGTACTATAGAATGTTAAGAATTAATGGGAAGAATTCATGGGGTTCCAATGTATAACCAATTGGTTATGATGAGAATAACCCAGAATCTTTTATAAGGAGCATATATAATTTTCAAGTTTTCAATCTTAGACAAAAACTCTCAACACACACTCTCACATGTGATATTATACAAGTCAAACATGTGGATCGATAATGCAGGGGAATGTGAGCATGTGTGCAGAATAGTCAATCACATGGAAAGCCTGCTCTGATATCATATTAAGAATCCATGGGGTTCCAACTCATTAACAATTGGTTATGAGAAGAGTAACCCAGAATCTTTTACAATGAGCATATATAGCTTTTAAGTTCATAATGTAGGACAACAGCTCTGAACATAGAATATATTTCGTCAATGTTAGTCTCAACCTTTTAAAACTAATCAAATATAATGCAACATAAATTATTTTTAATAAAAATAGTCTCACGTAGCAAATTTAGTCTTACGAAAATTAATTTTTAACAAAAATGGTCACATAATTGAATATAGAGCTTCGACACCACTTTAGTTAAATTCAAAGTTTGAACTATTATTGATTAAAAATAAAAGTTTGAAATTATTTTTGGTTACAAATAATTTTCGTAGGACTATATTTGATTAGTTCTAAAGTTTGAGACTAATATCGTGTAAAGACATATATTCTATCAAACCAATTTTTAAATTTACCCTTTAAATTTATAACATCCTTCATCAAGACAATAACGATCTGTGTGATGCAATAGCTATTATATCATAATTACAATTACAACTAACATAATAATATAGTGGATGGTAAGATACACGGAATATTTAATTAATCATTTGTCTAAAATTGTTAAGGTTTAACAATATTATATTAAGCTAATCTTTGAAAATCTGGTTGGGGGAGAACCCATAGATCACGTGATCTACCCCCCGCCCCCCCACGTTTAAAGTTCACTATAAAGGGTTTGTTAAATTCCAACAAATTAAAGTCGATCACCATAAACTTGACATATAAGTTAAAGTTTTCTAAATATATACATATACATATATATCTTTTTTTATTTTATTTTAATATTATACGTTTTTATTACAATGAATATCACCATTTGTTTTTGTTTCATCGGTAGAAGAAAATTTAGTAAGGACACAAATGATGTACTGATCTTTAACATAGCCACCAAGAGATATCACTACAGTCGATAAATAAAAGATAAATAACCTCCCAACAAACATTGCTAACTACAATCCAAACAATCTGTAAACACATTAAAGACTGACCACAACAACTACAATATACTACAAATCCTAGGATTCATAATCCAGTCGTTAAGGGTGTATAAACCCACATTTTTACCTTTGTTGAAACCAAATCCAAGAGATCGCATGGATTTCTTCAAAGATTCTATCAGGTGAATATCACTATCTTAATTAATCTTAATATAATTTCTTAAATTTTAAATATTATCTCATACAGATGTGTATATATGTAGATTTTTAAAAGTTGAGAAGTAGGTACAAAGGTTGTGGACATGATGCATGTATTATGTATGTGTTATGATATTGTCAGAGTGAACATCGATAATATTTACTATGGCAATAATATTTCACATTATGTTGGAGTTATTTGCTGTCATCTAAAATATAATTTGTGGTTTCCTCCAAATTTAGGCCACCGGCTTCAAATTTTAATAAGGAAAAAAAGTGTAACAATTATATAGACTGAATATTCCAGATTGTGGTTTGGAGAGCATGTAAAAGAAAAAACAAGTCGTGTCGGCCCTACACGACACGTTTGACATCTCTGCATAAACGAAGCAAAATGGTGGTAAAAAACCATTAAAAAACAAAATTGAAAGGAAATTCCAATTTCGAAACTCCCACTCCAAGAGGATTATTTGAGCACATTATGCAAAAATGGGCAATCTATACGAATAACTCAAGGAAAGGCAAGAAGACAGAAATAAATAAAAGTAGAAAATATTTTTGTTTTCGCATCTATTACAACTATATGGAAAAAGGGGGGTGAGGATGAAGCTCAAACCCGTGGTCTCGAACTCCTTTAAATGAGCTGGTGCCAGCTGGGCCACAAAACATTCGGCAAGATTTTCGTTTTTTGAAATAAAAGAATGTTGTAAAATTGTTGAGTTTTTGGGACATAATATTACATGGCCGACTCATAGTGTGCGAGTTATATTCAGCCTCTTTCTTACAACTTCTTAGGTTATTGTATCATCAATAGGTAAGTCCAATGTACTAATATTATCCTCTCCATCAAAATTGAGCTTGTCCTCAACGTCTAGATTTTGGAATCCTCTAGGGCAGAAACCATTGAATAACGGTTTGAGGATTCAGTATTATCTTTTCGAAGAATCGTGCCATGGAGTCATTTCTTCGCTGATATTATTGTTTTGGCAGCAAGAGAAACTGTTCTTCTTGTAAGCCTTCCCCTGTGATTTTACACTTCGACATTTCAGGCTGGTGGCCCTTTCGACCCTCTGTACATTGGTAGAAAAGACAGCACGGTATCGTCTCCGAAGAAGCAACATACCAGCTTCCTAGTCCACAAGATGATCTCTCGAAAAACCATTGAATCGTTTGCAACAAGAGGATTTGATGAGAGAGAAACTGCCAGTGTATTTAGGTACATATATTAATTCACTTCCTTTCCTTACAAATTTCAGGTTATTTCTTGTTATTTGACTCTTGTTTAATGTAGAGGTGCCCACAGCACCGGAACAATTCACTGCAAGTTCTTTCTTCCTCAACCGGCTCTACAACTTCAGTGGAACAGATGGACCCGTCCATCTCTAGATACCAAGTTTCTTGACGAGGTCCACGTGCAATCGAAGTCATGCCATGCCACCATCACCACCACCATCGCCTTCTCCTTCTCCGCCATCAACATTCCATATTTTATCAAACACGCTATTTTAGCTTCCGGTTTCTCCTCCAATCTAGCACCTTCCCCTGCACCAGGGATGGTGCCGGTGCCACGCCAGGAATAAGCGTAGTACTTTTATGCTACTTGTTTTTAAAAAATATATATATTTATTATTAAATGTTATTATTTATTTATTTAATTCTTTGTAACAAAAAATTAAATAATATTTTTGAAAATTCTATAAAAATTTAAAATAATTATTATTTATATTAAAATAATTATTATAATTATTTTTTATAATAAATTAAATGTATTAGTTATTGTATGACATAAATTAAAACCGGAGTCTTTTGCAAGGCTAAGGATTGCACTTTGTTGACCAGCAGATGGCATCTGCGGAAGAAACTGACACTTGGGTTCGAGCCTATGCGTCGGATTTTACACTGTTTCAGAGGGATTTCCGCCTCACGATGATCAAGCTTTCTGATCTTGGGGGTTCTGACCTCACCGTTGGGTCAGGTTCGGCTTAATTGCCGGAAAGTGAACTGAAATTTAGTGTATGGAATCTTCTGAATTCTGAAGTTGGTTTTCAAAATGATATTCCATAGTTCATTTTACTGAAATTTCCTTTCTGTATCTCAGACTTTTGGTCTCCCTGGCCAAATTTATTAATGTCCAAGAATTTCTAATGGAAACAATGATCTCATAAAATTTACAATATCAAAAGGAAAAAACAATGGGGGACTCATCACTGAACCCCATTCAAGATACAACTGTTTTAGTAATAAAACAGTAACAATATGCAGGTAAGAAGAAAGAGACTCAAATGAACATTATTTTTCTACAGCTTTAGAGGGCCTAGACTCCTCATTGAACCGTGAGCACTGGCTAATCCTCCTGGTTTCCTCATTGAACTGTGAACACTGGCTGATCCCAGCTGCCTCATTGAACTATTTACATTTCTTGACAGGTGGGGAACGATGAATTCCGAATGCATATCCATGAAGAACCTGTCGACAATTTCAAGATAAGCCGGACAAGTAATGAGAGAATAGTAATGAAAAACTTCTTCCAAATCCGATAAATGATCCTCATCATCATTCATATCCATCATCTCTAAATCGTTCATTTTTCGAGCTAACGCGTGCACGGCCAATAAACCAGATTCTTCTTGTTTCACTACAGAGTATGTAATTGTCTTCTTCTCTTCTTTTAAGCCCTTGATCCCCTTTCGATCTTCTGCATTCATGGAGTTCTTTTTACAGCTTTGTTGTTCATCACCTTTTGTTGGCTCACTAGGAGAAATGGGATTCTGGAGAGGAGTTTCAGGTTGCTTTTGGTGCCTTTGTAATAGAACAGATTTGAGATTTTTGAGTGTTTTTTGGAAGATTTTGTTGGTCATGTAAAGGGTTTGTTTGATTCTTCTTCTTCTTCTTTTCATATGTGCTCCTCCTATCTGTAGTGACTAGAAAGCCCCAAATTTAGTTGGCATCATTCTGGTTTAGGTGCTGCAAGTGTTATTATATGTAGTAAAGAAACAAGATTGAGACAAATGGCAATGAAGAAAGGACAAATTTTATCAGATTTTGATTCACTAGTTTGCTGTCTTTTGGACTAATTGTAGGATTGGATTTTGATTCCCAAAATAAACAATAGAATAATTTTACCGAATACCAAACAACATGAAAAAATAGTGCCATGATATTTTTACGGATAATTTTCATATTAAATTTATAAAAATTGCTCCGACATCAACATAAAATGCTCCGTCAATAACATTTCCAAAAAAATTAATATAGATAACATTTTCTAAACAACTTGAGATAATAAATTTTTTATTATAAATTTATAATGTCATTGTCATGCATTACATTGTTAATATATATATATATATATATATATATATATATATATATATATTGTATTTGTTTATTTATAATAGCTAGTTCAGAAAATTTGAGTTGTGTTTAAAAATAATCAATATATTTCACTTGAAAAAACCGAAAAATCTAGTTTTGTTTAATTTGAATTTTAATAATTAATTGATTAGTTTAATTAGCTATGTCGTATCGATAAACTTGGTTTGGTTCGGATATTATAAAAAAAATCGAATCAATCCGCGTTTGATCACCCCAAGCCATATGACAAGATCAACTGATCTTGGGTGCAAGATATGTTAATCGCGCCTAAGGGTGATCCCCTTTAGACTAGCATGATTTTTCTCTGATATATGTAGTTACAAAAAAAATGTACCATTTAATTATATATAATAATTAAGATAAACGTCAATCCATGTTTTTAAGGAATTTTTCTATGTTATCTTATGTGGTAGTATTTTCATGAGGTAAATTTATGACTCAAATTAATCCAATATATATCTCAAATATTGGAGCAAAAAACTGTCATAGATTTATGACATAGAATATCACAGGAGTACCTGTTTTTAAGACTGCTAGAAGAGAATTTGTAAAATTATGGCAGCATTAATATGTGAAGTGATGGGACCCCTACCTCAGAGCATGTTAGTTGAAAAGTGGGATAAAGCCAGGACCAAATTAATTGAAACCAAGAAGAGATAAGGTCATAATTCATTACTTGTGCAGTCACTTTCATACAGCTTATTGCTTAAAACACTCCTAATATCTATCTATCATCTACATATATGTATATATTAACAGGGGCGGAGCCGGTAAGGGTACGGCTAGGGATGTTCACCGGTTTGATTAACCGAGTTGAACCGAAAAAGTTCGTTTTAAACCGAACCGAAAAATTTCAGTTCGGTTTTCGGTTTAAAAAAAAAAAATTGTTTTCGGTTACAGGGTCCGGTTAACCAAATCGAAAATCGAAATTTAAAAAATAAAATAAACTTTTTTTGAACTTTTTTTTATGGTTTAAATATTTTTTTAATGGTTTCGCTCCTAATTGTATTAATAAGAACTCATAAATTAACAACGTGTTTCAAGTATAATATAATTTATTTTGTTGTCTCATTTAAACTCGATTTTTTGTATTAAATAACTTCAAAATAATATTAGAAGTTTACAATTAAAAGGTCAAATGCTCAGAATTCATTTGAATCCAATGAATGATGTATTAGTTTTAGTATTTACGTTGATTTTCTATCAATTAATCATATAATTTTTTAAAAAAATGAAAAATTCAAATAAAAAACCAAAAAAACTATGGTTCGAACCGAAACCGAACCGAAGAAGTTCGGTTAAAACCGAAACCGAACCAAACAATTTCGGTTCGGTTTTCGGTTTTGAAATTTCAAAATCGAAATTTTGGTTCGGTTCAAATCGAACCGAATGAACACCCCCAGGTGCTGCCGCGCCCCATATGTTTTTTAATGCTTTTATAGAATTTTTTTAAAAAATTATGTTTTACCCTTTAATTTTTTTCAAATTCCGTCCATACTTAGTTTGGTTGACTAACTGACTATCTTTTTTCTATGTTAAACTATTAGACTATATTTTTAGTCGATAAAAAATCTCTAAATCATATTTATGCCATTTTAGTATGATTTCCGTTCCTCTAATTTCATTTTTAACTAATATTTCTAATTATTTTGATTTTATTTCTATTTGCTTTCATGGTGTCGATTCTCTGAGTTCTTGGTTGGTTAAGGCTTAGCCCATTTGGACCAATTCTCTTCAAAGCCCAACCCAACACTTAGCTTTGACCTTTACTATACTCCACTGCCGCATTGCATCTTCGATCTGCGAGCTCACGAGAAAATTAGGGTTTCTGAAGTTTCAAAGCTATGGTAAATTAGTGACTGAACTCTCAATAAGTTAACTTTTTGAATTATATTTTAATTCGATATTTCGTTTTAAGTATCGCTCTTGTGAATTTGCATAGTATGTGTAATGTTTGTGTATTTTTTCTAGGGTAAGGGGACGGGGAGCTTTGGGAAGAGAAGAAACAAGACCCACACACTGTGCGTGAGGTGTGGCCGCCGCAGCTTCCACCTCCAGAAGAGCAGATGCTCCGCCTGTGCTTATCCTGCCGCTCGCAAGAGGACATGTACAGTATTTTTTTGTTAACATGTTTATTTTCGCTACGTTCGGATTGAAGTTGAGTCGATGCAAGTAAAAAATGAAAAGGCGGAGCAATGGTTACATAGTTTCATCTCAGTTTTAGATTTGTTAATTGGTAAGTAGCTGATAAGATTTTCAAGTATTATTCCTGTAAGGTTAAAAAAATGCTTCCTTTGCAAAAAAATATTGCCAAAGTGTTATTCATTTAATTGTAGATTGTTGCTTTTGATGGCTGACTGGATGTATTATTTGAGCAAATTTTGTATTTCAGATATAAAATTATGTCTTTGCAGTAAATATACTGTGAGAGCGGTTACTCTTTTTTAGTTGTAGATGGCTTCTATTGGTAGTTGATTGAGCTGAATATTTGAGAGAGTTTTTTTATATATGAGGTCGAAAAGATGCTTTTCATTTTTTGATTGTTTATAATTCCTTTTTGATGGTTGATTTTTTGAGAAAATATTACATAAAACAATGCTTTCTTTGCTACAATCTTTGGTTCAAACATGTTTCTCTGTTTAACTGAATATGTTAAAATCATGATTGATTGGTACAGTAAATAGATGATACAAAATGGAATTAAAAAGAATGATTGATTGGAATGGTTATTTGAGCAAATTTTACATTTCAGATAACTGGAGCGTGAAGGCAATTCGTAGAAAGACTACTGGAACTGGACGAATGAGGTATCTCCGCCATGTACCTCGCAGATTCAAAACCAACTTTAGAGAAGGTGCCAACTTTACTGTGCTTTTTCATATTATTTTGAGTTTTTCAGAATTTTGAGCATTCATTCATTTTCTTTAAATTTGCGCCGATGGATTTAGGTACTGAAGCTGCACCAAGGAAGAAGGCAGCAGCAGCTTCTGTTTGATAGCCTGATTAAGTTGGTATTTGTAACTCTACTTTTCATTGGTATTTTTGAAGCTTCAAGAACAATTGAATATTGGGAATTTCCTTTGAAGGGATCTTTGCCTTGTTTGATACTTGTTGGATAAAAATTTTGTCGCTGTATTTGGCTGTTTTAGTAGGGATTGTGTAAATACCCGGATTTTAGTTAAGGGGTAACTAAAACTTGATTAAGAAGAGTTTGAAAATTCCTAAACTCTAGTAAAGAGTTTCACAACATCAAGGAGTCCCAATTTAACTAAACCACTCTCGGTTTTATGCCATATAAACCGAACCATATCAAGCAAGAGATAAGCGTGCATCAACTCAATTTTTGGGCCGTGTGTTTGCTTCGAAGTTGGCACGATTTTGGCTCGATTTTGGTACAGAATTGTTCCCTCAATTTTGGTAGACTCCAAGGCAAGGTAAACACCTACTTGGATACTCCTTAACCAAGCCAAAACTCCTCCAAGATAGCAGCAAAACAGAGTGAGAAAGAGTCCAACTTAAGCGCATCAGAATCTGTTCGATTGGATCCCGTTTTCTCAGATTTTAACTCGCGTGGCTTCGATCCAAGTCCCATCTAATTGCAGCCCATTAACCTAGGGTCCAAGCCACTATCAACCAAGAGACCTTCACCAAGTTAGAATCACAGAACCACTCACCTAAGTCTGTGAAAGACTCACCCGAGAAGAGAGGCAGCAGCTCGAGGACTCCTTCTTCGATTAGGAGTCTCAGATTGGATCTGATTCAACCGAGAGTCCTTCCACCTTTGGGTCAGTTTATGCCTCTATAAAAGCAAGGTCCCAGCCTCACTTTCAATCACCAATTCACCTTCAACCAGCAGCAAACAGCCGAAGCTTTCTGCCCCCCCAAAACCAGCAACAAATTCCATCGAGTTTCTGTTCCAGATTTAGTTCGAGTTTTGATAACTTTTCTGAATCTGTTTCCAGCGTGATTGTGTCATCTTAGCATCACAAACCAAGCTATAATCTGTCCAAATAAGTCCAGCAAGGTTAAACCATCGAACCAAGCCAAGTTTCGAACCAAAACCATCGAGTTTACCAGCCTATACCAATCGAGTACCAAGTCTGAATCCAATCCGTTTTCCAGCGTTTATTCGAAGTGTTCCAGCAATCGTTTGTCCATCGTGATTCCAGTAGTGATTCAAGGATTAAAACGTGGTGTTTCGAGTGTTGTTCGAAAGCCAAGAAGTTAAGGAAACCGTGTGTTTCAATCCCTTGATCAAGCAAGCAAGTATCAAAGCACTGTAAGTGGGCTTTTGTTAAGTATTCGTTTCGTTTTCAAAAATACTATGTATGTTTTTAAATTCCCAATCGATATGTATTATGTTGAAATTATGAAAGTATATTTTGTAAGCACGTTAAACTCGAAATCTAATTGGATTTGGATCCCCATGACCCTGATGCGGTGGGGTGTAACCGCTAAAAGAACCTTATACGGTGGTAATCCGTTGTTTCTGGATTATCCAGACCCTTTATTCGTGGGTTAGCCGATGTTATGACCTCATCTCTAGGAGGGATAAGTCTAGAGACTGATATCAGTACCAAGAAGAGAGTAGAATGCTTTACTGTGCTTAAGTATATGAAAATTATGAAACGATATGTTATGTCATGGCTTGTAAGGGCAAATCAAGTATGTTAAGATACATTCATATCGGTTTATGCAAGTTTTATGATCCAAGTTTATGAAAATTAAGTATTATATTATCATATCGATTGTCCCCCACTTGCTGAGTGTTTTCCAAAGCACTCAACCCCTTACTCTACATGCCCAGATAAAGCCGAAGAAGAATTAGAGCAAGAAGAAGAGCACCAATTTTGGGGTTGGTGAAATCAAGTCCGCTGCGTAGATCAAGATCTTTTATGTTTTCAAGTTTTTCAGTTTTAAGACAATTTTATTTATTCAGTTGTTAAGTTTTTAATTCCGCATTTCTTTATTCATTGTAAAGACAATGAGTTTTTATTTTTATGGAAAAAAACTAGCTTTTCAGTAGTTATGATATTATGAGGCTTATTGATTTCAAGTTGTTTATGGAAATCAATGCTGGTGTTAGTGACCCCGGTCTCGGGGCGTGACAGAATGGATACACTTTTATTGAGCTTTAGTTTACATTTTTTTGGAGTTTCTGAAGGTACTCAATTGTTTACGATGAACTAAGTTTCTCTGAATTGATATGATCTGGTTTAATGCTTGTGCAGCTCAATTATATGTTCCTCGACAGTACTGAAAGTTTACTGAAATATGCCGAGTGTTGAGGGATATACCGCTGGCCATAGTAGAGTGAGGAACACTAAGAAGGTGATTCCTTGATATTTATATCAAATTCTAACTTCACTAACTAAAGCCATTCATGTCGTATATGAGGCAATCAAAAGGTTAATTATATTTTATGAATTGCCTATGTCATGTGCTGGTAAAATATTGTTATTGATCAAACGGATAGATTGAGTCTTTAGCTGTAAGTCACCGGTTCTGCATTTTTTCTTTGTTTTTTTCTTGTTTCACATTAGTTTATTTTCAGTCAAGATCTGCCATCTTGTTGCGCTCTAGTGCATGAAATATTTTTGCTCATCATCCCGTAAATTTATTTCTTGTGGTCGGTGGATTGTTTTGTCGTGATAAAGTTCGAAAATGGACACCGATGACTCTCTTTAAGAATTTTTTTCAGGTGGATGACGCAACCGGCTTAAGTGAATTTTATGTGAACCTTAAATTTTTATTTCTTGGATTTCCTTTTACAATTATTCTTATTCTATTTTTTTTTATTATAATTACGTAATTTAAATAATTACCTATTAACGTTAGTTAGTGTGTTACCTGCAACTTGGACTTATCATACGGAGGACGAATGCAATTCGCACAATAGTAAATACCCTGATCCAGCCACAATCATTAATCTGCAAAACCACAACAACCAACTCCAAGATGGGAACACTTAGATTTGATGTTATCCACTGCAGTATGAAGAAAGTCATCAACAACGAGCAAGAACACAGGCAACAACAAATTAAAAATCATAGGTGAAATAGTTGTTCAGATGTAAGATTCTGTCAAGCATTGTGCATAACCAAACAATATATCTAAGTGTAACTAGGAAGGGACGGATCAGAAGTCCAATGGAATGTGAAACTTGCTGGTCTCTGTTTATTATTCTTCCCAAATTTCTGGTTGAAATTATTTTGTTTGATCTACATTTTCTGAATTGTTACTTGGTTCAGGCTTTTTCGAAGAAGAAAGAGCCTGACCTTTCATTTTAAACTGTGATTCGTTGTTGAAATTATCTTTTTTCAGATGAAAAACACATCATGTAATGGCGCTGCAGTATCTGCTGCTTATAATGGATTAATGAATTTGAGAATATATACATCTGCAGTGCTCAGATAAACATCAAAGATGTGGAACCCCATATGAAGCTCTGAAGTTGAGCTTTTGAAAGTGAAACATGCCAAATCTGAGAATCAACACTTGGAAAATCCCAATACTTCAATAGGGCACGAAACAGTAGGAAGCTGCAGAAATATTGTTTTCCTTATGCATGAACACAGATGGAATGGATTAACAATCTTGTATGGCCAATATAATAGTGTCCAGGGGCCAACGAGTGAACAAGAAATATTGGATTGTTATGTGTTTTTCCACCAGTGATCTTAAGATCACAAGCCCTAGGATCATCATGTCTCTAGACGACTAGACCATGTAAGAAAATTGCAGACATTCAATGTATTTTAACAAGCAAAAGCTCTCAACTTATAACCCCAAATTTCTCTCGAAGTATAGCAAGTAATCTTCTTGAATCAAGTTTGAATGTCCTATTTCACGGTAAATGCCAAGCATACTGACAAACTAAAACAAATGAATATAAAGTGCACCAGTGACGACCTTCAAGTAATTTACATCGTTCTTGAATGATGAATACATCTAAACCAGTTGAGAGGAAATGCTTTGGTGGCAAGTGGAGATTATATTCCAGAAAATCTTTAAGCGTGCATTTGGATTGAAGTAATTTGAAGCCACGGATTTCAAATCTATTTAATTGTTTAGATTAATTTATATTGAGTGTATTTCAAATCTACATATTTACTAATTTATATAAATGTAATGACAATTGTGATGAATTGAAATGCACCTAAGATATGTGTCATTTCAAATCCAAATTTCAAATACAATATTAAATCAAATTTTTCCATTCAAATGAAATGCATCCACCCAAACACAACATAAGGCTCTGGTCTAACTCCTCAAAATGACGAAATATCTTATCATAGTCACATAAGGGACAAGCATGTGAATAGGGACTAACCTACGTGTTAGTGGCTGCCCCTAAAAAAAACTTATTATCTTAAAAAAAATATTTTTTTAAAAAAATTCTATTTTGCTTCCAAAAAGTATATTTTGACATCCTTAAAAATATTTTGTCATCTATTTTTGATATTATTATTTTTTGCCCCTAAATAAAAGTTCTAGATTCGTTTCTAAATGCGAAAAAAGTGTTACTTTGAAATGTAGCGTCCTTATGGACTTTGTCTGCGACATGAATGGTAATTCAATATAGTAGTGCCTACGATTTATGGATATTGACAACGACGACTCGACACGGACTCGACGACACAGATTTTCAAAATTTTCAGGATACGACACGGCTGTGACACATCTGTGTATTTTTATATAGTATATATGTACTATATTACAATTACTAAAATTCACATTTTTTAATTCTAAACTTATGTAAAAGCAACAAAAATATTCGTACCAAATTCAAGAAGTATAATAAATAAATACTTGTTACCCAAATCACAATAGTATCACCCACACTAGTATCAACTGTATATAACTTCAAGTACCATAATGTTATACGTTCAAATTTCATTTTAGCCAAAATCTTTTTAGATTAAACAATTAACCCCAAAAAATGTACATTTTGTATCGGACACGTCCATCGACTGTGTCCGATACATGTATCCGATTTTGAAGGGATTGTCCAACACGGGTGTGCGATTTAATTTTAAAAAAAATTAAGGACATGTTTGTTCTAATAGTGTCTGAGAAGTATCAGTGTCCTAAAAATGTCTGACACTGTACATAGTGATTTTTAGGAGTGTCCGTGCATAGAGTAGTACTTATTATTTCAATTGTGTCATATATTATTTTAATTAAAACTCGGGTTTGAGTTATGCTATGTGGACGAAAATATTTTGGCCCCTCCCTAGCCAAAAAAATAAAAATCAAAACATATAAAATATAGTGCTGAAATCTATCATATCAGCAAATAAAAATTTATGGAATTTGTGAAAAATATAATTTGTTAATTCCATCTACCAAATATATAATTCTGTTATAATATTAATTACGATAATAAACCAAAAACAATAGATTTATATACAATCAATGAATATGAATGGATGTGGAATAATAAAGTAGATATAAAAGTGAGTTGTAACGATATGTGAAGGATAAAAACTTATCTTTATTAGATAAAATTTACATATAAAATTATAATATTTTTGGCCATTTTGCCGACAATTTTTCACGCACACACATAAATAATACTATATAAAAATGATATTTGAAAAATCTAATTTCACTAAATTTTAATATATAGAAACTTATTTAATCAAAATATAGTATTTTCTAAAAAAATCTTCTTTGATAATAAATATGTTTGACTTTTATTAAAAATAATTTAATATGATTAATTTATTTTAAATATTTATCATTCAAATAATTATCAAATGAATTACATCATAAAATTCTAAATCTAAATAAATTAGCTCCGATTCGATCCCTTTCATTCCCATTGCAGATCACGGACCTTTAAGGTTCGAAATCTTCGATCATCTCTCAATCAAACATTTGTTTTATTCGTTTCACATATCTAAAATTTGCAAAATTTCGTATTCAAGCATTTGTTTTGAGAAATGAACTTGATTGAGCAAGTTTATGGTTTTAATCATTGATTTTGAATAATCTGGCAGGGATTCTTGTATATTCGGGGTTATGTGATATTTTGTTATCGTTGGATCAAACTGGGTGATTGTAAAAATGGCGTGGTTTAGCGGGAAAGTTTCTTTGGGGAATTTCCCGGATTTTGCAGGGGCGGTGAATAAGCTGAGTGAGAGTGTTAAAAATATTGAGAAGAATTTTGATAGTGCCCTTGGGCTCGAGGAGAAATCAGATGCTTCCAGTAGCGGCAATGAAGGTATCGTGTTGTTTTATTTTTTGTTGTAAATGGATTCTTTATTTAATAACTTTTGCTTGCCTTAAATTTACAAATTTAATTTTTTTGTGATTTACAATATGCTTTTTGATGTTTGAGTATTGTGGAACTAGAATTTATGTTCAATTATTGTGATGATGTTAAGTTCGTGGAAAAGCTTGAGAATTGCCTAATGATTTAGAATGTCTGGCATTTGCATTCAGTTAGTTACTAGCGTGATATTAGTTAACTGCATATTAATTCACCAAAAGGTGTCACAAAACCTAAAGTGGTGGGAGATCAGCTAAGCAATTTAGAGCTTGAATAATACTCCAGAATTTGGAAGAAGTGCAGAGTGTGTGAAATAAGATAAGATGCCTGCTAAAACGTATCCATACCCCACAATTACGTTTGGTCGCAATATGAACTCAATATGAAGTGTTACAGCAATGAGTTGCCTAATTAAGTTCAACAGCTTTCGTCAATTCTGTTGCATTACCTGGGTTGCCTATGCTCTCGTCATAAAATCTTGCTGCCAACCAGGATGTTGACTTGGACGATGTGACCTCCTTAGCGGTACTCGTCTTGGGCAATACCCTTGTCATAATTTTTGGTCCTTCTAGGCATTCAGGGGTTTTTAGGAGCATTATGGCTTCTGTCAACCGGTTTACTAGTATCCATTTATATAATTGTACATGTAGGTAGATTCTTGAAAATTTCTCCTACTTACAAAGCTTGTGAAGGTAATTCTAATGCATTTGTATCTCTCTGTTCGTTATGGAGCATATGTGCTGATCAAAACAATATTTACCAATAATTTCTGCTTTACAGCATCAGGCGCATTATGGCCTTCCGCAACAGACCGGAAGGCATTGTTTGACCCCATCATGGGATTTATGGGGCAAAAAGGTACGGAGAGTACTGCTGCATCATTAGAACAGCTTGATTCCTTAAAGCCTATGTCTCCCTTAAAGGATAAAGAAGTTAAGGATGATGATTCTGCAGAAGTAGCAAATGAAGAAATAAAGAAAGCAGGTGTAGATGCAGAACCAGGGGAGGAAATAAAGTATAGCAGCGAGGAGCATAAAGATAACACTGATGCAGGTCAAGATGAAGAAGAGGGGGTTTTACCTACGACTTTTATTGAAGCTTCCAAACAAGATCCTGAGCATATACAAACAGAATCTTCAAACAAATTTCAGGAGAAAGAGAGACCAGAAGAAGAATCACCTTCTTCTTTGGAGTCAGAACAACTAGCAGCAACAAGCCCTATAGATCAAGTTGAATGTACTGCTTCTGCGCCTAAAATGGAAGATGATGCTCGAGTGCCTGAGAGAGTAGATGTACAGAAGGCACAAGAAGATGCTGTTGAAGTTTTTTCAGCTCAAATTCAGGATACATCACCTGAAGGCCTAGTTGCACGTATAGAATCGTCTGCTTCTGATTGTCCTGTTAAAACTGGAGATTCTGGAGATGATTCTGGAGACAACTTGATCATTTTACAGCACACTAATGCGGAGGCATCAGAATCATCCTTTGAGGCTATTGCTAAACCAATTGAGTTAATGCAGAACTCAATGGATGATACTGACGTAAAAGAACGATTGAGCACCGGAAGCAACTCATCTGATGTTACTTATTCTGTAGCTGAACTGGAGAAAGTGAAGAAGGAAATTAAAATGATGGAAACTGCATTGCAAGGAGCTGCTAGACAAGCTCAGGTAGTTTAAGTTGTGATGCTTTATCTCTGGACTTGAGTATGACCATTGTGTTTCTCTGCCGATAAATGCTTTAACATGTGGGTAATAGTGACGCCTATAAAACAAAACAAAATGGAAGTTAGTAATAGTTTTATTTCATGGATTGCATGATGATTTGTTCTGTTTTTTGAGTCTGGTTATCAGGTAAAGACAAATGGTTATGAATTTGTTGAATCTAATTGCATGCTTGGGAAACTACTGTTCAAGTGATTCATTAAAATTTAACAGGTTTGCCGTCTTGGATTTAGTTTTTACAGAGTGAAATTGGAGTGTCTCAAGAAAATTGCTTAGTTAAATGGGTTTAATACTGTTACTGTGAGGAGAAGGGAATAGTATTTATCTCCATTGTTTTATATGTTTATCATGTTCCTTTGACGGCCATCATGTGGCATGTAGTTCATCAATTGCTGTTCCTAGTTTATTCGAACCTTTTACTTATACACAATAAAATTATATAAGGAGTTACAGTAATTTACAATAATTAGTTCCTCATTAAGAGTCCTGTCTCTCAGAACCTGTATTTTCTTTAACACTCGAGGAAATGTGAATCTGATTGTCTTTTACGGTTTCCTCCCAGGCAAAAGCTGATGAAATTGCAAAGCTGATGAATGAAAATGAGCAGCTAAAAGCTTTGGTCGATGATTTTAGGGTGGGTACATGCTATAATCTTTTTTTTTTTTTTGTCCTTTTTCATTTAGATTGTTGTTTGATCTGATGACACATAATAGAACCTGTGCAGTTGATGCTTGAACAATAATTTAATATTCAATTCTTTGTTTGAACTTCGAATTATGTTCTCATCTGTTACTTTCCGTTGGAAAAGGAACACTATTTGAGTTTTATACCAGCTGAAATTTTTTTTTTCATATTGAGAAATATTTTAAACCAATTTCATTTTGAATGAGAATAAATTTGTTTCCAATGAAGAAAGAAGGTTGGATGACATGGAAATTTTAAAGTTCAGTTCTGTAAAGTAAAATTAATGTGGATGAAACCTTCGACTTCTTTTTTAGGAAAACATCCGAAATTCAAAGTAAGAAAAATGGAATTACCATGAATGATCATAAGATCTAATACTTGCTTGTAATTGCATCTGCTAGGGCATAACAGGATGCAGGAATGTGTAAGCTTGTATGGTTCAAGTTCACTTGAACCTCTTCATCGTTAGTTACTGTAGTGACTTGTTGTACTATAAAACATCTGAACGTGTCCATTTGTTTTCTTTCTTTGTGTCTCACCCACATCTGTGTAATTATTCAGTTGCTTATGTGCAATGCTTGACTACTTTTGTAAGATATGTCAAGACCCAAATGCGCTCTGATCCATTTATATTCATAAACATATGTACTTTTTTGTATAAAAATTATTAACCGGGGATGTATTTTCAGAGAAAAACGAGTGAAGCCGAAATTGAGTCTCTACGAGAGGAATATCATCAAAGGGTGGCAGCACTTGAGAGAAAGGTACACTCTGCAGGTGCTATTTTTTGTTTGAAATTCAAGCATGACTTGTATAACCTTGCAAGTTCTTCCAGTAGCCGCATCATTGGCTTCTTTGAAATATATATAGCTTTGACGTACTTTTATGCATTATTGTATCGAACTTGCTCGAGTTGTAATTTTAACATATGCATGTCTCTTCTACTTGTCTCCCAACTCGAAGTCCTTCTGTGGAACTTTTCAATGTGCTTGTAATTTAATTTTTCCAACTTGTATGTTTGTTGTGTGTTTCTAAATGGTGATTGAGAAATGAAAAGCCGCATGCATGTGCACTGTTTTTTAGGCATTTGGGCAGTGCATATTGCCATGCTCTTATTAATTTGTCATTGCTCTTATTAATTTGTCAAACAGCTTGAAAAAGTTGGTCTTACTTTAGTAAGGGAATGCTGTCCATTTTTAACTCTAACCACCCATTCTGGTATTTACATTTACTTTTTTTCTTCTCTGGCAAAAGAAGAGCCTGATTAGAAACTGTAAAATCTTATCGATGATATGAATACTTTAAAACTACATTGAATAACACAGCATTAAAAAATGTAGAATCCTGATGAGTAAGCATGTATTGGTTTATATTGGTTTCTGTTTTAATTTTAAATGCTGATTGTAAAGGGATATTAAAATCTCTTCTTTAACAACTTACTGAGTTTTGCTGGTTTATTGAGTTCTTGACTTCTACAATGTCTTTACTTTTCTGACTTATTCAGGATGTGATTAATTTGAGTTGTTCACATGTATTCTTTCAGGTGTATGCTCTTACTAAGGAGAGGGATACCCTGCGTAGAGAACAGAATAAAAAAAGCGATGCTGCTGCTCTTTTGAAGGAAAAGGATGAAATAATCAGCCAAGTGATGGCCGAAGGTGAACAAGCATAACATACTTCGTATCCAAAAAATAAACCTGCAGTCGTGCAATAGTTAACCAACATTTGTCTAATTCAAGTCACACCGTTTTGTATATTAGGTGATATATTTTGATTGATTTTTTAACCAAATAAATCTTTATTCATTAAGCATTCACCCAGAAGTTGTTAACGTGAAAAAATGGTTGAGAAGTTTGAAGGACAGTAGTTTGATGTCTATGATAGTTGGTTATTGTTTCACGATTTTCATACCTTCTAATTTGTTAAAACCAAAAACTTCATTTAGGCAGGATGATTTGAAGAAAACTGCGAATAACCAGGTCAGAGCTCTTTTGTTGTCAGTATGGCTAGGACCGATATTCTCTTGTAAATATACTTGATTTCGTTACCGGTTCCTCTTTTAGACGTGTGTCGTCTTTGCTGCAATCATGGCTTTTCCACTAACATACATTCACTCGAGTAGAAAGCAGCATAGTGGTAGCTAGGATGTGTCTGCAGGGATCCAGGTTCCTGTATAGACTCATGGCACTACTCAGTGATTAGGCATTTGCCAGTGGCTTAATATACCCTAATTCATGTTTACAACTTACAAGTGGGAACCGAGGACATATAAACTAGTAGTAGTTAAAATGACAGCTGGTAAAGGATGGGTTGCTAATGCAACCTGAAGACTCACTTATTGGCTATGTTCTTTACTTTGTGGATTTCTTCTAATACTTTGAAGAGTTGGTTTTTTTGCAATTATATGGTCTTGGCATCAAACAAATTCAAAATTCACGAGGAAGCTTTTTGTCCCCATAGGAAACTCATAATTCATGTTAGCAACCTGAAGACTCACTTATTGGCTTTGTTCTTTACTTGATGGATTTCTTCTAATACTTTGAACAGTTGGTTTGTTTTGCCATTACATGGTCTTGGCATTAAACAAATTCAAAATTCATAGAGGAAGCTTTTTTTCCCGTAGAAAACTCATAATTCATGTTTGTCCTCTCACTTGTATGGATCCTCAAATTTTAGACTGAAACTGATATTAATTTCCCCATGCTATGATGACTTTAGGTGAAGAGCTCTCCAAAAAGCAAGCTGCTCAGGAATCTCAAATGAGAAAGTTAAGGGCACAGGTATGCACATCTACAATGATTGATATTTTGTATTCGAGCCTGATATTGTTGCTGTTAAAATTTTTAACATGAGTCTGTTCTGTTATGCCTTCTTCTTTACTTTCCTGAAAGCTAGATCAGAGAACTTGAGGAAGAGAAGAAAGGAGTGCTTACAAAGCTTCAGGTAGATCGTTTTTCCCTGTATTTGGTTTGATTCAAGCACAGATACTTGACTGCACTTTATCATTCCTTTCATGCTTGTCCCTTCTAAGTTTATTATGCGTAATTTAAGATGATTCTGTTGCTTGTTCATTTTTGTGTTGTCACAAGGTAATTAGGCCCTATAGTTTTCCCAACTATGTCTAGACTCTCGATGCATTGGATCGCTAGCATGTTGACATTTTCCACAGAAACTGCAAACCCTGCTCCGTAGAAAGCTGGAATGTGATTACTGTTCTACTTGCATTGGAACTTAGCATTGATGTTTGTGTTGAAAACTACTAAATACGCATCTATTCTCTCCTAATGGATCCACGACTTTGGTTGCATTCATAATTGTTATAATAGGAGTAGTGGTAGAAGTATCAAGTTTTGACTGTGTTTCTTGTCATCTCTAGGTTCTGCCCGCTATTGTAAAGGTGCTTGGCTCTGGTCATTCATATGTTCAATTGCTTTTCTCTTCTCTATACTATAATGATGATACTGCTCATTCTTTCATCATTCATTGGATGTTGATACCTGATTATATGGTCTTTTACTTCTACCGTTTTGTTGTTTGGGATTTCTGCCTTTTGTTTTTGCTTAGCCTTTGAAATTAAGATGATTTGTTGTATTATACTTAGGTAGAAGAGAACAAAGTAGAGAGCATGAAAAGAGATAAGGCAGAAACTGAAAAATTGCTTCAAGAAACGGTGGAGAAACACCAAGCTGAACTTGCAACTCAAAAAGAACACTTCACTGATGCACTGAACGCAGCAAAGGAAGCTGAAGCATTAGCAGAATCGCGCGCAAACACTGAAGCAAGAACTGAACTAGAAAGTTGTCTTAGAGAGGCTGAGGACCGTGAAAGTATGCTAGTCCAAACGCTTGAAGAATTAAGGCAAACTCTGAGCAGAAAAGAGCAGCAGGTTATTTTTTATGAATATATTGAAATTTCTAATTTACTCAATAATTCTATGAAATCATCTGTTTGTCATTGTGTTGCAGGCAGTTTTTAGAGAAGATATGTTTCGCAGAGACATCGAGGATCTTCAAAAGAGATATCAAGTAGTCTTTGCCGTTCGATGTAATATCTTTTCTTTGAAATTAAGTTTTTGAATTTTTATTGTCATATAAAATTGTTTGTTTCTAGGCAAGTGAGCGTAGGTGCGAGGAGTTAATTACACAAGTCCCTGAATCTACCAGACCTCTTTTAAGGCAGATTGAAGCTATGCAGGTTTGATAGTATTATTTATTTGTTTTTGTTTGATTACACTTCACTGCGATGCTCTGACTATTGACTATAGGAAACTGCTGCCAGAAGGGCCGAAGCTTGGGCTGCTGTTGAAAGATCATTGAACTCACGGCTTCAGGTTTCTATTGGAACTTATTATCTCTTACTTGGCATTTTAGATATCTAATGAAACTTGATTAATTAACTGTACAGGAAGCAGAAGCCAAAGCTGCAGCGGCAGACGAAAAAGAGCGTTCTATCAACGAACGTCTAACACAAACTCTTTCGCGGATAAATGTTCTTGAAGCCCAGGTTTTTCATGATTTTACTTAAATTTGTCATTGATATAAGTCTTATTTTAGTGATCATGTCTGCCACGAATATTTTGTAGCTATCATGCCTTAGAGCGGAGCAGACGCAGCTAACGAGATCTCTCGAGAAGGAGAGACAGAGGGCAGCTGAAAATAGGCAGGAATATCTTGCTTTAAAGGAGGAATCAGACACTCGCGAAGGCCGTGTTAAACAGCTTGAAGAAGAAATCAGTGAACTCAGGCGAAAACACAAGGATGACTTGCATGAAGCATTGATGCTTCAAGAGTTACTGCAACTGGTAGCATGCATGTTTTAGTTTTCCCATTCGTTTCAGCCAAATGTTTGACCATGCGATTAATCTTTTCATGTAGTTTTATTAATAATGCACGAGTTTATTGAATAAGCTCATTGATAATGTCACAGGAACTAGAGAGAGAAAAAGCTACTCGTTTGGAACAGGAAAGGGCTGCTCGCCTTCCATCTTCTGTTATACCTGATCAAATCCCCATAGCAAGGCAAAAATCAGCTGCAGTTGAAAATGGTAGTTCATCTCCCATGTATCCTATCAATTTGCATGTTTATCCGCTTGCTGCATATGACAATCTACCTTAACAGGAAACTTGTCTCGTAAGATTTCAAGTGCAAGCAGCTTGAGCAGTATGGAAGAAAGCTATTTTCTGCAATCAACTTTGGACTCATCTGAGAATTTGTCTGAACATAGAAGTGCTGCAGAAGGTACCATGAGCCCATATTATATGAAGAGTGTGACGTCAAGTACTTTTGAAGCTGCCCTACGCCAAAAGGAGGGGGAGCTTGCGTCTTATATGTCTAGATTGGTTAGTTTCTGGCTCATTGGAATTAATTTACTCAAATTCGTGGTTTAACCCTTGGAGACTATTCTTGTATCCCGACATTGCTCATGTTGATGCTACAAGTTCCATAATCGTGGTTTCTTATCCTTTTCAGGCATCTATGGAATCTATCCGCGACTCTCTTGCCGAGGAGTTGGTTAAAATGACCGCACAGGTAGGTTTGTGGGCTTTCTCACCCTCTTGACGCCTGGAGGATATCTGTCCTTTTTTTCTAATGCTGCCTACTTGTTAGCATGTTGCAATATCACAAATATATATGCTACCTTAGGAAATTGAACTGTAACAATGATATTGGCCTTCTCCAATTCTATGATAGTACATATTTACCTATGGATTTGTCATACATGTTGCAGTGTGAAAAGTTACAGACGGAAGCAGCTGCTCTTCCTGGAATACGAGCAGAATTAGAAGCACTTAGAAGGAGACACTCTGCAGCACTGGAATTGATGGGAGAGCGTGATGAAGAGGTAGCTCATTTCTCTCCTTCCTAGCCATACTTTTTGAAACATTGGCATTACAATTAACTGGTTCAAGACTAGGAAATAGCCCTCTGCTTTCCATGGCTGTGGTGGTTACAACTTACCTTCTTCCCAAGCCTTGGTGGTGGTCGACCCAAGACTTTAGTTGGGGGAAGAGTAGGCTATTAAATATGAAATTCAAAAATTTTGTCGTAGGAGTAGGTGCGTTAATGTACTTTTGTGTGTCGAACTAAGATTTTAGGAAAAAACTGAACATGACTTTTGAAATTTCTTCATCTGAGAGGTGGTGAGCTACTGTCCTTGGCCCTTGCTCACTTCTTCAGGGTCTACCCTACCTCCCAATAGATAGCCTCGACCACAGCTGCAAAGGATATACCTTTTCCGTTTCCTTTTTCCCCGACCTCTGATTATAGTTAACTGCAGAAGGCAACCAAAAGAATATTAAGTTTGAAAATGCATGCCCTTGATACGTGCAATAATGTCAAACTACCTAGAGTTCCTCGTACTTGGTAACTCTGTGGAACGAATACTTCATTAGTGACTCTAAAATTATGCAATGTGCATGCTAAATACTCTGGTTTTTATTAGCTGTTCAGTTCTAACCGTAAAACTGGATTTTATGTGAAGTTGGAAGAGCTTCGAGCCGATATTGCTGATGTAAAAGAGATGTACAGAGAGCAAGTAAACTTACTCGTGAATAAGGTACATAACTATTGCTATTCTTTTCCAAAGATGTTAACATCTGGTATTTATCATTTAATTCATCGTATGAAGTTGAAAAAAACAAATTGATTCTTTTTGCAGATTCAAACTCTGGGTTCATCTGTTGGTGTTGCCTGATTTTCGTGCTCTTTGGCAACTGAAGGGTTTTATAGTTTACTGTTGTAATTTCTTTTCCAGATTATCGAAATTAAAGAAATTCGAAGCCATCCAGCTTCTTCTCCGCTTTATCCAGAGCTATGAGCTCTTATTTCATGGTGGATTGAACTATACAATTTTTTGTTAGAGAATTTCCATCGTTTCTTTTTTCATGACACGTCAGCATTACTAATGGTTCACATAACCATTTATGGATGTCAAATATTCAATTTGCAGCATGATATCTCAAGTTTCGAATTCTAAACGTTGTAGCCTTAAAAATCCAACTGCAAGATTTTACTTCTTATAAATTTGGTTTTAAATGTTATTTCTTATAAACTTTGAAACTATAAGTAATTATCGGTTTTAATTCATAATTCAAATTTTAAGGACAATTATTCTTAGAAAATCAGTGTTCAAGATTTTAATTCTTACATACTTGAATTTTAAGTGCAATGCTTAAACAATTTGAAAATAGAATTAACATTAGAATTCGTCGGAAACTTCAATTCCAAGTTTGACATTGATGCACAATATTAATCATGTCAAAATGTTTCATCAACAATTTTCTTCGTTTTTTTTATGATCTATATATTCTTTCCCTCAATGAGCATATCATAAACATCCAAGCATAGTTACATATGCTATAGCCTATATGTATGTCACTTTTGTCACACTTGTTTGACAACACAATTTTGTCAAATTTTCCATGTCATTATTTGGACACTTGTTATAACTTGCTTTAGTCATGTACCCCCACACTTTTAAGCATTAGGAAGACTATTGTCATTTTCACAATTCATAAAGATTTTCGTCATTGCCTAAGTGTGGTACTTAGGGTAATCTCGGACTTATCAACATTGCACTTACGTTCAACCTTTCAAGTTTCAAATTCTAAGCGTTATATACTTGTAAATCAAAATCCAAGATTTGTATATCTTGTCAAATCTTGATTTAAGTGTGCTTGCTAACAAAATTTGAAAACTTGAACCACTTTCTCCAAATTGGTTCACAATTTACATTTTAAACGTATCGCTTACAAAACTTGAATTCAAGTATATGTCTTGCAAATTCGAGCTTTAAGCGTATAATTCTTATAAAATTCAAACAGAATCAATTTCGAGATAGAACAACGCCTAGTCAAACCCATTGTGACATTCGCTTTATCATTTGCACTTTAAGCGTACAAAACTTAGAAAACTCGAATTCAAGATTTAATACCTTGCAAATTCAAGTTTTAAGCATAGAGTGCTTAGAAAGAATCAAATATGTTTGGTGTCTTTCACCAATATCGACCCACAATTTTTATAGCAAAACTCATTTGATTGATTGGTTTTAAATCTCATTATTGTAGTGTTCAAACACTTTTTGGCCTCATTTTGCTTCGTAACAAATAATCATAACAATACTTTGTGCAATAATCGATAGAGTAACGAATATTTTTCCCCCACTTCTAGTTTACACAAACTTTATATTACAAACATCAAATAATTCTAGAGGTGTCTCTTTCTTTCCCGAATGAATGACAGTTTTTTAGTTTATCCCACACACAAGCCGCACACTTATGTTTTAAGTTAACATACACGTAAAGTAATAAATTTAACATTACAAATTTGAGTAGTAAATTATAATTTATATGACCAACCGATCATGCCATAAATCATAAACCCAATCACATAAGTAATAACATAAACACTATTGCTTCTAAGATTGACGAATAATCGTCATTACATTCAACCGGAAAAATATTCTTTTTTCATATCATTTTTTCCCTCAAACTAAGTTTGATTCAATACTTTTCAAAATCAAAATACTGATCAATCGATAAGCATAAGATCAGATAAACCATCTGATAATACATCATCTTTGGTTATATTGACTTGATTTTTTACTTCCCTCGATCATCTATTTCGTTGTGACAATCCTTCGCTGGATGGTTGGGCTTTCCAGATCTATAGCAGTTTCCTTTAAACTTTTTGGCCTTCCAAATTTTGGAGACTTGACCGTCAAAAGTTTGTTTCTTCCGTCATTTTGTTCAACCAGTTAGCCTTGCTTCCATTTGGCGATTATTCGTCTTTCTGTCTGAAGTCTTATTTTCCTCATTGATTCATAATCGAACAACGAGATCTTCAAGACTCATCTCTTTACGCTTGTGTTTGATATAGTTCTTAAAGTCCTTTCATATAGGAGACAATTTTCCAATCATCACGGCCACTTGGAATTAATCATTTAGACTCATTCCCTCCACATGTATGTCATGAATTAACACTTGTATTTCCTTGACTTGCATCATCACCGACTTGGAATCAGCGTTTTTAGTCCAGGAATCGTCAAACAATGATTTTATTCATGCAAGCATCCTCAGATCTATACTTCTTCTCCAAAGATTCCCACAATTCTTTGCGTTTTTCACTAGACAATACACATTGTATAGTGTATTGTCTAGACCGTTTAGAATGTAATTCTTACACAAGAAGTTGCTTTGATTCCAAGCATCGATGCAACCCTCTTTTAGTTGTCGGTTCATCATTTTCAATGGTAGGAGCATCTTCCTTAGGAACCTTGCTAAGCCCAAGGTAGCCAAGTAAAACCACATCTATAGTTGCCATATTTTGAAGTCACTTCCATTGAACTTCTCGGGCCTCTCTCCATGATGAACGGGAGTCATTGACGCCATTTGTTATAAATATCGTTTTAAGATTGTTAGAGTTTTTGGGTATAGCAATATGGCAAAGTAACAAGATGTCCAACAAACGTTTGTCGAGGCGAGATTTGGATTTTCATCCTTAAAACAATATTGTCATGCTACAGTACTAATGGTATCAATGACAATTCATTTTCCAAGATACAACGACTATGATTCGTGATAGAAGCACTTCAAATCACGAATTCACAAATCAGAAAGGTTTAAAGGCTCAATCTTTCTCCGGGTTTCGAAGATGATAATCCTTTATTTCTTGATTATTTATCATATCTAACAGTTTGAGGGAATGAATGATTGCAGATTTTCCAATTGCTATTAATGATGATAGTTGTATGTATAAGATATTACACCAAACAATTCTGTAAACTGGATACAATTTTGTTACTTCATCTTTGTGTATTTATACAATCCTAAAGCTATAACCAATAATTACAATTATGTAAATCTATCAAATAAGTTGATTCCTTTCTGATTCCCATGAACATGCCATTCCTTTATGTTTAAGCTTAGCACAAAATGTGGGAATGATTGGAGTGAAATCTGGTAGGTTTAGTAGTGCAGCTGATTGTTTGTTGTGATTGGCATAATAGTGGCATCTTCCTTAATACACCCCCGCAAGAATGTGCTCCCATCAATGAGTCCAATCTTGTGTCTGAGATAGTGAGTACGTTGTCTTGAGAGGGATTTGGTAAGTAAATATGCTAGTTGATCATTTGTATGAACATGTCTAACATGAAGAAACTTCTTTTCAACCAAGTCTCGCACAAAGTGAATATCGATTTGAATATGTTTCATCCTTGAGTGCAAAACTAGATTGAAGCTTAGATGTGTTGCTCCTAGATTATCACACAACAGTAGTGGTGGCTCTTTTAAGGAAAATTTCATTTCATGAAGAAGGAGAGTAACCACATGCTCTCAGCTGCAGCCATTGCAAGAGCTCTGTACTCAGCTTCGGTTGATGATCGAGCAATGGGACGTTGCTTTTTTGAGCTCCATGAAATAGGTGTCGTGCCAAGTAGAATAAGATAAGCTGATGTAATTGTCATGTCATCCAAGTTACCTGCCCAGTCAGCATCCGAGAAGCAAATGAGAGCTGGATGCAATGATTTTGTGATGTTGATACCATGAAATATGGTATTCTTCAAGTAGCGCAACAACCTTTTTGTTGCTGTCCAGTGAAGCGTTGTGGGACAGCTCATGAATTGAGAAAGTTTATTTATTATGAAAATGATATCAGGTCTCGTGAGGGACAAGTATTGTAGTGCACCATAACTATTCGATATTCTGTAGCATCAACAGTGGAAGAGCCATCAACAAGTTTGAGTGGGACTGAGGTGGACAGAGGTGTTGTGACATCCTTGGCTCCTTCCATACTAGTTTTAGCAAGAAGATCCCTGATGTATTTATGCTGAGACAAAAATAAACCATCCTTTGTAGGAATAACCTCAACACCAAGAAAGAAATTTAATGGTCCCAAATCTTTGATTGAGAATTTTTGGCCAAGTTGATCTACAATATTTGCTACAAAGGCCGAGGAACTCCCTGAGATAATCAAATCATCAACATATACCAAGCAGTAAGCAAGTATAAAATCATTATGAAACACAAATAGTGATGAATCAGATTTTGCATTAGTAAACCCAAACGCCAGCAGTGCTTGTTCGAGATCTAAGTACCAACCACGAGGTGCTTATTTTAGATCATATATGGCCTTTCGAAGACAGCAGACATGAGTTGGCTTCTCCTTATCCTGAAACCCAGGTGGCTATTTCATATACAATTTTTCGGTAAGTTGGCCATGAAGAAATGTGTTGTTTATCTAATTGTCTTAAGGGCCAACCTTGCATCAGAGCAAGAGTTAAGACAATACGTATTGTGACTGGTTTAAATACAGAACCGAATGTCTCTTTGTAATCCAGACCAGGTCTCTGATTGAACCCTTTTGCAACAAGTCTCGCCTTAAACCGATCAATTGAACCATTAGCATGTCTCTTAATTCTAAACACCCACTTACAGCCAATGAGATTACAGTGTTTTGGTGGTGGAACAAGTGTCCATGTGTCATGTTTCATGAGGGCAGTGAGTTCGGATGACATGGCATGACGCCAATGTGAATCACCGAGTGCTGTAGTGACACTCGAAGGTTCTATAGATGGCGGGATTGGATGCTTGGTGACTAAGCAGGATGTTTTTGGCTTGTATATATTATTCATGGATTTTGTGGTCATTTTGTGAGTACGTATATCAGAAGGCGATGAGGTTATAGTTTCACGCATGTCAAAGTCCGAGGATGAATGTGTAATTATAGGAGAGGGAGAAGATACACCTACCTGAGGTGAAGGTGGGGCAGAGGCAGACTCAGTCACAGGCGCTGAGAAGGATTCGGTACCCATAGCTGAAGTGTCCTAATCTTGGATAGGGGTTACATGGATTTGTGGCAAGGAGATGATAACTTTGGATGTGGTGAATCACCTGAAGTCGTAGTAGGTTTTTCTGGTGGTGGAGTAGCACAAGTGTTGAAATGAAATGTTCCTTCATCAAAGAGAACATGTCAAGAATAATAAAGCCTTCTTGACTTGGGCTCAAGGCATATGTAAGCATTTTGAGACAGGAGTATCCCACAAAGGTACAAGATTGAGATTTTGGCTAAAGTTTATGAGTGTTATAAGGCTTAGTTAAAGGATAACAGAGGCACCGAAATTGCTTAAGTTTCAAGTAATTTGGTTGTTGCTTAAACAAAATTTCAAATGGAGATTGATTTTGCAAAGTAAGGGTGGACATTCTATTAATGAGATATGCAGCTGTTTGAAAAGCATATGGCCTATATGAGAGGGGCATATGTGCATTAGTAAGAAGGGTGAGACCAGTTTCAACAAGATGACGATGTCGTCTTTCAGACATGGCATTTTGTTGTGTGGTATGTGGTGTTGTAGTATAGTGATTGATGCCATGAAAAGATAAGTAAGATTTGAGATCAATATATTCACCTCAATTATCAGAATAAATGCTATTGATTTTAGTGTTGAATCTATTTTCGACAAGATTCTGAAATTGAGGGAAAATACTTTGAACATTTGATTTGTAGGACATAGGGTAAAGCCAAATGTATTTGGTATAATGAGCAACAAAAATAATGTAATATTTTGAGACATCAATACCACTTTCATGTGACGTGCCCCGAACATCAGTGCAAATTAATTCCAAAGGCGCAGTGCTAGTGAGACCATGAGAATTAAAAGATTGACGATGAGCTTTATCTTGAGCACACGAAGTACAAAGAGATGAATGCTTAGTCTTATTAGTGTGTAATGCAAAGGCATTAATTAAATGATGGACAGTTTTTGAGGATAGGTGACCAAGGATTTTATGCCATCCATCAGTAGACCTTCAAGGACATAAGCAACAACATTTCTGGGAGGTGTAGTAAGTTTCTCCGAAAATGGGTACACGCCGTCTTCACGATCGCCTTTGAGCAGTGTCATCCCGTGATTCGATAATTCACAAAAAAATAAGATGGATGAAATTCAAGATAAACATTATTTTGTTTTGTGAAATGGTGAACATAGATGAGATTTTTTTTGATCGAGGGAACACAAAGTGTATCACGTAAATGAAAGATTCGATTTGGCGAAGAAAAAGTTAATGAGCCAACATGAGATACAGGCAAATCTGAACCATCACCTATTACCACTTTATCAGTACCATCATATTCTGAGTGAATGGACAGATTTGAGAGATCAGTTGCCATATTGTGAGATGCCGCAGAATCAAGTAGCCATTTCTTATTTTGCGCTTGCGAGATTGTGGTACAATTTGCTGTAGGTTCTCCAGAGTTCATCTTGGGACATTTTTTGGCCGTATGACACACGTAATCACACCACTTGCATTGTTGTAGTTGTCGTTGAGGCAACAGTATTTTGAGGAGCGATTGTTTGTCTTATTTATCCCGGAGTTTACTCATTGTCGATGAGTGTAGTTTGCTGTAGCAACCAAATTGGTTGCTGAATGTTTGTCCAGCCGACGAAGATAGCTTTCATAACCAATTAGAAGATCATGTATTTCTTCAAACTTTAGAGAGGTTTCACGAGCACGAATCGGAGCTGCAATTTCTCTAAATTCTGGACCCAATCCATTTACAATGTAGAGGGTCAAGTCATCATCCGGGACAGGATGATCAATAATTGCAAGTTCATCTGCAATTATTTTGATTCCTTGAAGGAATTTCGTGACTGAGCGATTTCCACTAGTGCTCAGAGTGAGGTCCTCCTTTAGTTGCATTGCATGAGTGCGAGATTTTCCTGCATAAAGACGAGTAAGAACTGTCCAAGCATCGTAAGATGTTTTGCAGGCAGCAAGAAGAGGTGTGATGGTGATAGTAGTAGAGGATAGGATGGCATGGAAAATTAGTTTGCCTTGTCGAACCTAGTGAGAGTTCGCAGCCTTGGAGGTGGTGGAGTTTGTTTCATCGATGGGTGGACTAGTTTTGGTTCCAGTAACAAAATCAATGAGATCATAATCGATTAGCAGAGCTTCAAACTCTGCTCTCCATTGAGGGAAGGTGGATGGGGTGTGTTTTTTTATTGATAGTGGTGTTAAAATTGATGATCATGAGGGAATAATCAGTGGTGGTGGTTGAAGGAATGGCAGCCATTTGAGAGTTTGAAGGATACAAATCTCGTTGGAGGTCTGGCTGCTCTGATACCATATCAGATATTACACCAAATGATTCTGTAAACTGGATATAATTTTATTACGTCATCTTTGTGTATTTATACAATCTTAAAGCTATACTATCAATAATTACAATTATGTAAAGCTATCAAATAATAAGAGTTAACTGCTGTAATCAAGTTGATTCCTTTCTGATTCCCATGAACACGCCATTCCTTTCTGATTAAGCTTAGCACAAAATGTGGGAATGATTGGAGTGAAATCTGGTAGGATTAGTGGTGCAGCTGATTGTTTGTTGTGATTGACATATTAGTGGTATCTTTCTTAGTAGTATGTTCCCAATGACTGATGGGGTCCAAGTACAGAAATAAACTAAGGGCTAGATTTTAGTAGAAGCTCCATATCAAGACGTGATTTCTCACATTTTTGTGCATATTGCTCTCTTTGTGAAGAGTATAGAGAGCTCAAGATTAGAGGTCTCGGTCCTTCACAAGGTACATATGCTGTTTATGACATGTGTAGAGCATATTGTTCTTCACTATACTGACTTATTGGAGAACCCTAAAGTTTATTTTTTGTGAATTATTTGCAGGATGGAATGGAAATCCTTGCTCAAAGGGAAATGCAACACAGACGATCGGCGTGAACGCACGTGTTTTTTCTTTTTTTCCTTTCATGGCATGCATGTTTGATAGTGTTCAATAAATGTAACACAAACGATAGACGTGAAGGCATACGTGTTGCTACAAACACATAAGAACCGTAATTGTTTCTAGTACAACCCAACACATTTTTGGGAGAGTGATGAGAGGTCTCAAACCTAATATCTCTCAGTACTCAAATGAGCGCGGTGCCAGCTAGGAGCCTGGGACAAGGTCCTTATGCTAAAGAACCGTAATTCAAATGAATTTTTTTAAATTTTATGCGAAAATTTTAGACAATATTTTGCATTTCACTGTCCATACTCCTTAGTTCTTTATGATTTTCTAAAGGTCAAGGCTCCAAGTGTTTAATCATGAACTACAAATCATGTTGGGTTGGGCTTAATTTGACCATATCCCAATGTGGGCACTGAGCCGAAATTCGCAAACTGAATCCTTTAGGCCCAGTGTATATTTGTGGGCCACGATGAAAGTGGAGTATTTGGGTTGGGCTCCAACCAATTAGTCCTAGACCTTGGCTTCCACAAGAAATTAGGAGCATACATATAATCTGTTAATTTAAATAAATATTTTTATTTTATATATAAATTTTTTTTAAAATTAAATAAATGTGACTACATAATATAAAATAAAAAGAAATAAAGATAAGAGCTCTTTTGAAAAGCAAAACATGACAACCCCATATTATTGTTATTTTAGTATTTGATGATTGTGTTGTTGACCTTTGCTCGCCCACAAATTAGATTTCCCCATTGACCCTTATTACCCACTTTCTTAACTACACCATTCGCCATAGTTGGCTAAATAAGATGAGTTGTCTCAATCAAAATTAAATGATTTATCAAATTTTATGTTAATGGTTATGAGTATGAACCTCGTGAATTCTTAACATAGTATCAGAACAGGCTTTTCATGTGATAGGTTATTCGACCCGCATGCTCACCATCCCCCGCGTTATCAATCCACGTATTTGACTTATATAATGCCACAAGTGAGGAGGTGTGTTGAGAGTTGTTATCCCACATTGAAAACTTGAAAGTTATCTTTGCTCATTATCAAAGATGTTGAGTTACTCCACACACAATCAATTGGTCATGAGTAAGACCCCATTGAATTCTTAACATGGTACGCCCCTCACGTTGATTGATAATTTAGGGAACAGTGATAATGTGGACGGAATAGTCAATAACATGAAAAGCATGTTCTGATATCATGTTAGAATTCATGAGGTTCCTACTCATAAAGAGTTGGTTGTGTGAATGAATTACATGAATTCTAGTCTTAGTATTTAAATTTTTTTAGCTTAAGACATGATTGTTCATAATTTAGCTTAAATGGTCTCTTCCAAAATATAACTTCTTGTACTTTCTCATTAATTAGAAATTAAATCTAAAGACATTAAATAATAATCCTTCTGCGAGTGGAGAGCAAGTGGATTATTAAAAAGTAGACAAAGCAAAGGGCAAAAACAGAGTGTTGGATGATGAAATAATGACATCAGGCTTGCGTCAAGAAATAGTGAATTAACTTACCTGTGAAATCAGGTTAGTTTGATGCTCCCTATGGGTATTGTACTCAAGAATGGAGCTAGACGGTGAGTTTACGGTGGGATATATATATATATATATATATATATATATATATATATATATATATATATATATATATATATAGCTCCACCACTTATCATACTTATAGATATCATCATTATTAATGTTGAGTATTTCATATAAATTTCATCTCAGTAGTGGATTTATTCTAATCATTGTCCCTAGAGTTAGCATCGAAATTTCCGTAAAATCACGTACCGAGAAAGTGTAACGAGAAGAAAAATTGGTTCATAAAATTTAAAAAAAAAAACAATATCATCTATAAAATATTTGATTATTAATTATATCTATTTTCCACTTAAAATAAAGTATTTCATCATATTTCTCAAAATTAAGAAGTCATTTTATTTGAAAGTAATTAAAAACTTTAGCAAATAATGTATTTATACTATTTATAATGGAAGATATGTTTGATAGTAAACTTCGAGGACTTTGCAAATTGGATAAGATTGGACTGCCTTATCATAGATCAAGGAATAATTTTTTGTAGTTTCGTCTTGGTTTGGTCCACCTCTTTTGTAATTGTTTAGTTATTGAAATAAACAGGTAGGGATCTGTCTAACCCCACTCCAACACATACTGGTGGCTTTATAAAAAAAAGAACTTATCTAAGATGAGGCGTTTGATACTCTTCACCGATACATTTTTCCAATTCTATCCATTCAAATAAATCACCCTGAAGAAAACTAAAGAACAAAACAAAAATAAACATTTTTAAATTTGATTAAAAATTTAAAAATCCAAAAAACCCCGAAATAAAAACCCACACCCTTTTCAAAATAAAAAAATAAAACCACAAAAAACAGATTCATATAAATAAAAAATAAAATCTCATTAAAAATATAATTATTTTACATAAATATTAACTATACACAAAATATATCAAAGATAGTCGCAACGTATGTATTCAAAGCACTACTATATATATATATGAATGAGAGTGAGCGCAATAATTCCCTTCTAAAAAAACATAGTTTCAGAAAATTTTAGGTTTTGGACCGAAGGATTTCATTTCAACAATGGATTTGAACCTTGGTAATTTTTTGAACAATATCTTAAAATTGAATACGATAGATTTGAAATTCATGGATTTCAAAATTAACCAAATAATTTGAATGGATTTATATTAAGGATTTGAAATCTTCGATCCAAATGGAGTCTTAATTTATATTGTCTATGGTTTTGAGGCATGAAGTTATATATGGTGTGAATATATAAATAAATACTAGCAAACTAAGATATATACATAGGGACGGACCAAGGGGGTGGGGTTGCGCCCGCACCACCCAAACAAAACTTTTCCTTTTAATGAATTTTTAAAAAAAAAAAAAATTCATTACCCTTGTTGTTAAAAAGACAAATTTTTTGCCCCCCATTATTTTTTTCTTGGTCCGCATATATATACATATATATATATATATACATAACTGTTGTGTTTGTTTGCTGCTTCCAAGCAATTCCCAAATAAATTAATTTAATTAATTTGTTGAATGGTTGGTTAAGAATGTTAGGATAATGTATCGAAGATTGCTTAGAGTTTAGGCAACATCAATTAACGAAAATATAAATTAATAGTCCTCCATACATACACTTTTGTATGTACGTAACATTTCTTCAAAATAATTTCATCCATAAAATAAGGATTAATGATTCATTTCGTGCATTAATTGATATATGTGTATTGATTAATTATCTTTTCCATGCATTTTAACTCGATAGATTTATAAGAGATAAAACCTAATTTCTTTTTAACAACCATAGACAACTAAATTATAAGGAGATCTCGATGTTTCTGAGTTATGGGAATTACAAACACACGTACAGCGTTTTTGGCAACAAACTCCATGTTGCTTAATAGACAGTTTATACCTATGTGGTTTTAAAATATATAGTGGGTAGTTTAGAATATGTGCAAAAACACATTCTTCATATAAGGGGCAATGTATTATATTTTGCCAAACTAAATGGGGTAACATGTCTATTTTGAAAACCATAAAGGAGTAAACTGTCTCTTTTCGAACTATATGAACGTAAACTGCCTATTTATAAACCGCATGGGGTAAAGTGTCACTGTCGGGACAACTATTGGCTGTGACTCCTGAGTCTTTCCGGTTTCGTGCGTCATCCAGTGATATGGTTTTAGAGAGGGTTTCGGATGAGAAAGCTTATTCTTTTGTGTATCCTTTATCAATTTAGGCTGCTCACTAATCCTAATTCATTCAGATATTATGAAATGCAATACACTTAATCGTTCACATCATGTGTTACATGTTTGAGGAAACCTGATTCGACTTTGGTGTTCCATCCACATTTCTGGTCAAAGTAGAGTTGCTTCATTTTTCCATTACACCTTTAGCATGGGATTATGGTTGTTATGCAAAACTTTGATGTACTTGCCGATTTGGCTGTTCCATAGTTAATATATTGTTCTGTTTATGCTCGAAACATAATCAGTACATGAAAAGGCTAGTAAATTAGACATGCATGCATGTATGTTTAATCATTTAGATACTAAACATATTATATTATTTATAAGGTGAATTAATTTTCAAGAAATACACAACCTTTGATATTAATAAAGCAAGTTGTAGCATCAGAAACAGTCAAAGCAGTGCGAGCTTTGGAGAATGACTGCTTCTGATATTACAGCAAATAAAAAGGGCTACTACTGTTTAACATGTATTTCCGGGGGCGGCAGATCGATCGGCAATTCAAAAGCCGCCGCCAAGAGCAGCGGTTGGTGGGGCCCAGTAATCGGCTCCGATTATATTGTCGTTTCCCACATGTTGAGTGCAAGAGATTGGAACCAAGCAAAGTCCTCTACTTCTCAAGTCCTTCAATCCTTCTCGGCCTTGTGAATCCTGCATGTAAATTAATAAATTAATTAATTTTTGAATGTCTTAAATTAGATTAATGTAGTTTTAATATAAAAAAAACATAGTTTGTTTGAACTATTTGAAGATGGAAAGGTGAAAAAAATTTCATTTGAAATATCACTTAAATTGCAACATAGTAATTTGTTTGTAATTGATATTCTAAAAGGTAGAAACACTTAAAAATGATATTTAAATTTTAGAATATTTGTATAAAGATTAATTATTTGCTTTATTTGGAAAAGAAGATTGATATCCTTGCTCGTCCGCTTAACCTGGTTTAAAAATATACCGTTTTGTATATTAATATTGGTGGGATGAGCCATAATTTTTAATTACACATCTTGTACCAAACGGTAAACTTATGTTATGCTCATGAACTAATGATATAGAAGCTATTATAGCTTAGTTATTTGTGCCAAATGACATCCTATATAACAAACCACCTTCATGTGATTAAACTGCTCCCTCCGTCCCAAATATAATAGGCTGCATTTCATTTTTCATTTGTATTCTTGTAATTAATTTATTTTATTAAATTTTGGAAATGTAAATTTTAAATTATTATTTTTGTTAACTTAGTATCGGGAACATATGCAACCATTTCTTGAATGAATTTCCATTTTCTTGAAAATACTCTGTAAAAAAATTGAAGACAAATCTACTTCGTCTTCCCAAGTATAACTTCTTAGATATATTAATTACTTCCAATAAGTTTTTATATATAACATACTCATTAAATAAGGATAAAATAGAAAATTTATTTGTATAATTGATTTTTCCAATGATATTCTTAATCTGTGTGAAAAATAATAAGTCTATATATTTGGGACGTTGGAAGTAATAAACTTAAATAATCTTTGTATTATTCTAAGTAAACGGAGGCATAAAAAGAATAAATATTTTTTTTCACATACAATTTTATCATTTAAAACACATAATATACTTTAATAATTAATTAAATTCCTCTTTATTAGGAATTTATTGATGTAATAAAGCATACCTGACCAGGCTCTTCGTGAAATAAACAATTCCTTTCTTGAGCCTAGCAAAAAAGAAATTAACTTTCTTGAAAATCAGATTATTATATTTGGAAAAAAAATCACATTATTCGACATTCCCATTCTCATTCCCATTTAGCAACACAATGTATGTTGTGCTTTGTGAACTTTGTGCGAGTAAAAATCTATTGGACTAGCCCGTTTTGACAGCTTTGAACTTTGTGCGTGTACAAATCTCTGTCTTGCATTGGAATATGCGAAAAAATGTTTTTTATGTGAGCGGGGTATATGGACAACATCACCGGCCACAGAATATATTATTTCGGATTTAATATTAAAATATAAATATTATTTTTTAAAATATATAAATTGTGATTTCAACTAAATAATTAAATATATTACCATTCTAAGATTACTTGCACAATGCTGTGAAGTATTTCCTGAAGCATTGCGCATATATGGAGAGCTTAGAACCTGAAAAAAAAAAATTAATAATTTGATTTAAAATTTCATACTGTTCGATGCGATGTACACGTCCAATATAAATTCTATTATGGAAATAAAATAAAGAATTCTAATAAAGGTTTGTTCTGGAATTTACTGAAATGAAAGAATTCACTGATATTTTTGTTTATTTTTTTAGCTACAAATAAGAATAATTAGAAGGAATAACAGGAAGGAGCAAAATTATATTACCTCAATTTGACTCTGAAAGAATCTAATGTAACCATTGGCTTCTGACAATACAGAAGCAGTATCAGTCTGCAAAAGAGAAGCAAAGCCACTACAAATAAAGTTTTTTTTAAAAAAAGAGGAATATTTTTGTTATTATGGGGTTATTTTAAGTATGATTTAGTTTTCTTTATATGTTATGATTTAATGTTATTGTTGATGAACAGTTATTGCTTGTGTAGTTTGTTAAATGGGGTGGTGATATTAATATTTATTGAAACATTTAAAGCACATAAATTTGTTAAAAGATTATTATAATTTTGAGATAGCACAAGCCTGATTCTTGCGTTATAAGTAGAGCTATTAACAAAGTTGGTAAGATTTTATTTACCTTTCCAAATGGAGAAACAATTTGGTGGAGGGCTGTAATTCTATCACCTAACTTCTCCTTTCTCACCTGTATGAAATTTGTCAAATTTGCACAGAATTTGAAGTCCTTATTTTCTCAAGAATAAGATGAATCAACTTTAAGTAAAACCAAGAATTGAAACCATTATATTTCCACTGCAATCAGATGTTTTATATTTGAGAAAGAGAGATTCCTGACCTTCAAAGCTGGTTGAGATGAAGACTGTTGAACCCTAGCCTTCTTAGATACCCCACCAGTCCCAGTGCTGTTGCACTTTTGATAAAGGAAAGATTAAAAGAATAGTAATCAAGAAACCAAACCATGGGGAAGAATCTTACAGCTAAATAATTATACTTTTGCGTAAGAATAATGCAAATTCTTTTTGAAGGGTTCTTTGCAAAGCATGTGTTTAATCATTAAATCATAGTAGCGTGCAAAGAAAATCATGAAGTTTGTTACTTTATGTGGTAATAATGAATCCTTGACATTAAACATCTCTTTTTTCAACAATTTATTACCCAAGTGTTCATGCACAGACTCTAGTTATCATACACACAAGATTCATGTATATAATTGACACATAATCATAATGGTTACACATACATGATAATCATAGGACCTTGGCTACGAAAGACTTGTAATCCTGAGTTAATCTTACAAATTCATTACATTTTTTCATTAATGATTTTTTTAGAAATACGCATATCTATATGTATGTATATCCATCTTGCTTTCTTACCTCAGACGAATGCTCTTGATTATGTCGATGGTTCTTTCCTTCCGTGGCGGCTGCCGACCCCTTCCCACCGGAAAAATTCAACAAGCTGTTACTCATATTTGTAATACAAGAGGTGGGAGAAGAAACAGGCATGACTTGATGATGTGCCCAATTAGAATTAGATGACTGTGAATTATTGGCCTGAAATTGATCATAATCTAGATGCCCTGGAAAAAGCTGGCAACTGTTCGCTTGAGAAACTTCTGGCTTCACATCAAGATTAATAGCACAATCCCTTGTAAAAGTTGGGTTCAAATTCAAAACTTGGTCTTCCCAGTTCTCCAGCTTCTTTTGCTGCTGAAAAAGACTGCCACCAAACCTGTTTTCTTCTTCATTACCAGATAATCCACCTCTGAGCATGTTCAACATAAATAAAAACACTGGAATTAACAAGTAATACCACACATACTGACATACATACATATACATGTGCGGTGTGTCAGTAAAAATCAAACAATTTGTTCATAGATATGTACAGCAGAGAAGCATGGATACATGGGGTAAATTATTAAAAAATGATATATTAAGGCTGCTAAGATTCACATAAGCTAAAGAGATTAAAAAACCATAATACTAATCTACACGCGAGCGCGCACACATATATATACACGGGTGTGGGTGTGGGTGTTGGTAAATATGATAAGCTGCTAGCAGCTAATTAAGAAGTATCAGCTAATGCCAATTAAAGAATAAATTTTTGCGAATCCGTATATGTTATACATCAACAGAACTTAAGAGATATTAAAGGGTTTGTAACAAATTTATTTAATTGTTGTGTAAAAGAGAAGTAGAGAAATATACAGAAGAAGTTGGCTCCAAGACCTAACAGGAAAATCTTGTTGAGGGTGATGATCGGATTCAGAAGGGTTAGAAGAAACTGAAGAATTATCAGAGCCATATACGAACTGAGAAAACTGTGGATGCATGCCATTCATGCTCCACCAGTTAGGGTTTCCAGCCATCATCTGTCACTCAAAACTGACAAAATCACCACCAAAACTAACCAAAAGCCTTCAGATATTTCAAGAAGTCGAAACCCTTTTTTCTTAATCTCTCTTTTGTACAAAATTTACATGTTTTCCACTACATCTTCGTTGCTTTGGCACCAAAACGAGCCTTTACTTGAACCTTTCAGAATTGTAGTTTGCTTTCTCAGAAGAGGTTGAAGAAACCCCATGTCTTTGTTAAGAGTATTTTATACTTGTGGGGTTGGGGAAGCCATTTGTTTGTTTCCTCTCCCTTCATCTTTAAATTTTTATTTTATTTATTAATTAGTCAATTTACTATATGTATGTTGTCTTTTTATATATATTTGCTTTAACTTTATCATAAAGGGCGACAGAAAAAGCTGATGGGGGAGTGTTTTCAGGCCAAAAAACAAAGGACTGTGGAGCTTATTTCCTTGAATTGAGGTGGTAACTATGGATTGCTAGAGATGTAGGTTTAGGTTAATGTTTTTATCAACAAATTGGAGACCATATATGTACCGTTTACTCCTATAAATTTTTTTTAGAAATGGTAAATTTAAAAAACGGTCTCATAGAATAGGATCTTTGCAGTAATAGTCCCGAACTTTTATAACTAATAAAATAATGTAGTACAATGAAAATTGTTTTTAATAAAAATATAGTCCCAAAAGTTAGTTATTAATCAAACTTTGTTTTTAATTAAAATGGTTTCAAAGCTCTCTATTCAAGTATTGTTAAAATTAATCTCTACGAAAATATTTTTGATTAAAAACAATTATGTGGGCCAGTAATTGATTAGTCCAAAAATTGTGGAAAAGTCAATTCCGTGGGATCATTTTTGAAATTTAGTCTTTTAGAAATAAGGTTTAATAGTATTTGTATTAATTATTGATTATAGTAATAAATGTATTAGAGAAAGGGTATGTAACAATCCCATAAGTTTAGTAAAGTAACAATGACAAAAAATTTATATATATGTAGCAAAGATTCTTACTTTGGGCAATATATTCTTCCCACGGAACATCATTCTTTGATAAAAACTCTAAGGACTTGGAATTAATCAAGTTGCCAGATGCGGTACTACTTACTAGTCTCACTCTCTTAGTTCCATTTTTTTGAGTTTGTACCGAAATTGCTTATATATGTGTGTGTGCACGCTCAGCTCACGAATGCGTATCCTACAAAATTATATATTTATTTTAGTTTTATGTTTACTGGTTTTCTGCATACAAAAAATAGTTTTTTTTTTTTTAAATTAAGAATTTTAAATAGGGGTGTTCATCGGTTCGGTTTTGAACCGAACCAAAATTTTGGTTCTTAAATTTTAAAACCGAAAACGGTTCGGTTCGGTTCAGTTTCAGTTTTAACCGAACATTTTCGGTTACCTTTGAACCTTTTGTTTTTTTTATTTGATGATTAGTTGATGAAAATTCAAAAATAAATACAAACACTTCTAATACATCATACATTGGACTCAAAATGATTTTGAACATTTGGCATTTTAGTTTTTAAACTTCTAATATTATTTTGAAGCTATTTATTCAAAAAAATCGAGTTTAAAGGAGACAACAAAATAAATTATATTATACTTGAAAACACGTAGTTACTTTATGATTTCTATTCATATGATCAGGAGAGAAACCATTAAAAAAAATTAAACCATACAAAAATTTAATTTTTTTTTAAAATTTTGGTTCGGTTCGGTTAACCGAAAAACGAAACAAAAACCGTTTTTTTTTTTAAACCAAACCGAAATTGTTCGGTTCAAGTTCGGTCGGTTAACCGAACAGTGCACACCCTTAGATTTTTATAAGATTTTTAATTATTAATTTTACTTTTTAAAAAAATTAATGTGGGAATGTAAATAATGAGAATGAGAATGCAAGAGGAGGATCTTTAACGTGGTTTGGAAAAATTCCTACTCGACGGGACGTTGCTCATTAAATAGATGATTCACAATTCTCAAAAGATTTACTCTTGGACTTATATACAAAACTACACTCCCTCTCAAAATTTGTCGTCTTAGTATGTTGAACTACATCCCTTATGATCTGACATAAAATATACATTTTATGTGAGGTAGACAATTTTTTTTTTAAAACTAGAAAGGCTAAAACGACAATTATGAAATCCAGAGGAGTCTATAAGTAGTTCATCTTATTTCAGGATCTGATCTTATTGGGAGTTGTTGTGCCTTATCGGGATCTTTTGCATATCTGAATCGTTGCATCCAAATATGTATCAAACATAATATGTCGCCCTTAGCACTATCATCGAAAATGATTGTGAACTTGAGATCCTTCTCTATATTTGAAATGGGAAATGTTATTGGCAGAGCAATAACCATAAATTTTAATATAAAAATTGCTCTGACAGTAACATTAATTGCTTCGGCAATATCATAATATATTGGAAATAGTTAAACTACATACATCCATATCCTTAGATATAGACAATAACCAAATCATAACCAATCACATATCAACACATGCAGAAATAACAAGCCAACCTAATCTTACAATTTTTAATAGGATAAATTCTGTTATTTTCATAATTTATGTTGTTTCATATATTAATGGATGTGACATGGTGATTTTGTAAGAATTCCATTAAAATATAGTATAGATATAGAAGCTCGAGTGGCCTGTAAATAGTGGAGGATGCAAGATTTTTGAGAAGATGGGCAAAAAAATTTAAAATAAAAAATTTAGGGGTAAAAATATAATTTAAGGAGGGCAAAATGTACTTTTAAGGGGCAAAGCACAATTTTTTAGGGTAAAATTGCAATTTTTTTTTTTAAAAAGTAGAGTTTCTAAGGTTAAAAAAAAAAATCTTTGGGCAAGAGGGTGCACTTGTCCCTTAGTGAATCCGTCACTGCCTGTAATTGTGTTTTTAAGAGAGGGAATTTCTTACCAGTGGGCAGTAAATAAATCATAAATTAAGTTGAAAACTTTTCAAATGAAATAGAGTAAGATTAGGTTTGGAGTAAATAAATGAAGAAAAAGCTTAGCTTTAGAGTTTTCTATGTTGTTGGGGGTCATTTTCTTGTTGACCTTATAAGATTAAACAAACAACAAATAAAGTTGTTGCCAATCTACTGTGTATATTTATATATTAAGGGAGAATAATCTTTAAAGTGATTTTTAGATAAAGCCACAACACTTGTTTATTTGTTTATATTATACTACTTAGTGCATTATTATTAACTAATAATTGTACTAATAGTAAGGAAATGTAACATTCTTTTTTCTTCTGACCCACCAGCCACTCAAAAATATGATTGGTCTATTCATTGTACAAGTATACAATACTTTACAATGGTGGACGCATAGTCAGACAAAAGATGACAAAGGTTACGACTTCTCCTTTCTCTACATGATACGTCGTCGGCAGTGAACCGCCCACGTCGGAGCGATCCGAACACTTCAGCAAAGCCAAAATGTTCCTTTTGCACCTTAATGACTTTTAATTTTGAGAAATCAACCCGATCTGGATCGATGATACCTACTGGATGTTGACTTCCAAAAATCACATATCTGCGATCGATCTTCATTCCTTACCGATTGACTCGGATAACATGGTGCTTATATTGATGGTTATACTACTAGATATAAATAATTGGGAAACTTCAGCCAGGTTTGACATGAAAGAGGCCATATAAGTTTTTTTATGCTAAGAAAACCCTAAAATCGAGTAAAAAGTGCCAAACATACTTAGAGTAAGTTTCAGTTGATTCGGCTTTTGTATTCTCTAATTTGCTTGCCTCGATTGGTGGGAGCTGTCAGTTTCCCTGACCTCCAAAATTACAAATTTCTCCCTTAAAATTATCCCTGGCCTACTAAATTTTTTTCCCCCAAATTTTTATGTTGGATTATATATTCGCCCCTAACACTGTAAGAATAAAAGCAAAAAGAGCATATATGGTTAGCAATATTTCATTATCCACAGTGATTTATGAGAATAATTAATTTATATTCCTATAATCAATTATATATTGCCTTTTAAGTAACCTTCTCGATCGCATCGAATTTATATCACCAATGAGATAAATATATGCTTATTTATATTTGGTTCAGTTGTGTACAAATGTCTCCATTTATAAAATCTCTTAATATTAAAAATAACAATTTTACTTGGTGAACATAAAAACATGTTTCCCCATCTTATAATTCGCTGGTATTCTCATGATTAGGAATATATGGGACATGCTGCATGTTTCGGCTCGATATGATATCATTTTGTTTTTGTCATGGGGTGAGGAGTGATTTGTAGAGCTCGAATGTGAGCCATTCCCAATTGTGGGAAGGTGACATCCGTTGGGGGGCAAGCCCCTCATTTCAGCTCAATATGATATCTGATGTAATGATGCATTTATCTTGGCACAATGGTATCTCAAAAAAACATAAGAAATTTGACTACAAATCCATGAGCATAATGGAATTAAAATAAATAGGAATACACAGGCACGCCACATGTTTCAGATACAAAAAAGAGACTTGGATTTTTCCCAATAATGGACATGTAACTCTCATTGGACGAATATAAATCGTGGGAAACGTGTGTAATGTAACATGACCCATCATTGAATTTGGATTCATTTTGTTGGCATTTCATTCCAACTTAAGAAAAACATTGTTCACAAATCGTATCCAATGGCAACAAAAGAAAAAAAAAGTATTCATCACCTAAAAGGACACTTATTGCATTGACTAACTTGAAATATTTTAATCTTGCAACTTCAATGGTACTTTTTATAGGATCAATTTGCCATCATCTGAGTGTTTCACAGTTTATTCATTGTCTACAACTGCAATTGCAGATAAAGAGTTGGAGTTTCTAACTACCAAAGGCTGACCAGTGCCTGGAGCACACAACTGAAATGGCTGACACAGAGTTTAACAAATCCGCCTCACCGAATCAGAAAAAAATGATCAAAGACCGGTAGTGCTCTTCAAGCAGCTTACCATGATGGGGAATGACTTGATCCTAGGTAGGATCAGTACAATTTTATCCACTCAATCAAGTGAACTTTAAGAATGATGCTGGCTTCTGGAATTCTTGACACAGCATTCTAATTGTGGTAACCTTTGATATGTCTTTTTTTTTTTTTGAGAAATAACCTTTGATATGTTATTAGCCTTAAGTAATAATTATTCATTCTAAGCAGGTTTGTTGACAATAACCCCATGCCGTTGCACAGCAACAACAAGTTCGTTACACCTAGAGCACCGAAATGCCGAAGAAGCAGAGCAGCGGGTTCGTAGACAGAAGTAGCAGTACCTGTCAGCAAGATTAAATCAGCAGAGTCTAGCAAAAAGCACAAAAGATCTATAAACAGGTTAAATTGCAGGAATTGAATCGACATGGATTTGAGTTGTAAATAGGCATCTGAATGAGATTGAAGTATATGTGTCCAACTTAATACAAATTCCACCAATAAACACAAGTAAAATTCTTACAACTCCACGGTTCCAAGTGATATAAGTAAACCGCAAGTTGGAGTTATTAGACATGATTGAAGCAGTGGTCTTCAGAGATTCTGAGCATCGCATTTAAAAATTAGCAATGCCCTATGCATTTTTTAACATTCAGGTTATATACTGTAATGGCTCACTCCTACCATGTGAAGGAAATCGTAAGACGATGTATCCCTCACCAGAAAACTAGAAGGGAGAAAATGTGGACAGTGATTAAATAGTGCCTAGATGGCAAACAAAACATAGTGTTCCTAAAATGGGGCCTGCAAGAGATTATGACATTTATGTGAAAAAAACTCATAAGAAAATCAAACTACCTGTGCTGACATGGAAGAGCTAAAAATGGGGTGGTTGGGGTGGCCTGGCAAATGGGGTATAGAGCTTCATCCCTCTCTGAACTTGATGATTTATCTTCTGAGAATGAATGGAGAAATTTTTTAACAGATGATGAATTGAGCAGAGGGAGAAGTAACAACAACATTTCCTGCATAATATTTTGTGCTTCAGTACGTAATTATTGAAGGATATAAACAACGTGAAGGAGACAGATGTTCCAAGCATATCTACACTTGTTTTATGCATATAATCATAAAAACTCATGCAGAGAAACAAATCAAGTTAACCTATAAAAAATCTAATACAACAAAGCCAATTAAAGTCTCTTTGCAGTTACAATGCCCATAGAACCATTTTTCTTGGGCTTCTAACGGTTTAATGAAACAAATACTAGAGAGGGTTATCCAAAATTCCTTCATAAATTAGTTAAAATACATCAGCCAAGTGGAAAACCTACCAGCGTCTTCCACATAAAAGGTGGAGAGGGTTATAGAGAAGCATACAGTATATTGATTCGTTAAAACGGTATTTTTTTTCTTTACCGTATGGAATAAGGGGACCGGGACATACCAAAAATTCATTCCAAATCAGCTGGCGGTTCATGTACTCGAAGCTCACAGATCGATTCGTATGAGGACTTTCATACACAAGTCTTGCTTGCAGGGCTCGCTCGATGAGACTTATGTACCTGAGTATACATGAAGAGTCGATACCAGCAGCGACTACTCCTTATGCTAACCAACATAATAAAGCTTAATCAAATAAAATCTTTGAAAGATCACAAGAAAGCTTTACATAAGATTTTCAATAATTTGGGAGGGAGAATCCTCAAAGACTGAAGTAGTGTTCATTTGCCATCACAATTTCTCGGGGGATATATAAATTTGAGAGAGGTACGGATGAGTTTTGAATGCAATTTGACAGGTAAATTATATGACATTGTGTTATAACTGATGGGAAAAAATGAAATTGAACTACAGAGACCATGCAAATTTTGATTACATTGTGTTTGTTCCTTGATTAAAATAGCTTTTGAGATGAAAAAATTTCCTCTAATAATGCGAAACAACAGAACTTAGTCTCCACAAAACATGGTCAAGTCATGAATGCGCATATGGCTCAATCCATTCTCTTAAGCATTGAGGCATACCACATACCTACCCATACAGTTACAATTCCACAAAAATGCTCAAGTCATGAGTGCACATACAGGATGGGAAAAAGGAAGCATGATTACAGGATATCATTCAGTCTAGATTTACCATGATGAGTGCAATCCAGAATATTATGTAGCATAATAAGATCCAAATATGCACATCAGTTTTTTCTTTCTACATTGACAAACTTGAACAATCATGGGATACAGTATCAATTTAACTTCAAGTGAATTCGACATGCATAATAGAATGACATAATAACTGAAAGAAATACATAATAGAATGATATAATAAGTGAAAGCTCTGCATTAATAATATACCTCCCGGTAAATAGAAATATGAGTAGGTTCATGAAAGATGTGGCTTTGTAAATTCCCTCTATACCTTGTAACAGAAACCAACTTCCACGAACTAGTGATCTCTTCAGAAAAATGTAAACTACACTATGTTACTTTGATTGCATGTAGACATGGATATTGATGTGTATGTTATGTGCTTGTATCCACGCCAATGGACACACAAGATTGTGTGAATGTTTGTCTTGTAATGCAAAAACAAAACAAAATGATAATATAGTTGCATCCTGCAGTAAAAAGGACCTGTTCAGTGTTGCCCCATCTAGGGAAAGCTGAAATGAACACAGTACCAGATCTTCTGAGAAACTGTCAATCCAGTCCCCTCTAGCCCAGTTTTAGCTACAAAGTGCACGCGAAAGCAAATACATTGAGCATGTAAACTAAAGTAGTAAAAGCAAGAGGCTCGAAGACTCAACCAAAAATTGCAACTGACAAATATTAGAAAAAAGCTAGTTGCCCCTGTTGGAAACATTAAATGTTAGATGGCTGTGGCAGGAAACAACAAAAAGCATTGGATTTTAAGAGAATTTGTTGTTTCTATCAAAAAATTATCATTCATGAGCATATTCCACAGACCATACTCAAGGTAATTGATAAATCAATCTTATCCTTCCATTGTCACTTTTCGCACAGTTAAGATGGCTTCTTTTATAATTTCTGCCAACAATGATGACCAATTCAAACCCACAGATGAACGACCTCCAAGGTAATTTCATAACATGAATTTCTATATGAAATAAAGTTTAACATGTCAAAGCATTGGATAATATTGAACTTTCCAATGTGCCTCTTTAAGATGATGAGCAAAATCCATATGGGTGTGTTGTTGCATAGGTAAGTCATGAGTTTCTTTCCAGCATAATTTCATGTCATCAGCATTACCCAAAAATTGCCAATAATGTTATTTGCATTATATGAAATGGCAAATCATTCTACAAGTACACAAAAGTTAACATAGACAACTATTGTTAGACTAAAGATATAACTGAACAGTTTTATTTCACCTAAAAGAAGCAGAAACGACATAAAGAACCACTAACCTCGGCTCATGAATTCGAACGTTGATCTTTATATCTCAAATTCATGAGCGCACTACCCAATGTAGGCTTATCGACCCAGATGGAAAGTCGCCAAATGAGAAATTCAATAAAATCGTCAAGCTCTGGTTCATACTGAAATAGTATTCCTGGCTAATTTCAAAACGCCATGCAAAAAGTCAAATGCTTATAAACTCCCAAATTACTTACTAAAACTTCTTCAGATGAGGAAAACTTAGCAGTGAGACATTTACCTTCATCAAAGAGAAAACTTTAAGTTCTTTCAACATGGCTGAAATTTCAATGTCTAGCCTTGCAGCATCAAATTGGTTAACTCTAGAAATCTTTGATTGGGATCACCTCCTGTTAAAGAAAAAAATCTAATATAATTGTCATAACATGAAGGGGGGAAAGAAAACTGAACTAGTTGAAGTTTTGAGTCCCCCCAACACCTCTAATCTGCCCCCCACCCTCAAGGGAAAAGGTGGAATGTAATCGTTAAATATATCATTCATCGCACATCTTCTCAAAAATCTAAATCAAATACTTCCAACAAGCTCATGCAAGCTTATCCAAGAACAAGATCTGATTTTTGTAACAAGAATGAAAGTCACGGGTTTAAAATATTACCCTTTTATTAGGTTTTTGAAATGAGTATCCAAACAAACAAAGAACGAATCAGCCATATATGTATTCAGGCAAGGAAAACTGGTGAAAATTTGCAAAATCTACATTTACAAGAATTGCACACAGCTCACTAATTCCATCAAACTGATGAGACTATTTCCAAAACTACGCAAACTAATAATTTAAAACAATCAGCAAGTAAATAAGAGGAATCGAATAGATTTACCCGGCTAGTTGAGGAAAAAGCTAGCCATTGAGGGAGCAACTTGCGATAAGTATCAACCCAAGCATCCTCGGGCGGCGGCGCGGGGGAGGAGGATTGGTAGAAGAACTTGTGCTGGAGGAGGAAGAAGATGAAGCTAGGGTTTGTCTATCCATTTATGTGGCATGTGATTATGGCTTCTTGCAATACAAAATCGTATCGGTTTTGCTTCAAGAATCAAATCTCAGATTGCGTCGGTTGAATAAAAGAGCGCTGCAATAAAGTTGTGATCATACATATTATGTTAGTTCTAGTGATATACAAGTGATATCCACGTTTATTCAAGAATATATTCTGACCGATAGAAATTAAAAGTCAACTATCGAAGAAAATCGATGGATATGCACGACTCGACTCGATCTTTTATATAATTAATAATTAATGTAGTTTATTCTAAACCATTATCTTTAAAAAACTTATTTGTTGTTATTCTGAAATTTATTGGTTTTATGTTTATAGCTATTTTAGAATAATTTCATGTATGTGTTAATTTATTGTAGCATAGAATATCAACAATATGTTTCAAAGAAAAAAGCACTAAACGTTTCCAAGTGAGATTGGGTGAATCTCAAACACTAAATAATAAAAAGGAGGAAATTGCAAAATGGTATCAATAACTAAACAATAATTCAAATAAATTCAGGGAAATTTTAACATTACATAACAATTCTCAATACCAAAAACACAATTCAAATAGGTCCATATTTTAAGTATTTATGTAGTTAAGTTTTTTATTAAGACGAAAATATCATGGACTTGAAACCATGCGCAGAGTTGTTTTTTAATTGAAATTCCATCGGATCGTGAATACACATTGATCAATTAATTATTCATTGATTCATCTATACAGTGCGATCAAAATAACGTTTAATCATCCAAAACACCTGCGAAGGATTCGAATTCCATCGAAATTCAAAAATAGTCGAATCGTCAATACTAGGGGTGCTTATTGGCTTGACCCGGTCTTAGGGGTGCTTACCGGGCGGGGTCAAACCGGACCCGGCCCGGATTCGGACCGTTAAGTCTGGTCCGAAACCGGAACTGGACTTAACGATTCCGGTTCGCCCCGGAACCGGTTAGAAACCGGTCCGGGGCGGTCCTGAAGAACCAAACCGGTAGCACCGCCGATTCCGGTGCTACCGGTTTGGTTCCGGTTCCGAAACCGGAACCATTAGTTTTTTAAAAAAAAATAAATAAAAGAAAAAGAAGAAGGCAACATTAACAAATGTTAACGTTGCCTCTTCAACGTTAACATTTGTTAACGTTGGCAACGGCTCTTAGCCGTCACAAACGTTAACTTTTTATTTTTTTATTTTTAAAATTTTTTTAATAAAAAAAAACTATAAATAGGGGATGTTGTGTTGTGTATTGTTTCATAACAATTCTTGTAACGAAAAATACTTCACTCTCATATTTTTCTCTCAATTGTGCTATCTACAATTTACTTATAGTCTTATATAATAATGGCATCTTCATCTAGCAGTGGTGCTGGTCGTAGCCGGGGTCGTAGTCGGGGTCTCGTTTCGGGTCGTCTATCACTGAGTTCATCTTCTGCAATGAATTTGCCTGTGCCAATTCCTGAGTTAAATGAAAGTTATGATTTCTTTGCTGACCTCAATGTTGGTGGTTCTTCTATGAATGTCGAACCACAACAACCCCAACAACCTGCCGAACCTGTTGCTGTCCAAGCCCAAGAAAGATAACATGTGGAGTCATCCGGAGCCACTACAGCAGCGAGTAGACAACCTACTCGTGCCAAAAGAAGTAAGATATGTGATCACTTTGAACTCGCTCAAAAAGAAGGTACTAATGAATCTGTTGCAATATGTAAATTATGTAAGATCCAGTATTCATATAAAGCTGGTGGTTCCAGTGGAGGCACCGGAACATTTAAAAAACACTTAGTAAAAAAACATAATTTTGATGAGACAACATTACAACCATTAAGTCGAGAAGCAACACAAGCACAAATTAATGTTCTTACTGGCACGAATTTTATTTTAACTGCTGAAATTAATCGTAGGTCACTTGTTAGATATGTGATCAGATGTGAACTACCTTTTATACAAGCTGAACGTGCTGGTTTTATTGAATTTGCTTCGTCTATACAACCCATGTTTAAACATATTTCCAGGCACACACTAAAAAGAAATTGTATGGACGTATTTGTTGAATATAGAAATACATTGTTTCAACATCTTTCTAGTTTGCCTTGTAGGGTTAGTTTAACAACTGATATTTGGACAAATGTAAATTCTGATTCATATCTTGTTGTCACTTGTCATTGGATTGATGATAATTGGTGTATGCAAAAAAGAATTTTGTCTTTAGATGAGTTAGACTGTGCACATACTGGTTATGTAATTGCTAAATATGTATTCAACACTTGTAGACATTATGGAATTCAGGATAAGGTATTTTCAATCACATTAGACAATGCTGCGAATAATAATGCTGCGATGCGTGATTTAAAGACATATCTTAAACCAATGATTGATGGTATTTTTTTCATGTTAGATGTGCATGTCATGTGATTAATTTGGCTGTTAAAGTTGGTTATGAGGACAATCACTCAGCATGTATTGACAAAATGAAATACTGCGCTAAATGGTTACGCACGAGCCGTGTTAAGCGTGATTGGAAACAATTATGTTTATCTAATGGTTTAAAGCATCTTCTTTTTCCATCACCAATAGAAATTAGGTGGAATTCGTTGTATAATATGTTGAATGCTATGTTACCTTACAAAGATATATTAACTCCATTTTATAATTCATATCAAATGCCTGATAGCGGTGAAAGTATTTATTTGACTAATGAGGATTGGGAATTTGTTGAAAATTGTGTATCATTGTTAGGTACTTTCAAAGAAGCGACGGAACGTTTCTCTGGTGTTACTTATCCAACTTCCGTTTATTTTCTTCCTTTAGTATTTAACATGTTTGATAAATTTATAGAATTTAGAGATGACTATGACTTGCATGCTTTTGTTAGTGCAATGGAAACTAAATTTATAAAGTATTGGGAACAAATCTCACCCGTGCACTGCATCGCAACATTGCTAGATCCTAGTCAATGTTTATCTTCATTTGAGATATTTTTTGAATATTATGCTAATTTTTGGGGAATGTTGTTGACGATCAAAAGACGTCTACAATGCAATCTCTCCAAAATATGTTTCAATTGTATTATAATCAACAGGCAAGTGAATCATCGCAACAAAGGCCTGTTGAAGAACAACCCCAAGCTCAATCTAAAGGTGGGGGCATCAATTTGCTTAGAATGCTGGGCAGGAAAAAACTTAAGGGAAAAGGACCTTCTACTAGCACGTCGACTGAGTTGCAAATTTATCTGAATTATCAATTTCTAACCGAAGACAACTTCGACGTCTTACAATGGTGGAAGTCCAATGCAGCACAATTCCCTATCTTAGCCAAAATGGCTAGAGACGTGTATGCTGTACAAGCTTCAAGCGTCGCTTTTGAATCGGCATTCTCAACATGCGGCCGTATTATTGGAGACTACAGAAGTAGTCTATCAGCTGATTCGTTATGCATGCTCGCGTTACTTAAAGATTGGTTTGAAGCAGAATGCAAAAATAGAAGTGATGGGACGGTTGACGAATTCGTAAATCATTATGACGAGCAAGAAGAAGAGAACGCCAAAACAATACTTATCAATTATGAAGACTGCTAAGTACTAAATTGTAATATTTTTTTATTTCGATTTTCAATTGTCATGTCTTTACAATTATTTGTATGCATCTATATTATGAAATGAAGAAGAAATATATTGAATTTGTGATGAACATCATTGAAGAAACATTTACAACATAAAAACAAAAAAAAAACAAAAAATCGATAAGGATCCGAACCAAACCGGAACCGGTTGGAACCGGAACCGGTTCGATCCGGATCCTTAACGGACCGGACCGGTTCCGCCCATAACGGGTCCGGAACCGGCCGGTTCCGGTCCGGACCGGTAAGCACCCCTACCCGGTCTGGTCCGAACCGGAACCGGCCGGTTCCGGGTCCGTTAAGGACGGAATTGGTCCGATCCGGTAAGGAACCGGATCGGGTCCGGTTCCGGTTCCACCGGTTCCGGGTTGGACCGGTTCCAACCCGGAACCGGATTGTTCTTTTTTTTTTTTTAAAGGAAAAAACGAAGGGATTTATCGGGAAAAAAAAAACTTTAAAAAACGGATCCGGTTCCGGTTCAATCCGGAACCAGATCCGTTTGGTCCAGAACCGGTAAGATACCGGATCCAGAACGGTAGAACCGATCCGATCTGGTATCAAACCGGTTCGGGACCGGTTCAGGACCGGTTAGCCCGATTTCGGACCGGAATAACCGGTCCGATTTTGGGCCGGGTCCGGATTGACCTGGCCCATTAAGCACCCCTAGTCAATACCCATTGATCAATTAACTTTTCATTGATTCATCTATACACTGCGATCAAATTAACGTGTTCTTTTTCTCATCCAAACACCTGCGATGGATTCGACATTCATCCTTTTGTTGAAGTTTATAGGTGAAACCCAAGCGTTGAACTTGAATTCCGGCTTCTCATTCTATAATTTCGACGGGGTTTCGTTTAAATATTTCATTACAGGACACTCTAATTGTTGTTTGAACAATCAAGATGATATGAGAAACATGTTTATGTTATGTAAAATAACTGATGTGCATTTGTTGACATTGGATGTCGACGATGAAAAAATAGTATTATTTGGAGCTTAATTTGGTAGTACGAATTGGATTCTGCCATCTGCTGGTGAAGGCCACAATATTGCACCTTTTGAGTCATGTGGTGCACGGGTTCCACATGCAGCGCATGTCACAAATGATGCACGTGTTGTAGCTGTGATTGTACCAAGAGATAACCAAGATGCTTGTGATGCACCTGCACCAGAAGACTCAACATATGCATATGATGTAATTGAAGAAGGTTGTAATTCATCTTCTGGTTATGATTCCGAACATCGAAGATGTGATGTCAACAGTAATGAAAAGTTATTGTTATGTAATGGTTGATCATCAATTATTAGTAGGGTAGGTCAAGACTTTAGAGGCGGTGTACAAGAGTTTTGGCGTAAACTTAGCAAATATTCGGTTGAAATTGGTTTTGATTTTAACTACATTAAAAATAATAGGGATAGAGTAGTTGATGTGTGTGCGAATAAGCATGATGAAGGTTGTGGTTGGTTTGTGAATGCCAACATTTCACGAGTAAATGGTTCTTTTTATATCAAGAAATTGAACAATGTTCACACTTGTGGCCTTAGGATAATGAGACACAAATTAAAGAGGATGAGTTCGGATATATTATCTGGAATTATTGTTGAACGAGTTAGTGTCAATTCTACCTTCTCAGCAATGTCTTTGTGTGATCTAATGAAAAGAGATTATGGCTTGGCATGTACAGTAAAGCATGGAGAAGCATGGAGAATGCTTGGTCTACTGATTTTGGAAGTCACGAGGAGTCCTTCCAGGAACTGAAGTGGTATGTTGATGTTGTGAAATCAATTAATGTTGGAAGTTTTATAAAGCTTGAAGTTGTTGAGAGTGATCTATTCAGTCGTCTGTTTGTTTCATTTCGTGCTAACATTGATGGGTTCAAATATTGCCGGCCAATGTTATTCCTTGATGGAACGTTTTTGAAATCTCGTTTCAAGGGCACCATTTTGCCTGCCACTGCCAAGGATGGTAATCAGTGTATGAAATTAACTAATATTTTGTGTTTAGATGCTACTACACTATTAATCGATAGTGCACTGATGCACCACTGCACATTGCTCTGTATATGTACCGTGCACTGACAGCTAGTCAGGTGAACATTTACACGTGCACATTCATTATGTGACAGTGTACACGTGCACCCTGAGGTTAACACTGTTTTCAACACATAACCGGAATTATCATTTAATAACTACCAGGATTTTAGATTTCTTCGTTTAACGATAAGGTTTGTTCCCGAGAACTTCGATAATTGGTAGTGGTTTTTGAATTGCTTGATCAACATTATTGACAATGGCAAAAGATGTTGTGTACATTTCAGCTCGGAATGTTGGTTTAATGGAGGCCTTACATCTCGTGGTTGGACCTACTATGAAACAATTTTTTTGCCTTTATCATTTAAAATGCAACCTTCGTGATAGATATGCTGGCAAATATTTTTCCAATCAATTTCAGGAGAGGCTGTGTTTCTTGCTTGATGAGTGTGCATATTCACCAACGAAGGCCATTTTCAGTGAAAAGATTTTGGTTCTGAAACAAGAAGATGGATCAATAGTTGAAGAGTTTTTAAAAGAAATTACTTTTGAGAAGTGGACAAACGCTTACTGAACTGGCTTGCGATATGGAGAGATGTATTCAAATGTAGTTGAGTCCTTCAATTCATGGATTTTAGAGGCGAGGGGCCTGCCTATCACTCACATTGTGGATTGTATCCGGGTGAAGCTGATGGTTTTGTTTTGTGATAGGAGGTTGAAGCGGCCCGATGGAATGGTGTTCCGTGTGATAGGATGGAGAATAGATGGTCTTCTTATGTATTGGGAAGGTGTTGAATAATATCAATTTCAAACCAAAAAATGAAATAGTTTTAATTTGCACAATTACATGTTTTTTATGTATTATTATATTTTAATACCAACTTTGTACTACCATAAAATTGATTTTAAATGGATTTAATACCAACTTTGTACAAAGTTAATATTGGATAAGTGTTGAATAATACAAATTTTGAACAAAAAAATAAAATAGTTTTAATTTGCACCATTACATTTTTTATGTATAATAATATTTAATACCAACTTTATACTATGTTAATACCGATTTTAAATGAATACGGATTTTAAATGAATTTAGTGCCAACTTTGTACATAGTTAATAATGAAAAGTGTTGAATAATATGAATTCCTGATGCACTTCCATTCAGCATGAATAAGAGGCGAGAACGAGAAAGGGGGCGGCTCAATGTGTAATTTCCAGAAATTGATGAAACAATTGGATTATCCATGAGAGTAAGTTGTTGGATATGTAAGGATTTTAAAATCGGAGCTTCGATGCCTGAGAACTCGACAGTTTAAGAATCGGCCAAAAGGGTTTGTGTAGGCGCTAAAGCTGGACATTTAATTCCGGCAACCGCTCCGGTGGCAGCATGATCCCTCCATCACCGGCGTTGCAACCCTGCTTTTTTCCATGGAACATGAACATGTTGGAGGGAGGAAATTTGAAGGTAGATAATAGGTTTTTTTTGTGGTTTTTTAAATGTATGTTAGTAATTTTGTGTGCCATAGGGAGTTCAAACCAAAATAAATGTGACAGTAGGGAGTTCAAACAGAAAATTACTGACATGGAGACTGAACTTAGAAAAAATTTTAGCTTTAGAGATTTTAAATGAGTTTACCCTTACAATAATATTAGACGATATCATCACTAATTAAAATCGATAAAATATATTAAATGTGAAAATAGTGCAAAAATCACTACTTTCTTATAATGAAGGTTCTTAATCAAAATTACACTTTATCTATTAGTTTGGACCTATTGTACGAATACGCATAAAATTTTCCCATTCACTTGTCAGATATGGATATGCACAGATACATATCAAATATACCATCTAACATATTTGAATTAAAACTTATTTTATAAATTTCAGATACATGTCTGGATATGGTCAAAATATATCTGACTTCAAACATATCTGACACGTCATAGGCATATCCGAAATTAAAAATTAATTTTTAATCTAAGATACGTCTCTTGATATGGCCAAAATACGTGTGGGACCATATCTGACACAGTCAAGATACACCAACTTTGTTATTTTGACTTTTAATTTGTTTAATGCTGATTACATATTTGAAACTTGAATTCTTACAAACATTAGGAAAAATTACATTTAATATCCTATAGTTTTGTAGAAATTTCACATTGTAACAATTGTTTGAAAAAGTAGAGTTTACATCATCAACTTTCATGAATTGTACTAGATTTTCAAAATTTTTAGGGTGCGATATATAGTAATATTTATTTATTTTCTATATATACATCAATGATATTTAAAAAAAATTATGCAGACTGTAAGATCAAACACTTGTCATTTTATCAAAATCAAATAGGTCATTGCCAGACATGCACTTTTTACCACCTCTAAACTAGTAGCTCGGAAATTGGTCAGAACTAGCTGAATGTTATGTCAATGTTATATCTATTATTTTTTTATACTATTAACAATGAGATAAATATCAGTTGTCTATACCAATTTCTTAATTACATATTATCAACGCATATTGCCAAGATATGTATCGTTTGGTACTATGGATGTTATGTGATAAGCGGGAGATGTGTAATAAAATATTATGCTTTATCTCTATATTATCAAGTGTACCAAACGATGCATCATGCTTTGAAGATATTAAAAAAATAGAGCATTCTCGTAAATGGAGTAATTTTAAATGAAATAGTATTGGCATGAACATAATCGTTACATCTTGCCAAAATTTGGTAATTGTTTATCATAATTGTGTGACTAAAGCATGGAAATGGAGATAATCAACAATTTTTTACATAATTAAACGTTTTCTTTATTGGATTAGGTGTTGTATCATTATTTTATGACATATTGTTCAACCTTTTACCCATTAATTATTAGTTTATATAATATTTTTGAAAAGTTATACAAATCGACGACACGATCAAATCATAATAGCTGTTTTGAATTTGAATAGAATAAACTAAAATTGAATTACATAAGTCGTATATGTGTTAATACGCAGATAATATATTTTATGTTACAATCTAATTTATCAGTGTTTGTTATTTACAACGAAATAACCAACCAGTAAGCTACCGTTTGAAATGTGTGATGGGATAAATATGAGAGTTATCAGAAAGTAATAGATGATGATAAATAATATAGTATGATAAGTTATATGATGTTTGTTATAATCTTCAAATGATAGATTAATTTTGTTATTTGTAACGACTAGAATATCAATATTACTATTTGGGGAGGTTGTCTTTTTAAAAAGAAATTTGGAGCATGATCACTTCCCAAATTGCCTCTAGGGGATGAAAGATTTTGGGAAATGACTTTTAAGAAATCCTTTTTAAAAAAATTTGCTCCAACTTTCTCCTGAGAAATACTTTATACATCCGATTTAGGGTCCACTCATATATCAACTCAATTTTTTAAAAAAAACATCTTTTTAATAAATAATAATAAACTAATATATCAGCTATTTTAGACCAAGTATATTGAGTTGGTACATAAATGAGACGCAAATCGAATTCATATAAATATTTTCAATTAATTATACTCACTTATTGGTTTGATATTCTCGGAGAGAATTTAAAAGATTTGGAATTTTTAAATCTATTCCCCAAATTGTTCAGAGTAGGTAAAAGTTTATGTTTTTGAATTTATTCCCCTTATTCTTTAGAAGGTGGCCCTTGGGATTTGTTAGGAGAATCAGCGGTCGTCGCTCGACAATTGATTATCATCATACTCAATCCAAGAAGCAACGAAAGCTCGATTTTGATAATTTATTCCAATATACAATTTTATTTCATTTTTTTGTCTCACACTATGTTTTGATGATGCCAAATCAATGATCATGCTGTCCTTTAAGACATTACGACATCATCAAATTTTCCACTTTTGATATGGTCCCTTTTGAAAATATGTTTTTTTATCAAACTATACAATATGCTTTTTTTTATTATAAAAAAATAATTAAAAAGTGTATCAACGAGAATTAATGTTTCTAAATAGATCACGCTTTTCTAGAAGGAAAAAAAAATATTGAAGCTTGTAGCGAAAGGTTCAAATTTGTTAAAAATTAAAATATTTTTTATGAATTTAATATAAAATCATGAATCAATGTAAAAAATATTATGACAATAATAATAATTACTCTGATGATAACATTTATTATTATTAATATCATACAATAAATTTCAATATTTCCTTGGTCAAACCTCATTCACTAATTCATTTATGGTCATTTGTAATATCAAAATTATCTTGAAATTAAATGCCCTACATTTATATTTTCCAAATATAAGAATTTCCACCAATTAGAATTTTTTTGGCCTTATTTATTTAAAACTTTCTAGGGAAAAAGTTAGGTCGATATCAACATGTGACCTTATTTTCGAAAAGGTCCACCAAAAAACGTAAAATCACTCAAGTCCAATTGATTATCAAGAAATGTTGATTTTTTCAGATATTTAGGCGACTTATGATTTTATAACTGGTACCATTTGATAATTTCATTAAAGCGTTTGTATAATAATATATAAAACAAATTGAAAGAATCATATGCACCAAATATAATGCCTCAACCGATCACAATCACACTATTATATCACTAATTATTACATGTATACAATCATATTATTTGGCATTAACAAATTCTCAATCAATTATTTACAGAAAGGAAGAAAAAAAAAGATTTTAATAAATATTATTATGTAAATTACAGTTCAATGTTAAAGAGAATCGAAAGTATAAGTATTAAGGCACAAGGTACACTTACTTTGGTAGCAATAGGCTCCTTCCATTTTCTCAAATCTGCATGGAATTCATCAAACTCTCTCCACCGGTCACTTGATCAAGAAAATTGATAATACCAAAAAGTGTGATATTTAATAGATGTCGTGCGATGATGCAACAAACGGTTTATCTTCTATAAACTGAATTGAACCGCTCCCAATGTATCTCTGTATATCAAAGAAAAAGGGTAAGATGACTCCGCCCGTAGGCGAAGACACTCCGACGCTCAAGTCAGTATATATTTCAATAGAAAACGTATTGAAATTGTAGGAATAGCGTGTAAGTATCGCGTAATTGAACGTACCTCAATGAGGGTAGGAGCCCTCTATTTATAGATGTAGATGTAGAGTTCTAATCAATATAGGAGAAGAGTTCTAGTCAATCTCTAATTGTAGAGTTCTAGTCCATCTGGGATAAGAGTTATAATCAATATGAAATAGTATTGTGTATGGCAACTAGATCCATGTTTATCCCGATAATATAGATGTCTTCCAAAACCCTACAACTCCTTGCTAAATTAGATTGGGTCGGTTAAAGCCCGTTAGGTATATCGATCCTCCATAGAGGGGTATCACAAGTCCCCCCTCCTAGTCGGACTGACGTCGAAGACCAGAAGTTCGTTAAATGTTTAACCGACCTGTTCCTAGTGCCCCTGCTGTTTACTTCTACGGGAATATGAGATATAGTCGAGCTCCGTGATGAATAAACATGCGGTGCTAATAACATTGGCTTTATGAATATTAAGCGTCCCAAGCTCCATAATTAATAGAAATCTCAAGCCCCAGCGATGAAAAATATACGATGCCAATGAAACTTGTTTGATTTCCAGCATCAGTAGAATCCTGAGCTGAGCAGATAAGCCCGATCGGGCACCAGAGGTAATACGGAGCAAATAAAGCTCATCTGAGCTGATATGAACCGAGCTCCAGAGATAACAAATAGGAGCGAAGAATGCTCGCCTAATTTGAGCTCCAGAGATAATAAATAGGGGCGAAGTCTGCTCGCTTGCTCTGAACTGAGCTCCAGAGATAATAAATATGAGCGAAGAATGCTAGCCTGAACCGTGCTCCAGAGATAGGTTACACACCCATGCTCCTGGCGTAACCAGGGCTGAGCTCGTGCTCCTGAGGCAGGTCGCATGCCCACGCTCCTGGCGTGACCAGGGCTGAGCTCTTGCTCCTGAGGTAGGTCGCACACCCATGCTCCTGGCGTGACCAGGGCTGAGCTCGTGCTCCTGAGGCAGGTCGCATGCCCATGCTCCTGGCGTGACCAGGGCTGAGCTCTTGCTCCTGAGGCAGGTCGCATGCCCATGCTCCTGGCGTGACCAGGGCTGAGCTCTTGCTCCTGAGGCAGGTCGCATGCCTCAGGAGCAAGAGATAATAAATATGAGCGAAGAATGCTCGCCTGAACCGTGCTCCAGAGATAGGTTACACACCCATGCTCCTGGCGTAACCAGGGCTGAGCTCGTGCTCCTGAGGCAGGTCGCATGCCCACGCTCCTGGCGTGACCAGGGCTGAGCTCTTGCTCCTGAGGTAGGTCGCACACCCATGCTCCTGGCGCGACCAGGGCTGAGCTCGTGCTCCTGAGGCAGGTCGCATGCCCATGCTCCTGGCGTGACCAGGGCTGAGCTCTTGCTCCTGAGGCAGGTCGCACACCCATGCTCCTGGCGTGACCAGGGCTGAGCTCGTGCTCCTGAGGCAGGTCGCATGCCCATGCTCCTGGCGTGACCAGGGCTGAGCTCTTGCTCCTGAGGCAGGTCGCATGCCCTTGCTCCTGGCGTGACCAGGGCTGAGCTCTTGCTCCTGAGGCAGGTTGCACACCCATGCTCCTGGCGTGACCAGGGCTGAGCTCGTGCTCCTGAGGCAGGTTGCACACCCATGCTCCTGGCGTGACCAGGGCTGAGCTCTTGCTCCTGAGGCAGGTCGCACACCCATGCTCCTGGCGTGACCAGGGCTGAGCTCGTGCTCCTGAGGCAGGTCGCATGCCCATGCTCCTGGCGTGACCAGGGCTGAGCTCGTGCTCCTGAGGCAGGTCGCACACCCATGCTCCTGGCGTGACCAGGGCTGAGCTCGTGCTCCTGAGGCAGGTCGCATGCCCATGCTCCTGGCGTGACCAGGGCTGAGCTCGTGCTCCTGAGGCAGGTCGCATGCCCATGCTCCTGGCGTGACCAGGGCTGAGCTCTTGCTCCTGAGGCAGGTTGCACACCCATGCTCCTGGCGTGACCAGGGCTGAGCTCGTGCTCCTGAGGCAGGTTGCACACCCATGCTCCTGGCGTGACCAGGGCTGAGCTCGTGCTCCTGATGTGCCAAGGGCTTATTGACAACGCCTTGGGCTTCTGAACCCTGAGGTAGGTCGCACACCCATGCTCCTGGCGTGACCAGGGCTGAGCTCGTGCTCCTGAGGCAGGTCGCATGCCCATGCTCCTGGCGTGACCAGGGCTGAGCTCGTGCTCCTGAGGCAGGTCGCATGCCCACGCTCCTGGCGTGACCAGGGCTGAGCTCTTGCTCCTGAGGCAGGTCGCATGCCCATGCTCCTGGCGTGACCAGGGCTGAGCTCGTGCTCCTGAGGCAGGTCGCATGCCCATGCTCCTGGCGTGACCAGGGCTGAGCTCTTGCTCCTGAGGCAGGTCGCATGCCCATGCTCCTGGCGTGACCAGGGCTGAGCTCTTGCTGAGCTCGTCGTAAACGTGCTCCTGATGTGCGAAGGGCTTATTGACAACGCCTTGGACTTCTGAATAGGGCCTTACTGCCAGATGGCACGCCCGAGCTCGATGTAATAAGGCCTTACTGCAAGATTGCACGCCCAAACTGATAAATAGGGGCTTACTGCAAGATTGCATGCCCGAGCTGATCTCTTGATGTGGGGCTTACTGCGAGATTGCATGCCCGACTGATCCTCAATCCGAGGTGATGTGGGGCTTACTGCGAGACTACATGCCCGAGCTGTAGTGCACTGAAGTCGACATTATGGGAGGTGCTTTCAAGAATGCACGGGCAAGAGAAACACGTTGCTTTTCACCACCACTTAACTTCAGCCCTCTCTCCCCGACAACAGTTGAATATTTCTCTGGAAAATTCATAATGGTGTCATGAATTGCTGCCCGACGAGCTGCATCATACACCTCTTCCTCAGTTGCTGAAAGGTGACCATAATGAATGTTGTGAAATATAGTATCATTGAACAGTACAGTATCTTGCGGAACAACGCCAATGGACTTTCTGAGGCTCTCAAGAGTTATTGTCCGAGTATCTTGACCATCTATTTTTATATGTCCAGAGTGGGCATCAAAAAACTTGAAGAGCAATCTAAGTATTGTAGACTTTCCGCTGCCACTTGTTCCAACAATAGCCACACTTTTCCCCGCTGGCACAACAAATGACGTTCCATCAAGAATCTTCCTTTCTGAAAGATAACTGAAGTGAACATTGTCAAATTCAATGCAACCCCCAGTTAATTCCAAAGGCTTGGCATTATCTACGTCCCTGATTTAGCCTTCTCCTCGAGTAAATGGAACATGGCCTTCATGTCAATCAAACTTTGAACTGTCTCTCTATAGACACTTCCAAGGAAGCTGAGTGGAAGAGAAAGCTGAAACAGTAGCCCGTTTACCATGACCAAGTCTCCAACAGTCATACTGCCATTCATAATCCCATGTGAGCATAAGACCATAGCTGCGGAGATTGCTGTGCTGAATATCAAATTCTGGCCGAAGTTTAAGAGGGCAAGACTTCTTTGAGTTTTTATTGCAGCATCTTCGTATTTTTCTAGAAACTCATCATACTTGTCTGTTTCAAAAGCCTCATTGTTGAAATACTTCACAGTCTCATAGTTAATTAATGAGTCAATTGCTCGTGTACCAGCGTCATTATCTGCTTTATTCATTATCTTCCTGAACTTGGTCCTCCACTGAGTCACAGTGAATGTGAAGATCACATAAGCTGCAACAGAGAGGGAAGTAATCCATGCAAATGGTGCTCCACGATCAATAATTCGACTTAGGGCTCCTGTTTCTCGACTAAGGTGATATCTCAGGTCAAGCTCATGCAAATGTGAAAAAACCTTTCTGGAAACCTGTCGAATAGTTCTCAATGCCACCTTAGAGAATATGGCAGTCCGTATTTCATTAAAGGCAGCTGCCCCTGACCGAGCTATACCATACCCGATAAGAACTGCAACTGGGGTAGCAAAAAGAGCCACAGCAGAGGAATTAGCAACCGTAAACTCGGCAAGAGCACTTTGGCACCAATAAGGAGGGCCAGTGCAGCGATGACCCGTAGCCTGAATTCCATATTGTCTTTCATCCATAAGTACCCTCGCTAGAGTGGTGATGATTTTAGCGTCTGTAATTTGCTCCCCTGAAGCTTCAACTTTCTTCAACGACACTGTTGATTTTTGCTCTATTTCTGTCGAAATAGAGCGTGGGTGGAGAGTGGGAGACTGAGAGGCGTTACTTCTGAGCTCATTTTATTTATTATTCTGATATTTGCAATTTGAGAAAGGAAGCCGATGAAAATTCGAGGCAGATTCAAGGAGAAGAACAACCATACTCACAATTAACAAACTTCACAATCTCGGTCATTATCAATTCGAATCAGGGTTGGGATCACCAAGGACCACATCGAATGAGGAGCAAAGGAAGCAAGACAACGTGAATTCCACCGTGAATGCCAAACGATTCTTGCAGAATTCCCACGTGTACTGTTCCTTCAGAATTGTTCCCAGAGAGGACATCTCCAATTATAATTAGACAAATGCTCAAAGCTCCAAGATTGGTGATCACGACACAAGCTTGGAGTCAAACAGATCCATACTTCCCAAAAGACTCTGCCATCATCTCCCCATTTGTATTCGACTCACATGAATTCGTGTACTTCAACATGAACTATACCGTAACTTCCACGAAATAGGCAATAATCAAGATAACAACAAAGCTAGGAAACACGCCCAACACTTTAAAAGAAGCCGGAATCGACATGATCCCGGATCCCACCATGCCAGTAGCAATGTTAAATATTGCCCCATAAATGGATGCACCCTCATAAGATCTTCTTACAACTTCACGTGATTCATTTTCTATAATCATCCCCAGCTATATATTCAATCAATAACGATATGATATCACAACTAGTGGTCGAAGATCTGGGTGTTTGAAAACCTCACCGGTCTTGGATCGCACCATCCAAGAGTACGGCTTGCAGAGGCGGGCCAAGTGTTTTCTCATGAGCGAACAAGGACGGCGCTGGTCTGCTGAAAGAGGGGATCGGTTACCCTCTTCAAATCTCGTGAAAGCGTACCACCCTCACACAATAATACTGTCCAAGAATCAAATCGCGCACATACACAGCCATCGTGATCATTCGGACATTTGAACCAGGAGAGAATTCCTACACAAGAATCACGCTGATGCACCACGGCGCGATTGAGAAAATCTTCCATCCTCGTCATCTTTTATGTATGGTTCGTACCAACTCCGTAATGTCTTTGTATCTGCAACATATCTTAAATATATAAATCCAATCGCTCTTATGTAAGGAGAATCTGGGTGCTTCAACAAGCCATGCATTTGTTTCACAGCGAGTTTCATCGTAAAGAATTTGTAGAGAAGGCAGAATGCAGTTGAAGGCCCGCGACAGTCGATGACTCATTCAGTTGCCTCGAAACGATGATTAGGAGAGCGATGGAGAAAATGCCGAACCGCCTTCAATTTTTTTTTTTTTTTGTCATTTTAATTGTAATTGATTCTTTTTCGAAGATTTTTGGGGAAGGAAGTTTTTTCTGTATCAAACTTCGACCGATGATCTTTGTTCTTGCGTGAACGAATTGTCCCTTTTTTTTTTCTTTCTAATTAAGCCAGTAGATCTAATCATGGGATTCAATTTCGTTCCCACAGACGGCGCCAATTGATAATACCAAAAAGTGTGATATTTAATAGATGTCGTGCGATGATGCAACAAACGGTTTATCTTCTATAAACTGAATTGAACCGCTCCCAATGTATCTCTGTATATCAAAGAAAAAGGGTAAGATGACTCCGCCCGTAGGCGAAGACACTCCGACGCTCAAGTCAGTATATATTTCAATAGAAAACGTATTGAAATTGTAGGAATAGCGTGTAAGTATCGCGTAATTGAACGTACCTCAATGAGGGTAGGAGCCCTCTATTTATAGATGTAGATGTAGAGTTCTAATCAATATAGGAGAAGAGTTCTAGTCAATCTCTAATTGTAGAGTTCTAGTCCATCTGGGATAAGAGTTATAATCAATATGAAATAGTATTGTGTATGGCAACTAGATCCATGTTTATCCCGATAATATAGATGTCTTCCAAAACCCTACAACTCCTTGCTAAATTAGATTGGGTCGGTTAAAGCCCGTTAGGTATATCGATCCTCCATAGAGGGGTATCAAAAATGGTCGTAAAAGTATCCATCCAACTCCCACCAAGTCGGGTGCAACCACCCCTCCGCCGTGTCGACTACTGGAAACTTGCTCCCCGACTCGCCGGAGTCATAGCTCCCCTCTAAACTCGGCAACTCAATTATCTCTCCCAATTCATCCGTCGACCCCGTATTCGCTTCAGAATTTGAAGAAGCGCTGTTGGAATTTGTTGAAGCGAAGGAAGAAGAACACGTAGGGCTGAGCTCCTCCATCGCCGCCGCTTTAGCCGCCGCCGCTTGCACGTCCACCGCCGATAGAGAAACCGGGCGTGGCAGGGTATCTATGAGTTTTGGGAAATTGAGAATCGCAGAGTTACCCTTTATGCTTAACGCCGCCACGTCGTGAGCCCGGGCCGCCATTTCCGCCGAGGAGTAAGTTCCCAGCCAGATGCGCGACTTCTTCCGCGGCTGACGAATTTCGGAAACCCATTTCCCCCAGCTCCGCATTCTCACTCCCCTGTATAAGGGATGCTTAGTCCCACTGTTTCTTCCTCTTCTCTTGCATTTATTTTCACTGCTTTCGACAGGGTTTTTGGTTTTGCCGGTGGCTTCGGCGGTTGAACACGGCGGCTTCGCCATCTGAAGTTGATGGCTCAGCCGTGCCTAGATGAACGTATTAAAATGGTTGCTGGGGAAATGGAATATCCTTCACACGATATATAGGAAGGTAGCTAGGATTTTGTATTCGGAGAATTTAATGCATTTCACTAATTTATATATGGATGAAAAGAGTTAGTTGAGCTTTGATTGAGGTGTCGGATTTAAAATTGGGCAAATTCATAATAAATACCTAAAACTAAATTAAATTTGAAGATTAGTTTTTATATAAAAATTTTTTTGGTGTCAATTCATAATCGATAAATTATATTAGTTCTAACTCTCTAATCACCTAAAAATACTAAAATACCCTTGCTTTTTGACACTCGAAGTTGGTACAAAACCTATACAATATTTATACTAGTTACATATGAAGTTGGTATAAAATATATTCAATTTTGGTACTAGTTACGCTTTAAATTAGTATGAAACATATACTATTTTGGTACTTATTACACGTGAAGTTGCAAGTTGGTATGAAACCTATACAATTTTGGTACTAAGTATACATAAAATTGGTATGAAACCTATAAAATTTTGGTATTTATTACACTGAACTTGTTATGAAACCTATATAATTTTGGTACTAATTATACATAAAATTGGTAAGAAACATATATAACGTTGTACTAAGTATACATAAAATTGGTATGAAACATATAAAATTTTGGTACTTATTACACATGAAATTGGTATGAAACCTATATAATTATGGTACTAATTACCAATGAAATTGATACGAAATCTTTACAATTTAGGTACTAGTTACACGTGGCATTGGTATGAAACCTATACAATTTTGGTACTAGTTACAAATAAAATTGGTATGAAACATATGCAATTTCGGTACTAAGTATACATAAAATATGTATGAATCATATACACTTTTAGTACTTATTACACATAAAATTGGTATGAGAACAATACAATTTTAGTACTTATTACACTTGAAGTTAGTATGAAATAAAATTGTACGAATCATATACAATTTTGGTACTAGTCACACATGTGTTGATATAAAATCTATACTATATTTGGTACTTATTACACGTGAAGTTAGTATGAAACATATACACATTCAGTACTAAGTATACATAAAATAGGTATGAATCATATTCAATTTTGGTACATATTACAAATGAATTGGTAAGACAACTACACAATTTTGGTACTTATTACACGTGAAGTTAGTATGAATATATACAATTTTGGTACTAGTTACGCATGAAAATGGTATGAATGCTATACAATTTTGATATTAGTTACATAAAATTGGTATGCAAAATATACTATTTTCGGTATTTATTACACGTGCAGTTGGTATTGAACATATACAATTTTGGTACTAGTTACACATGAAATTGGTATGAAACTTATACAATTTTTGTACAAGTTACACATGAAATTGGTATGAAACATATACTATATTCGTTACTTATTACACGTGAAGTTGGTAGGAAACATATACAATTTTGTACTAAGTATACATAAAATTGGTATGAACTATGAAACCTATGAAATTTCTGTACTATTCTATACAATTTTGGTACTAGTTATACTTGAAATTAGTATTAATCCTATAGAATTTTAAAAATAATTACATATGAAATTACTATCAAACATTGGTATTAAACCTATACAATTTAAATAATAATTACACATACAATTAGTATTAAATATATAATTTAATACTAATTACACTTCATAAAATTGATATTAAACTTATATAACTTTGATATACTGCACTAGAAACAAAATCAGTTGTCCGTATATATAAATCACTAAATATAAACTGTCAAACACGATTGATTGTTTATTATTTAATTTATTGTTGATATTTTGCTTAAATAACAATGCATACAATTTAATTATTAATCCAATATGATATTTAATAATTCTAGAAGTTATATTTAAAGACCTCACGTTTCACCAATGGGAACTTAAAAGCTACACGCTCTTTTGATTTTTATAAAAATGTAACGTTAATAATTTACACCAACTTAGAATTATTGGACAAGATTCTTGACTTCAAAATCCCTCTCTTGATTTGATCTTCAAAGAAACAATTGCCCTTTTTTTTTTTTTTATATTGGATAAACTCTCAATCAAGTAAATCATAATAAAAAACCCGATACGATAAATTCGATAGAGAAAATATTGATAGAAAAAATCGAACTCATGACCAAAGACGACGTGCTCTTTTAAAGACCTCGCGTTTCACCAATGGGAACTTAAAAGCTACACGCTCTTTTGATTTTTGTAAAAATGTAACGTTAATAATTTACACCAACTTAGAATTATTGGACAAGATTCTTGACTTCAAAATCCCTCACTTGATTTGATCTTCAAAGAAACAATTGCCCTTTATTGTGTTTTTTTTTTTCTATATTGGATAAACTCTCAATCAAGTAAATCATAATAAAAAACCCGATACGATAAGTTCGATCGAGAAAATATTGATAGAGAAAATCAAACTCATGACCAAAGACCACGTGCTCATTTACTCTATCAAATTAGCTACCCCTTGGAGTGAAAGGGTTGCCCTTTCGATTTTATTCATTGTGTTACCCTAAAATTTTAATTAAAAAGGGATGATTTATGTCCAAATATATTTTAAAATTGTATCTTTATGTGACAACTGACACCGAGCCCACCACGAATAAAATGTCCCCAAGTTATAGTCTCCACCGCACACGTATAAGTCCATATTAAATTTTCATTGGAGGGTCGTATTATTTAATTTTGTCCGATGCCTACACTATTTCTTCCTCGAAAGACACATGTACATATATGTCCGTGACTCATTGCTCATTGCCCAAATAATTTGTTTGTTTGATGATGCCCTTAAGGGTAGTGCCCTTAAGGGTAGTGCCCTTAAGGACATCATCACCATTCATTTGGAATCTTTTTTTAAAAAGAAAAAAAAAAGATTCTAAATGGATGGTGGATGATGCCCCTGAGGGCAGTGCCCTTAAGGGCAGCAACAATGAAACCCAAATAATTGAATCATTCTAAGATTTTCTTTTTGCTAATTTGCTTGGATACCCTTTTGGAGTTAAGTTGGATAATAAGAGACCAAATAATTGAATCATTATAAGATTTTGTTTTGCTAATTTTCTTGGATACCCTTTTGGATGTTAAGTTGGATAATAAGAGACCATTAAGGGATACATTTACTATTCTTAAAGAATAGTAACTCTTAGATGTGAATATTTTCATCAGTTTGGATGAGAATATTCTCGTCCAATTGTTTAATGTATCGTTAATGACAATATTATTAAAGATACTATCAAACCAATCGAGATAGAGGTTACATCTTAGTTAAAAATTGGGCCGGCTTCAAAATTTAGTAAAATTTTTTCCCTATTCGTCCAAGTGAATTGAATGTCTGCCTTTGTATGTGCGGATATGATCGCATTTAGTTTTGTACCATAGTATTTTTCTCTAACTTTTTTTATTACGTTCGAGGAGGGTGTCTTTTGATTTAATATGTGTTTGAACTTATGTCTCTTTCCTTTAAGATATTTTTATATCACTATACCAATAAAATTGCTGGCCACTAATTTGTATGTAATGTAATTCATAGTGTTCACAGGCCACCTAATTTGTATGTAATGTAATTTAGACTGTTCACGGGTTAGATTCAGACCAGATCCAACCGATCCTGGGTTCGATTTGGCCGGAACCGGACCAATCCGGTTAATTTGTATGTAACGTAATTTAGACTGTTCACGGGCCAGATTCAGACCGGATCCAACCGATTTCGGGTTCGATTTGGGTGAAATCGGACCACTCCGGTTCCGAACCAGATTGGTTGGGTTCCGGCATGGACCGTTCCAGTTCAAAACCCCGGATCCAAATTTTCGGATTGGTCCAGGACAAACTGATTCCAACCGGAACCGGTTTGACGATCGATCGCCATTTTCGGTGATCGGTCACCAATTCAAACTGTTTTCTTTTACTTACGGTCTTTTGGCGATCGATCGCTAAGAATCTGACGATCGATCGCTATGCCTATTTTTTATTTTTTTTTCAGATTTTTTCGTTCAACCCAAATCGTAAAGGAAAAATACATCATTTATTGAATATGAAAAATAACACAGAAAATACATCATTTGAAATTTATAAAAAATATATTATTCATTATAATTGATTAGTATAGGCTTAATAACCAAAATATTATTAAAAAAATAAAAAGTTTATCAAATACCGTAAAACAAAAGCTGGATCGAGTTCCGATTTATAATCGGACCAAAGGAACCAATCCGATCCGGGTAAAACTGGATCGAGTTCCGATTTATAATCTGACCAACCTTTTCGACCCAAGCACCTTGAAATGTAATATGGCAAGTTTTATAGTTTTCTTTTACATATATGCCAAAAGAATGTGCAGTTACATGTTTTGTAGAGTTTCGGGGAACGTGCCATAAATAAATAAAGAACTAGGAATCAATGTAGAATTTGTAGCCTTGCATGGGTATTATGGGATTGTAGTCTATAAATCGAATTATCGTCATATAAAGCTATGTATTATTCCTAGTGTACAAAGAGGAAAGATGGACTTTGTAACAGACGAGAAGACATGAACACAGCAAACTAGTTGCATTGTTGATGACAACATTGTTTGAATACAAGAAGGAAATTGTAGAGAGTATTTTTACTTAATTAATTGAAACACATCCAGTAGCTTACAATATAAATAAAACCAAAACTCTAACGTTAAGATAGTGCAGATGGCAAGAAGCATGGCTGGTGGAAGGATAGCCGAGAATCAAGGGAGTGATAGGAGTTGCCTTTTTAGGTGGAGAGTGGCCCGAGATTAGCTCAATCACCCTTAGTTAATGCAGATTCCATAAGCGTCTCCATGCTACTCAGTATTGGATTGGATTTATGTGATTCCCTTTCCTTCATGGTGAGTCTTGTAATTATGGTAGGTTGTTGATTGTTAATACCCTCCCGCAGACTGGGCCGGGGTTGGAGGCGCAGTTTGTTGCTGAAGTAAATAAGTGTGGCCTTTGTCATAGGTTTTGTGAAGATATCAGCAATTTGTTCGGTAGTGGGCGTGTGTTTCGTGATGAGGAGCCGACGAGCAACTTGTTCACGCACAAAGTGGTAGTCGAGCTCAATATGTTTGCTGCGGGCATGAAAGACTGGGTTGATTGTCATGTGAAGAGCACTAATGTTATCACAGTATAGAACAGGTGGACGGGGCAGTGGTATGCGAAGGTCATGAAGAATGAATGATATCCAAGTGAGCTCAGCGGCTGTATTGGCCATGGCTCGGTACTCCGCTTCAGTGCTGGATCGGGAGATAGTATGTTGTTTCTTGGCACACCAGGATATGAGATTATCACCTAAGAAAGTGCAGTAGCCAGTAGTGGAACGTCGAGTGGTGGGACAGCCGGCCCAATCTGCATCAGAGAAAGCATAAAGATCAAGTGTAGTGCGGGATTTAAAATGTAAACCAATATGGAGAGTGCCTTTGACGTATCTTAGAATGCGACGAACAATTTTTAGGTGTTGGGTGGTGGGAGCATGCATGAATTGGGAAATATAATTGACACTGAAAGAAAGATCTGGACGAGTGAGGGTGAGATATTGAAGGGCTCCAACAAGACTACGGAAAAAACTGGGGTCGTCTAGAGAAGTACCAGGAGATGGTTTGAACTTAGAATCTAGCGGGGTGCCAATGGGCTTGCAATCCACCATGGTGGCTCGTTCAAGGATAGTGAGTGCATAGTGAGATTGGGAGAGATGAAGTCCATCCATGGTGGATGAAATTTCGATTCCTAGGAAGTGATGAAGTTGCCCTAAGTCTTTCATAGCGAATTCCGAACTCAGTAATTGAATGAAGGTGGAGACAAGAGTAATGGAGGAGCCAGTAAGAAGCATATCATCTACGTAAAGCAGCAGCACGAGAGTACCAAGATCAGAATGAAGGACAAAGAGGGAGGGATCAGCGAGGCTACATGAGAAGCCATATGTAAGAAGGAATGTGCTGAAACGATCGAACCAGGCACGAGGTGCTTGCTTGAGGCCGTATAAGGCTTTCTGAAGCTTGCACACGTGGTGAGGGTGGATGGAATCATGCATACCAGGAGGTTGTTCCATATATATGTCCTCAGCAATTAGTCCATGAAGAAATGCATTTTTAACATCAAGTTGTCTGATTTGCCATTTGTGAGCGAGGGCTATAGTAATAACTAAACGGATAGTGCCTGGTTTGATGACAGGGGAGAATGTTTCGGTGTAGTCGAGACCAGCGACTTGGTGGTACCCTTTAGCCACAAGACGGGCTTTTAAACGATCTAGGGAGCCATCCGGTTTGAGTTTGGGTTTGAAGACCCATTTGGAACCAATAACATGCATATGTGGGTGACGAGGAACAAGGGTCCAAGTTTGAGTTTGAAGAAGAGCGTGAAGTTCTTCATCCATAGCAGTTTTCCAGCCTGGATGGGCTAGAGCATTGCGGACCGTATGAGGAACACGAGGAATGTGGTGAGCTAGTATAGAGGTATGTAAGGCATATTTGGGATTTGGTTTAATGACACCAGTTTGAGCACGAGTGAGCATAGGGTGCGAGGGTAGTAGAATGGAGGGTTGAGGTTGGTTGGAGGGAATGTCGAAGTCAGTGTGAGTGAGAGCAGGGGTAGTAGCAGAGGCAAAAGTTGAGAGATCATCGGTATTGCGGTGGAGGGGGGTTGAGGTAGTAGGCGAATGCAAGATGCTGCCGTGGGGGGAAGGACTGGAGGGTTCAGGAGATAAGTCGAGAGGGTGGCTAGCATGCAGTTGCAAAGGGTGTTCTATCTCGGGGTGAGAGTCAAGAGATGGAAGGGATGTGGTAGGGAGAGGGCTCGAGCATAAGGAATGAAATGTGGGTGATGGTACAACAAGGTCATGGTCAGTGTGAGTGTGTGGTAACCAAGAATCAAATATGCTAATGGTGTGAGATTGAGGTGGTATAGTGGGTTGGGATTTTTTTTCATTGTAAGGAAATGTCAATTCATCAAAAACTACATGACGAGAAATGAAGAATTTTTTACTTTGTGGGTGAAAGCATTTGTAACCCTTGTAGTGATCACTATATCCTACAAAGATGCAAAGAAGAGTTTTTGGGTCAAATTTGTTTTGACGAGTATGCCATGTGTAGGGAAAGCATTTAGACCCGAAAACTCGAAGAGAAGTGTAATCAGGGTGCTTTCCATGTAGAGTAAAGTAAGGTGTGTCAGAGTGAAGAGCGGAAGATGGTAACCTGTTCATGAGATAGACGGCCGTAGAGAAGGCTTCAACCCAAAGATGAAGAGGAGCACCACTGTGGAAGAGCATTGTCATTCCAAGTTCACGGATTATGCGATGTCTTCGTTCTACCATACCTGTTTGTTGAGGTGTATGGGGACATGATACTTGGTGTATTACCCCAGTGATTAAAAAATGAGATGATAGTTTCGAATTAATGAACTCTCCTCCTCCATCCGAATGGAACACTTTGATTTTTTTGTTAAATTGGCGACTGACATATTGTTCGAAAGCAAGATAAGCAGTAGTAAAATCAGATTTATAATGGAGAGGAATAAGCCAAGTATATTTTGAAAAATCATCAACTAAACAAGCATAATATTTGTAGTTACCAATAGATAAAACAAGAGCAGGTCCCCACAAATCACAATGGAGTTTTTCGAACATGCAAGAGCTAGAGTTGTTAGAACTAAAAAAAGGTAATTTGCTAAGCTTCCCAAGTTGACAACTATCACATATGCGTTCGGGTTTCAGATTGCCTATCACATTAATCAATCCTTTATTCTTTAAAAGTTGTAGAGCAGATGGTTGGGGATGCCCTAAGCGTTGATGCCATATATTCATGGTGCCAGACTTGAATCTATGAGAGAAATGCAGTTCTGGTGAGTTAGAAAAAACGTAAAGGTCACCCTTGCGTCTCCCTGTGATCACCGGTTGGCCTGTTTGACGTTCCTTTACACAAAAATCAACATTAGTGAATTCAAAGTTAACTGGAAATTGATTTGTTAATTGACTTATAGACAGTAAATTTTTCGTTAAATTAGGAACTAATAGAACATCATTGAGAGGTAATTTCTTGTTTCTTTGTTGAATGCTGGAGTCTCCGATGCCAACAATTGGCAAGGAAGAGCCGTCACCTATGAGAATCGAATCTGCACCAGTATACTTTCGAAAATTGGTTAGCATGTTTCGCTTACCTGTCATGTGATTTGAGGCTCCTGTATCGGAGGTCCATTCAGTGTCAGCTACTGAATTGTCCAGAGTGAGTGCTGCCAAAGCTTGAGGAATGGCATCTTGTTGTGTTGGAAGGTTAGGTAATCGCCAACATATTTTTGCAATGTGACCTTGTATTCCACAGTATTGGCAAGTTTCTTCACGATATAAATCTCTTTCATTCGGTGTCATACGCCTTTTTCCAGGTGGTGGAGGTCGTCTTTGTTGGTTGGATGATTGAGAATTGGTTGGGTAGTGATGTTTAGAGTTATTGGATTGTTGTGCTTGGAATCCTCTTCCTGTTGAGACGAAAGTTTGCTTGTTGGTTGAGTACGCTGATGAGGGCTGTTGGTACCTTTGTTGTTGCCCATAAAAAGCCATTTGAGGAGTAATTGTATGAGTCACAGTGGCATGATTTGAGAACCAGCTTCTTCTTTGATCAAGACTTTGTAGTTGAGAGATGAGTTCAAGATATGATGGCCTTGGTGGTTTGAGCATGGTGGTAGTGAAAGTTTCATATTGAGGCCCAAGACTTGTTAGAAGGTAGAAGACCTTTTCTTTGTCTGGAACTGGTTTTCCAATAGCTGCAAGATTGTCACAGAATCCTTTGAATGCTTGTATGTGTTCTCCGATTGTCTTATCATCTTCCTTTCGAAGATATGTTATTTGTTGTCTTAGCGTGAATTCACGCTCCTGGGAGTCTTCTGCATATGCATTTTTTAGTGATTCCCATACATCATTTGCTGTGTCTGTCCCAACTACGAGACCAAGTGTTTCTTCTGAGAGTGTTCCGAGTATCCACCCTCGAAGTAGTCGATCCGCCTTTCTCCATGTAATATAGGCTTCTGTTATTTTGGGTGTAGATGATTCTCCATTTGATGGGTCTGTGGTGGTGTATTTTTCTGGTGCAGGTTCATCATTTGTGAGGTGGCCTAGTAACTCTTGGCTCTCTGCAAGTGATAGAGCTTGTTCACGCCACAGAGGATAATTTGTGGGGCTGAGTTTGAGGGTGATGAAGTTTCCGACATTCAGTGAGAGAGGAGTCATGGTGGCGTGATTGTTTGATCGAGTTCTGGTGCTGTGTTCATTCATGCTCTGATACCAAGAGGAAAGATGGACTTTGTAACAGACGAGAAGACATGAACACAGCAAACTAGTTGCATTGTTGATGACAACATTGTTTGAATACAAGAAGGAAATTGTAGAGAGTATTTTTACTTAATTAATTGAAACACATCCAGTAGCTTACAATATAAATAAAACCAAAACTCTAACGTTAAGATAGTGCAGATGGCAAGAAGCATGGCTGGTGGAAGGATAGCCGAGAATCAAGGGAGTGATAGGAGTTGCCTTTTTAGGTGGAGAGTGGCCCGAGATTAGCTCAATCACCCTTAGTTAATGCAGATTCCATAAGCGTCTCCATGCTACTCAGTATTGGATTGGATTTAGTGATTCCCTTTCCTTCATGGTGAGTCTTGTAATTATGGTAGGTTGTTGATTGTTAATATACAAGTCAAAGCCTCCATCTATCAATATATGTTGGTTATAATTTACGAGAAATGAGCTATTATTATTGTTATCTGAGCAATTATTGTTACTAGCAGTAAAAAAATCTAGGACGTATCGTCCAAATCATATGTCCAGTACTAAATATAGACTTTCAGTTGGGTATTAGCAATATCATAACACATAATTTATTACTAGCAATAAAAAAATATGGGACGTATCGTTTAAATCATATGTCGAGTACTAAATATAGCCTTTCAACTGGGTATTGGCAATATCATAACACATAATTTATTACTTAATCAAACTTGGTAATTTTTTAATTCCGACAATGTGATGTTCCTTAGATTTGTCTAAAAAAGCATTACACAGATAAAAGTTTGGTTGTTGTATGAAGTAATTTCTAATAATTGATGAAACCCACCAACCAATCACGCTAAAATAATGTAAGAAAAATCATAGTAAAAGTTTTAAATATTTTTCATTAAATTTAATGGTTTTTTTAATTAATTCTCCCAATATAGGACGGCAATTTATGTATTCGACAAATTGGTTGGAGAATATTGATAATCATATGCTGACAAAGATTTATTTTAGCCATGATCATAACTAGCACCGACGTACAGGTATTGTGTATATAACCTCATTCGATTCATCAAATCCAAAAGAAAGCTTGTTCCAGATTTGAAATTTAAAATAGTAGAGATGAAACAAACGTGAAAAAAGATGAGATGAAACAAACGTGATGGTATATGTCATAAAATTTACTTTGCCGATTTTCAATAAAAGCCATAGTAGTTAAGAGGGGAGAAACGAAGTTAAGGATTTAAAAAATACGAAACCAATATTCAGAAAAAAAATGGAGACTATCAATAAACATGTATAACAATAAAAAAGGTTTAAATAAAAATGTGAATATTATCGTCCAATGGTTTGATATACCTTAAAGGCGATTCCTTAATGGTGGGATCAAACCAACTGATGTCATATGATATCATAAGGTCTTCTTGCATTATTAAACGGAGCATATATATCATATTTTCAAACTAAATGTAATCGAGCAAATATTTATGGGCCAAGAAAAAGTAAATACCTAATTGTTGGCGTGACATGTAGATCAATTTCATGTGTCGTTGGTTGCTACCCCATGTCATTGCCCCGAGGGGATAAAAAACCCTTGAAATCATTTGCTGAAAATATTTTTATCCAATTATTTGATTAGCCCTTAATGATAGAGATACTTTATTTGTACTAAAAATCAACTTCGTTTAACAATCCACTTTTCAATAAACTTTGTTCAAATAGATCCAATTTCAAAAACAGCCCTATATAGTTACTTGTATCGCCTATCGATGTATATATGTTTTTACGTATATCGACGTGCACCACTTATCGGTGCATATAAGATTTGTATGCGCATCGATAGCTGGTGTATAGGATTTTATTTGCACCAGGCCACCAGCACAGGCGCGTCACGCGTGTAGTGTTTTACTTGCATCGATAGGGGACCACCACCACTCAGCCACCAAATCTCACACCCTTCCTCCCTCGCCCACCCATTCCTTTTCTTCCTCCTCCGACGACGACTCCGACTTCATCATTTCCCTCGCTCCCCACAACCACAAGTCAAAGAAGCCATCGATATTTAAATCAAAAAACCCATTTCGTAACTCTCAGCGCCTTCCCATTTCGTTCCATTTTCCTTTCTCAGCGCCTTCCTTTTCCTTCCCATTTCCTTTCTCATCGTCGTCGCCACCTCCGTTCCATGTCATTGTCGCCGTGTTAACGGAGGAGTGATTACTATAGAATTTCTGATGTTCAGAGGCAACAAACAGAGGGTATATTTCTTCTTTTACCATGTTCGTTGTATTCGTTACACACATCCTCCAACTGTTCGCTGAAATTTCCCATAAAAAAATGATCTGTTAGTTGCTTCTGCTTATCTAAATTTTGACAATCTAATTCAGTGACAATTTCATTATTCCAATGATTTCAGTATGTATGGTTAGTTTACCCAACTTTTTTGTTCCTATAACGTGACTGTAAAGATTTTGCTGACTGATTTTGTTTGTTTATATATGGTGCTTCATTACATTTCAGGTGTTTATATTTTAATTTAATGTTCAAAGATGTAGGTCATGAATTTCAGTAAATATATTCGTGTAGTTATTCGAGAAACTCTTTTAGTTTGATATCCACCCCCTACTGTTTCGTCCCTAATTACATGATAAATCCTGGAGAATTTACGCATGATCTGTTTTGTGTATTTGACAAAGAATACTGTTTCAAATATCAACTTTAAAGTTATGTTTCTTCGATCCTAAAAGAAGTATCATCACAAACTAACTTTGACATATCTCACATTTTCAAGACATTGTATGTTGATTCGGTAAAATCATGGGCTGTCTTTATGATATGGATTTGCCTCACTATTGCATTAAGCACAGTTGTTGACTTTCACTTCAATTGTATCTCGGATTTCTACTTACTCCACCAGTCATTTTCAACTGTGGTCATAAATGGAATTATCTTTATGATACGGATTTGCCTCACTATTACTTTAAAAAAAAACAAAGAAATGATTGCTTACTGCTCTTTGATGCAATTTGGGAGGAATATTTTTTTGGCAAGATCATAGTTATTAAAAGCTCACATAGCGCACGCTAAAGCTCTAGGCGAAGTGAGGCGTGGGTCTTGCGCCTCGCAGCGCCATGCGCCTCGTGTTTTGGCAAAGCGCGCGCTATGTGAGCTATCTGTGCTTTTTCAATTAGCCAAGGTGTGCGCTATAGCGCGCCTTTGCTAAGGCTTGAAAATTGGGGCTATCGGGCTATCAAAATACGTTGATAAGATTGAACTTTAAATTTAAATTTGGGCTTATTAAAAGGTAAGACCAAGTTAGAGAATATTAGGGTTAAGTTAGAGAGTTTTATAGTTACTGTTACATAAAGTCTTGTTGCATAAACCCTCCAGCCTCCAGCAGCCGCCGACCGATAAGCATATTGATGTATTCAAGTGCTCTATTTTTCTTCTCTTCAAAATTACACTGCATTATTTCCTTTCTTTTTTCGTCTCAGATTATTATTTATTTTTGGATTGATTCTCCTATCTTGTTTTATATTTTCTTTCCTTCAATTGTTACGTGACAAAGTTCATCGGTCATCACAATCGTCAATTAGTCCATTCAATCAAAGTTTGACAAATACATGAGAATATAGCAAAATATAAATATAGCAAAATATAAATTGCTATGCTATTGCTAAAGCAGTATGCTAATTGTTGCTAAACTACATAAAAATGAATCCATGTCTTCATTTCAACGGACAAAAACAAAACATATTATTTATTTATTACAACTTGATTCTTGACATTGACGACATAATATAAATCACAGATTCACAATGAATCAATTTCAAGCCCCGCTTGAACACATAAAGTTGAAAAACTATGAGTTAATGAGTTTGCTTAAATTTTATGGATACTATTGATGTATTAAAAATATATAAGCTATTGCGCTCTACTTTAGTAAAGCGCGCGCTTCGCGTCGCACTATGCGCTATAGCTCCAGGACCTCTTTGCGCTTTAGTGCGCTATGCGCCTTTAATAACTATGGGCAAGATGAATATTTTTGTTTGTTATTATGTGCAGGAAAAGTTCCAAATTATACTAAATATTCAGTTAAATACGCTTCTGTTTCGTGGAAAACCATCTATCCATTGCTTAAGAAATGAGCACAAAAATTTGTGGAAAGCCCAAATTTTATTCCATCTAAACCTGTATTACATGTTGCACGGAGTATTCATTTCAGTTTTGACACTTATACTTTTTATGTTTTATTATTATATGTTTTGTTGATTTGCAGTTATCCAATTTGTTGTCGGGTATTGGAACATATATCAATTTGACGCACAATGAGTGTAGCGAGTCATGAAAGAAGTTTAAGTTCAAATTTTGAGACGTATTGACATTGTTGGAGTCCACAATGATGTTGTTGGTTTTTGTCTTCTGGTGTTACTCTGCTTTGTTAGAAAAAAATCTTCTTTTTCCTCCTCTCGAATTTGATTTTCTCCCCTTGCGATTTTCTGTTATTTATAACATTTTTGAAGTTTTTTTTAGTACAGAGATTATTTCGGGTCACACAAAAGAAGAGGAACTAAACGGGTCACACAAAATAAGAGGAACTGAACCTGAAAAATCCTAAAGAATTGGGACGAAATCGGGTATTATCCCACCAGACTGGTTGAGAGAGTCAAAGAAAAATGAGTGCAGGTACTTTACTAGTCTGTTGTTTTGATTTAGGGGTTAGGGTTTATATGAAACCTCGACTGAAATCCTGCTAAGGTATTGTCAAATGTTTGATTGATCTTTAATGTGCTTATACCTTATGGGAGTACTATTTTTAAAAAATAAAAATTAAGCACCCGTTGTTTCATTCATTCATTTTCCATCTATCATGTGAAGTAATTTGATTCATCAGAAAGATCAGAAATTTGTAGAGGGTCTTTAGCATATATTATTTTGAATTTCCAGCAACTGATTGTTTAACTCAAGGATATTCTACCTATAGTTTTGTTCTGTAGAAATTGATTGATACTAGCGGAAGAGTAAATATTTTTGGTTTTTAACCACAAAATATGAAAGGATAAAGCTTGTTGTTTGATCTTCAAATGAGAATCCAGTTTGAGACTAAGAATATTTGAGTTTAAATATATGTCAAAAGTTAGGACTTCAATTTCATTATACGGGTTCTTTGTTTATTTCTGTAACTAGTCTTCTAATAACGGTTATCATGTCTGAGTATCCGTTTCCGATAATGGGACTCATGCTAAACATTGGTGAGTAGAAGTTGAGTAGAAGTTGCATGCCAAATGTGTTGGGATATCTGAAATCAATAATTTCATTCACAAGAGGACCATTCAAATGTGTAAAAGTAGAAATTCTAGGTTGTGCTTGGCCTATTTATTGTGTATCACGATTTATATTGCTGTTCCAAATATGCAGGGGGAGCATTTGGTGGTAACAGAGGGGCAAGACCAGTGCCGCCCGAAAAAGGAGTGTTTCCTTTGGATCATATGCAGCTATGTGACCTGGTATGATCAAGCTTTTTACATTTAGACTTGCATGCATTGGGGGACTGCTGTATGTATGCTCATTTGACGCACTTCTTTTGTTGCAGGAGAAAAAAAACTACATCAAGTGTCTGAAGTCTTCAGGCCACAAATCTGAAATTTGCAGAAACTTCTCTAAGATGTACTTGGAATGTCGCATGGAAAAGTAAGTGCATTATGTTATTTCGGTTTTTGAAGACTTAGCATTTTGATTTACAAGCAATTGATAGTTTCCATAACTTACGATGAGATAACTGAACCTTACTCTTACCAATTCAAGTTGTGAGTCACATTGGGCATTCACTCTGGTCAACTTATTAAAGTTGTACTTGTAGTTAAATTTTGTTTGAAGGAGGAATAAATAGGTTATGGCATGGGTTGACATATGAGATCAACATATTGTGGGATTTGAATTGGATCAAATATCTTTTTGTATTGTTGCATTCTTGGGTTTAAGACAGAGGGAGAATGTGTTTATATTGGTTGGCTTTATACCAACGCTTCAAATCCCATAAGTAACAACTGTTACAATGTTACCAAACACCAAAAAAAAACTGGGTACGGGTGCATAATCTTGAATTTTTCATATAAATGTGGTGCGACTTTGCAGGAATTTGATGGCGAAGCAAGACATGTCAGAACTTGGATTTGGACCGAAAACATCTGAGGAATAGATATATAGAAGAAAAATAAATCTGTGCAGTTTGCAATTTGGATGACTGGTATGGAGCTTCACAGCTCTACACCAGAAAATTTGTACGTTATCTCGAGTCTTGTTACCTTTGCAATAGGACAGATGGCCGAGTAACAGATTGCTTTAACGAGAAGAGTATATATCATTGAAGGGCTGGAAGAATGAGACATTGCGAATTCCGTTACCAAAACTGTTTTGATGGGTTCTTTTTTTTTTTGCAATTCTGTCATGTTCATCATCAGAAACTTATAGGTGGATGATGAAAAATTTTGAATTCTTTTTTTATCTTCTCAAATTTAGTAACAGTTTGTATCTCTATCTCTACTATTAAAAGTGCTTTTTATGTTTTTCCATATTGTGTGGCGTATCTGGTTAACATGTGATGGTCGTGAATTCTTGCTTTGATTTGTTAATTGAACTCACTTTTTAATGAGTTTTGCTTTCAGGAGACCGGAAATTTTCAAAATACTCTATACAGGAAATGTGAGTTTTTAAATGCCTCGGTCAGCCATTCTCTGTGACCTTTGTTAAAAAATGTTTTCAGCATACCTTTAACATGTGATAGTAAGGCACCTAATACTCTATGAAATATCATCCAAATTATATCCAAAACACAAAATATAGGAACAGTTCCGCTCAATACTCTCTCCTTGTCTTCATTATTGAGTTAGAATCTCATGAATTCTTTTTTTTTAATCAGGCAAATAATAGTATATTATAGTTAAAGTACTAGAGGTACTTAAAAAGTTACGAAGAAGTAAAAATAAACAAGTCTAAGAGTACTGCAATAACAAAAATAACTAAACAGTTAACAAACAAATGATTGGCTCATGCCTCCAACCAACAAAAGTGTAGTCCAATCTATTATGTCCTCTAATGTAAATCCAAAACCACGACCTAAATATAATCAATTATAATAAGTCTTCCACCCTCTCTTCCGATCCTCTGAAGATCAAATGGTTACGATGAAGCCAAATAGTCCATATGATTGCGTCCCAAATAGTTACCCACGCCTTTCGACCTTTTTTGCACTTCCACAACCCCTTGTGTTGTAGAAAATGATCTACTGGATTCGAATGAAGAACTGTTGCAATTCCTAGCCACTTGTAGCATTTCATCCATAGAGTATATGATTTTGAGCACATCAAAAGCAGATGTTGTGTTGTCTATTGATTCATCTGACAAAGGACACATTTGTCTGAATCCGAACCAGCATAGACAGTCCTTTGACGCAAGTTTATTTAGTTGGAATTCAGTCTCTCTACACTCTCCAAGTAGCCGTCAAATAATACTCATCGCTATAATAATAGCGATCCAATAATACTCCATAACATTTATCACATAATCACCATAGCCTAGCTTACACATTTAAGCATATCTCAACATTATCACTATGCTCGTACGTCACTACGTACTCTTGTCCAAGATTTATATCAAGCTATCCACCCCTCTAACAAGAGGTCTACGCAGGCTCTCATGAATTTAACAATACAAGAGAAATTCATTAACAAGCCTTTAATTGGATTTAATTTCTTTTCTTACTAGCATCACCTATGTTCAACCCCATCATCTCAAATTGAAGCAATAATCATCATTGGAGTATTAAAATCAATAATACACACCATATCTCAATTTCTGAAATCACCATTAAATTTTCAAAATCTTGCACTCGGCAATCGATCACCAACTAAAATTTTATTCGGGTAGAACACATTCGTGATCGATTACTATACTCAGCGATCGCTCGCTGGTTTGCAAAATTTGTTGCCAAACTCTATTGACTGCTCACGATCGATCGCCTAATTGCTCGCGATCGATCGCGAGCCCTGAAACTCAAAATCTTCCATTTTTGTTATACCAAAGCTTTCCAAATTTAAAACACCAATCACCAACATCAAGTAAAAATCCGAATCCACCTATAACAACAAAAACATGATGGTAAACACATTATAACTTCCATTAAGCACCATGACCCATTGCAACATCAAAACCGATCAAGTTCAATATTTTTCTCAAAATCACCTACAAGAGTTACTTTAAGACATTCACTTCAAGGTTCATCAAAGCACTACTAAAGTATATACATAAGCTTACCAAGTGTTTCTTCAACAAAAAACCAAGAGTGCAAGTGTTTCTTCAACAAAAAACCAAGAGTGCAAATCAAGAGAGCTACCAAAGTGAAGAGGCGATTTTTGAGGTGTTGGAGGGAAGGTGAAAGTGATTGTGTGGTGGTGTTTGAACACCAACGACAACCAAGCAATCCAACTCCTATTTTCAAATAAACTATTCCCACAAAATATATGCACAATGGTCCTCAACCCAAACTTTAATATCAAAGCATACTCATAATAATTGCACTTGAACCCTTGACTCAAACTCGATTTTTAAATTGAAAGGCCAGTCTCAAAACCCACAAATTATAATTAATTTGATTAATAATAATAACAAGAGAATCGAGCATCACAGTTTCCATTGCTTAGAATGTCCTATCCCGATTTTCCCAACAAAGCTCTATTGAAATAGTCTAAGTTGTGCACCCCCGTTTACTTTTTGCAAACCTCCGACCATTTGACCCAGGCTACTTTCCGGCTAAACTTTTGCGCTTTGGATTTCCTCCGATCGGTAGCCCCAAATATTTGAAAGGTAAGATCCCAACTTTACAATTCAATAAGATTGCTAATTCCTCCAACATTGTCGGATCCAGATTTATTCCCAATAGATTGCTCTTACGAAAATTAATTTTCAGCCCTGATAATATCTCAAAATTGCTTAAAATAGCTTTGAAGATTATAACATTTTCAATAGTCGTCTCACCAACCAACAGCGTGCCATTCGTAAATAGTAAATGTGAAATCAATAGCTCTTCCTCTCCACCCGTAGAGCCGATAATAAATTACTATGATCTGCCTTATCAATCATTCGACTTAAAGCCTCCATCACAATGACAAAAAGAAAAGGAGATAAATGATCTCCTTGTATAAGCCCTCTCTGCAATGCGAATTCATGTGTTGGGCTACCATTAATTAGAAATGGCTCTTGCACTCGTGACACATTCCATGATGCATCAAAGTTCATTAATGTCATCACATGTTCTAAGAATTTCCAATTGATTGAATCATAAGCTTTTTGGAAATCCACCTTGAATATCATACCATTTTTCTTCTTTTTTTTCTTCAATTCAACAATCAATTCATTAACAGTCACAAGTCCATCCAGAATATGTTGATGGCCAATAAATGATGTCTGAGATGGAGAAATAATTCTATCAAGTACTTTACTAAGTCTGTTGGCGAGGACCTTAGATAGAACTTTGTAAATACAACCAATGAGAGCAATCGGTTGCAACTCTTAAATTCTAGTAGGATTATATTTCTTTGGAATAAGTGCAATAAAGATGGATTACCCCCTTTGATCAATCTTTCATTTCTATAGAAATCCTCGAAAAAAATGATGAAATCTACTTTCGAGTGACCCCCCTGGGCTCGAAAGTGTGATGCTCGATTCTCTTGTTATTATTATTAATCAAAGATTCATTTTCTATTTCTGTTAACTGCCCAAAGTCGATTCCTTGAATCGATGGTCTATTTCATTCATCTTATGAAAACTAATTTGAAAAGTAGTTGTGAACCCCTTCCTTGACTTGTTGAACATCGTCGATCCATTGTCCATTGAAATACAAACCAACTATCTCGTTCCTTTTTTCTTGTTCGATTCATCACTTTATGAAAAAAGCTAGAGTTCACATCACCTTCTCGTATCCAATTGATTTTGTAAATTGATAGCTTCAATCTGTCTGTCGTGATTCTCTTCCCTTGACAACTCCATACAATCTGCCATTCTATCCTATTCATTATTGATGTCTTTTGTTGCCCCAATTTTTGCTTCTATCAAACCAAAAACTAATTTGTTCCAGATTTTGAGGTTGTTCTTCATGTTATAGCTTTTCCATACCACAAAAACTTTAACAAGAATGATGAAGACATGGTGTGAGTATTGAGTGGAAATGTTCCCATATTTTGTATTTTGGATATAATTTGGATGATATTTCATAGAGTATTAGGTACCTTACTATCACATGTTAAACTCAATTGATAATGAGTTGGAATCCCATGAATTCTTAACAAGAATGATGAAGACAAGATGTTAGTATTGACCCAGAATCTTTTTTATAAGGAGCATATGTAGCTTTTAGGTTCTCAATATGGACTGTGATATCCCTGAAATAATTATGTGCATTTGGGCAATTAATTATGTTTATGTGATTAATATGGTGTTAAATTAAATATGGTGGGGAAATGTACAGTTATGTGGTGGGCATGACCTAGTAGTACATTTCAGGGTGCATGTGATGCATGTTGTGGAATTTGGGTTTTGGCATGGTTTATTTGAAGTAGGTGTAAATTTTGATAAGCATGTTTAATTTGGGTTATGGTGCATTTATTGGTAAATGCTTTTAAAATATCATGTTGGGATATTTTATACATCATGCAAATTAATTGGTACCATGTTTTAATAACCCCCAACACCTTTTATACCCAACCACCCCATTACCCTCATTATCCCCACTCTTTATAAAAAAAAAACACTCCATTTTCCCCAAACCCAAAATCGTTTATCACCAAGAGAAGAGGAGGGAACTTTGGAAAGCTTGTAAATCTCTGATTCTTGGTAGGAAATTGAAGCTTAAGGGGTAAGGAACCTTTCTTGTGAAGCTTTTAGTTTGTTTTGGTTGGGTTTGAGTTTGTATTTTGGGGAAGAAAATGGGTTTGTTTTGGTAATGGTTGTTTGTTGGTGGGTTATGGGTTTTGATGTGTTATATTGTGGTATTTGTGGAGTTTGTGGTTTATTATTGGTTGGTATTTTGAAGAAAAATGGGTTGGAGGGGATGAAATTGGTAAAAATGACGATTTTCGCGTTTACAGGGCGCGGCGATCGATCGTGCGAAGCCAGTGCTGGGCAGAAGCATTTGGCGATCGATCGCCAAGTTGGGACGATCGATCGGCGAGTCTCGCGATCGATCGCCCCAAACTTGGCGATCGATCGCTGATTACAGAATTTTGAAGATTAAAGCAGCTGGATCTCGCGATCGATCGGGGCTTGATGGCGATTCGATCGCGAGATGCCAAATTTTGAGATTTTGGTTATTTTGTTGGGATTTTGGTATTGGTTTATAAATTGGCTTCTGATATTGGATTGTGTGGTTGTGTAGAGCCTTCCCCGGTGGCAACACAACAAAGGAGATAAAAGTCCTACAACATCTCCACTTTTGGAAGAAAGGTACGTAGTGAGACGTACGAGCATCGGATGGTAAAATGTATTTTTACATATTGGATTATGCATTATGGTTGCATACACACGTTGGAATATGCATTATGGTTGCATGTATACATTGGATGCATTGGTGCATGTGATTGTAAGTCGAGGTTATATTCCAGTGATAAAGAATACTTGTCGCCTTCATGTCGAAGCGATGATATAATACTTGCCCCTGTCATGTTATAGCGATGAAGAATATTTGCCGCAAATATGTCGAAGCGAAGGATAATGATGCTGTCATATTATCGCGAGGGATATTATGCCGCTAATATGTCGAAGCGAGAGGTATTAATGCCGCTGTCATGTCAATGCGAGGGGTATTTGCCACTGATATAATAAGACTTGAAAACGGTTATCGGTATTGATGGAACTGTTGCATGTCATGACATACATTATTGGCATTATAATCTGTTGATTATGATTGTGGTACAGGGACAACCAAAAGGATCATTTTTTGAATGCGTTAAATACAGGAAGTGATTTGTATTTACGATTTATGAATTTTTATATCATAATCTTGTTGATGTGGTTATGGTTTATTATATGCTCATGGTTTTGGGGTTGTTCCTGTAGGAGCTTTTTGGCATGAAGGGCTAAGGACCGGGTTGATACGGTGAGCTTGTGAGGAGTGCTATCGGTATTAAAGGACAAGATTCTTTTTGTATAGTCTCTACTCTAGGAGTAGTGTAAAACTATATCATTAACATTCATTTTGTTGGGAATTTAATTAATCTTTTTGGAATTTTATTTTTGGCACTGTAATCCTTTAAGATCGAGGCATCAACATGAACCTTATACTCTGACTCATGCATGTTTAGCTCTTCTTATGCCTTTATTCCGCATTTAAGGTAGTGATGTCTTACATTGACAGTAGCTCTCAGCACGCCCTATCACGTATGACATTATATAAGTCAAACACGTGGATTTATAACGCAGGAGACGGTAAACATGTGGGCGGAGTAGCCAATCACATGAAAAACCTGCTCTGATACCATGTTAAGAATTCATGGGGTTCCAACTCATAAACAATTGGTTATGAGGGAAGTAATCCAAAATCTTTTTATAAGGAGCATGTATAGCTTTCAAGTTCCCAGGACAACAACTATGATCACTTTCGTAGTATCAACTACCCTTTGAAAATATTAAAGCCCCCTAACCATCTCAGCTTCTCCACACCAAAAAGATTCTGAATTGTTCCAATTCGAACCTATACCGAATCCGAAATCACACCTTCAACCCCGGAAGACCAAGAACAAGACCCTGCTGTCAACTTTAGCATTTTTCACTGTAATATATCTAATAATTTGAAATATTATGTGATTTTTTTATATTTCTTTCAGTAAAAATTGAAATTTGTGGGCTTTTGCTTTGGAATATATTTTTGTTGTCTTTTTTGCTTCAGACTGGACGCATCGCTGCCTGACGTGCATTATCGGACAGCTTTGGTGGACAGAAGCTAAGGAACATAATGCTGGATGACAACATTGAATTGTACGGACCATATGTCTAATTAATATCATATATGTGTGTATATATATATATATGTATGTGTGTTATTAAAATATTTGGTCTAGTGGCACCGCATCTCCCAATTTTGTAGAAAGTTACGAGTTCTAAACTCATTGTTAATGAAAAAAATCTCACTCACCGATATTAAAAAGAATTAATAATAATAATATTTACTGTAAGTTTTAATGCCCTGCTGTTATACGGTTATAAATAACATAATTAGTTGATGAATTAGACTCTTATCTTAGGCTTATTTTATTAAAGTTTAATTAATTAGAGGCTTAGGCCATTGTTAAACTGTGCTGGAGAGGAGGAACATGTGCCACCACCTGCATGGTTGGGGTAATATTACTATTAGGCTTTTTACTTGTACAGTTCAAATTTATATATTTAGCTCAAAAGGTTAGATTTTGTTATCAAATATATTTAAAATGCGCTTGAAGATTAGCAGTTATTTGATCCATATTTATTAATGAATCGAGTCTCACGTTAAAAAAAAAGGGATATTGATCCAATATTTAAGGTAGTATCTTATGGGGTAGCCAAGAATTACTCATTTTTGACGTGATAAATTGTTAAAGTGAATAAAGTTGAAACTTGTTTTTTATTATATCAAGTATTCTCGTTCTTCTGTTAATATTTTTCTGAAACAATGAATGAATGAACGTGATCAGATTTTAATAAAAAATATTAAATATATTTCCATCTAAAAGAATTTATGGAGGCAAAGAGGTAGATAAAATCATAACTCCACATCAAATAATGTGAACTCAATCACCAAACTTGCTATAAATACCAGTAATGTTTCAAATAAAGTACAATATATAATATATAATCCTCTAAATAAACAACTAATTTTTATGGACCACTCCCTTCTTAATTAATGAAAGATGGATGCAATAAGATCGAATTAAATTTATCGCTTTTTTCGATGTACAGCTAGTCATAGGTTAATTCGGGAAATTCTTTTATCTATTGAGTGTGGGCCTCGATCAATGCATCAATATGTAGTAAAACCTCTATAAATTAATAATATTGTGATAATAAAATTTTATTAATTAGTCAATAAATTAATAATTTATCAATTTAAAAAGTGAACAACTTCAAGGAACTTAAAAGAACCAACTTGTGAAGATGACATCCATGAGCTTGATAATATAATTAATGATATCGATGAACACAATAAAATAGATGTCAATCACCTGTTGAATTATCCAGGTGAAAACGATGAATTTTTAGAGATCTAAAAACTTTGAAAAATTTGTGTCTAGTATCATTGAAAATCCTGTTAAGAATGAAATTGATGATAATTCAGTACCTTTGATGTCAAATCAAGCGAAAGAGAAGCATTAATAGAGGCAATACGTCTTCATAATTTTTTGTTGCAGTTCGAGTACACGACTCCCAAGCTTTTGAATACAGTGAGAAAATTAAATATTGAATCCATCTATATATAAATTTCGAGAAAAAACAAACAAATAATATATTCCTATTTTACTAAATTATCCTAGTAATGTTTATAATTTTGGAGAATTATTAATTATTAAGACTATAGATTTTTAAAAGGGTCTTCCTAAAAATTAGTATCTAATTAATTTATTATAAGTACTAAAATTTTAAACTGGCCCAAGTTATGAACGAGGAAAAATATTATTTATAGTGGTTATTATTTTATCGAGTATTAATTTATGGAGATTTCACTGTAGATAAATTTGATTCAACCATAGTTTGATAAATCATGATTACATAAATTCTTATCAACCATAGTTTGATAAATCATGGTTAAATATTTGTTGATTGCATGAACGGTGGCCCACACATGGTCCATACAAAAATTTCGTACTTAATTTTGATAGGAACCCAAGAATTTAACATAAGAAGTGTTATTGTCAAATTAATTATTATTGCTGTCAGAATAATTTTATTTTAAATTTATATAAATTGCTCTTACAAAAATAATAATTGCTCAAACAATACCACTAACACCTTAATATAACCTGTAACATATGTTTTTTGTCCAAAAAAATACAATGCCCTTCTCGTTTAATCAACCATTTCCAATTCAAGATCCATGGACTTCACAGATGAAAAGAGTCCCTGTATGTTCAACAATGAAGCAAGAAGGAGCGTAAATTTTCCCAGAAGGTTATCGGTTTCGCACGAGGAAGGTGATTATCAGCCTGTATCAGCAAGAACTTCTTGCGCTTCCGCAGCATCCTTCACCCTTTGGCCGTCGAGTCCCGAAACACAATGGACTCGGTCTCCGTTAAACGACACCCCGTCTCCACCCCTTCTATACCATTGCTTAGCATCACTGCATCGCAGTGAAGGTAACATCTTCTCTGTATATGTAACAAAAGATTTCATCTTTACTGGATCAGCTAGCTGCAGAATCCATGTCTGGAAGCTGCCGGATTGCTCAGAAGTGGGGTATATCAAGGCTTCGAGCGGCGATATTCGAGCCATTTCAGGGCGGGGAAGGTTTCTTTTCACCTCACACGGTGACTGCAGAATCCGAGTGTGGGAAGTGCCGTCTGCTGAAAACTTTCGATCCAAGAAGGTCGCAACCTTTCCCGGAACATCTTTCTTTAAATTTCCAAAGAAAAACAGTCATCAACATAAGAATCTCATCTCCTGTCTTGCATACAGCAACATGGAGAGGCTTTTGTTCACAGGCTCTTGGGATCGAACAGTTAAAGTATGGCAAATCTCGGAAAAAAGATGCGTCGATTCGTTTATCGCGCATGACGGCCCCGTGAACGCAATTGTGATCAACCAAGAGGATGGCTGTGTTTTCACCTGTTCCTCGGATGGAACAGTGAAGATCTGGAGAAGGGTCTACGGGGAAAGCTCTCATATTCTGACAATGAAGCTCAAGTTCCAGCCTTCTCCTGTCAACGCCCTAGCTTTGAGCATGTCCCATGGAAATTGTTTCCTGTATTCCGGCTCGTCGGACGGACTGATAAATTTCTGGGATAAGGAAAGAATCTCCGGAAGATACAATCACTTGGGATTCTTACAGGGACATCATTTTGCAGTTCTGTGTTTAGTAACAATCGAGGATTTGATTCTCAGTGGTTCCGAGGATGCAACCATACGGATTTGGAAGCGTGAAGATGGAAACTGGTTGCATTCATGTGTTGCGGTGGTAGACGGGCATCATGGACCTGTGAAGTGCTTGGCTGCTACAATGGAAGCTGATGAAATTGGTAGAGATTTGCTGGTTTACAGTGCTAGCTTAGATCAAACTCTGAAAGTGTGGCGAGTTAAAGTGCATCCCGGGGAGAAAGTGAAGTTTGATAAATCAGAAGGGAATGATCAGTACTTGGAAAGTAAAATGAGTCCTGTGTTGTCGCCTTCCTGGGTAGAGAAGAAGATTTCGGGTGGCGATTTCTAAGTGGGACCGAGAACAATAGAAACAAATATTTCATATTTTATCTGTTATTTTTAAATTTATAGTTCATGATTGATGTAACATATATAAATGCTCTCATGCAAGTAAGAACTTTTTATATATTGAAAAATTTCTGTCAAGTAAAAATGTGATGCCCGATGATGCCCAAAGTATCCCCACAGAACAGTGATGGTGCAATGCGCCACCTCGTCCAAGTCTGGACCGATCACCGACGATGCAAAGTTGCAAACTTGGCTCCTGCGCCCACGAAAGAAAGGTTAGAAGGGAGGTCGGAGATATTTTCATAGGGATGGTAATGGGTTCGGATTTTATTTGGATTCGTATTAGACTCGTCACAGCGGGGAGGGTCTGTACCAGGTTCAATCGGGTTTTGAAACTGGGCAATGCGGATTATGAGTTTGGCCAAACCTACCTCGGACCCACCCCACATATTAATTTTTTATTGAAGGTAAATATCAAATATACATTTCTGTTCTTTGCTGAATCATAACGTGACATTAGTTAATTTTATATCAAAAAATTCATATGTTCATATTAAAGAAGTTGGATATTTTGAAGAGAATACGAACAAACTAATAAAAATTTGGTAGCTTAAAGATAGTTTCACAAGGCTTATGATAAACATTTAAATTTAATCACACAGAATTGAATTCTAGTTTTTTTTTTATTTAAAAAAAAACAATTGTCGATCTTTAATTGAGCATCTTTCTACTATAAACTATAGAATTAGTTTCAAAACTGATATCTGGACATGGGATCGGGCGGTGGAACCCAACGAGTTCGGTGGGTGGGCGAGCTTTTTTGTAGCATGTCGGGTTCCGAATTTGGCCGAACCCGTCCAAACCCACCTCGTTGCCATCATATGTTTTCTGGCAACACCCATACGATACTAAAGTCTGGCAAATATTCAACAAATCGAATAATACATGAGCAGAAAAGTGAAACACTCTAAATATATTTGTTCACCATTTACAAATAATCCCCTAAAGAATATCAGAATATGTAATTTATAATCTTTTCAGATCGGCCTCGGGTTTCGGTTCTTACACCATACCTCTGTCCATCCATCAAGTAATCATTACATTCTCACGTCTCTGTCACTCCACTGATCAGCATTCTCCCTACATTCAATGTTTGATGTGAGTGATATATGACAATCATCACTCCTTAATGAACACGACTTCCTCCTAGACTGACAGAAACCAGAAACGATCCCACCAAAATCAGTCCATAACTCACTTAATTGGCTCTTCCACTCTTCTTTACACTCATTGGAGCCGTGTACTAAGCAAAGAGAAGATCTGTTAAGAACAATGTATTTTAAAACCAAGCAGCTAGTGTCGTGGCGGAGGGTTTGACAAACCCGTAATCGTTTATTTCAAAATCCGTTGATAGATTTGTTAGGAACAATGTTACTCACACAACAATAATGAAAATCTGGAATGAAAGCCAAAGAAACTTACTGGAATTTTATTCAATATTGAAGCTGGGATGAAAAGAAAATACAAGGTAATACTCAAGGAAGAAGCTCAGCTTCCCCAAGCCAAAGCTTGTTCTCAACATTCAATAAAAAAATCTGGAATGATGCTACCCACAATCTCTCCCTTCTTATTTAGTATTTTCCCTCCCAAAGTCTGTCCACCCCCTCTTACACATGATGTTTCCCTCTCATCTGATAGACATGTTGCATCTTGGGCTTCCTTTTATTGGGTTTCTCGTATTTGGCTTGATCATATTCTTCCCGTAACAATACCTCTCTACAGCCTTGACCTCAAGGCTAAAATTAACTTGGCCTATTTATTAACTCATCGTCCATCCACCCCATTCCAAAAACAATAATATCAAAAGCAAGGTCGCAGTCCTCACTAAGCTTCAAATCTAATTGCACCAGCCTTAATAAACCTTCTGTTTTGGTGGTGTTGCCTTTTCCATCTCCCCCCAATGTAGTTATGCCACATGTTACTGCTTCATATGCCAATTGAGGGCATATAAATTTCACATGAGAATCTATAGCTCGTGCAATAACGAGCATTCATTCCCTAGCGATAATCTAAGTATCTGCTCCTATTATCATCGTGATACCCTTACATATAACACATACATATGAGACATATATCATAATATTGAATGGCAGCGGAATTTGCAAATTCATATCATCCAATCATAGACATGTAGCATCATATAATTTACAAGGCATATAGTAATATGTATGTAACAAAAATTACAAAGGTTGTACCCCTCACAACCGAAACCAAAAATTTATACAGTATATGCAAATGATGAGCTGAGGGAGAAGGACTAGAGTCAGCCGGCCGACCTTGAATCCATACTTCAAAATATGTAGAAACACCTTGTAGAGTCAACTTTTATTTGCAGCAATTGAAAAAACAACATTTGCATTTGGTGAGTTGCAAACTCAATGAGCATATTCAAATAACGTAGTATTTAACATCACATAAGCATATAATTCATATCCACATAAGCACATGAATATAATCACATGATTCATCATAATCTGTACATCAATTCACATGATTCGTATAAAATGAAATGATGAACATGTATGTCTGTATTGTTATTCTGTTATGAACCAACCAATACCAAGAACAATTCATGATCACGATTATGACCATGGCACTATGTACTGTATAATCCCCATGAGTTCAATGAACTCGGGATCTGTATTATTTGATTAAATAATTCAGACCGTACTCAGAATGCAATAACACATGGTTCAAGGTCATTAGTGGTCATAACAGAGTTCTTTAATCTCTTATGAATGCACATGATAAAATCATATGTATAACATCATAATAATACGGTAAATAACATCATATAGATCGTATAACATCAAGTCCCAACATATATATTTAAGAACTCAATTTAGTTCTTGCACGTCATATTGCATTCATCTCAATCCATTCACCAATTCAAGGTACTCATATAACACAAATCGCATAATCATATAAAGTTAAATGCCAAGTTATAAGAATATACTCACAAACGATACATCTATCTCGAAGAACTCTTTTAGTTCACCTTTATTTGTAGCTTGTTCGAGATTATGACCTATAAATTTCAAATGCACAACCAAGTTCAATATCACATTTCTAACATCCATTTCAGTATATGGATGCTATTGATGATATAGCTCTATTAGAGAATCCTAAGTCTTCATGATAGTAAAAGATCATAAGAATTCAGCTAGTATCACAACTACTTGTATGATTAAATGTACTAACTTGATTAATTCTAAACTTAATTAACACTTAAAACATTATAATAATGAAATAGTATCATTCGTCTACTACAATTCAGCATATAGCAACCCAGGATCGTTCCCCAAGTCAAATCCCATCGCTATCATCTCAGCACCAGCACCAATTGATCTCCACCACCCGATCACCTCTCTTCCATCAAACTCCAAGGAATTTACTCGCTGGTCATCATGCTTTTCTCCACCTAAACCTGGCTTAGCCTCTTCTGTTCCCTCTGGATCCTTATCACTCACAACATAAGATTGAAATATGATATTAGCTATTTTATCAACTCCTCACTTCCCAGAGTGTGTTTCTTCACACAATCTCGATCCTTAGAACTTTTTTCCTTCTCCTCTACGATTTGTTTTCTCGTTTTTCCACTAACAGTGCATCTTCAGAATCAGTAGTTTTGTTTCTTCTTCAACCATTTCTTTTTCAGTATGTTCCTCTTCATCAACCGACATGAAGCCCTCCAAGTCCGTTGTGATAGGTTCGTCTTCAGCTTGTTCTTCTTATATATACACGCTGCCCGGAGCTTCTCCGATGGTCCCTGCTTGAATTGGATGTTCCAATTTCCTGGTGTTAGTTAAGTCGTCAGCAGTTTCTTTTTCAACACTTTTGGAAACAACACGTTCTTCTCGCCAAATTCCAGTACCAATTTCTCGGCTAAGCAATTCCATGTGAGGTCGGAAATGCGTAGTGTAAGCCCATAGAACCAAATATCAGCCTCACCCTCCATGCATGAAAGCGAGCTGGACTCGTTCCTCGAATGATTGTACAGTTGGTCGTAAAATACTTCTCTTCTTGCAGAAGCCAAAGGATGGAATTATTGCCATCAAACTTCGGCATGTCCCAGCCAAACCACGTCGTTACCATCCTTAGTGTCGAACCACAGTTCAGACCAATTGACCTGTTGTTAGGAACAAAGTTACTCACACAACAAGAGTGAAAATCTGGAATGAAAGTCAAAGAAGGTAACACTCAACACACACACTCAAGGAAGAAGCTCCCCCTTGCCTCATACCAAAGCTTGTACTCAACTTTCAATACAAAATTCTGGAATGATGCTACCCACAATCTCTCCTTTTTTTCTTTTTTTAAATATTTTACCTCCCAAAGTCCTAACAAACTAACTGTACACCCCCTCTTAAACATGATGTTTTCCTCACATTTGATAGATATTGTGTATCTTGGGGTTCTTCTTGTTGGACTTCTCGTATTTGGTTTTATCCTATTTTTCCCATAACAGGATCGCACATGAATTCATGGAGGGTCCAAGAGTTCCCACACCAGTATTATATCTTTTACTATATTATTGTCAAAGTGCAAAGCAAAAGGGGGAAATTGGTTTCATCTTATCCCGTAAATGTAGATGTAGTATATACATGTACAACAAAATAAATATAAAGCACAACTTCAAGTTTAACAAAAAAAACAAAAAAAAAAAAAAACAGAAGCAAAGAACAACTTTAAATTATGCTGCAGACATAGTTCAGTACTCCCTCACAAGTTTGATAATATATTTGTACTATTATATAAGTACTATTATATAAGGGAATAAAGGGCACCGTAGCAATGAACAGTTAAACAGTGTTGAGCATTTTTTTGGGCTTCCCTCAAATTTTCGTGGGCTTTCTTAAAATTTGTGTGGGCTTTCTTCGAATTTTAATGGGCCTTCGTTTGCTGGTTGTATTTGGCCTTTTTGATTGTTTGGGCTGGACATTTTTTCAGGGTTGGGGAAGGGGCTTATAATAGATTTGAAGCACTTTTTCTTGACAAAAATCTGATTGCAAGATACAATAAGAATGAATAATTATGTGATGACCTGTCCCAAATTCGGTAAAGAAATATGATTACGTTCGATAGCCAGCCAACCTAAAACATTTGAAAATTTCTTATATTATAACTATATAATAAGTGTGTAAGAGTTTGGAATAGTACTATTGCAAAGAATAGTAACGAATAGTAATTCACTATTTATTACAATTATTTTTCTTAAAAAAATGTTTTTTTAAAAAAATTATTTTTGTTGATGCGCGGGTTTAACCTTAACCGATTAGAAAAAAATATATTGATCGATTGTTGATGCGTGCAACTTCAATTTATTGTAATGAACATCATGTTTTTTTTTAAAAAGTTAGAGTCGGTCATTTGGTTATCTTTTTTCTATTCAATTACAGTAGCATACTCGCTTTAATTTTTTTTTGTTGATGACCGGGTTCGACATAAACCGACTAGGAAAAAATATATCTTAATCGGTTGTTCATGCGCACAACTTCAAATGTTATTTTTTTCAGTTGTTAGTGAGATGAGCATCATTTTATTAAAAAAAGTTAGAGTAAGTCCTTTGTTATTTTTTTCCAATTCAATTACAGTAGCATTGTCGTTTTTTTTAAAAATATTTGTTAAAATAAGTTATTTGAAATGTTATTTTCGATCAACTTAAGAAAAAATTGGCCAACATGCTGGTACCCGGCACCGCACCTTGTGCGGTGCCAATAAACTAATATATATATATATATATATATATATATTATTATTATTATTATTATTATAAGTGTGTAAGAGTTTGGAATATTAATATTGCAAGGAATAGTAATTCACTATTTATTACAATTATTTTTATTTAAAAATGTTTTTTTAAAAAAAATTATTTTTGTTGATGCGCGGGTTTAACTTTAACCGACTAGAAAAAAATATATTAATCGATTGTTGATGCGTGCAACTTCAATTTATTGTAAGATGAACATCATGTTTTTTTTAAAAAAGTTAGAGTCGGTCCTTTGGTTATTTGTTTTTCATTCAATTACAGTAGCATGCTCACTTGAATTTTTTTTGTTGATGACCGGGTTCGGCCTAAACCAACTAGGAAATAATATATCTTAATCGGTTGTTCATGCGCACAACTTCAAATGTTATTTTTTTTTTTCAGTTGTTAGTGAGATGAGCATATTTTTTTTTAAAAAAAGTTAGAGCAAGTCCTTTGTTATTTTTTTCCAATTCAATTATAGTAGTCAGTAGCATTGTCGTTTTTTTTAAAAATGTTTGTTAAAATAAGTTATTTGAAATGTTATTTTCGAACAACTTAAGAAAAAATTGACCAACATGCTGGCACCTGGTGCGGTGCCAATAAACTAGTATATATATATATATATATATATATATATATATATATATATATATATATATATATATATATATATATATATATATATTAGTTTTCCTTGGCACCAGGCGCGGTGCCAGTGAGCAGTTTATTGGGTATATATATACTAGTTTTCCATGCAAACCAGCTTACTGAGTTTCTGAGTTTCTGGTGTGCACATGTTGCTTCATCACTTTCTTTCTCGAGCCGACTTACTTTATCCCTTAAGCTTTTCAACTCATTTGATTGTTCACAATCACATTCGTTGTTTTGCAGTTATGTTGGGACTAGTTGTTCAGTCTTGTAATTCTCGAAGGATTCATACAACATCTGATACTCATTTATCATGTCATGTAATGCATTCGTGAGCTCATTATGTGTAAATTCATAAAGATTAGGATCATTTACCTCACAGTCATCGTTGGCCATTAGACAATGAACTTCTTCATCTTCACTGTCACTGGATGAGCTGGAAGACTTTTCTGATTCTGACTCCGAGTCAGCCCATTTGTTCTTGTTTTCTTCCGCCACCAGTACTTTCTGTTCTCCGTCCCTTCTGGATGATCTTCTATTCTCCTTTGACTTTCTATAATCCTTGGATCCTTTCTTTTGATCATCCTTCTTCGGTTTAGGACAATCAGCGATAAAATGTCGTGGCTTGAGACAGTTGAAGCATACACGATCATCTTCATCTGATCTATTTTTGAAGTTCTGTTTTCTTGGGTAAGATTGATAGGTCTTTTGGCTCTTCTTCATAAACTTTCCAAATTTTTTGACAAACAACACCATTGCATCATTGCATATTTTTTTCAGAAGTCATCTCTGTTGTGATGGGTAGAGCTTCAGATGCAGTGAGAGCTTTGGTTGGTTGACTGGTGCTGGGTTCATCTTCAATCCGAATCCCTGGTTCAAACTCATATGCTTTTAAGTCAGCAAATAAGTCATGTAGATATATCTTGTTTAGATCTTTGGATTCTCTCATAGCAATCGTTTTTACATCTCATTCTCTTGGGAGACCTCTCATGACTTTTAGAGTGATTTCCCTGTTGGATAGATCTTTACCAAGGCTATTGAGTTCATTTATGATTCCGGTTACTCTCTCATCGTATTCGCTGAGAGTTTCTCCGGACATCATTTTGATGTTTTCAAGCTTCTGTAGGGCAACAGTGAGCTTGTTTTCCTTGGTTTGATCATTTCCTTCGCATTGCTGAGCAATCTTTTCCCAGATATCCTTTGCAGTGGGACACATTTTGATCTTGTTGAACATATTTTTGTCCAGAGTTTTGAATAGTATGTATTTCGCCACATTGTCTAGATTTGTCTTTTTCTTTTCTTCATTTGTCCAGTAGGATCTATCCTTCTCGACCATTTGAGGTTCACAACTAGTAATGGCAGCTGATGTATTGACTTTCAAGATCTTCATTGGTCCATCAGTGATGACGAACCACATGTCATCGTCGTGGGCACTTAGATGTGCTTGCATACGAATTCTTCAATCATCATATTCATCCTTCTTGAACATTGGAATCTTGCTGAATGAGGCCATCAGTTTGATAATTTCTCAAGATTGAGAAGACCTAAGCTCTGATACCACTTGTTAGGATCAGGGTAGTGTTTAGAAGGGGGTGGGGGTGGGGGTGGGTGGATTGAATAAACACTAGATTCAATTTCGATTTGCTCGGGTTAACTGCAGACTGTTAAGTACTGCAGTAGCTTCTCAATATTTAGCAAGTCAGCAAACACTGAATATAGTGCGGAAGACGTTTGCTGAACTTGTGAGGGATAAAAAATGAATGGTAATTAAGCAGTAAGTAAATGACACAAGTATTGTTTCTGGAAGTTCGAAGCACAACGCTTCTACGTCTCCCCTTCTTCCTTTGCAGGAAGGTCACACTAGAAGACTTGGTTTACATTTTACAGTATACAACCTTCTTAGGCACTCACACAACTTGGCCTAAACTCCTAGCACTCACAACTTCTTAATTTGATTACAATGGTTTCTATGACACTCTTAAAAATAAACTGTTTAGCTTCAAGTGTTCTTGAGCAGCAGACTTCAGTTGAGGATAATCTGCCACGAATACAATAGTACTGCTTGTCTGTTCTTGCTGAACCTTTAGAGAATATCAGTGAGATGATTTTCTGTTTGCGTTGAGGTGTTTCTCTTTGTTTGATTAGATCGTTCAGCTAACCTCTTCATTCTTCACTTGGGCGTATTTATAGACTCCTTGATCTTTAACGACAACTTGTCTATATTTGGAAGGGATCCACTTTCTGTTACCATTCCATATTCTGATTGTCTTCTTTCCTATTTTTTTTAGCAACAGCTCTTTTATTCTGACGCTAATGGTGGCGGAGATATAGCAGGGTGCGCCGCTCTATTGTACCTTTGTCAGAATAGGTTGTACTTGTTTTGTCTTGTTGCTTTGAGCTCTTGCTGGATGGTTAGTCCTATGCTGACTTTCTTCATTCAACTGGTCGTTCATTCTTCTGTAACCAATAGATGTTTTTGTTTAATATATGACTATTCAGTAGATGCTTCTCCAGTTAGTGTCCATTCAGTAGGTGTCCATCCAGTTGATGTCCATCTGGTAGGTGTTTGTCCAGTTGATGTCCATCCGGTAGGTGTCCATCCAGTAGGTGTTCATCCAGTAGGTGTCACTCCAGTTGATGTTCATCCAGTTGATGTTTGTCCAGTTGGTGTCCATCCGAAAGGTGTCCATCAAGTAGGTGTCCATCCAGTTGATGTCCATCACCCGGTAGGTGTTTGTCACCTGGTAAGTTTTTGTCACCCGGTAGGTCTTAGTTACCCAGTAGGTCTTTGTATCCATTTGATGTCTGTCCGATTGGTGTTTGTCACCCAGTAAGTCTTTGTCACCCGGTAGGTCTTAGTTACCCGGTAGGTCTTTGTATCCAGTTGATGTCTGTCCGGTTGGTGTTTGTCACCCAGTAAGTCTTTGTCACCCGGTAGGTCTTAGTTACCCGGTAGGTCTTTGTATCCAGTTGATGTCTGTCCGGTTGGTGTTTGTCACCCAGTAAGTCTTTGTCACCCGGTAGGTCTTAGTTACCCGGTAGGTCTTTGTATCCAGTTGATGTCTGTCCAGTTGGTGTTTGTCACCACCAAAACTACAAATGTTTTCCCAACAATTAACAACGAGTCAATTATTATTATTTTAACATAATAAGTGGTGGACAATGTTGTACCAAGTAAAAGAAAATATTTCAAACCAATCAAGGCCATTGTTTTGTTTGTGACGGACACTAAAAAGAAAAATATTGTGAGAATCTGAATTTTAAAACAAAGAGATTCATACTGCAAACAAACCTGAGATTCGCAGAAAAATGATGAAGGTGTTAAAAAGTTACATGAGCAAGCACAATGCATCAAGGCAGAAAAAATCCCTAACAAAATGGGTGCCATAGCACGAAAGCACAAATACGGCACAAAATCGCATTCCACGGCCATCGTAAACCACCAGACACACAGCCGTGAAATCCAACAAAAACGCCTCAAAGAAGGCTAACCAAAAGAACTCAAAAATAACAAACGAATGCTGAAAAAAAAATCAAACAATCAAAGAGAGCTTGACAGAAGAATAACCAACCTAAAAAAATCGTCCAGCAAGAAGCAGCAAAGTTCGAAGGGCAAAGAGAAAAGGCAGACTCAACAATAGAGTTTATAGAAAAAGGGAAAATGATTTGAAACCATAAAGCTCTGCCGAATTTAAATGATATGCTTACCCAATCATCCATAGCTCTGCGACGGCGACGGCGCAACGCCAATAACAATGGGTGTTCACAATAACTCCAATACCATGTAGTGTACCATCGGTCCAAGGATCTGTAATCATAGCAAGAGAAGAGAAAGAGCGGATGTTGCGACTCATCGCCAAGAACCAGAGGATAACGAAATTCACCACCGATTGAATCTCTGCGAAACATCGAAAGAGGTGAAAAAGGCGATAAAATAATCGAAAAGTGAGAAACACAAACCATCGAAGAAGGTGAAAACACGATAAAAAAATCGGAAAGTGGGTAAATGTGAAGGTATTGTTAATGCTACAGTAAAATTCGGCTAATTAAATAATAATCGAAAGTGGGAAACACAAACCATCAAAAAAGGTCAAAACACGATTAAAAAAAATCGGAAAATGAGTAAATGTGAAGGTACTGTTCATGCTACAGTAAATTTCGGGAAATTAAGACACAGATCACTGTAGAAGAGGCTATTCTCTTATTATATTGTTATAAGTTATAATATATATATACTATATATAATGTACGAGGATGTTAGTGATATATCCTAAAGTGAACTTATCATACTACCCTCACATGTGTTGCTAAATAACAAAGACATTCAATGTGTTAAATGACCGGAAGGCCCTGCTAATTTTGATAATCACAATAACATCAAAAATTACAAGGAAGTTTATTAAACTACTAAATCAATTTGACAAAAAAATATTATATCCCAAAAGCCAAAATAAAAAAAAATGAATTTATAATTAACATCTCAGTTTTAAAAAAAATACCGTATAAGCACGCAATGCGTGCAAATGATGATTAGTATTTAATAAAATACACCAAGCTTGTTGGATAATAACCAGATGTGTTGCCAATACTTTCATGAAAACATCAGCATGTTCAACATATACAAATACTTTATGATTGTTTCTCCTTTGTTGAGTCTCTACACGTGATTTTTCCTCCCTCGAATCCGGACAAAAACTCCAGAAATCATTTTCCTTCACACATTTTCATATCGACGCCCTTAAAATAGCTTCTTGACACCCATTATGTATTAGTTACCCGGAAACAAATTACCATAAAGAACCTGGGAAACCTAAAAAGACTTGTCTGAAATTGGAAGAAAGGAACGTATAAATAAATGAAATAGTGTGAAACAGAAGAAGCGCATGCAAAACCCTAATCATGGTGTTCTCTGCCACCACCACACACCCATATCTTCTCATGAAATATACTTGGATACCCCATTATGTAGTTCTCTATTATAGATCCAACCATCCAATACGTGATATATTCCTAATATTGGATGATAATATATCCCATTTTGAATGTATTTATTTCACAGGACGCTACCCATAGGGTAGCAAAGAAAAAATCATCATATAGACCCTATTTTTTTTTAATTTATGAAAAAAAAAATTACATTCAGATTCTCCTCTTATATATTCTTGAAATTAACATTTTCCAGCCGTTTTATATGTCACTTATAATTTGTAACTGATTTGATTTGTAGTAAATTAGGGTGGAAAAATAGATTTGGCAAGTTGAAAGTGAGACTTTTCAAATAAAGGCTTGTTATTTAGTCACACTAGGATAATAATCATTCCTATTGCTGACCATTGCCAAGGACAAGATATGTAGTTCTGACAAGAGTCTTTGACGGGACAGCAGGTTCCATTGGTAAAACAATTGTACTCGTCAGTTTCAACCTATTTATACGTTCAATATTAAAAAAATATTAATTTTTAAATAAAAAATAAATAAACTAACATATCAATTATTTTCGATAAATCATATTATATTATTCAATGAATGAAACTACATCAGATCCATACAAATATTTGTCGGTTTCATGCTATTTTGGTTTCTATCTTATTAATCATCTACCCGAAAGCTTTGTCGCCCAGTTGATATTAGCTTTATTTAGGAAGCTCGAAGTCTCATATTCAAGCATAATTCATTTCCCCTTTTTGCCATAGCAGTAATAGTTGCTAAAAATAATCATTTATCGCATTTGTCGTACAAATGAATTAAGTCCACTAACCTTTCAAATTTTATCATACTCATGTCTGAACGAAGCAAAGTTTCGACTTTCGAACTCAAATTCTCTGTTTATTGAGATATATTTTTATCTTTTTTCTTATTTAGAATTAAATACAAATAAAACGTTCTAAAATTTATAGTTATTTATTTAATTCTTAAAACAATCAAATCAATCCCAAATAGCATTTCTCAATATCCGGGTAGACAATTGATAGGATCAGAATCAAATAGCAGACGAGCCCATGTATAGAGACAGTAGAGAAAATAGAAATAAAGTGGCAAAAAAACAAACCAATCCCGGAAACAGAGTGCTCCACTAAGCGGTCTCCTCTGTTCCCTTTCCCTTTCCATTTTCTTTGCCAACAACTCCTTTTCAGTTTTCAGTTCATATCCAGATCCATTTCTCCAATGTTTATGTGTAAAATCACATGATATGTAACTATGTCGCTGTAAATATGCACACATTCATGTGGGATTTCCATTTAACCGGAGATAAATTTGACTTCCAGAGAAGCAGAAAAGGAATCTTGGAAACCGATGAGATGTTATGTTTGGTTTGCTTATTTGTTTTGAGTTCATACTTCAAGGCCTAAAACTCCGATCTTTAGATTAATTTTCTCTTTTTAGGTGGAGTATTTTGGCTCCTTTTTGCTGGTTTTGGATTCTGTATTATGAAGAAAAAATTGTGGGATTGGAGGCATGCTTGGTGTATTGAAGAAATGATGCGTGTAAAAGTGTTTTTGTTTTGTTTTATGGCGCTTTTTTGATTCTAGGATTTTGTATTCTTGTGTTTGGTGTTGTGAAGTTGTACCGCTTCAGTTCAGGAATCTGTTCGTCCGTTGCACATCAAGATTCTTGCTTTCCGTGATCATTTATATTACTATATCGTTACAATCTGCCTCTGAATCAGAAACATTCTCCACTTGGCCGCTACTTTGTAATAGTAGTATAGTCTTTATTATCCCCCAAAAAAAAAAATTGGGATTATGCTTGAAGGCTGAGAATTTGTCTTATGTTGACAATATGGGTTCTTTCTAGTAGCCCATTTTGAGCTATTTTGAAGTGAGGAAAAGAGCAGTTTGTGAGTGAGAGTTTCGAGAGTGAAATTGTGAGATATGGCTATGTCTTGCAAGGATAGCAACAGGGCTGCGGCCGCGGCCGCCGAGGAAGGAGGTATGGATAATGGTAAGTATGTGCGCTATACACCTGAACAGGTTGAAGCCCTTGAAAGGCTGTATCACGACTGTCCCAAGCCGAGCTCAATGCGCCGCCAGCAGCTGATTCGTGAGTGCCCTATTTTATCCAACATCGAGCCTAAGCAAATCAAAGTGTGGTTTCAGAATAGGAGGTACTGTCATTCTATTTTAATAGAAATGTTAATCAAGTTGAGCACTAATTTTGCTCTAGTCCGCTTTTTAGCAGGTTATGATTTGTTGTATAGATCATGATTGTGTCGAGTTTTAAGTTTAAGGCGTGAATCTTTTTTAATGTTTTAGTGAAATATCGATAAATGTTTGCAAGCTTTTATAAAAGTTTAGGATGGAGTGGTGAATTCTAGTATTTCTTTTGTTGGTCAATTCTTTGGTTTATGATTTGTGGAGTGCTTAATGGCAGTTTTTTATGTTAATAAATTGAAATCCTTAATTATATTTGTTGGTTCTTTGCTTGGAAACACAGATGTAGAGAAAAACAAAGGAAAGAGGCGTCAAGGCTTCAATCTGTGAATAGGAAGCTTTCAGCCATGAATAAACTCTTAATGGAGGAGAATGATAGGCTGCAGAAACAAGTGTCACAATTGGTGTATGAGAACAGTTACTTTCGCCAGCATACACCAAGTGTGAGAATAATGAAATGTCCCTCTGTTAATCATTCAGTCTTAAGCTCTTTTCATGATTTACAGATTCATTTGCTGTAATTTTGCATAATTCGAAGTGGTTTCTAGAGGAAATTTACCCTTTTTTTATTCCATTGTAGAATGCACTTGCTACAAAAGACACAAGCTGTGAATCAGTGGTGACAAGTGGTCAACACCGCCACTTGACACCTCAGCATCCGCCAAGGGATGCAAGTCCTGCAGGGTGAGTGGTGGTGCTGGGTTATGTTTGTTGCGAAATTTGAAATGTCATGCATAATTTTTTCATATCTCGTTAAATTGCACTCCTGAACTAAATATTGGTGTACGTCCCCACTTTGTTGGGTTATTTTCTTGAAGAACGAGAATAGATTGTTTTTGTGATCATTCTTGATCATCCATTGGCCTTTTGTTGTGTGTTTTCGACTGGCTTTATTGAATTCTGTTTGCTTTTTATATTTTTTTTCTAGGCTTATGTCCATTGCAGAAGAGACTTTAACAGAGTTTCTTTCAAAGGCCACTGGAACTGCTGTGGAGTGGGTCCAAATGCCTGGAATGAAGGTACAGTATGACCGAAACATATGCTTTTTTGTGTGTTATGGCAATTTCTGTTGGATATTACCCATTTCGCCTATCGAATTTTGTTTTGTATGGAGTAGCCTGGTCCGGATTCCATTGGAATCGTTGCTATTTCTCATGGTTGCACTGGTGTGGCGGCAAGAGCCTGTGGCCTGGTTGGTCTAGAGCCCAGCAGGGTAAGTTTCCTCCACTCTTGTACTCTCAGTATGTTTCCGCCTAATGATTCTACAGTTATATCGTAAAGAAAAATTTATTGCGGTTGTTTGATACAGGTAGTGGAAATCCTGAAGGATCGGCCTATGTGGTTTCGCTATTGCAGGGCTGTGGATGTTCTCAATGTGCTGCCTACTGCCAATGGTGGAACCATCGAACTCTTGTACATGCAGGTTTGTATGTGTTGTCAAAGCGGCTTGCACATTCTTTGCCTTGTTTATATTTATCAATGGGCTTTTGAAATTGGAAGATGTAGCTATATGCGCCGACAACTTTGGCACCAGGTCGTGACTTTTGGTTGTTACGCTATACTTTAGTCATGGATGATGGTAGTCTAGTGGTATGTGAACTTTTTCTGCAGTGTATTTTTTTTCAGTCATATAAGTTCTTTAAATCTTTGAATTTCTTTTGGACCAGATTTGTGACCGTAATTGGACTTGTTTTGTTTTGCAATGCTCAGGTCAGTGAAAGATCACTTAGCAATACTCAAAATGGTCCAACCATGCCACCGGTGCAGAACTTTGTGAGAGCAGAAATGCTTCCAAGCGGTTATCTTGTTAGACCGTATGATGGCGGAGGTTCAATTATCCACATTGTCGACCACATGAATTTAGAGGTACTTCGACTAATACCGCTGTCATGTCCGATATGGTACAATCTCTGTCATTAAGTGTTTTGTTATTAAGAGCGCATCTAATTTGTCAAGAAAAATGCTTATGGTGTTTGTGGGTTGAATAATGGACAGAAACATTTCCGTTTTGTTAAGATTTTTCTGGAAATCGATTAGCCATTCCAAACAATTGCAATCAATACAGTTTGATATAGCGAAATTCCTCCTCACGATGTGGTTTTTTACAATTCGACTCTATTGGTATCTATGTTTTGTTTTCCAGGCATGGAGTGTTCCAGAAGTGTTGCGGCCACTCTATGAATCGTCAACCGTGCTTGCTCAGAAGACGACAATGGCTGTAACAATCTCGTGCTTCTTCGTTTTAACTCCGAATGACACTTGAATAACACCAGGGAAAACGTTGATGCTTTTGCATCACGGGGCTGTTCCTTTTGTTTTACCTTACTTTTCCCAATTGCAGGCACTTCGCCATCTTAGGCAGATAGCTCAGGATGTCTCACAGCCTAATACAACCAACATGGGAAGACGTCCAGCAGCTGTACGAGCCCTTAGCAATCGGTTGAGCCGGTGTGAACATGTGACATTCCTTTTGGTGTCTTCTTTTTGTTCTATATATTATTTCGTTGAATTTGTAGAACTTTTTTGGTTGTTCTCAGGGGTTTCAACGAGGCTCTTAATGGATTTAGTGATGAAGGGTGGTCATTGATTGGAAATGATGGCATGGATGATGTTACTATCCTCGTAAACTCGAATCCAGATAAGTTGATGGGGGTAAATATCTCCTTCAACAATGGATATACTTCCATTTGCAATGCTGTGTTATGCGCCAAAGCATCCATGCTTCTGCAGGTCAGTTTGCGTTTGCTTGTTTATCTTTTTAGTCATTCTTTTTATTCTTTTAAGGAGAAGTAAAAAGGGTATACCTCCAACCTTGAAAATGTGATTATGATACATTCTTTGTAACATTCTCTCATTCTGTCCTATCTTTTCTTGGTGCAGAATGTGCCTCCTGCAATACTACTCAGGTTTCTGCGTGAGCATAGATCTGAGTGGGCTGACAACAACATTGATGCTTACTCGGCTGCTGCCATCAAAATGGGTCCTTGTCCTTTGTTAGGGCCCCGACTTGGTAACTTTGGGGGTCAAGTTATCCTTCCGTTGGCTCAGATTATTGAGCACGAAGAGGCAAGTTTTGTGAATTAATTTGTTCACTTTTATAGACTGCTAATCTTTCTTTTAGCCAATTAAATCAAATGCTTCTACAATATAATATTTGGTAACTTTTCGATACAATTTGTTTTGCATCTTCTTCTGCCTAATAGATGCTGGAGGTAATCAAATTGGAAGGAGTTGGCCATTCTCCTGAAGATACAATACTGCCTAGGGACGTGTTTCTCTTGCAGGTAAATTTTGTCCTCAACTCTGTAGAATTACGAGAAAATAACTTTCCGGATTAAGCTAATTGCACGTATTTGAATAAGAATGAGCACTAGACTTATGTTACCATGAGAACAAGTTTGAAAGATCAGGGCCCAGGAGCACTGGGGCATTTTAAAATATTGTGCTTCGATATGCCTAGAGAATGCCTCCGGAATAGTGGCTATGCATCATTTTTTCCGGTTTTGGCCCATTTTTCATTTCTTGGGGGTATGTCAGATGTGCAGTGGAATGGATGAAAATGCTGTTGGGACGTGTGCTGAACTCATATTCGCCCCTATTGACGCCTCTTTTGCTGATGATGCTCCTCTCTTGCCTTCTGGTTTTCGCATCATTCCTCTCGATTCTGTCAAGGTTAGTGTTCATGACTAACTTCTGTCATGTCCGTACTTTAACTCGATAACATTTGAAATATCTGAATTAATATTGTTTGGGTTTCTGTTTCTTGAGTATCCCGTTACACATGTTACATAGGAAAATTCGAGTCCAAACCGAACTCTGGACCTTGCATCTGCTCTTGAAACTGGGGTGGCAGGCAACAAACCCTCAAAGGACTTTGGTGTCACAAGTGGGTCTACAAGATCTGTCATGACAATCGCATTTGAGTTTGCATTCGAAATCCACATGCAAGATAACGTCGCCTCGATGGCTCGACAATATGTTCGCAGCATCATATCTTCTGTTCAAAGGGTGGCACTAGCTCTCTCTCCATCTCACCTAGGTCCTACTGCTCTTCGATCACATCTTGGAACTCCTGAAGCACATACACTTACTCGCTGGATCTGCCAAAGTTATAGGTACGTCGTATTTGTGCTCGTATTTTGTAGCACAATGATACGGTTCGACCCAAACCTGTAGTTTAATTTCATTGATGTAGCTAAAGAAACGTCGTTCATAATTTGGCAGGAGCTATATGGGAGTCGAGCTTCTGAATTGTAACAGCGAAGGAACTGAATCTATTCTTAAAGATCTGTGGCATCACTCGGATGCCATTATGTGCTGCTCGATCAAGGTAATTTTTCAAATTCAGTCGACTTGCCCCTAAAAAATGAAAATGAAAATATTAAAATTGATGTCTGTATAATTTTTTCAAGTATAAATTTTTGGATCTATGATTGAATCATGCGATATTTTAGTTCTTTTGAATCTTATAACATGAAACAAGCGAAACTTTTGCAGGCGATGCCAGTTTTTACATTTGCAAACCAGGCTGGTCTTGACATGCTTGAGACAACCTTTGTTGCACTTCAAGACATATCTTTGGATAAGATTTTCGATGATCATGGTCGGAAAAACCTCATCTCCGAGTTTCCACACATTATGAATCAGGTGAGTACGATACCCTCGAACCAAAACATCATCAACACAGCCTTTCAGTCCATGTAGCTGAAGATTTAAATTGAAACTTGAGAACTCGTAAGCATTTTTGTTAAAGTTTTGAGCGAATTAATTTCAGGGTTTTACATCGCTTCAAGGTGGCATCTGTTTGTCGAGCATGAGCAGGCCGGTGTCGTATGAGAGAGCCGTGGCTTGGAAAGTTCTGAATGATGATGAAACCGCGAATTCCATCTGTTTTATGTTCATCAACTGGTCGTTTGTTTGAGCTACTAGTTGCTGATCCATGGCTTTCAAAAACTAAAAATGGTTAATAATTATCGGTTTATTTAGCAAGAATCCCTGTGTTGTTGGATCACGCATACTTTGGGATTTAGTATGTTCTGTTTTACTATCTACCTTGTTACACTTCATATCTATAATGATCGAATATGAACTGAATGAATCCGGAATAGGCTCAATTCAATGTTATCTCTACAAGTTCAAAAATATGAAACTTCTTTCCCTTTGGAATCCCCTTCGGTGGTGGACCGAAGGGAGTGTCGGCTCTAGCTCCCGTGCAATAAGGGGGAGAGCCCTTGTATACTAAAAATAAGGCTGTTTAGAATTAGAATCATATAATGAATAAACAACTGCTCGGAATAAAAATAAATATGTTGTCAGAAAAACGTAAAACAACATTTATTAGGCAAAATTGATATTGTGAAATTTTTCCCAGAATATATATATTCAGCATTTATAAAAACATTCGCTCTTCCTTACACTCAACCATCACAGTTATATATTATAACTTTTCGTTTATTTCCCATCTGATGTAAACATGTCTGTCCACTATGCAACGGAAATTTCTCCCATACACCCGTTGGTCCATGCAGAACCGGGTGAATGATGTGTCATGATTTGATTCATGATCGGGTGCAGAATTTTCTTGACAGGCGTATAGTATTAATATTAATAACCCAAATATGCCACCGAGTTTTGCCGCTTCAAATCATTATAGAACTTGGTAATGAATTCATCAGCAGCTTCATCTACATGATTGTCTTCCTCAATCTCCCTCAATGGAAATGGAGAGTCTGTCACCCTAAGCTGCCTCACCATCGGGCTCGGCCCAAACCCTGGTAAAACAGGCGACACCGACGCACTGTTGATCATTTCCAGAGCCTCTGCCACTAGATCTCTGTCAAGGGGCGGAGCCGCCTTGGAGTTTTTGCGCTTGTTGAGGTGGAAGGGAAGATGGAAAGTAGGGTGAGCAGGTGTGTTGCTGCAGCTGAACTCATACTCGTTTGGTGGGATGGGGAAGGAGAGGTGGCGGTGGTGAGTGGAGAAAGCGGAGGAGGAGTGGTGGTGGAACATGAGATTATGTATGGCTTCTAATTTTCCGGCAATCTTGCCACGCTTCAACATGAAGTTGAGATCGGCTAATATCTTCCCCTTTGATATTCCTTTTCTCAACATGAAATATGCCACACGAATTATTTTCCAAAATTTCTTCGCTATAATTGGCATGTTTTGCTCCATTCTTTTGTTGAGATTCTTGACACCCTTTTCTTGATTGTTTGATAATCTTCTGTCTGAGATATTTGCAGAAACAGAGAGAGAGAGTAGGGAATTTGATGTTTGGGAAAGGTTAAGTGGTATTTATGGTAAAAGAGGACACGTGAAGTTGTACTTTGAGGTTTGTTCGTAGCACACCTTAAGTTACACGAAGGCTTACTTTATTTGGTTCACATTTATTATTAACTTCAATCATTGATCAGACGAATAGAAATTAGAGGAGGTGTTAGTCCTTGAGGTTGAGTCATCGTCTAATAAATAAAAAATAATCTGGTGTCAACATATGAATGATTATTGTGATGACCCAAAATTTGCTTAATCAATTGCCTTTCCATAAGAGTTATTCATTGTCTTGCTAAAATCATAATATTAGTTAGTATGACCCACATTCTTGTCACCATCCAATCTCACTCAATCCAATTTATTAACATTTAATATCTTGCTCAAATTATGACATTAGATGGCCAACATGTGATGACCCATTATTTTTGTCATTCATTTTCCCTATTGATGACTTAATCAATACCTTGACTCAATTATTCTCGTTAGGAGGCCAAAGTCATGGAATTTACAATCAAATCTTACATTACCCATTGATGACATTTATTACTTGCCCAAACTATGATAATGTGATGACTCATTGAATTGCCCAATTCAAATGACTTGCCCCAAATCATGTTAGCCATTCAATTGACTTACCAAACCTTATTATTAGCCATTCAATGACTTTTAAGTGCTTAGCTCAAATCATGGCATACCATTCAATTGTCTCATTAATACATTCAATTACCTTGCCCAAAATGATGTCATTAAATGGCATAAATTTATGAATTCTAATTAATTATTCCTACACCTTAAAACACACAATTCTATGCTAAGAAAATGATATCCTATCTTCAACCACCTTTTTCGAAAACACACACCATCACCCACAAGAATTTCGAACACTTCAAGGTAAGGGAAGAGAGCTTTTGTACTATCTTTCAACCAAGGATCCATTATACCAAGCTTCGTAAATCCGACTGTAAGTGGGCTCTTGTTATATATTCATTCCGTTTTTGAAAAATCATAAGTATGTTTTGAAACCTCAATCGATTATGTGAATTATGTTGAAACTATGAAATTATGATGTTTTGATGAAAATTATATTTTTGAAGCACTTTAGATTTCGAAATCCAATTGGTGGGAATTCCGAGTTCTGTTTCTGTTTCTGACCCTGATGCGGTGGGATTATAACCGCCATTCTGACTTGATACGGTGGTTAACCGTTGTTCTGGAAAGTCCAGACCCTTTAGTCGTGGGTGATCCGATGTTTATGACCTTATCTCTAGGAGGGTTAAGTCTAGAGAACTGATATCAGTACCAGGAGGAAATTAGAGGATTTAATATGCTTTACGTATATGAAAAATATCTCTGATATGACATGTTTCGTTCTGGCTCTGATTAGAGCGACTCTGTTAAGTTTATGTTTCAGTATTCATATCAGTTTATGCTCCGATTATGATTTATGTTTTGGAAAAATTATGAAAAAGTATTATATTGTCACATTGATTAGCCCCCGCTTGCTGAGTGTTTTCCCAAACACTCACCCCTTACATCCACTCCCCAGATAGAAGTGAATAAGAAATCGAAGACGAAGATCAAATTCTGGGGATGGTGATCCATGAGGAGTCTTCAAGAAGATTTACTATATTTATTTACGCTTCCGCAACTTTTATTAAATTCGAGACAATTGTATTTCGTATTTGCAATTGTATTGACAATTTATTGATTCAACGCCGGTGTCACGCGCTCGGGTTTCGGGTTTCTACTATTATTAAGTAAAACATGTGTTAAAAACATTACGCATTGAATGCACGCGCGACGTTCTAAGACACACAAAGCTTCATTAAGTCGTAAACTAAATTTCACTAATTCGCACACTACATTTCACTAAGTCATGCACTATTGTTAAATCTTCTTCCATAACAAGAGGCGGAAGCACTTGTTATATGAGTGGGATTATAGCCCCACCCACATTTTTTTCAAAAACAAATTTGCATTACTTAGGAAAAAAATTAGTGTTAATTATGAAAATTTATGTTTTAGACCCACCATTTAAACAACTATAGTCCGTTAATACTATACATAGCTCGACTAGCCCAAAGTAAATTTACATCCTGCATTCGCCCCTGTCCATAACCCAAAATAAATAAATAAAATATAGTGTTTCAAACTTCTTCATGAATTGACGAAGTGATGTCGTCCAGTTGGAAAGACACCACACTACCAAAACTCAAGATTTTGGGTTCGAGTTACACTGTAGGAATGAAACCGTTTGAACTCTTTTAAAAAGAAATAAATAAAACTTCTTCATGAATTGATTGCTTTATGAAGGAATGAGGGAATGGGCTCCCCAAAGTAGGCAGCCATAACTTTCTTTAGCTTTTTTCAACTTTTATTTTTCACTTTTAACAAATTACGTTTCTTTCTGATGCTTATATTCTCTTCTTTGCATTTCTAGTCGATAAATATATTGAAACTAATAATTAAGTACAAAAATTTTATGCAAATATTTAATTTTCAACATTTGCCGCATATATAACAACAAAAAGTAAGTCTTTAGTCCAAAAAGACAGGGACGGAGCCGGGAAATAAATTAGGAGGGTGAAAATAAATTTTTGTACATAATTAATTATGAAAGAATATATATAATTAATTGACATAGATACACAAAATAAAAACCATTATTATATTTATGTTTATATTTTAATAAAAATGTACAAAAATAATTAATGTAGTAGAATAAAAAATATAATATAAAATAAATTGTCTAAAAATAAAATAAAATATAATACCAAAATATTCAATACTTCATCCTCATATGTTTCCTAACAATCAAATTTTCATAAAATGATAAAAATAATTATTGTAGTAGAATAAAAAATATAATATAAAATAAATTATCTAAAAATAATAGCAATAAAATATAATACCAAAATATTCAATACTTCATCCTCGTATGTTTCCTAACAATCAAATTTTCATGAAATGATAAAAATAATAATATTTTAGTCATGGTATTCCAAGTATTGATATCTAACTTTGAGTAAAATAAATTTAAAATTAAATTAATGTGAATAAGTCTACATAAAATTAGAAATGATGAGACTTCAATTTTTAACATAATTATTGCCTTTCACAAAATACGACAGGAATGGTATTGTGCAGGTTTTGTCCCGCGACCGTTTTGATCCTACACCATACTCTACAAGTTAGCGTCTCAACACCACTACTCCACCTTACTTTTTTGTTGAAAAACTAACTTACCATATATATTAAATACACTTTAGTTGGGGATGCGGCTGCCCCTTCACATTCCTGGCTCCGCCTCTGTCAATAGATTATGGTATACTACATGAATTATAAAATAAATAAAGTCGGGTCACACATATACGTCATTCTTCTTCAAGAGCTTCTTTCGGTCGAAATATTCTCGTTGATTCCTTTGGACTCCAAATCTTTGTATAACTTCGAGTCATATATTCTTTAGTCGTCCATTTACTCTCGTGAAAATGCCAAAATTTATGAACTCTATTCGACGAACAAATGTATTATTGGACCTACATCGTAAACAACTTTTTGCATCTTATATTCAATTGTTGAAGTTTGTATTTCAGTTCGGCCACTAATGTTTTGTGTTTGACACTGAAATATTGGTCTTCTCGTAGGTTAAAAGCTTTACTTCGCAGGAGAGGTTACCTGGGACACGTGACCCTTCTTTTTTCCTTTAAATAATTTGGTAAGATAAAATAAATATCAACAGTAAGGAGCAAACCTAATGTGGGAAGAAAAGTGCAGGTTTGAGTTTGGAGTGTTCCCAAGGGAGAAGAATCGGGTTTTTTATGGCGCCTTCTCGGGTATAAATACCGCGGCCGAGCCCTTCATTTTTTCATACCGAAGCGAAAATCACATATCATCATAGTTTCTTATCTTATTTTTATCGTTAAAATTGTTCAATCTCCAATCTCAATTAACCACTCTCGAAGTATTTTTCAGGTAAAAATGTTGTTATATTATTGATTTTATCTTATTGTTTTTATCATATGGATTTTATAAATTTATTAATTATTTGTAATATTTTATAAATTTTTCAGATATGTCGATTCAAATATTATTATATTGTGGAGGTAATATATTACAGGATTTGGATACCATTAGATATGATCGTGGTCCAATAAGAGTTACCACAATACTCGCACAATTAATTTTATGCAGTTGTTGACCGAAATATATAATATCACGGGCATCGATGGCAACCAGTTTCTTCTGAAAATACATGTAAGACATATGTTTAGAGATTTTGCCGGGGTACGACAGACAATTTTGCCAATCGATAATGATTATAATTTAGCATGGCTATTGGATTCAGAACAAGGTCTTAGTTGCTTGGAACTTTACATAGAAACGGAACAAAGAAACTATGATTATATTCCAGAAAATGTAGATTGTTTGCCTGTAGTTGCAGAACGACCGACTGTCTCCGGTAGACACCACGATGACGATCCAATAGATGCTGATGTTATTGCTCCTGAGCCACTAGCAGACAGTTTCGCTGAATTGGGAAATGATATTCAGTCAGAACCAGATGATATTCCGTCCGAGGATGATGCTGATGACGATGAGGTTGACATTTGTGTCATGTCAGAAACAATTGCAGATGAAGATGAAGGGGTCCCAATCACCCAGGAAGTGTCAGTTAATGTACCGGAGACAACCACGACAACTAGTCATGTCCTTTATCCAACAATTCCATTCTTCTCAATGACACATCCTGAAGTATTTGCAGACTCAGTAGACATTCCAACAGGTAAATGGGGTAGTTATTACGATTACTCCAAAGGGGATCTGCATGTAGATATGGTCTTCAAAAATAAAGCACATCTGCAGGCAGCTGTGAAGGATTACTCTGTACGTGTTGCAAAACGAGAGTACCGCGTTGTGAAAAGTACAAAAACATTGTGGAAAGTTGTGTGCAAACACAGTACAGAAGATGCACCTTGTAGATGGTACATGCGCGCCTCGTTGAAGAAGAAAGTTGGATTATTCAAAATAAACAAATATGGAGGTTCTCACACCTGCCTTTTGAGTGAGCTGTCTATCGATCATGCCAATTTGGACAAAAACATGATTGCTAGCTTGTTAGTGGGAATTGTTCGGCGTGATCCAGCTTTCGAGATAAAGTATGTAATTCAAACAGTCAAAGACAAATATGGATTTGAGATCTCTTATGCAAAAGGATGGTTTAGTTTGCGACGTGCTGTTGAGAATGTGTATGGGACATGGGAGAGCTCCGTTCAGAAACTGCCTTACTATACGGGAGCTTTGCAAAAATGGAATCCCGGCACCGTCATTGAGTGGGTTCACCTTGACAATGCCAGACCAAGAGAGAAGACATTGAATTACGTGTTCTGGGCCTTCCGACCATGTGTAGAAGGATTTCAACATTGCCGCCGGGTAATAAGCGTGGATGGAACACATCTGTATACGAAATATCAACATAAGATGTTGATTGCCGTGACAATGGACGCTAATAATCAAGTGTTACCTTTGGCATTTGCAATTGTTGACGAAGAAAAGTTTCTGTCATGGATATGGTTTTTGGAGATGATAAGCCAGCATATTGTGAGAAGATCTGAGGGTGGTGCATGTTTGATCGCACAATGGAAGAGATAAAACTTATAGAGCCAAGGGCTTTTGATTACTTGAGTCGTATCGATAAGTGTCAATGGTCTCTTGCTCATGACGGAGGCTGGCGTTGTGGTATCATGACCACAAATATGTCAGAATACATAAATGGAGTTTTGAAAGGTGCTCGTCGGCTTCCAATCACCGCCATTGTGCAATTAACTTTTGATCGTTGTGTACTATATTTTGTCGAACGGATTAAGAAGATGGAGCGAATGATTGAAAATAATCAAGAATGGCCAGATTCTGTGTTGGAAAGATATGGTCGTGCCGACTATCATTCCATCCAGCTGCTCATCAAGAATGTCCCTAATGATACGTACAGAATGCCTCCCTGTTTCCGTGAACCTTAAATGGCATGTCCACCTGAAAAAAACACATTTACAAAATCTATAAATATATTTAAACATATAAAATAGCACAAAACATAAAAACATTATTACCTTGCACCATATGGAGCAGCAGGTAAGATATTCTCCTCATTGATAATTATTGGGCCTGTGTCGAATCTAGCATCACCCAGTTGAGGAGTTAAACCAGGTAATCTTGACCATGCCCAAATCTAAAATATTATCAGGAATAATATCAGCTATTATGACGACAATAATATTTCAAACATTTGAAAAGTGTTAATGTAAAGTTTACCTGTACGACCTGTAATGCACCACCGATCACCTTTTTGCCTCTCATCGAGGAAGTGCATAACTCACGGTACAAATATGCCAATACGGCACTCCCCCAACTATAACTACCAACTAAATGAATATTCTCTATCATATGTAAATATAATAACTTTACAGTATTGCCGGACGAATCAGGAAACAAAATTCCACCAAACATCAATAACACACAGCCCCTAGTATAACGGACTACATCTTCCTCCGTACTGTGCTCAGTAAGAGCATTATTCACCAAATGATTGTTTATTGCAGATAAAAATAACTTTGCACCTTTAAAGTGTGCAGTATCCGGTACAAATCCCAAAAGCATATGGCAATATGCTTGCCAGTCAGGTATACTCCTATCATAATCAATACCAGATACTACGTTACCATCTACTGGCAATGCCCATATAACTGCAATGTCTTGCAGTGTGATGGTCGCCTCTCCGGATCTAAGATGGAAAGTATGTGTTTCACGGCGCCATCTCTCAGCTAAAGCCGTGATGAGGTGAAAGTCAAGTGTAATTCTACCAGACCTATAAACACCATAAAAACCAAAACTGTCCAACAAACTCGCAACACGAGTATCGAGGGGGCAAAGATCCCAAAAATACTTATCAGGGTTTCTGCCTCGAAGTGTAGAATCAATATCACCTGCCCAAACAGCTTCAGATCGATGACCTGACTGCAATGATAGCAGATGACTGTCAATCGGTCCTGGTCCTCTTTGTAAATCCATCCTGAAATATTACACAATAAATATCAATATAACAAAATATCAACATGGCAACCACCACCCGCCCCTACCGGTGACAACACGGCCGCCGACGCCGCCGCCGCCGACGCCGCCGCCGATTCCGCCGCCGCCGCCATGCCGGAGTACAAAATTACGGCAAAAACTAAAAATTTGTAAATCATCCGACGGTTTGATATTATCTCGAAACTATAACTAATTTTTCAATAAAAACTACCAAACAACAAAATTTAAAAACAACCAACAACATATTTCAAATTTTACAACTTTCAAAAATTTAAATTCAAACTTGTAATGTTACCTGAAATTCAAAAATGTTGAACAAGCGAGCTCCAGAAATGATAAATCACGATGATTTTTTAATTTTTGCACAAGAATAAGCAAAGATCTGAGATGAGAATGAGAAATTTCAGAGAAAAGCCGATGAGAAATGAGGAAGAAGAAGAGGGGCGGCGTTTTATTTTTATACTGAAGGCGCCATCCAAGATGGCGCCTTCATAAAATATTAATTTTTTATATGAAGGCGCCATCCAAGATGGCGCCTTCCATTATTTTTTTTTCCAGCTACTGAAGACGCCATCTCAGATGGCGCCTTCACCTGAAGGCGCCATCTGAGATGTCGTTTTAGGTCATTTTAAAAATGATTTTAAAATTCGGCTATTTTGTTAAATATTTTATTTTTTTCGATTAATTTAATAAAAAACCCAGAAGAATCCCATATTCCACAAAGGTCAAAACCATGGAACCTCCAAAATACTTTTCTCAGAGATTCCTATTTGATTAAAAAAAAAAAATCCCTTCAATATCGACAGAAAAATGTTCAAGTAACAAGAAACTCTTTAATCAACAACATAAATAGGTTTTAGGTCATTAACTTTCCGTAACAAGAAACTTTTTAATCAAATGAATTTTTCGTAGGACGGTGTTACATTTTCCAAGAAGCACTGTTGCAATGGTGGTTTTAACGACAATTTGGATGATAGATGACGACGAGCCTTTAAAAACCATAGTCAAGAATTGAAGGTTTTAAAACTCAATATGATGATGTCTGTCGAAGGATTTGCACTTATATAAATCATTGCATTCCATCCTCTGAAATATATCCCTCATCCAGAAATCTATCAAACCAAACTTAAAGAGTAGGAGTTTCTGAATTGCATTTGTGAAATATAAGGTGATCCGAAAGTTTTTTGTAATTCTCGTAACAAATCTGTGTTTACTCCCGTGGACGTAGACAATTATCGAACATAATATTAGTGTTCGACTGTTTGTTGGGTGTGTATGATGTTTGCACTTTATTTTCGAGTATCTTGGCACAATTTTTTTCTCATGGGTCTTTTCGCAATTTGTTAGTCGAATGACAACTTTAGTTGCAACTTATGAGTCCTAAGTCCTATATGTGGCAGAAAAATGTGTCACCCGAGATAAAAAATGCCCCGCCGACATATTTAACTTCAAAACAGCTGTAAATGTAATGCACGCGTAATACAAATACAAATACAAACGACTAAGTACTCTACTTTTTAATTATCTTAATTAATTCCAATTTTCACAACTTAATTGAAATAATTAAGACAGTCGAACATCTTTCCGACAACTGTTAATAAAAGCTAGTACAAAATTTCAACTTCTCAAAAGAACACAAAAGCGAAATATTTCAATTAGCAGTCATTATAAACTTATGACACACTTATCAGAGTTCAAGCTCGAGTATAGAGCACGTGAATACTTTGATAATTACCTACCAAATATGAATCACTACACAAATGTAGCTGCTCTATTATATATCACTTTCCAACTCTTGATATTGTTGGCCCCAGTTGCGACAACATGAGATAAAAAATAGTGAAAATGAATAATAAAATAGGCACTGGAATTTACATGGAAAACCCCAAAAAATATTATGGTAAAAACCACGGGCAAGATGAAAAGATTCCACTATAATATTTTGTGGGTTACAACATATCGCTATCTTTCAAAGAGAACAACACTCTCAATATAGAAGAAAACTACCTCACAATATTACAGAAATACACACTCAAATGTATATATGAGATAACACTCAGAAAAATGGGATGAATGAAATGAAATCAGAAGAGTTCTATTTTTGAAAATGTGCATTAAATGCACATCTTCCAACCACCACCCTCATATCCGCCAATCGCCAGCCGTCCTCATTAATGTGGGCAGCCGGTCAACATTTCTCTCACTTGTAGATTTGATAGTTCCAAGCACATCTCCACACATCCTTTCAATCTTGCGATATCCTGCTTCTTACGTTTCTGATAGACCGCTTGAGGATCTACACCATTCGAACTTCTCATTATTAACCGGCTTTGTTAGAGGTTCTCGTTCGTATGGATCTTCTACATAGCCACATTTCCTTCTTCTACCACTTCTCGAACAAAGTGAAATTGAATTCCAATGTGTTTTAGTCCTGGAATGAAAGACTGGATTCATTGCAATATGCAAGGCACTCTGACTGTCACAAAACAAATTAACTTTATCTTGTTTGTACCCAATCTCCTCCAATAACCTTTGAATCCATATTGCCTCCTTGCAAGATTGAGTAGCTGTCATATATTCTACCTCCGTTGTGGATAATGTCACAACTGTTAGCAGTTTGAAACCCAGCTTACTGGACCTCCTGCAAGTGTAAACGCATAATCAGTAGTAGATGTTGTTTTATCCGGATCACCTGCATAATCTGAAGCCACATAACCCCTAAGTTTAAAATCAGATCCTCCAAAACATAATGCATCATTCGAGGTACCCTTAATGTATCTAAGGATCCTCTTAACCTTACTACAATGCTCTCGTCCAGATTCGCCATATACAGACTGAATGCTCCCATTGCTTGCACAATGTCTGGTTTTGTACAGGTCATAGCGAACATTAACCTTCCCACCGCTGATGCATACGATACTCGAGACATTTCCATCCTCTCAACTTCACTGCTAGGGCACATCTCAAATGATAAATTGAAATAAACAGGAAGATGGGAAGAAATTGGCTTACAATTTTGCATGTTGAAGCATTGCAAGATTTTCTTCAAATATTTTTTCTAGGAAAGGCAAATATTTATGTTACTTATGTCTCAGTGAACTTGCATCACTAGAATCTTGTTTACTGGTCCCAAGTCTTTCATATCAAATTCTCTAGCCAACAGTGCTTTCAATTCTTGGTCTCGAACTTTGTTGGGGGCATGCGACCAACATGTCATCCATGTACAAACAGCAACATGATATAATCATCATCACAAGATCTCTTGAAATATGCACAAAGATCTACATTGAGTCTATTGTACCCAAGGCTCATGACATAGGAATCAAATCTCTTGTACCAACACCTCGGCGCCTGTTTGAGACAGTACAAAAATTTGTTCAACCTGCAAATCAAGTTCTCTTTGCCTATTTCAGCAAAACCTTCTGGTTGGAGAATATATATTTCTTCTTCAAGATTTCCATGAAGAAATATTGTTCTCACATCTAGCTGCTATAGATATAGGTCAAACACCACACACAATGCCAATACTACTATGACTATTGTAAGCCTGACCATAGGAGAAAATATTTTGTTGATCTTGTAGACCCATCTATTACCGATTTCATCCCCGTGGCAGTGTAACAAGATCCCAAGTTTTATTCCTGTCGAATGCCTCTAGTTTTTCCTACATAGTTTGCATCCATAGGGATACATCCGAACTTTGAATAGCCTCATGGAAACTCGATGGCTCACCATCCTCTGTTATATAAGCAGTAACCCGAGGTCTCCTCTCGCGAGTAGACTGCCTTGGAAACCTCTGAATCAACTGGTTCTTGTTGTTCCTCGTGCTCTGGTAATACCTCAGAAGAAACTTGATCTTCTTATGTCTTATTTTACACCTGAATAGTAGTATCTGAATTCAGAGTGCATTTGTCTCCCTTCACTTTATCTTCCTCGAAGATAACATCACTGCTGATAATAAGTTTGTGGGCAGTGTAGTCCCACAAACGATACCCGTTAACACCTTGGGCATAGCCCAAGAAGTTACACTTTCTGGATTTAGAATCCAACTTTGATCTTTCTTGTTCATTGTACAACATGTATACTGAACTTCCAATGTGTGTAATCGAGAATAATCAGCCTGCTTGCCAATCCACACCTCAAATTCAATCGCTACTGATGGAGAGCGATTGATAATATAACTGGCGGTTTTGACTGCTTCTGCCCAAAATGATTTGGCTAGACCAGCAGCCTTCAGCATGGCTCTTGTTCTATCCAACAAGGTTCTGTTCATCCGTTCGGCCACTCCATTTTGCTGAGGTGTATAAGCCATCATACATTGCCTTTTGATGCCCTCTTGTTGACAATATGCATCGCATTCATCACTGGTATATTCTCCTCCATTGTCGGTCTTCAAACACTTGATCTTTTTATCCGAGTCAAGTTCAACTCGCGCTTTGAACACATTGAAGACTGGAAAAACATCTGATTTGATTGGGTACACCCAGCATCTTCTAGAATAATCATCAATGAACGAAACAAAGTATCTCGCTCCTCCTAGGGATACAACCGGTGCTTGCCAAACATCAGAATGAATCAGCTCCAGTATATCGATGCTCTTGACAATAGATGTGCCAAACTTTAGTCTGTGTTATTTACCGGTAACACAATGCTCAAAAAAGAGTAGTGTCACTTTTGTAAGCCCCGACAACATCTTCCGTTCTGAGAGAATTTTTAACCTTCGTTCTGACATATGTCCAAGCTTCCTATGCCATAACAATGTTAATTATTCTCCCGAACTCGTCGATGCAATAGCTAGTTCTGCCTCTTCGTGTGTTCCCCAAAAGTACATGCATATTCTTGACAGCCTTTTCCGTCTACATTACCACAAGCACGCCTTTCACGATCTTCATGATCCCATTTTCAAAATGGGTCTTGCACCCGGATCATCTAATTTTCCAAAAGATAATATATTCTTTGCCAGACCCTTCACATGTCATACCTCATGTATGATGCGAATATTACCGTCAAACAATTTTTTTGATGGTTCCAATCCCAGCGATTTCCAAGGCATGATCACTTTCCCATTAAAACGGATCATTCCGAGACTGGTTCATATTGATCGAACCATTCTCTCTAAGACGTCATTTGCCATGTCGTTCATGAGTCCATTATCCATGTCTCATAAAATCTGTGTCTGCATTCAGCAACAGTTGATGCTTCGCTGAAAAATATTTCACCACCGTCTGAGGTACTGACAACATTTCATTGAGAATCATTTTCAGTACTCTTCTTACCTGTACAATCTTTCGTGAAGTGTCATTTACCGCCATATTTATAACAATAAAAATTATTCTTCTTGCTTCTGGATTTGGATCTACCATACTTGTGGCTCCCACTGGAGTCAAGCTCCGTCGATCTTCCTATCAACATCGTCAAAGCCTCTGCATGCTTCGAACTTGCCAACATGTCTTCCTTGTTCTTGCGCCGGCTTTCTTCTTCAAGAACTACGGCTGAAACATTGTTGAAGACTAACATATCAGTATTGATATTGTTGATCAGATTGATGATGAGTTTATCGTATGAATCCGGTAGACTTTGAAGTAGAATGTGATGCCCCGAAATTGATTATATGCAATTTTGGCTTTAATGATGGTGTTAGTTCCGGATCTTATCGATGCGATTTTAAAGATGACAAAACATATCAGACCGGATCGAGAGAAATCGGACTGACCAGAACGATCGCCCAAAACAGATCAAGCTGATAAGATGACAAAACATATCAGACCGGATCGAGAGAAATCGGACTGACCAGAACGATCGCCCAAAACAGATCAAGCTGATAAGATGACAAAGCATATCAGACCGGATCGAGGGTAATCAGACTAACCAGATCGATAGCTCAACAACAGTACAAGCTGATAAGACACATTACTTATCAGACCGGATCGATGAATATCAGACTGACTAAACCGAAGCTTCAGATCGATCTCTATCTTTATCAGATCAGAGCAGCTTAGGATATATACAGAATGGCTCCTCAGTCCGAATCATTAACGGCTATTTATTGTAGCATTTAATGTCGTAATTAATGCTACAAAGGACCAAAGACTGAAGATTGCCATAATAGGTAAGAAGACAAAGAAGAGCTTACCTGACAGTCGCCGAAAGTATGAACCAGAACGGCAAATATCCTGAAGAAGAAGACTGTAGCTTTCTCAGATTTTAAGAAGAGTCAAAGTTGCACATTAAGGGAAATAATGTCGTTGGTACCTTCAACTATAAAAGGATGCAACAAAAGGAACTTACTGACTCTCGCTGATCAATTAAAAGACGCACAAGAAAGCAAAAACAGCACAAGCTCACAAGCTCAGAAGCTCTCGAGCTGAAGTTGTTCTTAAGCACGTTTACTTTGTAACATTTGATCATTTAGGATCACTGTGCGCATTTTGTGTATTCTGTATTGAAAATCAGAAAGTGAGAAACATATTGTAACTGTCAGACAGAGTGTGTCTGAGCAGATTGAGTGACTAGGAGTTTCAGACTGGTAGTGAGGTAAATCCAGCCTGAATCGGGTTTGTACAACAGGATTGTATAAATCAAAGTCTTCTAGTATAAACCTTCCTTAATTGGAAGAAGGGGAGACGTAGAAGGATTACACCACCTTCGAACTTCCAGAAACATATCCTGTGTATTATCTTTCTGCACTTGTTCTTCCTTACTAGCCATCGAGCCGTTCTTACATATACAAGAACAGACCGTTCCGCACTCATACTTTCAGTGGTCTGTTCTGTACAAGAGTTGATTAAGAGACAAATTTCTTTCACTAATCCGAAAGAAATCACAAGGGATTATATTTTACAAGGAGTGTTCATTCACCCCCCCTCTAAACACTCCGGACCGATCCTAACAAGTGGTATCAGAGCAGGTCATCTTAATCAGCACAAAATCACTCGACCGGATGGCATCATTCAACAAAATCCCTATGTTCTCAAAAGAAGACTATGATGACTGGAGAATCAGAATGCAAGCTCATCTGGCAGCTCAGGATGACGATATGTGGTTCGTCATCACTGATGGACCAATGAAGATTCTAAAAATAAATACAGCAGTCGCCATTACTGGTGGAGAACCACAAATGGTAAAAAAGGACAGATCCCTCTGGACGAATGAGGAAAGAAAGAAAGCAAATCTCGACAACGTTGCCAAAGACATCTTGTTCAAGACACTGGACAAGAACATGTTCAGCAAAATCAAAATGTGCTCTACTGCCAAAGAAATTTGGGAGAAGATAGCACAGCTATGTGAAGGCAACGACCAGACCAAAGAAAACAAGTTAACTGTTGCTCTTCAAAGATTTGAGAGCATAAAGATGAAAAGTGGAGAAACTCTAAATGAGTTTGATGAAAGAGTCACTGGCATCATAAATGAACTGAATGGTCTTGGGAAGGAATACTCTAACAGAGAAATCGCTCTGAAAGTTATGAGAGCTCTGCCAAAGGAATGTGATGTTAAGACCATTGCCATGAGGGAATCAAAAGATCTTAACAAGGTTGAACTTCATGATCTGTTTGCAGATCTTAAGGCCTATGAGTTTGAACTGATAAGCAGAGGTGAAGCAGAGACATTCATCTCTCAACCAAACAAGGCCCTGGCAGCCATTCCAGACCAGACCGTTTCAACATCAGACCGATCCGTTGAACAGATAAGTAATGATGCTATGTCATTATTTATCAAGAAATTCGGTAAATTCATGTCTAAGAATAAGAGGAACTTCAAACCCTCTCATCATTATAAATCAAGAAAAGATGATACTGTTAACGATCAGGCTTGCACCAGACCGAAGAAAGAAGAACGGAAAGAGAAGCATCGTGATGATAGGAAGAAGAAGCAATACAAAGACCGCAAGAATCATGGAAAATCCCAGAAAGTCCTAGTAGCTGAAGAAGGAAACAGCAAATGGGCTCAGACAGACTCAGACTCGGAAAGCTCTGAATATTCTTCCAGCGAAAGCGAAGAAGATATTCAATGTCTTATGGCAGACGAAGAGATGAGTCAGACAGGCGAGGTATATGATCTTGACTCAAATGAATTTACACGAGAAGAGCTCATGTCCGCACTGCAAGACATGGCTAATGATTATAGGATCTTAACTGAATCATTTGAGAAGAATAAAGCTAAAGTCAGTGATCAAATGGATGAGCACAACAAACCAAGCTGCTCTGAGCAGGGTGAGTGCAACAATCTCCAGATCGAGCTGAATAAGCTGAAAATCTCTTATGATCAGCTCCATGAAGAAAATAAGAGAATTAGCACACAAAATGCTAAGCTCTCTCATATATTCAAAACATGGACAAAATCCAGAACATCCTTGGAAGAATTACAAGAGGTTCAAAGAAACGTCGGTGATTTCACCGGAATAGGCTTTGACACCAAAGAATGCACTAAAGATGAATCTGAGCTGTTGCTGGTAAAGAACCAAGTCAAACAAATGACATTTGTTAAATCCAGCACAGTATATGAGACTGAAGCACCTAAGATTCAAACAGGAGTCTCTTACGTGAATCAAAATCTGAGAAAAGGAATTGGTTATGTTGACCAAGCCAAAGAAAAGGCACCAGCAAGATTTGCGTCTATCAGACCAAATCCAAAGGTGCAAGATCTGAGGCAAGGAAGACAATGCAATTACTACAATTCGAAACCGATTCAACGAAGATATAGACTACCTTATGAGAATCAAAGGTTTCCACAGCGCACACATTATCACACACAACATCGAAACAGACCAGCACACAGCACACCTTACACACACAAGCCATTGAAGCTGATACAGGTGTGGGTTCCCAAAGGGCTAATCCGTTCTGGACCCAAATAGGATTGGGTACCAACAATAATTATATTTGATGACAGGTACCGAAGAAACTCGCATCAGACTGGTATTTGGACAGTGGGTGTTCCCGTCACATGACTGGAAACATCGAGCTGCTGTCTGAAGTCACAGAATGTACTGGACCCAAGATCATCTTCGGAGATAGCTCAAAGGGTAAGACCGTGGGCAAGGGTAAGATTGTCCATGGTAACATTATTATCAATGATGTGCTGTTAGTTGAAAATCTGTGCTATAATCTGATTAGTATAAGTCAACTCTGTGATAATGGTTATGCTGTAGAATTTCATAAACACACCTGCACTGTTAAATCATCAGACGGTATAACCATGCTTGTAGGAATCAGGAATGGAAATACATATAAGATTAACTGGAATCATGCTCAACCTGATAATCCTACTTGTTTCATCGCTAACAATGTTAATAAACATTGGCTGTGGCATAAGCGTTTGAATCATATAAACTTTAAGACCATTTCCAGCCTGTGTAAACATGATTTAGTTATCGGTCTGCCCAAGATCGATTTTGCTAAGGATAAGATCTGCGAAGCTTGCCAAATGGGCAAACAGATCAGATCATCCTTCAAAAACAAGAATGCCAAATCCTCCTCCCGCTGTTTAGAATTATTGCATATGGACTTGTTTGGTCATATACCAATAACAAGTTTAGGGGGAATGCGGTATACTCTTGTTGTTATTGATGATTACTCACGCTTTACATGGACTATATTTTTTAGCAGTAAAGATCAGACCGGTCCGAAGTTGATCAAGCTGTTGAAACGCACTCAGAACGAGAAATCATCCAGCATAGACAGGATTCGTAGTGACAAAGGCACTGAGTTTTCAAATCAGAATCTTGAATCCTTTCTAGAAGATCATGGAATCAAGCATGAGTTTTCAGCCGCTCGAACTCCTCAACAGAACGGAGTTGCAGAACGAAGAAACAGAACGCTCAAGGAAGCAGCAAGAACAATGCTTGCTGATTCTGGCATTTCGCAAAAGTTCTGGGCAGAAGCTTTAAACACTGCTTGCTACACTCAAAATCGGTCCATGATCAACAAGAAGCTGAATCTCACCCCTTATGAAATATGGACTGGTAACAGACCGTCTATTTCTCACCTTCATGTTTTTGGCTGTAAATGCTTCGTTCACAACAATGGTAAGAATCATCTTACAGCATTTGAAGCTAAGTCAGATAATGGAATATTTTTAGGATATTCATCAACTAGCAAAGCTTATCGAATTTTCAATAATCGAACCTTAACTGTAGAAGAATCTGTTCATGTAGTTTTTGATGAATCGTTATGTGTTGAGGGCAACAAAGAATCAATTCAAAATCAGATGGAAAATATCCATCTCGAAGCTAACAGTGATGATGATATTGTAGCTAACAGGTCAAGAGACAATCCACCAGAACCAGAAGTACCAGACAGACAGGATCAAGCCATTGAAGCTTCTCCAGATCGAGCTGATCCGGATGTTCCTCACTCAAATGTTAAAGCAGATGCTGATCTTGCTGCTACTATTCATCCGACCGGACCAGACAATCCAGAGTCAAGCTATCGATGGACTAAGAAGCATCCACCCAATCTAGTGATTGGTAGTCCCTCTGCACCGATCAGAACCAGAGGACAGATGATGGATGAATTCACACATGCTGCTTTCATCTCTACTCTGGAACCTAAGAAGATCGATGAAGCGTTGACTGACTTCAACTGGATTAAAGCAATGCAAGAAGAGCTTAATCAATTCGAACAAAATCAATTTTGGAGTCTAACTCCCAGACCAAGCGATCTGCCTGTTATTGGAACCAGATGGGTCTTCAGAAATAAGCTAGACGCAGATGGAACTGTGGTTAGAAACAAAGCCAGACTGGTGGCACAAGGATTCAGACAAGAAGAAGGAATCGACTTCGATGAATCATTTGCACCAGTCGCCAGACTTGAAGCTATCCGAATCTTTCTTGCATATGCTGCCTTTAAAAACTTCAAAGTATATCAGATGGACGTTAAGAGCGCTTTTCTTAATGGAAAGCTTCAGGAAGAAGTCTACATTGAGCAACCACCTGGATTTCAGGACCATTTGCATCCCAATCATGTGTATCTACTGAATAAAGCAGTGTATGGTCTGAAACAAGCTCCAAGAGCCTGGTATGACACTCTATCTCAATTTCTGCTGAACCATGATTTCCAGATCGGCTAAGTACATAAAACTCTATTTAAATTTATTAAGGGGGAACATACTCTATTAGTTCAGATTTATGTTGATGACATAATCTTTGGGTCAACTAACCCCAAATTGTGCGAGAATTTTCTAAGCTAATGCAGGGACATTTTGATATGAGCATGATGGGAGAACTCTCTTTCTTTTTGGGTCTCCAAGTCAAACAGCTCAGCAATGGTATTTTCATCAACCAGACCAAGTATACCAAAGAGCTCCTCAAGAGATTTGGAATGGAAACATGTTCAACTGCATCAACTCCAATGAGTCCAACAATCAAGTTAGACAAAGACGAAGGGGGAACGGCAGTTGAAGTAACCATATATAGAGGACTAATCGGATCGCTATTGTATCTCACAGCGAGCCGGCCTGATATTATGTTTTCAGTCTGTATGTGCGCCAGATTTCAGTCAGAACCAAAGCAATCACATTTTATTGCTGCCAAGCGTATTCTGAAATATTTGAAAGGATCTCAGCACGTTGGTCTTTGGTACTCCAAAGATTCGAACTTCAGCTTGATAGGATATTCCGACGCAGACTACGCTGGGTGTAAGATTGATCGTAAAAGCACCAGTGGAACATGTCAATTTTAGGTGAAAGATTGATCTCTTGGTTAAGTAAAAAGCAGACATCGATTGCCACATCCACAGCTGAAGCAGAGTATCTAGCCGCTGGAAGCTGTTGCGCTCAAATGCTCTGGATTCAACACCAGCTCAAAGACTATGGCATCCAAGCTGTTGACTCTCCTATATTTTGCGACAACACAAGTGCAATCGCTATAACGTATAATCCAGTTTTGCACTCTCGAACAAAGCACATTGATATTCGACATCACTTTATTCGAGATCATGTTGGCAAAAAGGAAATTCGGATCGAGCACATCTCAACAGAGCAGCAAGCAGCAGACATCTTCACCAAACCGCTCCCAGAGGCTAAGTTTAATTATTTCCGTCAAATTCTTGGTTTAATTGACTTATCTTAATCTTAATAGTTTAGATGTTTTTCTTCCTTTTGCACTTAAAGATTTTTGTTACCACAGCTTGATAATACAATGTTCAGAAAGACACAGACCGGTCCGAACTTTCAGACCGATCTATGTCAATCTGATGTTATCCCATGATCTGTTTGGTCAATACATCTTTTGTACAAAAACAGCCCGGACTGATCGCATTTTAACCGCCTTCTTTATCTGTTATCTTGACCGTTCATTTTGAATTCTTTTTTATCAGTCATCGAGATAAAGACACGTGTCTTCTCTCTCCTATTTAGCGGGCTGAACATTTCATCCTCTTTCACTTTTTACAATTTACCGCTATCTGTTTTCTTATTCTCTCACTCTCCTAAATCGTCGCATTCATTTAATTTCATTCCAATGGCTACCATCACTCATAACTCTCTCTCCGTTGAGTTCAATGATATTTACAGGGCAGAAGATGCAGAGATGGTGTCTATCTTCCAAGCTTTGGAATCTTCTGGTCTGAGAAACTTTCTGGAATGCGGCACAGTTGTTTATGAATCAGAAATCCGCGAACTATTCGCCAATGCCGTCTCCAAGAAGACATCCATATCTACTACTGTCAAGGGCAAATCATTTGAAATCTCGCCAATGACGCTGGCCAAAACCTTTGGCCTCCCCAATTCCGGACTGACGGAATTTGGACAGATTCCTCAAGCGTCACTCTCAGATCTTCAAGGGAAGATATCTATTCTTGGCCACCGCCTGCAACCCTCGTTTAAGAAGAAGGAAATGCTCTTCCATTTCCAGGTGCTGTGCGAAATAGTGGGTAAGCCTATTTTGGGCAAGACAGGAAGTTTTGACGCTGTAACCGCAGAGAAGTTCAGGGCTATGGCGGCTATCGTATCCGGACAGAAGATGAACTGGTCCGTCATTCTTTTTGGAGTTCTGCTAGAAACGGTGATTGCATCGAAACAAGCTGTATGCTTTGCTGTTCCTCTCAGCAAGCTACTGGAGTCTTTGGACATCGAGCTGGGAAAGCAGTCCGCTCTCAGCCCCTTTAAGATTCTAAACTCCAAAGGACTTGCATTGCTGAAGTCCAAGAGTGCTCCGCCTACTCCTGCTACTCTGGCTGCAGTCAAGATTGAGAAGGGCGAAGAACAAGCTGTTGCGCGCAAACCTCGGGTCAAGCGAAAGCTGACCATCCAGACTGACTCTGAAGAAACTCAGTCTGCTCCCTCGCCACCAACCAAGACACTTCCCAAAAAGCCAAGAACCCAGATTACCAAGCCCAGCAAAACATTACCCCTCAAAGCCTTACCCATATTGCCTCCAACTAAAGCCACCCCTGCACCCCAACCTTCCATCCAACCTTCACAAGCTTCAACCCTTGCACCCAAAGTCACCGTTAGACTTCCCTCTGCCATTCCCACGGTCAAAGGAATAGTTATCACTGAGTTGGGAGATTATACCCAATCAGGGATCAAGTCCCCTTCCTCCACCGGCAAGGGAAAAGCCATTCTCTCCGAACCCCTCTCCTCTAAACCCAAATCTGCAGCGCAGACAGCAATCGACATCGCTATGGAGGATGTTGATGAGAAGGTAAAGGCACTCATTGTGGTCTTTGATGAATATGTCCAGTACCGGACTATCAACCACATTGAGTTATTCTTCGGTAAGTTGAGCAGACTGAAGAAGATGGAAGAGGAAGTTCTGAAAGGAACAGAGACTGATGATGTTCGGCTTGCCGTGCAGCGCAAAGAGCTATTTACGGCTATTCAAAGATTCAAACTGGCCACTCTGCTCCTAGATGCTAAGAAACAGAACTTCGATCCAAATGCTCCAACTGCCAGAGATGATGGGGCTGTTATTGCTCAACTCGAGATGGATGTTCATGCTCTTCACTTATCTGTCCGTTTTCAACGACAGAAGCTCAGTATATCCACTCCAGCCACCAGCCCGGATCACCCTTCTGCAAGCAAGACTCTGGCGGAACCTTTCGTTGAGGTTATTCCTTCTGATGCACAGACCAGACAGCCGAGCAAGCAGCGGATGAGACTGCAGAGCAAGTACCAGAACAGACAGCGGAGCAGCCATTGCCTAATGCTCCGTCTGTGCCAGATGATGAACCATTGAATGTATTGTTGGATTCTCCAACAACCTCCATTCCTTTGGGGTCCTCAGCCTCCCGTGCACAAATCAGTCCGACCGACGCTCTTACGACAATTGACGCACCAGAGTTCGTCGATCCGGATTTGGTTTTGTCCACAGTTGTTGCCGCTCTACAAATTGAGGAGTCTTCCAGGCCCAGCACTCCTCCAGTCCAATCAGATGAAGATATGGCCTTCATTCAAGCCTTTTCCTCGGATTTGGTCACCCTGATCCGATCCGAAAGTCATCACGCTGCCATATCGACCATTGTACCTACTGCTGAAGACGATGAACAAGCTTTGTCCTCATCAGATCGCTCTCCCAGCCAACAATCTGATGCACCTCCATTTCTGGCAAGGACTCTTCAGCACCTCTCTGACAACTGCCTGTCACTCTCTCAACGCATTCTCGAAGTTCATCAAGGTCAGAGGCTTACAGCTTTGGACTTTGATTCATTCAAAGAGAAGATGACTTCCAGTATCGGAAGCCTTCAGCGAGGCATAAACGATCTGTTTTCTCAACAAGCCTCTTATAAGAACAGTCTGAGAAAAGAGCAGATCGAACTAGCCACTGAAGTCAGAGCATCTGTTGCCAATTCCCTCCGCGCTCAAGACGTTCGTCTTGACGCTATCAGCGCGCAGCTAGCACAAGTTGTTGACTTTCTGCAAGAGATTGCTGCTGACAAAAAGGGGGAAAAGAAGAAAGACTTCAGGCCGCCTCCGTCTCAGTCTTCTAGAAAATAAAATTTTCAGACTGTCTGTATTTAGGATTTTTGGTGATCAATAAAAATCCTCTTTCGATTAAGTCCGTGTTCATTTATTTTGAACTAATTAAGTCCGTGTTCATTTATTTTGAACTACAATATAAGGCTTAATAATAAAAGGCTTAATCGATCCAACTTAATGATGTTCATTTATTTTGAACAAGAAAGAGTAATCGATCCGAAAGTTTTCGCTTCAGAGTTCTCATCAGACTGGTTAAAAAGACTTAGAAGCTAGGTTTTGTCATCATCAAAAAGGGGGAATTTGTTAGTTCCGGATCTTATCGATGAGATTTTAAAGATGACAAAACATATCAGACCGGCTCGAGAGAAATCGGACTGACCAGAACGATCGCCCAAAACAGATCAAGCTGATAAGATGACAACATATCAGACCGGATCGAGAGAAATCGGACTGACCAGAACGATCGCCCAAAACAGATCAAGCTGATAAGATGACAAAGCATATCAGACCGGATCGAGGGTAATCAGACTAACCATATCGATAGCTCAACAACAGTACAAGCTGATAAGACACATTACTTATCAGACCGGATCGATGAATATCAGACTGACTAAACCGAAGCTTCAGATCGATCTCTATCTTTATCAGATCAGAGCAGCTTAGGATATATACAGAATGGCTCCTCAGTCCGAATCATTAACGACTATTAATTGTAGCATTTAATGTCGTAATTAATGCTACAAAGGACCAAAGACTGAAGATTGCCATAATAGGTAAGAAGACAAAGAAGAGCTTACCTGACAGTCGCCGAAAGTATGAACCAGAACGACAAATATCCTGAAGAAGAAGACTGTAGCTTTCTCAGATTTTAAGAAGAGTCAAAGTTGCACATTAAGGGAAATAATGTCGTTGGTACCTTCAACTATAAAAGGATGCAACAAAAGGAACTTACTGACTCTCGCTGATCAATTAAAAGACGCACAAGAAAGCAAAAACAGCACAAGCTCACAAGCTCAGAAGCTCTCGAGCTGAAGTTGTTCTTAAGCACGTTTACTTTGTAACATTTGATCATTTAGGATCACTGTGCCCATTTTGTGTATTCTGTATTGAAAATCAGAAAGTGAGAAACATATTGTAACTGTCAGACAGAGTGTGTCTGAGCAGATTGAGTGACTAGGAGTTTCAGACTGGTAGTGAGGTAAATCCAGCCTGAATCGGGTTTGTACAACAGGATTGTATAAATCAAAGTCTTCTAGTATAAACCTTCCTTAATTGGAAGAAGGGAAGACGTAGAAGGATTACACCACCTTCGAACTTCCAGAAACATATCCTGTGTATTATCTTTCTGCACTTGTTCTTCCTTACTAGCCATCGAGCCGTTCTTACATATACAAGAACAGACCGTTCCGCACTCATACTTTCAGTGGTCTGTTCTGTACAAGAGTTGATTAAGAGACAGATTTCTTTCACTAATCCGAAAGAAATCACAAGGGATTATATTTTACAAGGAGTGTTCATTCACCCCCCTCTAAACACTCCGGACCGATCCTAACAGATGGTTATATGATGATTTATGTTGGTAATTGGTTTATGTGATGGGTAATGAAGTGTTAACATGATTTATTGTTTTGAATTGTCAATTATGAGGAAGATATGAAGTTAGGAAGTTTGTTGCATTTTTGTAAAATGCTTTTAAAATACCATGTTGGAGTATTTTATGCATCATGTTAATTGTTGGGGTACAAATTTAACTTTAAAACCCATACCCCACTACATTTTATCACTTTACCCCTTTACACTTTAAAATCCCCAATTCACTCACAAACCCTACCCATTTCACTATTTTCGATTTTGAGCAAAAGTGGAAGGTGAAATCTTCACAAAACCTTTGTTTGTGAGATTTATTGTAGGATTTGGAGTCCTTAAGAGGTATGGAAACCTTCCTAAAGTTTTTATGATGTTTGGTGTTGAAATGGGTTGGTTTTTGATGTTTTATATGAGTTTGTTTGGGTATATGTTATATATGTTTGGGGTATGATTTTTGAAGTGTTTTATGTGGGTTTTTGTGAGTTATGATGATGTTGGTGTTGTAGGAAAGTTTGGGTTTGTAAGGATTGAAGTGGAGCTTGTAAAATGCTCATTAATGGCGATTTTTCGTGGTTCAGGACTCGGCGATCGATCGCCCGTTCTTGGCGATCGATCGCGAGTCACCAGTGCGCGTCAGTAGCATTTGGCGATCGATCGCCACCCTTGGGTGATCGATCGGCGAGCTGGCGATCGATCGCGCCAAAAGTGGCGATCGATCACCGAAGACTCAAAATTTCAACAGCGGGCAGTGTGATCTCGCGATCGATCGGGACAACCCAGCGATCGATCGCGAGACACATAATTATGTGTTTTTGATGTTTTTGTGGGATTTTTGGATATGGAACTATAATTAGCTTCTAATATCGATTTGTATGGTTGTGTAGAACCATCCCAGGTACCCCACAACTTCAAGGAGATAAAGTTCTCCAATTTCTCCACTTTTGAAAATTAAGGTACGTAAGAAACGTACGGGCATCGGACGGTAAACCATACTCCTACATATGATGTTTATGATGATGATTATGATAAGTAAGTTTATGATATGATGTTTATGATGATGATTATGATAAGTAAGTTTATGATATGATGTTTATGATGATGATTATGATAAGTAACTTCATGATGATGATGTTTATGATGATGATTGTGATAAGTAAGTTTATGATAATGTTTATACGATGTTACGATATGGTAAGATGTCATACGTTAGGGTAAGATGCCCTCGTGGTAAGATGCCACACGATGTTTATGATATGGTAAGATGCCATACGATAGGGTAAGATGCCCACGTGGTAAGATGCCACACGATGTTTACGATATGGTAAGATGACATACGATAGGGTAAGATGCCAATATGCATGACTATGAAACATGGACAATTAAGTGTGTTAATACGATTAACCAAGGAGTATATGTTACGATTATTTTCATGCATTTATTTATATGCCATTGCCTTATGATGTTAAGTAACGATGTACATGCTCATGATGGATTGTTCCTATAGGTACACTTTTGGACTAAAGGAACTAAGGGCCGGGTTGAGGCAGTGAGCTATGAGGAGCATGAAAGAAGTTAGGATACAGGATTTTGGATAGTCTCTACTCTAGGAGTAGTATAATTCTATCGCCTTAAAATTCATTATTGATAATGTAATTAATCAAATTTGAAATTTCACTTTTGGCCTGTAAACTTATAAGCTCAAAGCTATAACCGGTGCCCTAAAAGGTTATGAATGCATGTTTAATCCCCAATATGTTATTAATATGATGTTAAGGTAGAAAGACCCTACATAGAAGCTCTGCACGATCAACTTACTCTATTTTATACCCCAAAGAAGTGAGCTGAGCAAATAGAATATTCAAAGTATTGATATGGTCGGTCAATGATGAGGATTCCGCCATCCGAAGATTATAAAACCTTTTTTTTAGGAAAATCTTGTTGTGTAGTGACTTTGTCTCGTACATGTTTGTCAAAGTATCCCAAATATCTTTTGTATTTGTTATTTCAGCCATACTTGACAATACACCATCTGCTAGAGCCAAATGCAGATTGGCAATTGTATTACAGTTCATCTCATTCCACTTTTCATCGTCTATGCCCTCCGTCGACCTATCTCCAATAGCCGCCAAGCAACGATCTTTTCATAAAACTGCTTGCATCTCCATTTTCCACATCATGAAATTACTTCCATTGAATTTTTCTATCTCGAACTGTGCCGCCATTCTGACAACAATAAAATTATCTTATAAAAAAAAATATCTCAATAAATATTTTCTGATGTGGAAGATCAGTAAGGCCGCAACCACAAAATATACTTAGACTTTTGATACCACTTGTTGGCCTCAGGTGCGGCAACATGAGATAGAAATAATGAAAATGAAGAATAAAATGTCACCGGAATTTAAGTGAAAAACCCCTAAAAATTATTAGGATAAAAACCACGGGCAATCTGAAAAGATTACACTGTAATATTTGTAGGTTACAACTTCTCGCTATCTTTAAAAGAGAACAACACTCTCAATATAAGAGAAAACTACCTCACAAATATTATAGAAATACACAATCAAATGTATATATGAGAGGACACTCTGAAAAATGGGATGAATGAAATGAAATCAGAAGAGTTCTATTTATAGAGTTGAAAATGTGCATTAAATGCACATCTTCCAACCACCACACTCATATCCGCCCACCGCCAGCCGTCCTCATTAATTAGCACATCCAGTCAATTTTGGTTATCGTTATTTCATCCAAGATTTTTCATTATTTTGACTGTTTCCCTTAGTTTAAATTTGGTTGTCGTTATTTTAGAATCAAACTCTATACACAAGGATATTCATCTCGAAGTTTGTTTCAGAGCAATAATTATCCATGGTCGTTTTTGCGAACCATCATAATGAACATTGAAGATACATGTGCAGCCACTCTTGTCGTGTGTTTCCTTTCGATCTCTGTCACATAAGCATCAACATAAAGTGAATGATATTCGCTGACCTGGGAATCGACGTTAAAATGCCATTGTAAAAAAACTCGTTTGAAGGCATAACTATGTAGCAGAGAACTTGTTCCCTGACATTAACCGTGTAACATTCGGTTGGATCATGGTTCACAAAAACGATCACGAAACTGCTGGAACGCCCGTTCCAGAACTGGAACAACAGCTGTCGTGGTAAAGTTTTATGTTAAAATGAATATACAACTATAGATTTAACTACCGTAGCGGAACTGAACGACGATTTCGCACCATAGCACTGCAGTTTCGCGGTGCAGAATGCAGAATGGTTATTAAAGAACATTTTTTCAAATTTTCAAATTTTGTAATTTAATAATTTATCCAAATTATCTAATATTTTTATTTAAAATTTTAAAAACTCCACGGCAATAATTGAAAACGTTCCACAAAACGTCGATGAATGAAACTGGAACAGCAGTCTATACAACGACATCTATGACTGTGTCGACGAACCATGCTCGTGCGTGCATGACAGGAGCTGTTGGTGGTGGTCGAGCAACATGTAACATTGTTAGTTTATTAACCCGAATTCAACACCTGTAAATTTCCTAACCTCTCATTTTCTGTTTAAGAAACTTTCAAATCAAAATTTCGGGCCAATAGTTACAGAAAGCTACGAACTTTGATCGAAACTAAGCTAAATGACAGCAGCCGGCTGCTGGCCTAAATCTGGTAATGGGTTCTGACAGAAATTGGCAATTTATTCATTTGAAAAATTTATCACTCTTTATGAAAAAACAACACACAAATAAATATCAGTTAAAAGTTAAAACAGCCACCCCAAATCTTCCTTCCTAGAAAAGTATACCCATCCATTTAAATAACATATAAAAAAACCAAAAACTGGCAATTACACTGACTAAAGATCTAGAGTAAAGCTTTTACAATGTCCAAGGATACATACACTGATTGGCGTGAGTTACTATAGTTGCTACTAAGAAATGCTTCGGATCAATCTTCCCTTTTGACGGAACCAAGCAGTCAAGACTTTTCAGAAACATAACGTTCACATCAATCATCCCGCATATCCACCTTCCTCTTGGCCTGCCCAGCAAGGCGGACATCTCTCTCCCGCTCAAATTCTCTGTAATCAGAACGCTGCAAGAAAGAAACCTTGTCTAGGTACTGATTAGAACTTTTTTTGTAAGCATCTAGCTCGTCTTCCATCCCTTTATTGTCATCTTTGAACTCGCCCCAATCCTTCTTTGTCTTATCAAGAACACTTAGTTTAGGTTTCTTTTTTATCTGTTCTAGAACAGCATCTACAGCAGAAATAGCACCCGCTGCAGTCTTACCTTTATCAGCTGCTTCTTTTGAGGCAGCATCAACAAGTTTCTTCACTTCGATCTCCTCACCGGCAAAGTCTCGAACTTCAGTAACCTGCGGAAAACACAAAATTGGACAAGTATATGCCTGATAAGTACAGTACTGAATTTAATAAAACGTGAAATGCAGAATGCAATTATGACAAATGGAATGAAGAAGTTTTGAGATTTTGGAGGTAAGCAATCCAAGTACAACATCATCTGCATTCCTTTCAATAAAATAATATGTGAGAAAGTGAATTGTTATATTTCTCAATGAAAGGCTAGATCAATACCAAATCTAAAAGATCCTAGAATCAAAACTAAAAAGATCCTAACTAAATAATCCTTTATTTACGTCAATCAAAGATACAACAGAATATATTCAAATATCTAGATCATAATCTTCGAGATATTCCAACACTCCCCCTCGAGCTGGTGAGTATGCATCCATTATTCCCAGCTTTGAAATTAAGTCTTGAAAAGTTGTACTTTAGAGTCCTTTAGTAAACACATCAGCTAGTTGATTCTTAGTTGAAACATATGGAATACAAATGAGCACACTATCTATCTTCTCTTTTATGAAATTTCTATCGACTTCGACATGCTTAGTCCTGTCATGTTGCACGGGATTGTGAGCGATGCTTATGGCCGACTTGTTATCACAGAACAGTTTAATCGGGCCTGCCCATTTGATTTTTAGATCATCAAGAATTATCTTTATCCAAAGAAGTTCACAAATGCCTAGACTCTAGAGCCATTGCTCTAAATTTCTGCTTCTGCACTTGATCAAGCTACCACGTTTTGTTTTTTGCTTCTCCATGTGACGAGATTCCCTCCAAGAAACGTGCAATATCATGTGGTAGACCATCGATCCACAATTGATCTAGCATAGTCTGCATCGGTGTATCCTTCCAATTTCAGCCCAGTATTCCTTTTGAATAGAATACCTTGCCCTGGATTGTTCTTCAAATAGTGTAGTACCCCTTGCAAATGTTCTTCATTTGGACTATGCATGAATTGACTTACCATACTCACGGCATAGGCAATATCGGGCCATGTATGAGATAGATAGATAAGTCTTCCCACCAGCCTTTGATACATCTCTTTGTTGTTTGTGAATGTGTACAAAGACAGTTCACCCAAATATTCTAGGAGTGAGATTGTGGAGAGAATTCGAATTTGGGCAGAATTGATAGAGAGTTTCTAATGGTGTTTTGAAGCCCAGAACTCTCGAATGAAGACGGTTTTAATGTATGCCGCTGCCAAAACAGCCTCTCCCCAATAATTTTTTGGAACATTGTAATGGAAGAGGAATGCTCGAGTAGTGGCAAGGAGATGCCCATTTTTCCGTTCTGCAACACCATTTTGTTGCGGGGTATTGACACATGAGATTCATGAATGAGCCCTTCTTTTTCAAAATAGGCGGATAGAGTGTGGTTAAAGTAATCTCGAGCATTGTCTGTCCTAAAGCGCTTTATTTTAACCCAAAATTGATTTTGGATCATATTGTGAAAGGATTGAAATATACCATTGATCTCAGTTTTGGATGTGAGGATAAATATCCAGATAGATTTGGGATATTACATGGCCCCCACACATCACTATGAACCAGGTAAAAAGGAATAAGAACTCTTTTATTACTAACTGGAAAATGTACACGCTTGTGCTTGGCAAATTCACATACATCACAATGAAGATGTTCATTTGCTACCCCATTAAATGATGAAGGAAACATGACCTTTAAAATACCAAAGGATGGATATCCTCATCTAAAATGTTGAAGCCAAAGAGTGCTTTTATTCGAACAAAACTAGGAAACAAAGGTCTTATTTTTAGGAGTGCCTAAGACGTTGGTTTCTTTGGTTTCTTCAAGAAGGTAGAGACCATTCACCTCATTTGCTTGTCCAATCTTCCTCCCCGAATCCTAGTCCTGAAATATGCAAACAGATGGGTAAAATAACACATTGCAGTTTATATTTGAGGTGAGTTTCTAGATGGATATTAGGTTAGTGGATAGTTTAGGTACATGTCTTTGGGAATGATTGATTTGTTAACATGAATATCACATATTCCTGCAACAGTAGTGAAAGAACCATCAGCTATTGCAACCTTTTTATTACTAGGGCAAGGACCGTAGGTAGTGAAGTGTTGAGAGGAGTGTGTCATATGGTCGGTGGCTCCCGAGTCAATAATCCACACATTGCTAATATCATTATTTAATGCATTTATCTTGAGAGAAATAGGATACTTACCTGATAAGGCTAGAGAGCAAGCACCTTCAGATTTTTCATTGATCCCGGTCCCAGAGATCCCAATAATCATCTAAGTTTTTCGATTTCGTCCTTGTTGAAGAAAATGATAGGTTTATTGTTTTCTGGATTTGCTTAGTTCGATTGGTTGATACCAATATAGATGTGTCCTGAATTCTTAGACTGGCCTTGATGACGAGGCTGCCCTCCTCGTTGATTCCCTTCGTGAAGAGGCCCCGTCTTGGGGACGACCATGCAATTTCCAGCACTGGTCTCGAGTGTGACCAGTTTTACGACAATAGATACAAACCAAAGAATTCCTTTGTTCGCGTCCCATGTTTCTCACTCCACTGTTCTTGTCATTATCGGAGTTTGGAAGTCTGTCAGGATTTGTCACCGCCATGGCAGAGCTGTTGATGTTTGCAGATTCAAGAATCACACTCCTGCGGCTTTCTTCCGCCTGAATCAGCGAAATTGTTTCTTCCAGAGATGGTAGTTCTTCTTTGCCAAGGATTTGAACCCTTGATCAAATTCAGAGTTCAATACACCTCAAAACTGTGCCACCCTTTACCTAAAGGGTGGCAGCCAAAAAATCATAGACTCGATCTTTGTCAATGAATCTTCGCAGGGTAGCAGAATCCTCTGGAGATTTCATCTCAATCACTCGATAGTGATCAAGTTCGTGCCATAAATTTTGAAGTTGAGTGGCGTACTCCGTAACAGGCATATTACCCTGTTTCGTTGCACCTACTTTGATCTTGCTTTCATAAACATGGGCTGTATCTCGCGCCTTGGAACAAGTACGGCGGATAGAGTCTCAAATTGCTCATGCAGATGTTAAAAACATGATTGTGTCACTGATTATGGGTTCCACAGAATCCCATAACCAAGACATGGCCATGGAATCTGCTTCGTCCCATGCATCAAATCCTGTGTCTCCTGGTTTTGGTCCTATTCCTGTCAAGTGATTGAGTCTCCCTTTGCCTTTCAAGTAAGTTTGAACAAATTGAGACCATTTGAGGAAGTTCTTCCCGTTGAGCCGATAATTGATTCTGATATTCTGCAGATCGCCAATTGAATGTTGAGAATTGACAGAGTCAGATTCTGTGTCAACAGATTTGGACTTGTCGTCGGAAGAGGCCATTTAGTCGTGGATAAACGTTGAAGGAGATGATTGCAAATGGAACAAAAAATCAATCAGCGTCGATTGAACGAGTGCTACGAGCAGAGGGGTTTTGGAACCTTAAGGCTCTGATATCATGTGAGAAAGTGAATTGTTATATTTCTCAATGAAAGGCTAGGTATTTATACAACTACAATACCAAATCTAAAAGATCTTAGATCAAAACTAAAAAGATCCTAACTAAATAATCCCTTAATTACAACAATCAAAGATACAACATAATATATTCAAATATCTAATCCTATCTAGATCAATCTTCGAGATATTCCAACATAATATAATATCATAACATCATTTGAATTTTCTATTTCAAGGTTCAGGTATTGATGGGATAAACCACAACAAAGGGGGTAAAGGGTGCCAAAAAGTTAGACATCAAGAAGGTTCAGTTTAGGTTTTATCGGACACGGATTAGAAAATTGAAAGAGCAATACACAAGATTAGAAAACTGAAAGAGCAATTTCAACAAATAGCATCACAAATAAAAAAGTTTTACTCCCGAAGTTCTCGTAGCAGAACCAGATGGGGAACATTCCTTTTTTAAAAAAAAAATCCTCGAACATTACGCACCACTCCACAATTGCTGGTTTTGACATGGAATCCAACCCTTTCATTTATTGATAAAAATAATGATATGAATCATAGGACAGTGAAAACTAAGTTACAAGTGCATATAAAAACAATAAAAGAATCAATAGAAATTTCGGGGAAAAACACCTATTCATCGTTAAAAAGATAAACACACCTCAACTTTACCCCTTCCTGCTGTGGCTAACCCAGCAGCATCCTTAACTGCTGCAAGAGCAGCAGCAGCAAGTTTTTTGGCATCCTCATTGGTACCATTCTGAGTGATGCTATGGGGCTTGACTGGGATTCCTTGGCCAGGAGGTGGTGTTTTCTTTGATCCCAAGCCCAGATAACCCATCCAACCCTAAAGTACATCCATGTCACTTTCTGTTCATTCGCAAAATTTAAGCATACAACAGACACTTTATGGAAAGACAGTGGGGTTTAGGGGAGTTCCTTACAGCTGATGAAGTCTGGGAGGAATTCTTTTGAGGACTCTTAATTACGGTCGACCTATGCATTTCCAACATGGACTTGATCGATTTTGAAGAAACTCCTTTATTCATTTGCTGCCAAATAGCATCTACACGAGCTTTTCTTTCTGGCATCAGATACATGCGCAAGTTTCAGTAAGTGCCCCTTTGAAGGGCATCATACAAAATAAAAATGACAGTAGATGAGAAAACTGAGGATTAACCAAGGAATGAAAACATCTAACCCAATTCTTCAGGCAAAGCCTGTGAATTGGAAGTCTGAGCATTTTCTTGCACGGAGTCCAGCCTGCACCCATCCATCTTTTCCAAACTGCCTGAAACATAATTCCAGTAATTTATCTGAGTGGAAACTGAATGCACTCAATTATCACCAACTCGGCTTTTCACTTATACAGAACCTTAGAAAAAGTTTTGGTAATGCCAGCACAATAACATCCAGTGCATAAAACTAAAACAAGAAAAGAGTTCCACGCTTTGATTATCTCCTGATTTACTAACCTTATAAAATTTATTAAAAGTGGACAATGGTAACCTAAAACGAGAAAAATATCCATGTACTAGTTGACACAAATCCTACTAAACACACAATTTCATTGAGGTCGCATAAAACAGAAACACGTTATTACAACAAAAAATATGGAAATAGAGAGATGCACAGAGAATGAATCTGCCACGAAAAACCCAGCAAGGTAGGTAATCGCTGCTTAACCCAAAAAATATATATTAAATCAGATTTCATACAAAATTTACATAAAACTATAAGTAAACAACTAAACACGAAGTGGCACCCATAAAGGTTTCTCAGGTCTCACCGGGCAGTTTAATTTTTGAACTTAGTGTGCCAAAAAAAAAAAAACGCACATTAGGGTGTTTGTTTCAAATTTCCCACCTCTCACCACTCGCTTCTTTGCTACAAATTTTCAAAATCGATCATAGAAAGCGTCGCATCAAATTCATGTATCAAACATCTAAACAAAACAACGAGTCAGCAAATACTCAAGAAATTAAAAATAAAAGCTTGAAGGTTTCAGAACAAGCAAACAGTCTGATCAAAGAAAAAAACAAATCATGATTCCACATGAAATACAACAGGAAAATGTCCAAGAATCAATATTTTTTTGCCAAAACAAGCTCTCAAATGCATTTAATCGAATATAAATTACAAGAGGAAAGTTAAAATAGAGAATCTCGGGATACCCACCGACACAAGGAGTTGAGGTAGAGTTCTCAGCCATAAACTGAAGTAGAGAAATCTAATCGACGAATCCCCTTTTCCCCTAACTGAACTGTAGGCGCGATGGACAGAGACCAACGAAGAGAATTCGGGGTTATCGTTAATGAAGCAACGGATCAACAGGCTGGGCCTTGTCTGAGCCCATAAGAATTCGGAGCAGACCAATGAATCTTTAATGGGCCTTCTAATTGGTCTGAGAGAAGAGTTGGGTGAACTCGAAGTCAACCATTTTAGATACGGAGAAATTCGGGATGGTACCGGTTGAAAAAATATTTTCAAAAACTTGCCTTCATATAAGAGCATTTCATATTGAAATGACAAAAATAGCCCTACATAGTTACGTGCACCGCCTACCAATGCACACCAGGTTTTACGTATACCGCCTACTAGTGCAGGAGCGGTATTACATGTAACGCCTATCAGTACATGTGGGATTTTATGTGCACCACATACTGATGCAGGGTTTAGTGAGAATCCATCACAGTCAAGAAGCCATCGATCTAAAAATCCGGATGCTTACTTTCTCCGTCTTTCCATCTCTGAAGGTGCCGGATGTTGTGGTTGAACCCAACAACGCTACTCTATCTGCCCATCACAGTTAACATTTAACAACAACACTACAGGAGCTTTGAATATACCATCCAATGAGTCACAATGACACATTAATCCATACTTCTAAATTCATGGTCGTTGGTCACGGAAATATATTTTGTAGTTGCATTTAATTCTGATTTTGAATTGATAAACTAGTTAAAGAGTCACACTCTAAACTCAGTTAGGCTTTGCTTGCCGTAAGATTGATAATCTCATCAAGTAACACGGCACATAATTTATATGGAGGGAGCGTGTTGTGTGTATCTTTGATTTTTGCATGTTAATTATATGGTCAGACTGACAAAAATAGTTATAAGCAGTTTGCTTCAACTCTCCGAATTTCACTTCTATACACCCGATGCATGGCACGACCAACATACATCAAAACCTATACACACACATAGATACACTGTGATGTATGTTTGTCCTGCCATGCACTAGGTGCATAGAATCCAAGTCTCCAAAAGAGCTCACTGAACTGTCATTAAAATTATTAGGCTATCTTGATAATGTAAACAAAGAAAAACGAAGTTACATGTATAGACGTTGTCTCATGTTTGGGAAGACATCAAATCAGTTATCAATAAGGTTGCATTTGGATTGAAGAAATTCATTTCAACAAACGATTTAAAAATTCTAATTAGAAATTTAAAATACATTTGTTAATTAAAAAAGGCTTAAAGTTGAAAACGATGGATTTGAAATCCATAGATTCAAATTAACTACATAATTGAATGAATTTATATTAACGATTTAAAATCCAAATCTATCAAATCCTTATATCCAAACGAAGCCTAAGCCTAATATATTTTTTTAATGCAATGATTTAATTGTTCCACAGTATCTAAAATGAAATTTTATTTTTAAAAAAATAATTAATTTTAGTTTTCGTGTTAGTTTTAGTCATTTATTATAAGCTTTAATACAATATGCATTTGTGAAACAATTTCAGTTTCTTAATTCTAACAGAGTTTAAATTTTTTTAAATAAAAAAAATTAACGGAAAATATATTTTAAACGGAAAAAATTAGTTGATATACAACTTTATCATGAAATTCACTAAAGGGAATTTTATATCCCATACTCCGATAGAAGCAAGGGTGTGTAATGCATTAGTGGAATATCGGTAACTACTGTATTTGGTTTCTTCCCTTCAGTTACTAGTGTTTTCTACTCTGGCTAAATTATCGCTAGTTAAGTTACTAGTGAAAACGCAGTGCTGGCAAGGATTAAGTCTTGGCTACCCCATTAGTAGAGACCGTCAAGGTAGATTCATCCCTTCATGGGAAGACTAAATTTTTTAAGAAGCCTGAAACAGTGTTATACAATAAGAATGTTTGTTCAAAAATCCAGACCAACATTTCTCATCTTTCGATAAACAAAACCATGACCGAAATTACATAGGTAAGTTTCGTTAAAATCTTTCAAGAGCAGAGAATAGAAGAGAGACTACTTCCACACCAAGGCATGCTTTAGAAGCTTCAAACTATACAGAGAGATTGCTGGCTGCTTAGTTAGCCGACTTCATTCGCACGACCTTCCCTGGAAATAGAAGATGAAAGCCAGCATAGAATACGATACAGTTACCTGAGTTGCTGGCTTTCAGTCCTACGAACGAAGATACAACGCTGATTTCGGCAGTTGAAGTAAGACTTAACCTGCTGCAAATATGGCAAAAGGAACAAAGCAGAATAAAGCAAACAAGGCGATGGTGATAATTTAAAAGGCAAGAGCAAAGAAAATTTTCGGACATGCCTCCTCACATTTTTCTGAACCGGTTCCGGTATAACACCACCTCCAGATTTGAGCACCATTCCAAGGGAGGTATTAGGCTTCACAAAAACAAAAAGCAACGGAAAATATTAAATAGTGTGACATGAACTATAAATACGATATATACTTCAGAAAGCTGTAAACATCGCTCAGCCCATGCTGCAGTAAATAATTAAATCAAAAATAAAATCAAAAGGTGTGCAACAGGTGTAGAAAAGAAAGAGGGAAAGTGACTTAAATCCAAAACCTCTAACTCCTCCTGCACTCCATCACCCAAAACATAAGCACCAACTTCACGACCATTATCCAAAATCACCGGTCGGTTATCCTCATATGAAGCATCCATTGAAGGTCCTCAATAAATTGATCTCTGAGTTACCATCAATACCACATGCAGAGTGAGAGGTTCTGGAACAGGAAATGAAGGCATCCTCAGAATTTTCAGCACAGTGCATCCACTGCGTTTGATTTTATCATGCTTGCATCAACTTCTTCATCTTTATCAACAGGCTGCAGCTGCTTCCCATTTAATCAAAGTTAATTTCTGGAGACGTCGAATCTCAATTCTGAGAGCTAATTGAGTGTCTTTTCTCTCGACTATCGTCCAACTCGGACTCATCAACCTCTACCTTCCGTTTTAGGACACTTTCAGCAGATCCAGACATGCAAGATTCACGACCTTCATATGATATCTCACCAACCTGTTGCTGACTCAAGGCCCACTGTTTCACAGTCCCTGCACTTTTTGTACAAATAAGTTCAGGAGACGCTGACTCTCGATTCTGCGGGCTAATCGAGCATCTTTTCTTTTGACTCTCATCTAACTGAGACTCAACCTCCTTTTTACGATTTAGGACTCCTTCAGCAGATTCAGACCGGCAAGATTCACCACCTTCGGATGAAGTCTTTAAAACCTGTCGGCTTCTTTTGTAACCCTCTGTAAATACGTAGGAGGGAATTTGCTTTCTACGAACATGAGAAACGTATATTTCCATTCCAGGCTTCCAGTACGAGTAAGAATTTATTTGATTCCTAAACTCGTCAACAGTCTTGCGAATATCAAATTGTTGACCTTCTTGAACAACCTCTCCTTGCTTTCTTTGCAAACCCGTAAAAAAGGCACAATGAGCACACGGCTTAGAAGAATCCACATAATCATGTGGATAAGGATGGCATTGTAATTTCCCAGAGGTGTCCCGCTCAATCTGCACATGTTAAGTTAAAACCATAAGAGGGCACCACCAAAGATTACCCATACCAGTCCCTAAGCAAGCAGCTAGTTAACCATTAATTATTATCAATTCAATCAGTACTATTAAAACATTATCCCAAACACAGACTACCATTAAAGTCAGCTGTCTCAGACGGGATTCTACCCAGCCCCTCCAAGCACGTAAGTCATCAAGATCAGCAGCCACAATATCAACCTGAAGGTAGTTCTTATAGCTTTCAAAGAATAAATATGGCTCAAATAAAGTACTCCATTGTGTTTTACTCAGCTCAATATCCTGTAATTGCCATCAATGGCAAATAATTAATCAGTAGTAATACTTGTGAAGCTGTTTAAAAGGACAACTAAACAGGTTGAACTCTGTCTACCTCACAAATACTTTTACCGAATTGGAACTGTTCATTCATAACCCGTAGAGTACTAGCTGAAACATTGTAACTAGAATTCATGCAAGGGTAAGCAGGGGTTATAATAGGCATTAGATGATTTCGATCCCAATGATTCCTACGAGGATCCCATACAGAAAATCCCAGTTCGTCATCATCAATTTCACAAAGTATTACAGGATTCGGCCAACGCCACTGTGTATATACTCTGAAAAAACGAGACACGAGCATACTGGGATTTGCTTTGGGGTAAAATTGACACAAACGAGCAACAAGTAGGGCCCAGTTTACACCACCAAGAAACCCCGTCACCTGAAAAACCAAAGTTCAAACAAGTTATCCACAAAAAATATTGGACAGATTAAATCGAAAATAATCAAATAATCAACTCACATTTGAATAAACACAACGCCTCTTAGCCCATAACTTTAGGCATCGCAGTGTATTCCGGAAGTTCTAGAAGTACAAAACAATGAGCATCACAGGAGCCAGTTATGAACAAAGGAACACATACAAATATGCGTAAAAGAGCTGTCATTCATGCTAAAAATAAGTACCTCAATGTTTGGAACAAGCTTGAGAATTTGATCTGCTACACGGCAGCCATTGAGACTCCGTACAGTGGGTTCATCTATGTTGTGCAATACAGATATATTTGAGATATCTAAATCCTGTAGGAAATTATTGTGAAGTTAGAAAATGTTGCTCAGCACATCAAATCTATTCAAAGTTGGACCTGTAAGCATGGCATGAAGTGAACGACATCCAATGTCTACAAAATCATTATGCATTCCATACAACAAACACGCGCACACACCTCATCAGAAAAAAGACAGTCCAGTGATGATTCAATTAGGTTGTGCAGACATAATGTCATTCCATGAACGCAACACAATTCTACCTAATTTTAGACGCAAGTTCATTCTATTTCTATACCTTTGTCTTCTATGTTAAGAACGACTAGAAGTCACTGGTGAACACTTGTCACACTAATGAGTTAAAACACAGCAAAGCTTCTAACTAGACCTGGGAATAAAAAGTTGAGGGGAGGTGATTACAGCGTACCCAGTAGATGAATACCGATTAGAAAACAGATAAACACGAGAGAGAGGTCGGAGAAAAATGTATCAAGAGTAAATAACAACATAGAAAAGAAAAGAAGCTGACACAAGGTTTGGGGGTGCTAATTTCTGAAGACAGTTACCTCTGGAACGACCAACAGAGAAATACTTGCATAGAGAAGATCAATCGATATTCCATCAAACTTGAACTTCATAACCGGGACGTGAGCATCAGGTACAGGATGGAGTTCAGTAACCTCTTCCATGTCAGCTAAAATGTTATGGAGTACGTAAAAGAAGTCCTTCTGGGAAGCCAACAATCCATTAGTAGAGGTTTAAACCATGCAGAACAGGTCCAGGATAGAAAGTGTGAAGTAAAAAAGTACCTCGCGAGTAACATAGGATGGCCCTACACATAAAGTATCAATGTCAGCTCCAGGGCCATGCACCTGCAACAACATAGGCCAAAACTAAGTTATCATAACTAAAAGCTTCACAAAGAAAAAAGACAACAAGAAAATAAATGATGAGAATCGAAGACAAAAAAAATTGGAAAGAAAGCAGCACTCCAAAAAGGTTTAAAATGTTTAAAAATCTAAGAAAGGTATACAAGGAGATTAAATAACCACAAGCATAACTAAATGTCGGACATATTAGCAACATTGTTCCAGAAAGCAGTGTCCACATTAGTCTTCAAGTAAGGTATGGCCCGAATTGAAATAGAGCATTCTTTCAGTAAAACAGGTGTCCTATTCACAACATGAGAACCATCTTCTAGCAAGGCATTACCCAATCTATGCAACAAACAAACAGCAGCAAACATTCACGAGAATTCAACAATTACTATCTTCTGACCCAAAGAACAATCACAAAGCCTCTGGGACAACCACCACATAACATTTGTGAAAACAAAGCATGGAGGTAGCCTTAATCCTTCCAATTTGAAATGTAATAACAATGCAACTATTCGGCTACCATATGTTCTAATCAATGTTGGTGGAAATCTTCCCTCAAAATCAATGCAACCACATGTTTAACTTCAAACTGGAAAAAAATCTACAAATTTAACAAAAAATTTAAAATAATTCAATCCTGATATGCCTGTGTGTCTTCTATAAATGTGCATATAATGGGAGTATTTCTTGATCTAAATGCAACCAGAAACAAAAATCTAACCTCGTACCAGATAAAAATTATTGTTCAATACTCACAAAACGATGAATACATTGAAAATAGGTAAATAAAACTCCTCACCCCGAGTCTGTAAGAACCGAAGGTAAAAATTAAAGCATTGGCATCTTCCACCATTTGATCCGTGTATCCTCTCAAGCGAGTAAGTTCTTTCACCCAGTCTTTCACAATCTGTGAGAAAATAAAGGGCAAAATGGAATCAGTTTGACGATAGAATATGAGGATATTAAAGAAAGCTACAGAAATATTTACGTTATTGTCAAGCATGCAACAAAACATGTCTCCATCATCACTAATACAAGCATTTCCAGAAACATGATACAAGATCTTATATTCAAAAAGGTATCAATGACTATACAAACAGTGAAAATAGCTTCAGATTGTCTCCAAACACAAGAAATGGATGGCTGTCGCTCACCAATTTCACATTCTGTATCAACTCATGGATCTGACCACAAGTTAATAGATTAGGACTCATCTCACTCATGCATACCAATTTTCCTTTTGTTCTCAAAGAACCTTACATAAAATAACAAGCCAATTATGGGAAAAAAGAAAGGAAAAAAAAAACAGTAATGCCCCCAACTATACCATTTTCTTCTTTCAGAGGAAACCCTTTGATGACTAAAAGTTAGGGAACCAAGCGGAGATGGTACTCTCTCATATTATTTATTTAGTAATTGGAAAAACTGATTTAACTTGTAGCAATTGCTTGCAAGTAATCAGATCATTACAGAAAACAACAAACAGAAACATATTATCATATCTTAATTGATAATTTAGTTGATAAATAATTATATAGATTATGGATTCAAAGGCGAAATTGACGGTGATCAAGCAAGATAAAGTCTCTGTAAGATTAGTCTCCATAGCTAATCAACTTGACACAAGTTTGGTGAGTTGAATGCAAAATGGGTCAAGAAATGAACTAGAACATTATAAGATATTAACTACAAGCCAAAAATATCTCATATCAATAACTGAGTTGTGCATGAAAAAATAACGAGCCTTAAGGGGTTGTATTCATTCACCATTACATGTTTCACTTCATTATGAGTAATTCTATTCGCTATGATGCTTATCATAAGAGTAGTCAAATCAGTACTGATCCGCGTAAGCTACCCAATCACCACATGAATAAAGCCTACCTGCTCAGTATTAGGGCTCAACTCCATGAACAAACGTAAAATTATAGCCCAAGTAAGAAAAGACTTCTGAATACCTGTTTAAGCCGACCCAGAACTTTTTCCCTCTTGGAAGCTTCTTCTGCACTCTCAAACAGTCCCGAATCCATCAAAAACTGAAGTCCAAACATAGAGAAAATCACAGAAAATTCCAGGAAAACAAAAAGATACTTGAGCTTTCGATATAAAAAATTGTGGCAACTGCATCATATATAAAACCTTCTCCAACCCCCTGTTTCTCTGAATATCAGCTTCGGTCGGTCCCGCGTGCGACAAAGGTCTCGTCACTCCCCATTGTCTAGGCGGCTGCTTTTGCTCCAGCAATGCAGATGGTGAACCGTTTAAACCATCTGATCCAACCATATCTCTGAACTCTAACTAAGACTAACCCTGAACCTTATATAAACCTATCCCAGATCTAAGTCGAGAAAAAAATAAATAAAAAGGAAACCCTAATGCATGGAGATTAAAAACTAGATCTAATAAGGGAAACGAAATCCAAGGAACCACTAAAATCAGCCACAACAAACAAAACACTTGCACAAACTTTAGCCGCTTAAAAGAATTAAAACTCAGTTCTGACGAAAAGGAATGACCGTCGAGGTGACAACTCAACCCGAGGCAAGAAACTTCAGAGTCGCTCACGTACTGAATAAGAGAAGGAAACTCGAGATATCGAGCCCTTCAAACCGGAAAATCAAGCACTTAAGATATCTGGATCTAATGACACGGCAATTAAACCCGGAAGCTATAATTTTAAGATCGACCGAGTACGAAACCAAGAGCAGAAAACCTAAATAATCGAGAAAATTAAACCAAATCTTTAAAAAGAGAAATCAAGACACAAAATTTAAATATCTAAAATTGACAAAGCCCTAGAATTCTTCATTCCGGACACCGAGAGAGGGGGTTTTGGGGGAAGTTGCGACGGTGGAGATGAAGAATGTTAGGCGCCTGTGAGAAACAGATATTTTTTTTGGGACAAATTAAATACTTTTCTTCTCACACACCTTCACTAAAAACAAATGGACCAACGCTTTCTTAAATAAAAATTTGACCAACGTGTTTCATAGGTAGGTGTGACCTCGATTTAGACCATTCTAGTTCCAACCAAAGCACTCCTTTGTTTTGTGGATGAGTTTCCTCGATCGGTTGGCAACTTCGGATAGATTATCATTTGTTATTGAAAAATCTTGAGAGTCAAGATCATTTTTATTTTACATGTGTCTCTGTAAAACTATCTGGTGTGCAAAGTGCTTTCTCCATGATCACGTTGAGAAGTGCATTGAAGATGTTTAAAAAAGACTACTCACTATCGTGGGACATCGCACCTCATTAAAGCTCATGGGATTGCATTACCCACAACAGCATATCACACAAGCTTGAAGGCATTGATGTAGTTTTTGAACGAATTAAATTGCTAGTTTTTCGACTCATGTACAAGTTATTTCCTAGAGATCTCTACCTTATGGATAATTTGTAATGGTAATGATTGGTTCTCACCTTTTGTATGGGGTTCTTCCCGGATATTGTACAATTTTGATCAATGAAATTTATTTACCAATAAAAAAAATGGACGCCCCAGACCCAATTTTTATGGTGGTTTTGGGTTTTAGTTCGATGTGGGTCTTTGTCCACATTTATTGTCATATGTAATGCTTTGTTGTACTTTGTAGTCATATGTAATGTTTTGTCGTACTTTGTAGTTATAATAGTGTTGGTTGTAATGTTTTTTGTTGTGGCTTGTACCGTAATGGCATACTCTCATTGTATTCATGCTTGTAATGTCAATGTCCTTATATTTGTAATTGTAATTTATAAAAAAAAAAAATTTGAAACCGAAAGCAAACCTCTTGGATATAGTCGATTCCAGTTTTTAACGATTATAGTTAAGATTTTAACTAAAATATATGATGCAATAAAATTTATTGTTCAAGAGCTATACTATAAAATAATATTAATATTTAGGTTTTACTATAAAAATAAAATTAAATGGGTAAATTTAATTCATATAAATCAAATAGTTTAATTACATAATTTAAAATATCAATATATTAATATTTAAAATTAATTTTTTTTTACGTTTTTGGTTCAGCATGGTTACGTTCCTTATTTTTAGGAACCAGAATCGAACCATAAGTCTACAATCCCAATTCCGGGTTTGGAACCAAGACCAAAAAGAGGTTTTGGTTTTGGTTTTTTAGAGACAGATGTGATTTCGGTTCCAAGATTCAATTTCACTAGATAAAGTAAATAGTAACCTTAATTAAATTCAAACATCGATCACTACAGCATGGGAAGGTAATTAGTGGTTGGTGAATCAGCTAAAGCCTTCATCATCTTATCCTACACCCAAGATTTTTATGCATACGAAAAATTAGGAACGATAAATGCTAAATAAGGTTAGTTTATGCACTCCGTGAATATGAAAAACTAGTTCCACAGCTTTTTGAAGCCTTGAGGTTTGCTTGCTTCTATATGGATTTGCTTCTTTCTTTGCCACATCCTCAATGCTTCTCCCCGAAGGCTGTGTTAGTGTACGTTTATATCGTATCCTGAAAATTTACATATCCTGAAAATTTACGTTGCTTCGTGAATGTAATACATGGTAAATTTGATGCACAAAGCAAACACTAATTACTAGATTTCTCTCATACTTGAACTACCGAAAAAAATCATATAATCTACGTACCGAAATATCGGGGTTTACAGAATATTTGATAAACGTAATCATGCTCATCAAAGAAGGGAGCAAAACCTGACCATCCCGATACTCTATGAATATAAATAATAATCTCAATCTGTTAACAAAGTGATGAGATCGAATTTCACCCAAATATCTGACAACTCGATGTCGAGGGCGGAGTTATAGTATGGGAGCACATGCGTAATTCTATTAAAGTCATGGTTCAGACGTCTACAAAGATGAAACAAGAATTAAAATTCAGCTATTGAAGCTGAGCCAAGAGCACCAAGAGGTCTTCTTTCAATATCTTGCATTGAATGTCAGATGCAACTTGACCGTATTCATCGCCTTAATGGGCTAATAACCCAACCAGTAATTGGATTCTGCCTTCGAATTCTACGTATTCTATGTGAACCACTCTGTAATCTTTCAAGAATAGCATATGTGATTGAATCTGGAGTCAGACCCTGTTCTTTGATCTTTGCATAAAAATTAACTGCTTCCGCTGTTCTCCCACTCTTTTCGAGACAATCGAGTAAGATATTGTAGGTCACAATATTTGGGCAACAGCCTTCAGCAAGCATTTTGTTAAACAGACTATATGCCATCTCAACTTTATCAGACTTACCAAAACATTCTATTAACGTACTGTACGTGACGACATCAGGATTCAATCCCCTTTCCTGCATTTCTTTGAATCTCATGTGGGCTTCATCAAGATCACCATTCTTTCCGAGACAATTAATTAAAGAATTGTAGGTAACGATATCAGGCTTGCAATCACTGTTCTCAAGATCTTCAGAGATTCTATTCGCTTCATCGACTTTTCCAGACCTACCAAAGCTAGAAATCAGGATGTTATAAGTAAAAATATCTGGTGTTGGTCCATCTTGTTTCATCTTGTCATATAGATCAAGAAGATGAGATATCTGCTTCGACTTCCCAAGGGCCGAGAAGACCGTGTTGTACATGTAGGTATCTGTGGTTATTCCCTTTTCATGAGTCTTGTGTAACAAATCTATAGCCTCGATCACTTTTCCAGCACTGCATAAGCTTTCCAACATGGAAAGATAAGCATCCCTATCACCCTTATCATGGAAACGCCACATATTACAAAATAACCTATGTGCTTCATTTGCGTGGCCTAGTTTGCTTAGTGTTCTCACAAGGTACGCATAGATTGACTTATTCATGTACTTATTCGATACCTCCACAACGTCATCCAGTTTACCAAGCTTCCCTTCTCCCGCCAAAACATTGAGAACGAGACTGTATGTGAACTCATTAGGCCTGCAATTGTTTTCCACCATCTTGGAGAAGAGAATTAAAGTTTTGTCAACCAGTCGGCCCTTGACTAGTGCCTCGATAATGGTATTATAACTCATGGAATTAGGTTTACAACCCTTCGACAGCATCTCGTCAAATAAAGCTAATGCTTCATTTGCCTTCCCCAACTTTCCAATAGTCCTTATTAGAATGGTATAGGTATACTCATCAGGTTCGCAATGCTTTCTTTTCATGTCTTCAAACACCAGGAAAGCCAGCTCAACCTGGAAATATACTGCAGCACATCAGACTATTAGCTTCAAGATAGGCTAAACCAAACACCATCAAAAAGTATATTTCACACGTAAAATACAACTGTCAACAAAATCGTCCCACAATTACCTCGAAAACAAATACATTAAGACATTTCATAAGACCTATATACTCATCAGTCCTACGCAAATTGGGTATTCAAACCTATAGCATATGCTCATTAGTTCGATGCAAAATTGGGTTTTAAAACCTATAGCATATGGAAGAATACTTTTATCTTGTAAATAACTTTATTAACTTTAACATAATCATATACCAAATTAATTTCTTGAACAAGGCCAATCCTCCTCATTGACATTCAACATCTTATCTTCCAGAAACTCATGAGCGCGTAAAAATCCAAACTCAAACCACTATTGCTGATTCCGAAACAGAAAACTACATAAAGAAGAAGAAACATGAGCAATTAAATCTAACCTTTTCTTCTTTGGCTAGGGCATGAAGAAGAATGTTGTAACTAAAAATATCCAATTTCCATCCTTTCCTCCGCATTTCCATGTAAACCTCCATGGCTTTACCCAAATGATTATCCCTCAAATAAGCCTGCAGCAGACACTTATATGTATAACGCGTCAACTTCAAGTCCCATTTCTTCACCATATCCAAGCATTTCTCCACTCCATCCGCACCATCAAAAGCACCTAGCAATATATTGACAGTGGAGATATTTCCAGGTTTGCCTGATTTTCCCATCAGCTCTACGATTTCTTTTAATTTATCAATCCTGTCGGGAAGAGATGAATTTGATAGAATCAACAAAATTCGGTTGAAAGTGAAAGCATCGTGACGAAAGTTCGAGATCTTAGAGGAGCAGAAGTGGAAGAATTCCAGGGCTAGGGTCGGGGATTTTAGAGATTTGAGTATTTCGGAAGCTTCGGAGGGTGTTAATGGAATGCTAAGGGTTTGTAGGAATTCGGAGAGGTCTAGAAAGGGGTCAGGTAAGAACGCAGCAGATTTTGATTGGAGAATTTGAGCGGCCTTGCAGATAAGGTCGTGGCGGGGGAGGAGGTAGCCGCGAGCATCGGAGATCGGAATGGTGGGGACAAATACTTCGACGGCGGAAATGCGACCGTTGTTGGTTGATGTTACAACTTTACCCATGTATTTGGTCGCGTAATTACGACAGGTAAGGAGGAAAAGGTGCCGGCGCAGGCTCATGGTTAGAGGAGTTTCAGTTCCAGCTGTATTGAAACAATTCCAAGGGAACCATGTGAGTGACAAAATCCGGTGAGAAGCAGATTGAGAGAAAGAAGAGCAAGAAATGGCTCCTATCAAGGTGCACAAGCGTCGACAAAAGAGCAAGGCGGATCTGCTGGAGCAACTGAAAGATCAGAAGGCAGAGCTGCGAGTGGTGAAGGTGACCGGAGGGTCTCCTAATAAGCTTTCGAAAATCAAGGTGGTGAGGCTCTGAATTACATAGGTGCTGACCGTGATTTCACAGAAACATAAGGCTGCTATAAGGGAAGTGCACGAAGAAGAAAATAGTCAAGAACGTCGTAGAGGACAAAGATCGAGCACCTAGCGGGCAGAAGACACTCGAGCAGGAGAACCAGCCAAAAAACAAGTTGCGGAGACTAAATCAACAACAACAAAAAAAAGAAGAAGAAGAAGACAAACAACAAAGCAATAACCAAGCCCAACCACCTGTATAATCAAAATCAAGCACAAACCCCAAAAACCCAAAACTCAAGAATGAAACTTGCGAAGAGAAGCGAGCTTATTTGAGTATTTAGGAGGCTTCGGGGGGTGTTAATGGAATGCTAAGGCCCAAGGGTTTGTTGGAATCTGGAGATGTTTTACATGTTAATTATTTGAAACACATACATTTCATGATTGGATTTCTAACATTTTCTTTTATATCACACGTATCCGACTTTCACCCAACTAATTCTAGCATTATTTTTTATAGCACATGTGTTCAAGTTTCACCAATCTAATTTTGGGAGAGAACGATCTTCCCCCTAGTTCGTCTCCAGATGATGCTTTACCACTATATCATGCTCACGAGGTTAATTTTCTCATATATCCATTCTAAATGACCTTGAATCGGTAGTCCACGGGCCGATTAATCAGCTCAATGGTTCGACGGGGTGGAGTTGAAACTGGTTGTTCTATAGACGAGCATGTTAAGGGTCATAATTTTCCAACCCATGAACCGGCGGTTCAAATGTTTATTTTAATTTTTTTTACATTTTTAAATTTAAAACATATGTTAAAGTGTAGATTTGAACTCACGACCTCCGACTTGAATAATTAACTTCAACCACTAAACTATAAAAGTTAGAGTGTTATAATATATATATTAATCAATTAAATATAAATTACATATTTTGATTATTTGAATTTGAATTTATTTCAAGTTATTTTATGATTAATTCATAGAGTAAAACATATTCAAATACTTCTTATACATTTTTTCAAATTTTAATAATATTTTGTTTAAAATAAAAATAAAAGTCAAACCGTAACCATAAACCATAACTGGAACCGTAACCGGAACTATCAAGGATGGTTAAGGTTAAAGATCGAGATTTTTTAAACTGTCGAACCGACGATTCTGAACCATAATCAGGTATATCCATTGTACCCTTTTGTTATAACTTCAAAAAAACAATCATATCCAAACACCATTTCTAGTTTTTTCCCCTTAGAAGGGGGGTCAAAGGATTTCAATCCTAACCCCCTGTGCGACTCGAACCTAAGACCTTGTTTAAATCGGCAAAAAGAATGTTCAACCAAATACAAGTATATTAATGCTCTAATTTTTATTTAACAAAAAAACTCTTTTAACTTATTTTATTCAAATATTAAAAAAAATTACAAAAATAATATTTAATAAACCCTATTTCATAAAACAAATTTTTCAATTTACATATATATACATATGCACTCACACTCGGTTGAACTTTAAAGTGAAATAAACTGTGCAAGCCTGCCAACTCACACTTCTTAGCCCAGTTAAGGCAGTAAGCATGCCTTTCTGAAGCCGATGAACAAAATAGTTAATCCAAACTCCGTTGATGTTGACAAAATACACGTTGATACTACACAACTACATATTTGGCACTCAATAATCAAAGTGAGTTGCTTCGGAAAACAGTGTTAATCATCTCCTTCAAATTGCCACACCCCAAAATCTCCATATCCTGAAGCTGAGTGCCTGAGAAAGATTTCTCAGCTAATTTCGGGATAACACACTTCTTATATCCCAGCTTTGCTAGGGTGATGACCCTTTTTTCCAGTTGTGGTACCTAAAAAAATGGACATATTAAGATTGTGTTAATGTGTCCCATTGTTTTTAGAAAAAAACAATCCAACAGTTCACAATCCAACTCTGCAGATGAAAATCACCTGCGACGATATGTCTCAAAATTTAAAGGCGATGAAGAAATTCACATACCAGACGCAGCTCGCCAGCAAGACCAACTTCCGCAATGAATGCTATGCCATTAGGAATAGGGAATTCCAAGAAACTACAGAACACAGTAATCAGTCTAGTTAATTGAAGCAGAAATGGAGGCAAGTACACGCGTGCAAAAGATTGAGCTACTAAATTTTTTTTCCGAAATTATACTACAAAACACAAGCAGTCTAGACAATAGAAAGGTAAATTGTAGCACCCATAGTATAATGTATATGCCCAGCAATCACGACAAGTTGGAAAGAAATTGAAATCAATAGTTATAAAATCCATGCCTACTGCAAATTGCAGCTGCTATTGCGAGATCCCCGGCTGTCTCTGTCAAGTTCATTCCACTAACAACGTTGACAAAAATTCCCTGCAAGCAAAAATAGGCAGAAACTGTATGATATAACATGGTTGTGCTGCCAGCAATTAAACCATGATTCAAGGTGATGCATAAACTTTTCAAAATTATAAAACCCAAAGAATTATGAAAGGTAAACCAACACGTAATTTATGTGTATTTTGAGCAAATTTTTTTCTTTGCTTGACGTTTTAGTTATATTTACTCAATATAGTACATCATTAAAAGAAAACGGAAAACAGAATCAAGAAACAATATTAAAATGCAAGTTACGACTGAGCTATGTCGGAAGAAGAGATGTAACAATCAAATTACGAGAGTAACAATCATTACATTCTCCTGTAGCTTCAGACCAGCTTGCTTTATGATAACCTGCGCCAGAAAATGTAGGTGTGATCTTTTAAATACTATTTCAAAAAAGTAACCTGACGAAATTAAAGTTCAAATTATGCTACAAAAGAGGAGAATATGCGGAACAGATTAACTTCCGTCGCCAAGTAAAGAAAAAATAAGAAAAATAATATACGATCAAATAACTTCAATTCAATCTATGTCAGCAGTTAAAGCCACTTATCCCTAAAAAGATCGATAACATAATCAAATACAAAAGTTATCATTTCCCAATTAGTTCGAATAGAAAAGGAGCATCCCTGGAGAGTGGTAAGAGGAGATGTCATATTTAAAGGTAGCTGGTTTCTATTCCTCGATGGTTTCAACTTGACAATATGTTTGACATTATTTTGATAGGCAATTTGATGTTTTATATAAAGGGAGGACTACAACTGGAAGCTCCAAGCATACCTGGTCAGTAGCAGATGATGTTAAGCCGGACAAAAAGAGAACGGAGAATTTGATTATGAATATCATCCTCCAGATAACAAGAATAACAAGATAAAGCTCCACTCGATAAGCACTAAGTGAATAAACAAAAGAGAAAAATCACTTACTGAGATAATCATGTCAGCTTTGCTAGCTTGAACACCATTTACATGTCTCATAAACGATGAGCCAGCCACACATAATGCCTACAGGGATTAGGGATATAACAAGTAAATATAATGAATAAAGCTGGCAAAATGAATGTTTCATCAATACCATTTCAGAAAAACCATATGTATGCTACAATCTCATGTTCTACTGTCCTATTTGAAATGACCACGAACTCATGATCATTTAGCAACAAATTACCTATCCAAATTACTGTACTGAAATTCTACGTTATAAGCCATAAGGCAATACCATAACTTCAATGCAAACAAGGGCCGAACGATGAAGAACAAAAACTTTTTAGGAACACGCCATCTAAATCAGCCATGCCAAAAATAGACCGGATACTAAACACAAGTTGTACAGTACCTGAACTTCAATGAGGAATGCTCGAGATCCATCCATTATTACAGTGACAGCCAATCCGGCCAAATAATCTGAAACAGAGTGCTGCTCACTTAAGTACATCTCACTTGGATTTGAAACACCTTGCAACCCTGTGCGTGACATTTTAAAAACTCCAAGCTGCAAGAAAAATACCACTCTTTTGTCAGGAATGTATAGATGTGCCTCGATGACTTGGCAGCATTACACACCCAAGCACTTAAGCACATGAGAGAATTTCTTGATACATTTAATTTCACATATTGAACAACATTCAACATCTATTAGATTTTGTTATTGTTTGCACGTTTAGTCAAGGTAAATTCTTATCCATATATCTTATATGCATGTGAACAAATAGTGAAAAATATGTCCTGGGGTGCATAAAACCTAACTGATGCAAGAATTTACCACCGCTTCTTTAGCGACAATTCAACAGAATCTGAATGAACAAAGCAAAATTTTGACCAAAAAACGAAAGGATGATCTGAGACAATACTCACTATGTGAACAATGTGTTGATAGAAATTTTGAATGAATATTCAGATGACATTTTCACAAAAAAAAAGGGTTTTGGTCTCACTGTGAATAAGACTGAAATACAATGAAGTACCTCATCCGTGGAGCCAAATCGATTCTTCACCGACCGAAGCAATCGATGTGATGATAATTTCTCCCCCTGATATCATATGACAATACAGCTTCAATGATGAAAAAAATTCATTTCACGCGTACCATATATAATAATGAAAAGAGAACAAATGGAAGAGCACCATATATAATAATTAAAAATTCATTTCACACACCAATATGAACTTTTTGTATTTATTCAGCACTCTTGATTGAATAAGGAAGAGAAGGAAAAAGTATTCACAATAATAGTTGTTACGAGATCTGAGGTTCTCTCCCTTAACGAGCCTCGATTCATCGTGAGATTCTCTCTTCAATGACTCTCAAACCCCTCATCTCATCACCCATCAACCGCCCCATAACGAGATCCATAACTTGGGATCATAACAATTATCTCTTCCATTTCTTAATAAATCATAAATATGCTTCAAATAAGATAACATGTATCTGAAATAGTTTTAAAAACATCTGATAATACACATGATATTACTAAATAGGCAAACATCAAGCGCAGCACAACAGGAAACAATCTAATTGTTTCAAGAAAGACACTCAACAAGGTACCAACTTCCATATATAAAACAACATCCACAATGTGCTCCAATACACGAGGTCCAGCAATATCTCCAGTTTTGGTCACATGCCCAATCTGCAAGAAGCATGAAGCATAGCCACATTATCAGCCAAGGTAGTGCTTCAATGACCTATTATCCATATATTTAGCCAAAATCAACATTGTTTGAACTCTTGCTTACCAAAAATATTGGTATGTTTGTCCTCTTAGCAAAACGTAGTAAGGCAGAAGTGCACTCTTTTACCTGTTATTTGTCAGCTTAGTATTACGACTTTCTTATTTTGAAGAAACCACGTATGAAAGATTATTTTAGGATCATATTGTTTCTTCAAGAAAATCTTAGACTTGAGGGGTGGACAAAAGATTCTGAAAGTTCAAAACCTGCACGTCACCTCCAGCATTTCCAGTCACTCCCCTCAGATAGACTGTCTGAATAGAATCAATGACTAATGCCTTCGGAGAAAGACGTTGAGCTTGTTCTAGAATATCCTGTTAAATGGCAGAAACTTACGAGGCATTAGAAATGATGGGACAATGAATGATATGTTTCCTAAGGTTGTTTTCTCAATGAAGCTATTTGTACACAGTAAACCCTAAGCATTCCCCGTAAAGTTTTGTAAGAACAATTCATACAGCCTAACTCAACCCACCCACCCACCCCACCCCACCTCCCGGCCATCCAAAAAATGCTTTCCAAATCATACAAACATTCATACGAATTTGTCCAATCATTTATCGACTGTCAAAACTCTCAAAATTCCCCCTTGGTGGCTTGAGTATACCAAAAACTTGTGTCAACATATCCTACGACCTATTTTTAACACCATAAGGTGAAAAGAGTCTTAGTCAAGGGCCTCAAGGCAATGCGAAAGAGTGGTAGTATATATTATTTGTAAACTAAATTGTTAGGCATGATATATAGCACTTTAATATCTTTGGATAAAAAAGATGAATACATCCGAAGGCGCACCTCAATATCTGTACTCGAATACAGAAAAAGTTCTCCAGTCTCAATGCTCAAACGGTCAGCTCTATTTCCAATTTGCTCAACACTCTGCCATAGAAAGACATATCAAGAAATGTGCAAAATATTCCAAATTTATAATTTTCAACCTGATGTTTAGCCCGATCGTATGTGTCGATGACGGAAAATCGTACACTAGGATAGAATGGGAATGCAATTCGATAAACATGCATTAAGAAGAATATTTCCACAAAATGGAAAAATATGTTAGCAGCATGTGAGATTATCCAATATTTATAAACTATAAAACCAATTGAGAACTGACATCAAGTATAAAGTACATTAAAAAATATATACCTCTTCCCCAGAAACATAAATAACTCTTGCTGGATCGTCGGCACCATTTCCTAGTGCAATTAAATCTGCAATCTTACATTCAGAGAGTAAAATGTGATATCAAATTAGATACCACGGAAGCTACCAAACATAGATGTTCCGGTAGATTATTAAACATCAAATGACTTCATTGAAATTGTATTGCATCATCATCTACACAAAAGAAATACCTGCAACAGTAGTGTGCTTTTACCAACACCAGGATCACCACCCACTAACACTAGAGAACCTGTATGCCAAAAACACTAAAAAATTAAAATGTACCAGAAATGAATAAAATCGTAGGAGCAGACAGGGTTGGATACCACAAGTTAGAATAAGCATGACAAAGGCTGATTGATGTGCTATAACTTTCATGTGGGATTCTTAAATATTCCTCTGGTGTCGCAACCATCTAAGTTTAGTTTCTCCACTCAAGGAAGATTTATATGAGTTTAAATGCAACATCGCCGCTCTCAACCTGAAAGCTGTTTTGGAACTGCTGAAGTTCTTTGAATGCTAAAGTCATGATGCCACTTAATATTGACTTAAGGATGCGGTTGACTAACTAGTCGTGCGCTTATAAATTCAAACTACTTACCTTGAAGAACACCTTAAGTGGAAAGAAAAAATAGGAATACCTGGAACCAGACCTCCCCCAAGAACCCTCTCCACTTCAGCTCCAAATGGTCCTGGCCTGAATGGCAAGGGTAAACAATATCATGTAAATCCCTAAATGCCAATTGTGATATTTTGATGGAGAAAACAAACCACAAGTGAAACTGCAGGCACTACTATATATAGAAACAAATACCAATCCTTTTAGCTGCAAGCGTTTTTTCTACTTACAAAGGTATACGCCAATTCAATTCATTAATTCGACCATACACATCCGTTAGCTTGATAGGGGTCGCAGCACCCACCTCCTTTGGCAGCCAGTTTCTCACCACCTGTTCAGACACTTCCGTCCCACTCAGTTTCCTCTCCACATTCTCTGTCGTGAATCGCTTCATTGTACCCACCTTTTCACACTGCTTGCATGTGCCCCACCACTGGCCATCGGAATACCCACAGTCCTCACAGACATAGACACTCCTACTCTTCCCCTTCTTCCTAACGCTGCCTCTAACACTACTACTCCCTATAACATCACCGTAGATTCTACTACCATGGTCTATACTGGATGAATTATATATGGGTTCTCCACCCGAATCAGCTTCTTTGACGTCACTTGTTTCTCGTGTGGTGGTTACACGGCCGCTGGTAGGGTCGTAAACAGTTTGCACGGTGGATATTCTCGTTGATTTTGTGTCAACAGGCGGCGGTGAATCAGGGAACGCGGACCAGCGGGCAGCGGCAGATTCGTCGGGAGACCTTGGGTGGGGAGTGGAATGGATTTTGCGAGGTAATTGAGGGTTATTATGGGACTTGCAGTTGATACGACGGCTGTGGTTCAAGAACGTAATGGTGTGGAGATTCTTGTAGGGGTGGAGGAATCGAAATGCACTCATGTTTGGAGCTTGCATAACAGGGGGAAGGGAGGGTTCTAAGTTGGGAATTAGGGTTCAACATGGGTTTTAGGACCCGGGGAACTACCAATCAATAATGTATTATTAAGAGGAGATGAGCGATACTAAAAGTAGCGGTGTCAACGGGCACGATAAGTGGCGCTATAGTTAGGGGTCGTACCCAGTGGCATGTCCCTTTTATATTATTAAAACTATGGTGATCTATCTTTTGAATTTAATAATGCATTGCCGGTCGATCGTCAATAAGGATGGTAATAGAATGGGTTCAGACTCAAACCCACCTCGTTGGGGTCGGTCTGGACCCGCTTCAATCGGGTTTGGAAGTGGTGCGGGGCAGGTCCTGGAATTGGCCGAACCCACCCCGGACCCGCCCCGCTATACATGTTTTTTTGAAAAAAAAAAATTGATTTTATTATATATTTTACTTCTTTGGTCGAACAATAAATTGTCATTATTTAATTTTATATCAAAATCCATGTGTTCATGTTAAAGAAGTTGGACATTTTGAAGGAACTAAGAGTAAATTAATAAATATTTAGTAGCTTAAAGATAGTTTTACAATGCTTATTATAAATATTTACTAGAGAAAACATGAAATTTAATCAAAAAACTCAACTTTTGTGCTTCAAAATTGATTCTAGCTAATTTTTTTTTTTAAAAATAAAAAATAAATAAAATCTTGAACCTGGGCTAGGCGGGTAAACCCGCCGGGTTCGCGGGTCTAAGCGGGGCGGGGCTGGTCTGGGTTTTATGTGTAGCGGGGGCGGGTCCTGGGATTGGTCAAACCCGTCTCAGACCCGCCCCGTTGACATTCCTAATCGTCAATACATAACGGTTAAAAGACGTAGAATGAAATCATACATTGTAGAGATATGTGTTCTATTAAAAGAGTGGTATGATGTTGATAGTCTATTATAAGATGTACGAGGACATTATGTATCTTCTAAAGAAAGAAAATGAAGAAATTGGTTATAATATTTTGTGATTTGGTTACTTTGTTATGTGAATGTAAATATGTAATTTATAGTTATTCAATTCATAGTCAATAAATTTGAATTTTCATTTATATTATGTCAAGCATTTATTATTCTATTATTCTTATATTTAAATTTTAATTTAATTAATATAAAGTATATTATTTTTTTAAAAATACAAAACATTGAAAAAAAATAAAAATTTAAATTGGTCGTGCCTAGACTAGGCATGTTTGGAAACTGCATGGCCCGTTTCCAAAACGTTCCGCACGATCGAGCCGGCACAACTCATTTGACATCACAAGATCAAGGATCATCATCCATTTTTTAAAAAAATCAAATGTTTGCATTTAGCAAAGTCTATAATTTTTTTATTTAATTTTTTTTTTCAATATTGTAAAAAAAATTTATTATATTTTTGAGGGCATAACGCATATTCGTATCATATATAAGATTTCATTTCCACTTCATTTTTATAAACATTGATTCTTTTGTACAGTTTTGCTCATTTTTTATTCTTTCTTTTCCAAAATTAAATACACCAAATAAGAAAAATTATTGGTAATAAAACAAATTTATATATTTTTTCGTTTGTTAATTTGAATCTTTTGATAGTTTTAATTATTTTAATTTAGTCACTTTTTTTTTATAAATGTTATATGATTTCTTTGGTTTAGTAAAATGTTGGTTTTAATATTTTGATTTTTCACAAAAATTCAGTTGGTTCGAATTTGATTCTTAACATTTTTACTTATATTGTATAGGATAGAAGGATACTGTTGTGATATATAAGTAAAATTGAATGATGCATCATAAATAATTATATAAATATTTGGCGTATAAATAATATTATCACAATAATTTTTAAAATTAATTATAAGTCACTTATTATTTGAAACGACATTCTATTGTCATAATATTATGATATCTATATTATATATATTGTATTATAAAGTATAAACCCTTTATAATAATTACTTTGGTGCGTTTTAAATAAACCAATATCAAATTACTTAAATGTCCAAACAAATTACTTGACTTTTCTTTATTAAGGGGCAAAAAAGTAAAACAAAAAAAACATCACATCTCTTCCTCCATGTTTCAAAACTGCTTCAGTTTTAAAAAAAAAAGAATCTCTTCATCAGTTTAAAAAAATTATAATATGATGCGCAAAGTATTACACATCAAATATAAAATATTTATTTATTACGTTACATACTCAATACGTGTGCGTCGGTAATTAATAAATGTTCGTAGATTTTTAAGTTCATATTATTTTATATGTTAAATTAAGTCAATGTTATAGTTGTGGAGGGTTTATTCGATCCTAGGGGGGGGACCACTGGTCCCCCCCCTTAAAATTTTATTTTTTTTTAAATTTTTTAAATTTAATATATTATAATAATTTAAATAAATATAAAAAATATCATTAATTTATCAAAATTATTATTTAATTTATTCAAAAATAAAATAATTAATTTCTAAATTGATGATATATTTGAAAAAAATTATTATTTAATTTAATGAAGTCAAAAATATATATTGTCTATAAGTAAACTAACCATCGAAGTATATTTTGTATATCAATATGTTATTGATTTTTTTTTTTTATTTATTTAATTTATCAAAAATAAAATAATTAATTTCTAAATTGATGATATATTTGATAGATATAAATTAATGAAGTCAAAAATATATTTTGTTTAATAAGTAAACTAACAATCGAAATATATTTCGTATATCAATATGTTATTGATTTTTCTTTTGTTTTGTTTGAGTGAAAAAATGTTTTATGTAGAATTTAATATATTATATAATTATGTAATTAAAATAAGTTTACAAACAATTGTCAAAAAATTATTAATATAATATCCATAATAATTACTATAATAATTAAGTATTTAAAGAATTAAGAGTGACTATATTATGTATTATCCCATTTATTAGATTGATTGGTATGTTTCAATTTGACTTCACTTGCATTTTTTGCCTAAAGACTATTTTTACAATCTTCTTACAAAATGACCAAATTTGTTTCATAAAAAATTGAGGACCAAGTAAGTTATCATGGTCAATATTTATTATCCCATTTTTTAAGGTTTTAAATTCTACATAAAGATCAAATTTTCACAAGATATATTAAATAATTATAAAAAATGTCATCAATTATTAAAATAAATTATTTAATTTATTTTAAATAAATGTCATAAATTTAAATTTTTAGTCAATCTTGGCAACTTTATTTTTTAAATAAATTAAATAATAATTTCTATCAAATATATCATCAATTTAGAAATTAATTATTTTATTTTTGATAAATTAAATAAATTTTTTGATAAATTAAATAATAATTTTGATAAATTAATGATATTTTTTATAATTATTTAAATTATTATAATATATTTAAATTATTATAATATATTAAAAATTTTAAAAAAAATAAAATTTTAAGGGGGGGGACCAGTGGTCCCCCCCCTAGGATCGAATAAACCCTTCTTCCGCATGTGAAAGTTACCTGTTCAGAATAATTAATTGAGGTTGAATGCTCATACGCAACAGTTTGTAACCCAGACGATTTGAATGTGAAACTGCAACTACTATTAAATTTCAAACTCAAAATATTCCCGATTCATTTTCTTCTCTCTCTAAGGATTATTGCTGCAAATCGATGCTGAAGAACGATTCCTTTTCCATTTCTAAGTAAGTCCTCTTATATTTGGTCAAGAATTGAGATTTCTTGTTAACTCAAATGGGGTTTTCAGATTATTTGTTTTTTGCAGACGGAGAGTGACGATGATGCAGCAAAAAGATTGTTTTTTTTTGTTGAAAATGGTGGCGAGAGAGAAAAGGGAAATTGCTTTGAGACCCGTACTTGTGAAATTTGGAGCGTGTTTGGCTATTTCTCTTGGTGGGATTCTTTATACCTTTTTTAGAAGTAAAGGAATTAAGCCTTCTAAATTAAAACCTTCACTGCCTTCTCCCGGTTAGATTTTTTTCAAGTTTTTGTTTTTAGTTTTTGTTTTCTATTCTTATTCCTTTCATATTCTTTTTTTTTTTATATAGCTAGAATTGATGGGTGTTTCCTGATTTTATTCCTCGTTTGTTTTTTTCATGGGGCATATTAATTTGATTTGCAGATAACGTCATCCTATCTGATTCAAGAAGAGAAAGTGATGGGTTCAGTGTTGGTGATTGTGCTTTGAAAAGGGTACTAGTTTACAAGTAACTTTCGTTCATCTCGGATCTAGCCGGGTTAAGCACGCTATTTATAGAAGGCTTGATCGTTGGGTTTTGTTGATGCTTGATCTTACAGTGGACTGATACTTGGAGTATTATTTTTGTGTTACTGCCTCTTCTGAGAGAGCTCTGGAGTTCAATAATACTGTACACCATGGATTACATTAATTTTCTCTTCTAGGTTAATGGAAGAAAGGACTGAATTGAGTTGAGGGACAATTGACTAATGTATTTTGAGTCCAAAAATATTTACATTTTTTGGAAAAATTTGAATGGTTTTTTTACTTGAGGGGTGGCTGATTACTTGAATCTGTTAGCTTTAACTGATTCGAATTTGGAACGATAATCTGTTTCACCCATAAAACTTTTCAATTTAAAATTAGTTTACTTTTAAAGCCACTACAGTGATAGCTTTCCCTGTTAGTGATGAACTTTTAAATTTGCGTAAATATGCAGAGCCAAGCTGATTAAACATATATGAATTTTCATTCACGGAGTAAACTGTTTTCATACTAGTTGACCTGATTTTGTGAATTTTCCAAATTTAAATCGGTTCTTGATTTTTACCTTTCAGGAGTCATCTCTTCCGGAGATTATTTTCTCAACCAATTTATCTCCAAGCGTTGAATATAGTGGAGATAGATATGGCTTTCTCTTGGCAGAGTCTAATGAACTTGTTAAAGAAAATGATTTGGATGTCACAGCCAGTTCGATTCCTCCACAGAAAAATCTTGAAACTCAAGTTCTTGATTTAGAATCCCCTCAGGAATTCAAATGCTCTGAACCTGATGAACACAGTAGAGAGATTAATAGCCTAAGGAACCAGGTTGAAATTCTTGAGGAAAGGGAGAGATACTTGGAGATTCAGTTGCTCGAGTATTACGGTCTTGAAGAGCAAGAAACTGCTGTCCATGAGCTACAAAACCGGCTAAGAATAAGCAACATGGAGACTAAACTTAATAACCTGAAGATCGAGTCATTGCTATCAGATAACAGAAGATTAGAAGCACAGGTTACTGATTTTGCTAAAGTGGTTACTGAGCTTGAAGCAGCAAAAGCTAAGATAAAGCTTCTAAGAAAGAAACTTAGATTCGAAGCCGAACAGAATAAGGAGCAAATTTTATCCCTTCAAGAAAGAGTGATGAAACTTCAGGATGAGGAAAAAAGGACTGTTGAAAATGGTCAAGATTCAGAAATGCAGAGACAGAAAGAGAGAGAATCAAAGGAGTTACAGGAGATGATGAAATCCAATCACAATTTGAAACTGGAAAATTCCGAATTGGCTCGAAAGTTGGAGTGCTTGCAAATGCTTGCCACATCTGCATTTGATAATGAAGAGGTAAATCTCCATTTACGTTTTTCTTTTCTTCAAAAGTGGATTACGAGTATTTTGTGCAAGTCTTATGTGATTTTTGCTATACCAGGCACAAGAACTTAAAGAAGAGAACCAGCGTCTACAAAAACAAAATAAAAGTTTGAGAGAGGAAATTGAGCAAGTCCAAGTTGATCGATGCACAGACATTGAAGAGCTTGTCTATCTCAGGTGGATAAATGCTTGCTTGCGGTATGAGTTGAGAAATTATCAGCCTTTCCCTGCTAAAACCGTTGCAAGGGACCTCGGCAAAACATTAAGCCCCAAATCAGAAGAGAAAGCCAAACAGCTCATTCTTGAATATGCATGTAATGAAGGTTCTGATTTGACAGATTTTGATCCTTTTCAGTGGTCAACTTTCCAGGCTTCACTTACAGATTCTGGCGATCCCGACGATTCTTTGTCAGCAAATACGACACCCTATGTAAGCAAAACGAAATTTTTTGCCAAGTTGATGAAGGTATTGCGAGGCAAAGACAGTGGTCATCATAGGCAGACATGTATACCTGTAGATTATGTTTTAGATAGTTACTCCAGCGACTCTCATTCAGTAACTTCTGATGGATTCTACAAGACATTGCGGACTCCATTGGGGGAGTCATCTCGCGTTTCACTCAAGCTCCAAAGATCCTATTCCCGAGGTCACAAGAGTGTTATTACCGGGGAAAGCTGCAACTCTTCTCGAAGAACCAGTGAGGATGGCTCGTTGAATACACTTAAACAAATCAACTCGGAAGATATCAATGGCTTTTCATTAGGGATTCATTCTCATCAAGATGTTCAAAATGCGGCAAAAACTGAATTGGTAAAATATGCAGAAGCTTTGAAAAATTCACGCATGAAATCATCATTTCATCGTAGATCAGCCCCATTTAACTCCTTTTGACATTCTATGGATCCATTATAACATACGTGAAGGGCTTTCTTGTGTCAAGAATGTTACAGTTCGTTAGTTTCAAATGTATAATAACATTTGTACATATATATACAAGCGAGCACTCTGTTTTACTATGTTGGTCTCGAATATTTGAAAAACAACAATAAGAATCAAGTTTTTATCCCACTAAATGAGGTCGGCTATATGGATCCTCCCACGCCATTGTGATTTATTCCCTACTAAATCCTTGTCTCTATTTAAATGAATTATATCATATTGTCTCTCTCTTCCTTGGTTAATGCGTGTATTATCATGGTCTGACATCGCCTAACTAGAATAATTACTTGGTCGCCTAAGTATATATTCATATAATCTTAACCATGTCTCTATAAGTTTCTCGTGAATAAACGCAATCTAAATTTCTCACTAATGTTCTCATTTTTTATCTTGTTCATTATTGTATGTTCGCATATTCACCTTAACATCTTTATCTCGGTGACTCTCATTTTTTAATCAACATTTAGTGAGAAATAACATAGTAAGTCTAACTTTCGTTTTGTAAAATTTTCTTTAAACCTTAAAGATACCTCATGATCACGAGTAACACTTGACGCAATCATACTTCAATCATCCTGCTTGTACTATGTAATATATTTCTATCAACATCCCATTTTTGTACTATGTAATATATTTCTATCAACACCTCCGTCCTTTTTGCAAAAAATAATCCTAGATACTTAAAGCTCTCATTTACAAGTAACTTTACATTTTCTATTTTAATCATTCTGTAATTATGTCTCATAGTGCTAAACTTAATGCATGTATTTTGTTTTTTCTTACTCTGGTAAACCTAAAATCTTTTACTTTCCAATGTTTCTCGCCAAGTTTCAAGCTTAACATTTACCTACACAACACAAAATCATTTGCAAGCAACATGGTAATGTGTTTTGGATGTATCCAATCCGTACAGTAAGATAATCCATGTTGGGTGGTTAAGTTTTCTAAAAAGATGACCTTGTAATCTTTACAACTTTTTCTCTCTTCAAGAAAAATTGTATCGGTTCTACACATTTTGGGCTGATACTCTTATCTTCCGTGGAGATATCTATACTATCTATACTATATTATAAAACATGAGGATAGTAGAGTAACTACATTGGTGAAGTTTTTTTCATAATTTCAATATTGCCCTCATATTATGTTATGCCAATCCATGAATACCCTCACATACAAAAAACAAATTATCAATGTAAAATAAAAAACACAAGTTTCATTGATAATTTAAAAATATAAATAATATAAATAAATATAAAACAAAAAACTATTATATTTTATAATCAAATAAATAAAAGACAAAAAAATTAGTAAAAATAAAGTAGTTTTTATAAATATTTATAGTAATAAAAAATATATTATATAAAATAACAGATTGTATGTGTACACAACGCATGCAAGAGTCGCTAGTATATATTTTCTTCATTGATTGTGCTCAGGGACGAATCTAGGATTTTGATCAAGGGATGACAAAAATTAAACCAAAAGTTCATGATAAACACCCGAGTATAAAGACTGTAGGTAAACCCATTAGGTAAATAATTACAATCAATTATTTCAAGAAAGTGACTTGCTAGATGTCAAGAAATAATACACTTATCGAGTTTAATTGTAATAATACAATTATTACAATGCCCGATTAATTGATATTTAAAGAATTGACTTGCTCAATTTCAAGAAAGGCAATAGCAGATTCTTTACATGTTTAAGATATACATTTTTTTCTGTGAGAGTTATAAGAGTGTTGAGGTGGTAAGAGATTACTTTGTAGTGATTTGTATTTTGGTAATTATTACTAAATAGCTGCAACAAAAAGTATAATAACAAATATTTTGAGAGGGGACAGTTGCCCCCTCTCAGCTACACGTACATTCGTACCTGATTGTGCTACTTGTGTAATTAAAAAAGAATAAATAAAATAAATTACTATTCCAAATATATTTTTTAAAAATACCCCTTTAAAAAGAGGAAGATAAAATAATTTCCCTCGAATATTCTTATCTAATTAATATTAACATTTAAAAGTTTTATTAAATACAATTGTAAAATAAATAATAAAATCTATGTAAATAATTTCAACTGTTTAGCATTTATAATAAAAAATAAAAAAAAAGGCTTTCAATTTAGAAAAAAATGGTAAATTCCGCAACCGCCAAATAAACTGAAACTGATAGTAGACAGTTATAACTAACTGATACGAAATGAAGAGTAATTTATAACCACAAAGACTCACATTTCCCAATTTACGATCCGATTCTCACTTCTCTCGAAAAAGTGTTTTTTCTTGATTCTTCAAGAAAGTAAAGAACAATGGCGGATGAGCCACAGAGGGCGTCACTGTACGTGGGTGATCTGCACCCGGACGTTTCAGAAAAAGAACTCGAAGAAACTTTTGGAATTGTCGGACAACTGGTTTCTGTCCGTCTCTGCCGCGACAAGATCTCTCGCAAATCCCTATGCTATGCTTTCGTCAACTTCTGCTTTCGTATTGATGGTATAATATTTACTTACGGATTCACTTCTTTGTGTTTATATGTAGATGATTGGTCAGAGATTGTTTTCTTGTATGATGATTTCGGTTTCTTTAAAATGTTGCGAACGATGGGGTTAATTTTGATTTAATATAATGTATTTGTGTATATATATGAGTTAGGAAATTTATTTCTTTGAAATGTGGTCAGAGATTGAAGCCAAGTAGGATGGTTGGTCGAGTGGAGAAAAAAAAAAGAATTGAACTTGATATCTTCTCTGGAGATATCCATTTTCCTGAAGAGAGAAATAAAATATCCTGACATAGTGGCTTTTTGATGCCACCAGGAGCAGAAAAAATGGATCTATGTTCAACGGATCACAAGTTTTTTTCTTCTTATTTGGCTGTTTTTGGTTTGATATTCTTGATATTGATTCAATGTGGTTGCACGATCGTATTCTCATTCAACTTTGATTTGATTTTTTCTCATTCATTTTCCAACAGCTTGTACAGCTCTAAACCGCCTTAACTACACTGAATTGAGGGGTAAACCTATGAGGATTATGTGGTGTGAAAGAGAAACGATTTCAAGAAAAATGGGTATCGGGAACCTCTTTGTCAAGAATCTTGACCCTTCGATCACCAGTGCTCGATTGCAAGAAATTTTCTCCGAGCATGGAACCGTAATTTCTTGCAAGGTTGCTGAGGAAAATGGGAAGAGTAAGGGCTATGGTTTTGTTCAATTTGATTCCGAGGACTCGGCCATGATAGCTATCGATGCTGTCCATGGAACTATGCAAGATGGCAAGAAACTGTGAGTCTGTTATCTCCTGTCATTTGTTTATTGTTTTTTTGAATGTTTTTATTACATGTTTGAATTTGTAATGTCTGTATCAGATCTGTTTCCAAATTCGTCAGAAAGAGTGAGAGGAACAATGCAGAACCAGTTTTCACGAATCTTTATGTGAAAAATCTAGATGAAGACATCACAGATGATCTCCTCAAGAACAAGTTTTCAGCATTAGGTAACATCTGTAGTGCGGTTATAATGAAGGATGAGAAGGGGAAATCAAAAGGGTTCGGATTTGTTAATTTCAATTCGCATGAAGAGGCCAAGAAAGCAATGGAGGCTCTGAATGGTGAACTGTTTGGTAAAGATCCCTTTTCTTCTAAATAAGAGGCATTTTAATTGGGGAAATTATTATTAAAAATGCAATACTTTCTGTGATTCAGGATCAAAAAAACTGTTTGTGGGTAGGGCTCAGAAGAAAGATGAAAGGGAAGAAACTTTAAGGCAAATATATGGAGAAAAGTGCACCATTTCCACTAGGGAATTCTCAAAGAATTCGAATCTGTACGTCAAGAATCTTGATGTATCTGTTGATGACAAAAAATTGAAACAGATCTTCTGTGCTCATGGAAGAGTAATCTCAGCAAAGGTGATCCGACACGCTGATGGAACTAGAAAAGGATTTGGATTTGTACACTATTCGAATCCAGAGGACGCAAATAAAGCTTTGCGTTCACTAAACGGTATAAGAATACCATCGTTTTTCTTCAATTGTTTATTTGATGGTAATTATATTTTCCATGTGTAATTTAATTAAATTTGGTTATCATATAGGGACTTGTGTAGCAGGACAGACTCTGTACGTGGCCATGGCTCGGCCAAGAGAACAACAAACTCGAGCCAGCCTGCCACTTTACACCTCAGACTGGAATATCCTTGCACATAGAATACAGCCACCACATTGCAACTCCCCAAACTCTTATTTTTCGATTCCTACCCCAAAGCTGAGTCCATGCCATCCTGTCTTGTACCCGAACTTTGTTACACCTTTTAGATCATTTTATCCTTTTGGAGCTATGAACTTTCAAGAGATCTTCTCACCATATGTAAGTAGATCACACTCAGAAAAAATTTAGTTTTGCTGGAATTTGCACGTCCTTAACTTTTGTTTTTTTGTTTTTTTTTTTTGGGTGCAGCCTGTGCAATTTGCAACCTCTGGTGGGTGTAAAGACAATCAGGATCATGGAACAAGAAAGGATCAAATACCACATAGGATATTGGTACACAAGACCACTGCTGGAGATGCAGAAAAATCCTGGAAAGGATGTAGTCCTATGATGCCAGAGATGAACAAGAAATGGCCTGGATTTATGCAATCCCCCCACTTTTTTGCTAGATCATATCCGGATATGCATGGAAAAAGGCCCGGTTTCATGCATAACCCTCTTGTCCAATAAAGTCCTTGGCATCACAGATTCAAGAAGCAGTTCAAATTTGGATAGGAAGTACAAAAGGAATTGTTTCAGATGATTTTGATTACTGATTCTTTCTGCAAGCTTGCACTCTACTATTTTCTTGGAACCACCTTTTTTCTCCAGTCGAAACTAGCTCGTATCATGTTTTTCGTATTCTAACAAACAAAACCCGTGTTCCATGTGCAATGCATCCAAATTGATGAAATATGGCAGTGGATTTTTGTTCACTGGTAGGATATCTTGTGTGCTGCTGTGCCATTTTTATTTTCAGAGCGTAGCCATGAAAAGTTTCATGCAAGATTTTGTTGCAAGTCCAAGCTAATATGGTTAGCTATAAGGGAACCATAATGACAGCAAAAATCAAGAAGCCACATCAAGTTATGTTGGCTAAAGCAACAATGAAACTTATAGTAAGAGGAAAATCCGTCGACTTTCAAAATCGTGAGGGTTCAAGTCCCTAAAGAACTGCACTCTTAGCCGCTTGTGCCTAACCCTAGACTCACTTCGCTTGCCTCCTTATCTAATCCATGTATTTGTATTTCTTTGAAAACCAGATCCGGGTTGTTTGATAGAATCGGCTTCGGGCTTGTATGACAACCCCTCGTCCCCCTGCTCGACGGGTGGGTCTTGCAGTCAAAAGTTTAAATTAACAAAACGTAAATAAAAAAATATCATAAATGAAATTTGAATTTTGTTTATCAAATTAATGAATGCTTATAAGCACTTGATATAATATTGCTGTTTGAAATAATTATATACTCTTCATTCCTTGACTTCTCAAGGTCTATCCGAATGGACCTGAGGATCCAAGGGAAACACACAGCTTGAAGTGGATAAGAGCTGCAACAGTCGCAAACAGAGAGAACCCCTCTGCCTATAAAATATAGGTTTCAAATGCAGTGGGGGAGAGAAGGTGTATTTAAAATCATACATGATTTTAAATAGGAAAAATATGAGCTTAGAGGAGGAAAATAAAAAAAAACCTTTTTTTTTTAAGAGGGAACCCGCCGGCTCGCGATCTTGTTGAGCCGTCTCGAATAATATTCGATTCGAATTCGAAATTATCGAACTCGAACATGTTCGAACTTTTTTCGAGCCGAACTCGAGCCCAATTTATTTTGTTCGATAGTTCACGAGTCGCTCGCGAACTTTAATAATATTATTAATATAATATAATTATATATTAAATAAATAAATTTTGAGCCTTTCGAGTATTTGTTTCGAGCAATAGTTCGAATAACTCATGAAAATGTTCGATTTGTTCGAGCCGAACTTGAACTCGAGCCGAAGTCGAGCTAAAATTTTTATACTGTTCGAACTTCGAATCGAACTCGAATATACCTATTTCGAGCCGCCGAATTCGAACATTAAAATTTTCTACATATTCGGTTCGATTCGGTTCGTTTACACCCCTAGTGCAAACCACGCCAACCACACTAGGTAAGCCCGGTGTGACTATCTCAGACCGAGAAAGTATTGATAGTGGGAATCAAACTCATAACCTTATGATCATAATTTCAATATACTCTACCAACTCGGACACCTATTTCGAGGCAAAATAAAGAACCTTTAGGACTAGGAGAAGATGTTTCATTATTTCATATCTATTTTGGTGTAGCAGGTAAACATTGAGAAAATGAATACACTGATACACAATACAAAATATCACGGGCCATGCTTAACTACATTAAATCACAAATTAATGGTCTCTTATTCAAATTTTAAGCTTCTTGACCTCTCAGCACAAGCAATTCATCTGGCTTAAGCATTCAACTCAAAATATATTCGAACATATTCGAGTTCGATTATTTAAAATACAACTCGATCTAACTCGAAAACCTCCCCACCAGAATCTCTTCATCCTCTATCCTACAGATCATGGTTCCACAGGGCAGGCGCACATGCAACAAACTGGATTATTGGGTTGGCAACAAGCACAAGGACCACATTTCTCTTCTTTAAAACCCATTTCTGCAATAAAATTCAATAATATTGTTAATAATGAAACAATATTTACATATATATTTATAATTAATGGATTAATTATATATACCTTGGTAACTCAATCGAGCCGCGTCGCATGTCATTAAAGTGGGAGAAACTACGCATAGTATGATCAGAAAAGTTACCAAAACAGTGCTCTTGCTAGTGTTGATTGCCATTCTTTTGATATAATTGCAGAATGTTTAGACCCACACATATATAGTCTTGAAGTTCTTATTATAATAATAGGAAAATGTTAACTGCTACCGATTATTTATATATTTCTAGTGATGAAAATCTGAACTTTCTACAAGTCTGACCTTAGGTGATAATTTTTAATATTCAGTAGTTGAATAAATTGTAATTTTGATAATAATAAAAAAGCATGGCTTAGCTAGCTTTATATTATCAATTAATTAACAAATGTACCTACCTAACTTGTAGTAATGATTCATTAAATTTCTTGACCCTATGGATAAACTATGCACATCTGGCAATAAGGGTTGAATTATTGATACATTGCTTATTTTATGGAAACTCTTTGTTGCTCGTGAGTTTGTGTCTTACGTGATAGACCTAGTCATATATAAGATATATTTTCATCAAACATTGGAAATATACCCCATAGTAGATAGTTGGATATATCACATGGGTCACTACTTCATGAAATAACCAAGAACACTTATATTTTATGCCATCATATCTCAAGTGACTTTTAATTACTTAAAACCGATGATCTGGGCAAAAACAAAGGGTTGACTTTATGGATCCATTGTTTATTTTAGCATTTAGAATATTTTTATGACAAATTTATCTGAATAATTATATATACATCCCTTGTAATAACATCTTATCTAGTTTCCCAAACAATTATATCTACATACCTTATAATAACGTTGATACTACTTTGTAAAATATATAATAAAAATTACAATTATTTCTCGTATGTATCTGTAGTGACTTATGGGGAATTACATGGAGGTATATGTTGAGAAACATACTGCAAATAAATCTGGGGAAAAAAATGTTTGCATCAAAGCATAAGGAGATGAAAATTTTATTCACATATGTACATTTTTTAAACTTTTATTTTATTTAAGTATTTTTTGCTTACCAAAATGCCACTGATTAAATCATTAACCTAATTAGGGTTTTGACTCATGAAATATATCACCTCACTCTCTTTCCTCTCCACATCCACCACTTCTCCAATCTTCACCAGCCTGACGCCGACGTCTTCACAAGCCGCCGCCGACGTCTTCACAATCCGCCGCCGTTATGTTCACCAGCCGCACAACCTTTATGTGTGCGTGTGCACAGAATGTGTGTGTGTATATATATATACTATGTTTGTTGTTTTTTGAGATTTTTTAGTTGTGATTCATTGGTGTCCGCAGTTGATTGCTCATTTTCAAAATTTACAACCTGACAGCAAGATATTATAACAAAGAAGATGACCCAGAGAAAAAGTAACTGGTGCACGAAATATTATATTGGTACACGAAAATATAATACTGATGCATGAAAATAGAACACTTGTGCGCGAAATCTGTGTTAATTAACTAATGCACAAAATTTGCAAAAAAAAACAACTGGTGCACGAAATTAAATGGTTGTGCATCACTTACTTAATTGTATGGTTCGTGCATCACCAAATTGGGATTATGGTTTGTGCATCACCCATTTGCGATTATGGTTCGTGTATCACATACTTTTTCTGCGTTTCATGCACCAGTTACTGATTTTAATTTTCATGCATCAATTAGTGATTTTCAATTTTTGTGAATCATTTACTGATTTTCAATTTTTGTGCAGTAGTTACTGATTTTCAATTTTCGTGCATCACTGATTTTAAATTTTCACAAAATCTTGAACACACACTGAAGGTGCAAAAACATGCACTGGACCACATCACATAAAATTGTTCCGTTCGTCACCATCCGACCTTTGTTCACAATATACAAAAATGTTCACAATTCATTTGCCACTGTGAGTCGCCGTGAAATCGCCGAAATTTGATCTGGCAGGGGCGAAATCATGACCTGGGGTTTTCAACTCTTAGATTCGATATCTTCGATTTATTCATGAATTGATCCAAGCCCAAAACACTGTTTAGCTTGCCCTCACTATGGCCGTACATTTGAGACCAGCCGCTGTCCATCTCGTCGCCGATAGTCTGATACCTTAGGTCATACGATTTGGTAACGGTTAGGTTTTGAAACAAGAGTGAAGGCTGAAACTATGAGTGATAAAGATTAAGTGTACAATTGTAATTTTAACTTTAAATAGACTTAAGTGATTGAATAATTTTTTCGCTAATTAAGATGAATTAAGTTTTATGAGAGTGTACCCACTTGATTTTTTACCACTTTTTAATTACTTAAATCGACAGTTGAAATATTGGACCAAGTCCATGCTTCCTTTTCAGTTATATTCCTTTTGAACAAGGGTGCAAGTGTGCAAAATTCAATTATTATCATTAAATTAAATATTAAAATAAATATTAAACTACATTTACTCACTGCAAATTGAAACCAAGTCTCGACATAACCCTTGAGACTTGTATTAAAGACGATCTTACGTGATCTATTTCCTTAACTAAATCTTTGTATATCATCCTCAAGATTGTATCATATCCCACACAATATTCTAGATAGCTTAATTAAGGGAGATTTATACTTATCTCCAATACTTTGACTATCTATAAATTGTTCTGATTGTTAATGAAATAAGTTGAGAGCTTAAAATATATTTCCTCTATATGGTATCAGCCAATCGGTCCTATCAACCCACCAAATCCTAATACACAACATCTCTTCTTAACCCCAGCCGTCGACTACTGCTAGGAGTGCTTATCGGACCGGGTCGATCCCGACCCAGTCCGAAACCGGACCGGTTAGTCTGGTCCGGTTCCGGAACGGGACTAACCGGTTCCGGTCAGCCCCGGAACCGGTATCAAACCGGTCCGGGTCGGTTCCTTTAATCCAAACCGGTAGCACCACCGGTTCCGGTGCTACCGGTTTGGAACCGGTTCCGGAACCTGTGAGATTTAAAAAAAAAAAAATTTATTTATTTTTTTTATTCAGCATGGCAACGGCTTGCAACGGCTATAAAGCCGTTGCCAACGTTCAGTTTATTTTTTTTTAATTTAAATTTTTTAAAAAAAAATCTATAAATATGAGCATTTTTTTCATTCTTTTCCTCACAATTCATTCTTCTCACAATCCATTCTTCTCACAATTCTATACTTCAATATCATATTTTCCTCTCAATTGTGCTATCTACAATTTATATATAATAATGGCATCTTCATCTAGCAGCGGCACTGGTCGTAGCCGGGGGTCGTAGTCGGGGTCTCGTCCCGGGTCGTCTATCACTGAGTTCATCTTCGGCAATGAATTTGCCTGTACCAATACCTGAGTTAAATGAAAGTTATGATATTTTTGCTGACCTCAATGTTGGTGGTTCCTCTATGAATAGAAGAGATGTGGCGGTTGATGAATTCGTAAACCATTATGACGAGCAAGAAGAAGAGAACGCAAAAACAATACTTATCAATTATGAAGAGTTCTAAACAGCCATATTTTTTTATTTTGATTTGTTAATTGACATCTCTTCACAATTATTTGTATGCATCTATATTATGAAATGAGGAAGAAATATAATGAATTTGTGATGAATATTGGGGAAACATTTACAACATTAAATAAAAAATAAATAAAACTTTTTGAATTTTTTTTAAAAAAAAATACGCAAAAAATAAATAAATAAATAAATCGGACCGAATCGGCCCGGAATCGGTTGAGACCGAAACCATGACCGATCTGGTTCCTTAACGGACCGGACCGGTTCCGTCCTTAACAGGCCCGAAACCGGCCGGTTCCAGTCCGGTCCGAACCGAACCGGGTCAAGCCAATAAGCACCATCTACTGCCTTCAATGGCTTCCTTATTCACCACCGAAGACATCACTAGTGAAAAAAATCGTAACCCTCTACCCCCATTACCCATAACTGCACACCAACATCTCCCAGTTTAGTTGACTGCCTCAAATTTTTCTTTGTGGAGAGCACAAATCTTGCTCTCCTCAATGGTTACACTCTCATCAGTTTCATAGATGGGCGAATAAAACCACCACCCACGGAATCGGTTGATGCTCCGTCACCTGCATTCTCCAATTGGTTTCAACAGGACCAACTCATTTTGTCAGCTCGTTTTGGTTCGCTACCACAGAAATCCTTCCGTAAGTAGCCTCAGCCACGTCGTCGGCCGATGCATGGGCTGTTTTCACACGCCTTTTTGCCAACCGTTCCCACACACCGGCCATGAAATTGAAAAGCGATCTCTCTCGTGCAACTCTTGGCTCTCAATCGGTCACCACATTTTTACAATCAATTAAGTCCAAATCTGATGAGCTTTCCATCATTGACAAGCCACTGTTCGATGATGATTTAACTCTTTACATTAAATGGCTTGGGCTCAAACTACCGCGAGATTGCCGCATCCATCCGTGTGCGCGAATCTTCCTTTGTTTTCGAGGAATTACATGATCTCCTTGTTGCTCATGGGGATTATTTAAAACGTCTTGACTCGGCCTCCACTTTTATCGTGGCCACCGCCAACACTGTTGTCCCAGCCACAAAGTCCAACCCTCGCTCGCAGCTTCCCGGTGGTGGCTCTTCAAACCGCCGAGGCTTTTAAACCCAGCAGCGCCGTGGCTATTGAACAATTATCGTGGCCATGGTCCTGGAAAAGGCAACACCTACCAGCCATCTTACACTCCTAATTTTTCCAGTGGCTCTCGCCATGCCGTAATCTGTCAGCTTTGTGGCATCCTGGGCCATATTGCACCTTACTGTCGCAAATTGCAGCCTTCGGCCAACCATGCACAAATCCCTCCGATTTTTCAACCTAAGATCTCTTGGTTAGTCGACCCTGGTGCCTCTCACAACCTCACTGCTGAACTTCAGAATCTCTCAGTCCACTCAGAGTATGATGGCACCGAGGAGGTTTATATCGCTGATGGTACTGGCTTACCAATTACTCATATTGATACCTCCATTTTGCGCTTCCCTGCTCGTAATTTTATTTATCTGATGTCCTATGTGTTCCTCATGCTCGGCAAAATTTATTATCGGTCCATCAGTTCACAAAGGCTAATGGTGTTTTCCTTGAATTTTATCCAACTCACTTCTATATTAAGGATCAGGTCACGAGGGCGACTCTTCACAAAGGTTGTGTAGAAACTGCGTTTACCACATCCAGTCTCTGGCTTGCTACTCCTCACCGTCGGCGTCCTCAGCTCTCGTCGGTAGCCGGGCTTCTTCATCACTTTGGCATGCTGTATTAGGGCATCCGTCATCTCGGACTTACATTTTTATTATTTCGCACTTTACCTATTGTTAAAGGTTCAAACAATGTTGCGCACAAGTCATGTGACTCATGCCTTATTAATAAATCTCATCAGTTACCTTTTGTTGCATCATCTCTTATTAGTTTACATCCGCTCCATTATGTGTATGTTGATGTTTGTTTGGGGTCCGGCTCCAACTACCGCTCTCGAGGGTTTTCACTATTATTTTCTGCTAGTGGATCATATACTAAATATTGTTGGTATTATCCAATGACACGAAAATTAGATGTATCCACTTTATTCCCACAATTCCAGAGGCTTGTTGAAAAACTGTTTGGCCAGCCATTTAAAAATTTATGCAGTGATAATGGTGGAGAATTTTTGGCTTTACGACTATATCTCTCTTCTCAGGGCATTAGCTGGTTAACCACTGCCCACATACTCCTCAACAAAATGGCGTCATCGACACATTGTGGCTACTAGCCGCACCCTTATTCATCATGCTTTGCTACCTCTCACTCTTTGGAACTATGCCTTTAACACCGCTGTCTATTTGATCAATCGGATGCCGACTCTTGTTCTTCATAACAAGAGTCCTTTTGAGGTTTTATTCTCACGCCCGCCTGATTACCTCAAATTACGGACTTTTGGTTGCCTATGTTATTGTTGAGCCTTAAACGCATGGTTGCGTTTAATGCGTTAAATTATCCCCGGTTAATCTTTGAGTTTTGATGATCAACAAAACTTGCATTTGTTATACTAATATGTCTACTTAGTGTACATGGTTATATTGATAAATTGGTTGGGAAGACCAATGGAAGAGAACCCAAGTTATACAATAACATATGCGAGTTCATAGGACAAGTGGTGATTTTTATCAAGGAATCTATTGAGCTTGGACGAGAAGGAATGACATCTATGAACAACCAATTTAAGTGTTCGACATGTGTGGAATGATGTTGGAACAATTTCTTATGATGGGATGAAGACCCACAAACCAATGGTCCGTTGGTGGGCAAATTCGTATAGAAGCCAATTGGAGCGCAGTGCAATGTTTTGATTATATCTCTTGGCTCGATGCTCCGAACAAGGTGAATCCAAAGAGGTTGGAAAGCAAACTCAATATGCTAGATTTCATATTCGAACATCTCAGTCCAATTCGGATTGCATCATGGAGCAAAATTTCATGGAAGTCATAACAAGTGCAGATTGTAGCAAGGTTTGAGCGACTGTAGCATTTTGGGCAAAACTTCTTCATACCTTAATGAAATGCAATGAACTTTTGTACACACCTAGATAAGAGGAAGATCTACAACTTTCATGTTTACCACTTTTCCCGGAAATGAGCTTAAGATGGTCGAATAGTGCAAAGTTTGAGAGTGCTGAAATCTGGCAGATCACCTCAGGCGATCCGGGCCATCACCTCAGGCGATCCGAGCCATGTTGCGCACCATCGACTGAAGCGATGGCACGGTGGACACGCTGGCGATCCGATCGCCCCAGGCGATGGTCAACCTCGCCCCAGGCGATCCAGAATGCTTCCTAGGCCATTTTTTTTGAGGGCGATCGCCCCAGGCGATGCACGGAACGCCCGAGGCGATCCAGAACTTCACCTACGGCCTTGTTTATCATTGATGATCGCCCCAGGCGATGGGGAGATCGCCCGAGGCGATCTGGGCCAGATTTGACCATTAAAGGGTGGCGATGGGTGATCGCCCGAGGCGATCGAGGCGTGATTCAAGCCTTATGTGTAGCAACGGCTAGTAGGAGCTTTGGGGGCCTCCTACACTATAAATATGGATCTTTTGGAGCTTTTTGAAGGCAAGAAACAAGACTATAAACTACAAGAAAGCCTTGATCAATTCAAATTACTTTAGCATTGCAAACTTCATACATTTGTGTGTATTGGAGTTTGTAATTCATTTCTTGTTGTGTGAGTTTTGATTCTTCGTATTGGTACACCTTCAAGGTGTTTGATTGAGTTTCTTGTAAAGGTCCTCCAACACCAAAGCAAGTTGGAAAATTGTAAAGTCGCCAACAAGTAAAGTTGGTGCATGTGTTGTGGCTATCCTTGGATCCCTTAAGGCCAAGAAGACTCGTGAAGAGTGTTGGTAGCTCGTGAAGAGCTTTGTGTACTCGTGAAGAGTATTGTGCTCGGGAAGAGCTTTGTAAACTCGGGAAGAGTTGGGTTGTGGCTAACTTGGAGCCCTCAAGGCCAAGATCATTTATTCTAGTGGAACCTCGGTTGGAGGTTATCTAACCGGGAAGAGGAGACGTAGGCGATTCATCGCCGAACTTCTATAACAAATCCTTTTGTTATTTATTGCTTTATTTTTCATTACGTATTTATTTATTTATTCTTTTTATTTATCGATTGACTAAAGGCTTCCGCAAGCGCAAAACTCTTTTATTTTTCAAACTCATTTTAAAAAGCTAAAGTAGCCAAGGAATCTCATTCACCCCCCCCTCTTCGATTCCAACAAGTGGTATCAGAGCCATTTGATTTTTGTTTTAAATCAAAAATTTTATATGGCTAATCTAGCAAATGAGTTTGCTCAAGGTCAATCGACAAATCGCCCTCCGCTTTTCACGGGTGATAACTACGGTTATTGGAAGAATAGAATTTCTCTATACATCCAATCCGTAGATTATGATCTATGGAAAATCATAGTGAAAGGTCCACATGTTCCTTTAAAGGAAGTTGGGGGAATTAGTGTTCCCAAAGAAATGGACGATTTCAATAGAGCGGATATGATATTAATTTCACAAAATGCTAAAGCGATTAATATTTTGCATTGTGCCTTAGATATGAAGGAGTACAACCGGATCTCGATGTGCTCAACGGCTAAGGAGATATGGGACAAATTGCAAATTTGTCATGAAGGAACCAACCAAGTGAAGGAGACCAAGATTGATCTCCTACAACTCAAATATGAGACATTTGAGATGGAGTCCGGAGAAGAGGTGGATTCCATGTTTAGGAGGCTCGCCCTAATTATCAACGAGCTTGCTCAACTTGGAGAGAAGTATCCTCCAAAGCAAATATGGAGGAGAGCACTAAGAGCCTTACCAAAGGAATGGGATGCCAAGAGGACGGCCATCATCGAGTCCAACAAAGGGGAGAACGCATCTTATGATCTTGATGAGCTCCATGGCACATTGGTGACTCATGAGCTTGAAGTTGCCACAAGAAGAAAAGTAAAGGAGGAGGATAGATCCAAAAGAAATGGGATCGCTTTGGTTGGAAGGAAAGACCATTCCGATGATGAAGAAGATGATGATGATAAAGAGTTGATGTTGCTCACAAAGAAGTTCAAGAAGCTCTTCAACAAACATAGCAAGTCAAAGACCTCAAATGCTACCAAACAAGAATCCAAACATGAGGTAACTTGTTATAATTGTCAAGAAAAAGGCCATTATTCTAACAAATGTCCAAGGAAGAAGAATGAGGACAAAGGCAAGAAGAAGGCGTTTATAGCCACATGGAGTGATAGCGACTCCGATGAAGAAGAAGCCACCAATCTTTGTTTAATATCTCTTGGAGATGAAGGAGATGAAAGCGACGATGAGGTACCTTCATTTGATGAACTTTTAGAGTCTTATAATGAACTTATTGATGCTCTTGGCAAAACCAAGATGAGTAACAAATTACTCAAACTTGAGATTGCTAAGAAAGATGAAGAAAATAATTCATTGAAAAATGAATTAAATTCTTTAAAGATATCATTTTGCAAATTTAGTGAAAGTAGTAAAAAGATGAATGAATTGCTTGGCTTGCAACGTTGTAGCTTTGACAAAGTTGGGTTAGGCTACTCAAGCAAATCAAAAACCTTTTCTAGCTTGTTGGCCAAACCAAAGCACAATTCTCCTACTTGTACTTATTGTTGCAAAGATGGTCATATTAAGAATAAATGTAGGTTTGCTAGAATCCAATACCAACCTAATAAGAGGTGGAAATGGATTTCAAAAGTGCCTTTGAAAGTTAACCCTCAAGGACCCAAAAATCAAATGGGTACCAAAGTTCCTCCTATTGTAAATTTATCTTGTAGGAACAAAAATGGAATGGAGGATGAAGGGCCAAGCAACTCAAAGGAGGAGTTTGTATTATTCACCACTATAGAAGAGGCTCGAGGCGTTGATTCAAGCCTTATGTGTAGCAACGGCTAGTAGGAGCTTTGGGGGCCTCCTACACTATAAATATGGATCTTTTGGAGCTTTTTGAAGGCAAGAAACAAGACATAAACTACAAGAAAGCCTTGATCAATTCAAATTACTTTAGCATTGCAAACTTCATACATTTGTGTGTATTGGAGTTTGTAATTCATTTCTTGTTGTGTGAGTTTTGATTCTTCGTATTGGTACACCTTGAAGGTGTTTGATTGAGTTTCTTGTAAATGTCCTTCAACACCAAAGCAAGTTGGAAAATTGTAAAGTCGCCAACAAGAAAAGTTGGTGCATGTGTTGTGGCTATCCTTGGAGCCCTTAAGGCCAAGAAGACTCGTGAAGAGTGTTGGTAGCTCGTGAAGAGTATTGTGCTCGGGAAGAGCTTTGTAAACTCGGGAAGAGTTGGGTTGTGGTTAACTTGGAGCCCTCAAGGCCAAGATCATTTATTCTAGTGGAACCTCGGTTGGAGGTTATCTAACCGGGAAGAGGAGACGTAGGCGATTCATCGCCGAACTTCTATAACAAATCCTTTTGTTATTTATTGCTTTATTTTTCATTACGCATTTATTTATTTATTCTTTTTATTTATCGATTGACTAAAGGCTTCCGCAAGCGCAAAACTCTTTTATTTTTCAAACTCATTTTAAAAAGCTAAAGTAGCCAAGGAATCTCATTCAACCCCCCCCCTCTCTTCGATTCCAACAGTTATCCTTGGATACGGCCCTACACTCGAAGCAATATGGAGTCTCGTTCCATTCCATGTCTATTTGTTGGATACTCAACGTCCCAAAATGCTTACAAATGCTTGGAATCTAAGCGCTTTTTTCTTTCTCGACATGTCCGCTTTACGGAATTTATTTTTCCAACCAAGCGGAAGCATTATTTTGGTCTCCTACCATTCTGATCCCGAGAATCGCCCTGCACCTCTCCCTCGGTCTTTTGCAGGCTCTGTTGCAGGCTTCGCCCTCAATGCCACCCACTGTTGCACCCATTTTTACACCTATACCGGTCTCGGCCTCCGCGTCATCGCATATTGTTGTACCATCAACCACGTCCGAGTCCTCATTGCCTCGGACACATTCCATGCATACTCGCAGCATGAACATTATCCATCGGCCAAAACAGATCTACTCCGCCACTAAGCATCTGTTCCCTCTTGATGTTGAACCAACTTGCACTTCCAATGCTCTCAAAGATCGACGTTGACATGCCACCATGGCAGAAGAATTCATCGCTCTTCTTCATCATGGTACTTGGTCTCTTGTGCCACCTGGGCCTACCTCAAATATTATTGGTTGTAAATGGGTATTCCATATTAAACAAAAGCCAGATGGCTCCATTGACAAATTCAAGGCTCGGCTTGTGGCCAAAGGTTCCATCAGCGTCCCGGGGTTTATTACACCGACACCTTCAGCCCTGTTGTTAAACCAGTGGCCATTCGAACTGTTCTTACTATTACACTACATCATAACTGGTCATGCGTCAACTTGACATTAGTAATGCCTTCGTTCATGGCACTTTATATGAAGATGTCTACATGTCTCAACCGCTTGGCTTCATTGATCCCAATTTCCCCCCATCATGTGTCGTTTGCATAAATCTCTCTATGGCCTATGCCAAGCTCCTCGGGCATGGTACTCTGCCCTTAGTTCCGCCCTGATCGCTTTTGGATTTATTCATCACACTCTGATACATCACTGTTCACCCTTCATCAATGTCCTCTCCGGCTTTTCTACTTAGTTTATGTCGACGATCTTGTCATCACCTGCTCTGACCCTGTCAAAATCCACTCTTATTACTCATCTTGGAAGCTTATATGCCGTCAAAGATCTTGGATCTCTTTCTTTACTTCTTGGGAGTTGAGATTGCTTCTTGTCACGAGGGTTTGTTTCTCTCGCAGCACAATATAATGTAGATCTTTTACGGAGACAGAAAATGGATGGCGCAAAACTTGTATTTACTCCAATGGCAACCAGTGTGTCCATCGTTATTCCTTGCTCCGTTGATGCTACTGACTATCGTCGTGCCATTGGTGGACTTCAATATTTGACTCTCACTCGGCCTGATATCTCTTTTACTGTGAATCGTCTTGGCTCAATCCATGGCCAACCCGACAGCTGATCATTGGGCAGTTGTTAAGCGCCTTCTCTGCCATCTCAAATGTACTCTCACTTATGGTCTACTTTTATGAAAGTCTACTGATTCTACTCACTGTATAATTCCGATGTTGATTGGGCTGGCGACCCAATACAATGGAAGTCAACTTCAGCATATATTATATTTTTGGGTCCCAATCCCATCACGTGGCGCTCTAAAAAACAAAAGGGTATCTCTCGCTCTTCCACATAGTCTGATCTCGTGGCGCTCTACAAAACAAAAGGCTATCTCTCGCTCTTCCACAGAGTCCGAGTATCGTTCTCTTGCTTCAGCAGCAGCTAAAGTCTGCTGGTTTCATAATATGTTCATTGATCTCGGCATTCAACAACCCTCAGTTCCTCGCATCCTCAGTGACAATATTAGTGCACTCGTTTAGCTCTTCATCCTGTTATGCAATCACGAATGAAAGCATATTGTCGTTGACGTCCATTTTGTACGTGACCTCTCAGCAAAAGGCCTCTTAACAGTCTCTTTTGTTCGTATTGAAGATCAACTCGCAGATATCTTAACAAAACCACTCCATAGGACTCGCTTCTCTGCTCTATGTTCCAAAATCTCTATGACTGATGATTGTATCATATCCCACACAATATTCTAGATAGGTTAATTGAAGGAAAAAAAATTTATATCTTCCTCAAAATTGTATCATATCCTACACAATATTCTAGATAGCTTAATTAAAGGAAATTTATATTTATCTCAAACACTTTATACATCTATAAATTGTTCTGATTGTTAATGAAATAAATTGAGAGCATAAAATATATTGCCTCCATAACTTGGGACTCCAGAGTTTAACAAAATCAAATATTTACGGGAAGATTTCTTATTTTATTCCATAGTCACACCAAGAACCAACCAAGTCAAAGCTAAAACAATACATTAATATTCCACCACATTACATGAAAAAAGAACGAAGATTCTAGGGGGTAAAAAGCAAAAAGGAAAGAAAATAGCCTAAAGAAGCTTTGTCAGCTGGCTATGAACCACAACAACGAGATTGTTTCAAGTCTTTTCACCACCTAAGTTCTGCTGGAAAATACTGCAAAAAAGATGAATGCTCAGATTCTTAGGTACAAGAAAGTAATCGAACAGTAAATATGCGATTCAGTATTCCTTGGAAACTTACCTTTTGAATGAGAGAAAGGTAATATGGTTTCACTTTCTCCACATCAATCCTAACCTTGCTCTTGCTGTACAGATCGTACTTGCTGCAAATAAAAGCGAGTTAGTGCCACCTCTATAAAAATTTGAAGAAAATTATAATGAGGATTCTTGTTACTTGAAAATTTGAAGCCATCTTAGATTCTCCTCGTCTTCATCGTTCATCAAGTGCTTATACGCTCCCGACTTGTGCAATGCTGATATTCGAATTTATCAGATGAGTAGTTTCTTAGGATAAAAATTTTATTAAGCGCATGTTGTTTATGTAATTACCATAGAATGAGTGGAATCTGATGATGAAAAGACCTGCTGAGGGCAAGGTTGATTTATTTCCCTTTGCCACCTGAAAAAAAAAGTTGTGAGATACATCAAGAACCTATATATGATGCGATCCCTTCAAGGTATGGAGCCGTAAACTTCTACTAGGAGGACCACCGGATCTAGCCAGATGAGAAAGAGAGAAGGATCGACGGGGCATGTGGATAAGGATCCAAGGGATAGGTAGCAAGCAGAGAGTGACTAGCTATTAGATGACGACTGTGTTGGAGTCGATAGTGAGATGCATCAAGAACCTATATATGGTGCTATCCCCACAACTTAAAACACAGAAATTTAAGATTCTACAAAAAGGTTTGGTTTAAAACACGCACCAGATACGACTGTGTTGGAGTCGATAGTGAGATGCATCAAGAACCTATATATGGTGCTATCCCCACAACTTAAAACACAGAAATTTAAGATTCTACAAAAAGGTTTGGTTTAAAACACGCACCAGATACATGTAATCGTCGTGCCCCCACGACATCATAACATTTTCAAGTCCGCACCGGTGTTCATATATTCCATATTTGGTATTGTAAGTTGGATTCCTGTAATCAGGATTTTCCTCGAAATACTGCAGCAACCATAGTAGAGTGTGTCAAATTTCGATGAAAATGTAATCCATGTTCGAACTCGATAAATTCACGTGTGACATGATCCAAATACAAGGAAAAACACCTTGTGGTGAACGACTGATTCGTCAAACGCACATCCGACTGGAAATGTATCACCTGTGCCGAACATATTTCACACCAAGACTAAGCCATTATTTTATCTAAATAAAGGAATAGTCAGATTGAACTGTTTAGTTTTGTTAGCATGATCTCCATACCTACAACAGACCATTGAGGGAGCTCACCAAAGCTAGGAAGAAGAAGGACCTTTCCAAGATCTAATATGAGTTTAGAAAGAAAAAAATAGATGAATCAAATAAATTTTCGCGTATCTTATAACACTAATACACGTTCTTTATGGCTCCGAAACAAGAGTTTCGACCAGTGTTGTCCATGTTAACATACCATGAATAAGTCCAGTCAAGTGTAACCAATCCTCATTAGGATAGTCTTTTCTTATGGCTTCAGCTGTTTGCAGTAAATGCTCAATTTGAGGCTCATCAAGATCAGGATCACTTTCATCAACAACATTGTTCAATAGTTCACAACATTCCCATATACTCATTTCAACCTTGTCCAGTTTCTTGTACTCTTCTCTCATTTTCTTTACCTTTAATCATATGACAAAAATTTCATATTCTATCGATACACTCATACACAGTTAAATTATTTTGAGCTTGAATTGTAACTTACAAAGTCATAAGTTTGGTTAATGTGATTGACCTCGTAGAATGTTTCAACCCCTTCTTGTCTCTCACTCTCAGCCTCATAATCCCTGTTTTACGTTATTCAGAATAAATAAATTATTTACAAAGATACAGTAAGTGGGTAGCTTGACTTATTAAGAAGGGTTCTTCAAGTGAATTAGGCCAATTAATGAATATTATCATTTTTAATCATAATCATTGATCTATCTGTTTACCATTTGAGTGAATAATAACCAAGTTTAGGAGCAAAATTTAGATCATTTCTTAATTAGAATTGTTTATGGAAGGGAGAAAAGACCTGAAGTCATGGCCGAATGAATTGGCTTGTGGTACCAGAAACCCTCCGTCCAAATTCAACTCCTTTTCATAGTTAGTGGCCTTCCTCTCTTCAACTTCAGTCCCTGCTCTCCAAGCAGGAAGAAGGGTAAAAAACAGTGAAAAAGGGAAAAATAAAATGCTGGGTAATAATATAGTCAATAAAATAAATTAATTAAATTTTTCTAAATTAAGTTCCATCAAATTTAAAAATATTGAGTACTCTCTTATCTTATATCATCTCATGTCTCTAGTAAAAGTACAAAAAATTGCAGCGAAAGATCATTGGGCCAAATAACCCAGAGTCAGCTTTCCAGAATAAACAATTTTCTTTTGAAACTATCACTCAAGAAAATGGAAATTTATTTACAGCGAAAAAGAAAAAAATCATGCAAAACCCAAAGAAAAAAAAGATTTCTTCCCTTATGATTCATTCACGAGAGTTCTAGGTTTGAAGTGAAGTAGTGATCAAATCAAAACAAAAAAAAAAATTAAAATAAAATCAAGAAAGTGAAAAACAAGAAGAAAAACATAAAAAATCAAGAAACTTACCAAAACCAGACTGATCAATGGTGATAGTCATCCTGAATCCAAATTGAGGTGATCTTCAAGTTCTTGGAAAGAAGAAACAATTATTTTTTCTAAAATAATAATAATAATTATATCAATTTGTGTCATGTTAGATAAACCACAGTGGACAGTATTTATAATCGCCGGATGGAGTCCTTCACTGAGATTTCGGATGGATGGAGTCCTTCACTGAGAAATTTGATGGATCGAGTCCTTACCGAGAAATTTATCTTTACTCTGTCTATATATATCTATATATTTTATTATTGTTACCTGGATAAACTGCAACAGCTGTTTCATGCGGATAAAACGTGGTATCACAGACGCGATTTCGGGGCGGAGATCACGACTTCTGGCCTTGTGGGGTCAGACTCTGACGCAGTATTGCAACACGTGTTTCCAACTGTGGGACCCGATGACGAGGATCCAGTCAACAACTTTGCCAACGTGTTGTCATCGAGTACCTCATATATATTAAAATTAAATCTATTATAAATATTTTCAGTGTTTTCACAATTGGACTTTGACACGAAACCGATGCTCTTAGTTATATGTTCGATCGATTCAATTAATTGAATGTTTCTAGTGTTTTAAAAAATCGGACCTGATATAAAATTTATGATCTTACTGGTTATATGTTCGATTGGTTCGACTGATTAAACAAGATGATGCCATCATTATGTAATATCTATTTTATTTTTTTTGTAAATATGTATACGACGTATTTGTTATAGTTTCAAGTTGCTCACAATAATAAAAAAAATATCATTATACCAACATAACATATTAAACTTCAAAAATCAGATCAAATCAAATGTGCAACATAAAATAATAATAATAAAACATCTCAAAAAATAACAAGTAATGTCCAAAAAGAACAATATCCAAAATTATAAAAAAATATTTAAAAATTTATGAAATGATTAACATCTTTTATAATTTATATCTTTTATAATTTACGAAACATTAAACAGATTTATATATAATATACAAGACACCTTTATAGAATTATATTAAATTTTTGATAAATATATATATATAATATTATTTGTAATTATTTCAATAAAAATAAATTATATATAATATATTTGTATTATAAAATTTGTATTTATAATTTTAGCAAAAATAAATAAAATTTAAAGTTAAAAATGAAGGAACCAGCTAGTCGGTTCCCACTGGTTTTATACCAGGATGGTTTTGTAGGGTCAATTTTCGGACCAAGCACTGGGGTCACTGATTAAATTGGCTGAACTGGTCGGTCAAGTCCGATTTTCAAAAGAGTGAATATTTCTTATATAATATTTTTTGTTCATTTACAGAATTAATCATAATTTGATATGTTTATATTGCATAAAAATAAGAAACTTTTTTTAAAAAAAAAATACGAGTTCTCTTGAGAAGGAGAAACTAAATTTTTAAACAATTAAGTCTTTAAAGGTTATCAAATTCAAGACAACTTCGAATCTTTTGAATACCTTGTGAATTTTCGAATCTTTTGAGCTAAACTCAAACTCGAACCAAAAATTTTAAACTATATGAATTTTAAATCGAACTCAAGCCGAATTCGAACTTTAAATTTTCTAATATCCGATCGATTTAATACATTTACAGCCCTAATTAAAGCATACTTGTGGTGCCAAAAAAGTCACCACGTAAACAGACAAAATATGACGTCTTTTGTATAAAAAAATTTTGGCATACCGGTAATTGGACACCCAATAACATACAGCGTGACATATATAATTACACAAAATATATGACGTCTACCCAACTTAAATATGTCATTAGTCACATGCACCAACACATAACAACAAAATCATAGGGTAATACGTGCATGCCATATACAAATATACACAAGCTCACAAACAAGCCACAATCGTTTTAAAACATATATTATTTCATAACGGTTGACTCCTACGAATCAACAACTCCTAGTCGTGCCTCCAATTCTGACGTCAAGGCATGTCACCTGTTTAAATTGAAACAACCCCCAAAATGGGTGAGCACACACCAGTAATAGTAACAGTATAATCAAAAACATATATTATCAACAAAATAAAATACTAAAACCTAACAGAAATATTCCCTTAAATCAATATTCATAACACGAGAATTTCCCGACTGTTTCTGTAACTCAATCTCCCAACATCAACATCAAATCGAGATCCACCAATCATCACATCAACCATATTTCATCCGATATACAAATCGATATAGTGGCAACACCGAGCCAACTATACCACATAGTCGCATCATCATTGCGACCCATCGTATATAATCGATATAGTGGCGCACCAAGCCTACTATATCACATCGTCGCATCATCATCGCGACCCATCATATATAGTCGATATAGTGGCGATACAAGCCTACTATACCCCATCGTCGCATCATCATTGCGACCCAAAATATATAATCGATATAGTGGCAACATCAAGCTTACTATATCCATCGTCACTCCCCTACTACTGCGATACAATCTACAACAATAATAATAATAATAATAATAAGTCACTCATTCCAACGACCCTCAATATCATCGTTCATTTACATCATCGATATATCATAATCAACATCAATATGAATATCAATACATGCTCGTACGTTAACACATACCTGATAGTCGATAATCAAAAGTAGGCTATTCCTGACGTTCCGAGGCTCGTGAAGTATCTATATTAATTTATTAATTAAATATTAGCTCATGACAATAACATCAACGTATAGATATATCCTCTAATCAACTTTTAAATAGCCTTGATTCACAATAAATTCATTTAAATTATGAAACTGCATCAGTTATACTTTTCACCTTGAATTATGAATGCCAATATATTTACTACACAACAATAATTAATTTAGAATTAATTCCCCCAAATATCAAAATCTGCTAAGTATTCAAAAATTTAAAACTCAATCATTTAGCCGTTTCGACTACAACTAAATGTACCAGTGTATTTAGAATTCAACAACAGTCAATAATACACCATTTGTAACTATCACTATATAAATTGGCTAAATAAAAGCTAACACCAAAATACGAAATATTAGTGTCGGGTAGTAGCTCTTACTGTGCTAATTCCGAATATATAATTTGTTTTACCAAAACCGGAAAGGATTGAACGGAATAATATTTTCTTTAAATTGAAACCCTAGTCACTTTCTTCTCTGTTCGTTCTCTCGAAATGAACTTGTTGGATTCAAGACTATCATTCATTATATGATATAATATAATATTTATCATTTTTTAATTAAACTATTTTTACACGTATTACGATATGGATAACTACGTTTTTTCGGTTGTCTTTTGCCTTATCTAACTCCGTTTTCTAGTAATATTGTCAACGTAAAAGTTGTAGCACTTTCTTTTATCTTCACGTGGCCTATTGAATCACCTAAATTCGACATCATCGTCAAAAGTTATGGCCAAAATATTAAATAATATTACAATAAATAATTTATTCTGGGCACATTATCCATCTACGACTCAATAAAACCCCATGCTTATGTCATACTTATCAATTATAATTTTTATGGCTTTTTTCAGGCATCAGAAGACTTCCCCCTCAATGTTACGTAATTACAATTATGTGTTTTAAATACCAAAAATAATTAGTATAGTGATCTCTTAGTTAATTATGTAAACGAATAATATGTAAAATTAATAGTAAAACTAATAATACATAATAATGTAATAGTTTTTATGACTCTGTAAATGAAAGTCAACGTTTAGTGTTTTTTATATAGTTTTCAATAATTAAAATATAAGTTAATACACCAGGATACCTCGAAATTGACAAGTGTAAAACAATTAATATTTTATAACATATATTGTAAATAAATAGATATCATTTTTGAGAATTGGGATGTGAAATATATTTTCAAATTGAGATAGATGATAGATTCCTTTCTCACATACGTTAATCAAAGTTAATATAATTTAAGTTTCTATTTTTTAAAAAATTTAATTCCAAATTTCAATTATGCCCATGTATATAATAACGAGAAAAATTGATGCATGGTTTTGTATAAATTTCAATTTCAAAATATGATTTGATCATTTTAAAATATTATCCTTGTTAAATTACAATCTAATCTAAATGCCCGAGTTTATAAAGACATGACAAATTATTATTTATTCGCCAACAATCATATACTTATAATTACGTGTTTATATAACCACAATAATTAAATAAGATCAATAATTTGAAATAATTTTGACCAAAACTTGATCTTCTTCATTGCATATGCGCCTATAGGTTACAAGGTAAGAGTTTTGCTTTAGGGGCGGATGTACTTTTCTTTATATTGGCCAAGGTACTTTGGGACATGGAAAACCCACCCCACTGATTTCCTTCTATTCAAGGAAATTTTGAGCATCTAGGTCGAGTTATTGGCCACCCGTTTATTAGTTGCTACCATTTATAGGCATACTTTCAAGATATAGCAAATATTAGATACGTATATTCTTATTCAATGATTTGATGTACCATAAAATATATTATCCTTAAAGGTAGCATCAAACCATGGTTACCCGTTTGAACAACTTATCTAATCTCCTATTGTTGGATAGGATTATTCACATCAACTTTAAAAATATTATTCTTAAGGGTATCATCAAACCATGGTCATCAGTACTAACATCTTCTCTACTCTCATATTGGTTGTCTAGTTTGAGCTATGACCCTAGGCAAGCTTACAGTATTTTTTCGTGGCAGCAATCCTGGGCTACGGTGGTGTGGCAAAGCATGCCTTCACTATTTGCATGGGTGCTTTTGGTAAGCTTCGCACCAGGGGTCGTCTTCCTTTCATAATGGACAAGAGGTGTGTATTGTGTTCAAATGTGGACGTTCGATTGTTTGATGAAATTGATCCTTGCATTATTTTTAATCTAAGAAGATTCAAGTTTATCTTCTACTATGCTTATACTTTTCCAACTATATGTTTTTTTGGGAAATACTCTTTGAGTTGTTGTATTTGTTCTTTGATATATAAATTTATATATATATATAAAAGAATTTCATTTTTGCAACCTTAACACTAATTGTAGAGTATCATGATAATGACCAAGAGTAACAGGAAGCAGTGTTTTTTTTCTAAATTCTTTAAATATATAAGCTTTTCGTGTATATACATATTTTCTTGTATTTATTCCTCATGATTTTGCCTTGGACATGTGTGTAAAAATATAAAGTTAGATTTGGTCTAATTACAGATGACATTAGTATTGGAACATTTACAATTATGGTACTAATACAATTGATATTGGTATGAAATATTTACAATTATGGTACTAATTAAATATGAAATTGATGAATATAACATTGAATTATTTGTCATTTATCTTTAAGATAACAACACAAAAGTTATTGTTATGTTAACAAGAGTCAGTAATGAGATTTGTGATTATCAATTTAAATAAGAAAAAAATGTCAGTAACGTTATTTTTATGATAATTTTATTAATTTATTATAAATATATTAAGTTAGAAGTTATTAATTTATATAATATAAAGTTAGTGAATTATCAATTCAATACGTCGTTCCCAAATCAATATAAGCAAATTATTAAAAGATTTTATTAATTAATCAAATATTACATTATCAAGTTTCTATGGTAAGTCATATTGTGGGAAATTAAGATATATTTATTTAATTGTTATATATATAATGTAAATCAAATAATGAACATAAAATACTTGTAGAATAATTAAAATGTATATAATATATTTGTTTATAATAATTTACATTATTATTATAATATTTTTTTGCAACAACTATTTCTTTAGTTCTTATGAATTTATCCAACATTTTTGTTATATTTACTTTGCTATAGTTTGTTTCTATTTTACGATATTTATTTAAGAGCATAACATGTTTTTCTAGATAATTTTTATTTATAAGTGTTAATATAAAATAGTTATCATTAAATTACATATATAATATATATTGTCTGTTATTATATATAATTATATTATTATAATAAAAAAATCAAGACAATAGCTTAGTACTAAGAAATTGTCTATTGGAGGTCAAGAGTTCAAATCTTCATCAACACATTTTAATTTTAAATATAAATATTTTAAAAAACAATCGTGGAACCGCCGGTTCGAACCGGTGATTCCACGGTTTTCGAGACCGTAAATCGTAACCATCTAGTATTGTAACGGGCCGGTTACGGCTAGGACTACGGGCCGGTTACCCATCGAACCGGTTCAACGGGTATCCGGACTCGTTGACCTGGTTATGGGTGCAGGTCGGGCCAAGTTTATATTAAACCGCGGTCTTGTCTAATTTCAAGCCACGATAATTTGATAATTTTTTGTTTTTTATAATATTTTAAACAATTGGCCAGATTCCGCAGTCCATTTTATCAGCCACCACTTTTATCAGAAACAACGGTAAAATTGGCGAATGGCGGCACCCACTCCCTGCGGCGGTCTGCGTCTCCTCCACCATCGACCGTGGCTGAGAAGCCTCCGCTATACATTTAGTCCGCTCTCCACACTCGTCGCTCCTTCTTCAGTCCAACACTCTGAAGAATCTACAACCGCACCCGACCGTCACACGAGTACGAAACCCGAAAAGTTTCCAGCTTCGTATTTCCCTAAACGAGGCCAGACTTTAGAGCTGGTCTGCGAAAGATTGGCTTTTAAAGGCAGGGGCTTGTGCAAAGTAGCAAACACTGGTTATATAGTTATGTGCGATGGGGCATTACCAGGCGAGAAGTTCATTGGTCGTGTCACCCGCAAGAAAGATAATTATTCCGAGGTTTATCTACTCATATATTTGATGTTTATTATCTTTGGTAATTCTCCGGCCAGTTAAATTTGTTTAATTGTTTAACAACTAGTATTTTTAACAACTAGTATGAATATAACCTGTTTGATGTGAATTGAATTGTTAACACTTGAGACTGATTTCATTGGCTTAACGTCGTGTGTATCTAAAGGATAATCATTCTGTTTTTTAGCTGTTTATTTACATGTTTTGTAATTAGTGCTTAATCTGTTTGATGAAATGGCTGGTTGAAATGTGATTCAAAATTAAGCGGCTTACTGTTGTTGGAAACTGTCAAGGATGGCAGGTGAAGAAACTGGAAACAATTACTCCACACTGGGACAATGTTGAAGCACCTTGTGAATATGCATCAAATTGTGGAGGTTGTAAAACGCAGAACTTGTTGTATGAAGTCCAAGTGAGGGCAAAGGAGCAACAGGTGCACGAGTTGATCGTACATGTTGGCAAATTTTGTAGTAAAGATCTGGAAAGGTGTGGCATCATGAAGCCCATTGTTCCTTGTGATATCCAGTACCATTATCGCAACAAGGTTAGTGAAGACATAGCCCTTAAAAAAGTTGTTGATTTTGGCTAGAGGTACTTGCTATAGCTTTAGTAGTTTTGATTTCTGGTAGCATTCAGAGAATGAAGAATTCCTCTTGTATTAAAAAACTGAGGTTACAACCATAAATATGCTATTAATTATACTTGTCAACTCCCCTATAAGTGGAACTACTGACTACCTACTTTCTCTCATCTATAATAATGGGAACATGATAAAGAATTGTATAATTTGAATTTAAATTATATACACTCCTCCTCAAGCTGAGCAGTAAACATCGATCATGCCCCTTGGAGTTTGGAGCACTGAATGTGTCCCTCCGCAATGGCTTTGTTGGAATGCTTGCAATCTGATGATTACTTGGTGTGTATATGAGCTTGAAAACCCCAAAATCACTATTCTTTTATTAAAAGGATGATTAATCACAACATGTTTGCTTCTATTGTGCTGAACTGGTTTCTTCGTGATACTAATTGTGTATTGATTATCACAAAGCAACAATATAGGTTCTTCAGTGAGAATATGCAGCTTTTGTAACAATCTTCTCAACCCCGTGCCTTCACAAATGCGATATGCCATTGCTTGAAATTCTGCTTCTATATTGCTGCTTGAGACAAAACATTGTTTCTTTACTACTCCATGTGATCAAATTTCCCCAAATATAAGTAATTATCTAGAGGTAGATCTCCTATCATTTATTAAACCTGCCTAATGAGCATCACTAAATATCTCCACACTTTGAACAGGCGACCTTTTTAAAAATATACATCTTCCTGGGTCGAACTTGAGATACCTCATGTATTCTTCATTTGGATTCTTTGTATATTGGCTTACCACACTTTTAGCAAGATAAGTATGTAAGCTTTTCAGCAAGTCTTAGATATCTCTCCTTATCCATGGGTTCGCATACCACCCTACCTATGAGTTTTGTTGTGGGAAATGCAACTAGCATGTGCTACAAGTATCCTAACACTTCTCCTCTCCATTTTGAAAGGACTTCCATTAGGCTCAACATCTTAGGATAGAAGAGGATGGCAAAAATGGGATGAACATAAATCAGGCGAGAAAAGGGATTTCAGTGGAGGAGTTAAATATTTATTGTTTGTTTTATCATGATGTAGATGGAATTTTCGTTTGGCACAAAAAAATGGGTACCTGCAGACCTATTACAGCAAAAATGTGATGAAAACGATGAACATGCTTTGGGGTTGCATGCTCCTGGATATTTTGATAAGGTTCTGAATATCAATAAGTGCCTATTACAAAGTGATCCAGCAAATGAGGTATGGTGTTTATGATTTTCTGTTTAAAGTTCATGTTTGTTTATCTGCTGTTGTCATCTCAAGTTCATCATTTTGTAGTGTAAACATTAAGTACAGTTGCGGCTGGACAACTCTGATTTTCCAGCTGTCAGTGTGGCAGCATGCAAAGCAAGTGTAATAATGAAGACTTAGTGCATCAACTGATCAAAATTTTGTTTTATGTAATTTCATGCACACTTATCATTTTTTTCAGGAGATAAAATTGTTTTTCATTTTTTTTTTCCTGGGAGATACATGACAATGATAAAACAGATGTTAGGCTGGTTTATCTTTCAATATGTGTCTTCTAGGTGTTAACTTTCTGTGAAGTGTCAATTATGCACGTGCCTTTATTATTCAATATTCAGCTGTTCCAAGATTTACTGTACTACAAAATAGTGTATATGAACCAATTACCCAACAATTGTACTGTAGCTTTCCATTTAAATTTCCTCTCTAATTTATAGGTCCTTGCAGCTATTCAAGATTTTTGGAGAGAACCACAATTTGGTCTATCTCCGTATGACGTGCACTCCCATCATGGATTTTTGAAGCATTTGATGCTCAGAACAGGCAGGTAGTCGCATAGGGTTGGTCATGTAATAAATCTCTTTAAATGTAGTAGTGCAAACAGAATCAGCAAAAATGGATTATCATCTATTTCTTTGACATTAATCCTAAAAGAGAACCCTTGTACAATTCTATTTTACGTCCTCATACATCATCTAAATAGTTGAGCATGTTTGAACCCATACCGTATTATATTGGTCGTAAAATAAAGTTGGCATTTTATATTAACAGTGTTTCTAGTTTTGATGAGGACTGGTATTTTTCCACGATCCTAATTGCTTTTATAAGATAAAGAATCTTCCGATTCTTCCGCCTTGATTGTACTTGCTATGAAACTTTGCTGAAGAATTCTGTCTCAGTTATTTTATTTCTGTCTCAGGAACATGGAAACTAGCAGGCCCGAGCTAATGGTTAATTTTGTGACTTCGTCGTACAAGCCTGAGCTTCTGATTCCCCTTGTTGAGAAGCTTGAAAGTTATCCTTATGTGGTGAGAAGTTTAAGAGATGTTTAAAATCAATATCTTTTACTAGTTAAAATACTAGGAAGATTTCCAAAATGCTTCATTAGTTCTGCCTTTGATTGTTATCAGACTTTGGATGAGATATTATATTTTCTTTATAAAAATTGCATTTCAATAAATTTAGAGCATAGGAAGTCTAGAAGATTGTGGAATTAAAGAACATCTTTATTTCTAGAAAGGAAACTAAATGGGCTAAGGATGCATGGTATTGCACGCTGTTTCACATTTTTACCGAACTTGAATTTGATACATTGATATGAAATTGTTTTAAGATTCCACGGTTCCTGGCGAGCTGCATCGGCTTGATAGACACATTTTTAGCCATCTCTAATCTCTTGTTAACTGTATAAACTTACGGTATGTTCTTAATGGGTCATAGTTTTTGTCATATGGTCCTTGTTTTCGTAATTTTTTTATGGATTATAGGTAAGTATCATGAACAATGTAAATACTTCTGTGGGCAACACATCCGTCGGAGAGGAGGAGCACACACTCTTTGGTAAATCCACGATTACAGAGTGCTTAAGAGGACTATTTTTTCAAATTTCAGCCAACTCTTTCTTCCAGACAAATACGCACCAGGTATGCAATTGAACATACATACCCTCTTTGGTTATCTGTGTTTCAGCTGTGTATTGTTGCCTAAAGATGCTTCTCCCTTTTCAACATCCATGACGAGTGGCACCTTACAGGCTGAGATTTTGTATAAGCTAGTAGAGGAATTCGCCTGCCTAAAAGGAGATGGGTCAGAAATTGTTCTGGATCTCTTCTGTGGAACTGGAACCATCGGTCTTACCCTTGCAAATAGGTAATTTTTTCCCTTTGTTGTTCGATCTGATGATTAGTCTGGCTACCGCATTTTTCCCAATTGCTTTTCCATATTCTTAGGGTGAGACATGTGTACGGTTTTGAGATAGTTGATCAAGCCATATTGGATGCACGTCGTAATGCCAGCATTAATAACATATGTAACACCACGTTTGTCCAAGGGGATCTCAACAAAATCGATGAGAACTTTGGAGAATATTTTCCCAAGCCTGATCTGGTCATTACAGGTTCTCTCTCTGTTTTCTTAGTTGCAATCTATCTATTACGTCTTTATGGGGTGTAGTAATCCTGAAAAGAAAGGCTCAATGTTGCACACTATTTCATCTGTAACAATCACTTGTGCTGCTTAAAATGATGCAGATCCGAATCGTCCAGGTATGCACATGAAATTGATCAAATTTCTGCTTAAACTTAAGGCAGCACGCATTGTCTATGTTTCGTGCAATCCTGCCACATGTGCTCGTGATCTTGATTATCTCTGCCATGGTGTGGTACGTGACATTTATTTTGTCAAAGTTCGTTATATCCTTGGTTGAGACTCACCGTGTCAAAATTTGTACTTGGATGCAGCCGGAAAAAAACATGAGAGGATGTTACGAACTCAAAAGCTTGCAACCTGTGGACATGTTCCCTCACACTCCTCACATTGAATGTGTTTGCTTGTTGGAGCTCCGTTGATCCGTCCCTATTCAATTCTCTAAATTATCTCTTCAATTCGAACCTTTTGCACCGCACTTCGAGAGTTTGAGAGGTAAAAAAAATGCATCCTTTAATAGAGAAATGATATGTAAAAGAATGAATTCTTAATCCTTGAGACATGTACTAGATTAGCTAAGCATTAAGGGTTGCATGAGGATGATATTAATTTAGATATGGCAGCAATTTAAAATGGTGGTTCTTTAATTATTCAAAATTTGGCATTTTTGAATAATTGGTTGCTTTAATTCCTTTCCTTGAGTGATCAGAAGCTTCATCAAATTGATCGAGTTTTCTTAATCATGCATGGTCTATTTCTGGTTTGATTCTTGATCTGGTTTCCTTATCCATGCAATCTTCCATGTTTAGTTTGATATGTGATTGTTTGAATCCTTATCATGCAACGTCTCTCCATTAACATAGGCAGGATTGTGGGAGTTTGTATTGGTAAGAATTGGACAGCTGGTGTTGACTTGATTGTGCAACCATGCATGAAGTCAGTATGTTGTCTGTCAATACAAGATACCTTGAGGATAGCCAGACCAGAACAACCACATATAATGGATCACGATGAGTTGTGTTGCACTTTTTTTTATCAACTTCTCTGAAAATTTGCTGCAAATTGAATCAAGAAGCATATAATAACGGCAATTCTTTTTTAGTTTTGATGATTAGATTGTAAAATGAAGAAATATGTGCATATAAGGGAATTCAAACTGCAGGAATGCTATCTCTCTGCATACTCTTTTTTTTTTACTCGAATCTTCTCCAAAAAGGGGAGATGAGCTTATCCACTCCGACGTAGGCCGGAAACTCCCATCTCTATGCATAGTTGCTGATATCAGATTCTTCAAATTTGAATTTAAAGAATTCATTTCTTTGTTATCACCTGTTACCAATTAGATATCTACTTTCATGTTCCGCACCATGATTTATTGATTCTGCATTTTGTTATAATATTTACTTATTATAAAAATAGTAAAATAAATATTTCGTTGGTTTTCTTTTTTAAAAAAAGCTTTTAAATAATTGAAATTGAAACATATTTTGAAGATATTTTATTGTAGATGTCTTTTGATCGTCAACAACCTTCCCCAAAAATTTAGCATAATATTCAAAAAATATCTCAAATGAAGATAAACATTGACTAGGATCTAGCAATGTTGCGATGCAGTGCACGTGTGGATTTGTTCCCAATACTTTATGAATTTAGTTTCCATTGCACTAACAAAAGCATGCAAGTCATAGTCATCTCTAAATTCTATAAACTTGTCAAACATATTAAATACTAAAGGAAGACAATGAACGGAAGTTGGATAAATAACACCGAAGAAGCATTTCGTCGCTTCTTTGAAAGTACCTAACAATGATACACAATTTTCAACAAATTCCCAATCCTCATTAGTCAAATAAATACTTTCATCGCTATCAGGCATTTGATATGAATTATAAAATGAAGTTAAAATATCTTTGTAAGGTAACATAGTATTCAACATATTGTACAACGAATTATACATAGTTTCTATTGGTAATGGAAAAAGAAGATGCTTTAAACCATTAGATAAACATAATTGTTTCCAATCGCGCTTAACACGGCTCGTGCTTAACCATTTAGCGCAGTATTTCATTTTCTCAATACATGATGAGTGATTGTCCCCATAACCAACTTTAGCAGCCAAATTAATCACATGACATGCACATCTAACATGAAAAAAACACCATCAAGCATTGGTTTCAGATAGGTCTTTAAATCACGCATCGCAGCATTGTTATTCGCAGCATTGTTATTCGCAGCATTGTCTAATGTGATTGAAAATACCTTATCCTGAATTCCATAATGTCTACAAGTGTTGAATACATATTTAGCAACTACATATCCAGTATGTGCACAATCTAACTCATCTAAAGATAAATTCCATTTTTGCATACACCAATTATCATCAATCCGATGACAAGTGACAACAAGATATGAATCTGAATTTACATTTGTCCAAATATCGGTTGTTAAGCTAACCCTACAAGGCAAACTAAAAAGATGTTGAAACAATGTATTTCTATATTCAACAAATACATCCATACAATTTCTTTTTAGTGTGTGCCTGGAAATATGTTTAAACATGGGTTATATAGACGAAGCAAATTCAATAAAACCAGCATGTTCAGCTTGTATAAAAGGTAGTTCACATCTAATCACATATCTAATAAGTGACCTACCGTTAATTTCAGTAGTTAAAATAAAATTCGTACCAGTGAGAACATTAATTTGTGCTTGTGTTGCTTCTCGACCTAATGGTTGTAATGTTGTCTCATCAAAATTATGTTTTTTTACTAAGTGGTTTTTAAATGTTCCAGTGCCTCCACTGGAACCACCAGTTTTATATGAATATTGTATTTTACATAATTTACATATTGCAACAGATTCATTAGTACCTTCTTTTTGAGCGAGTTCAAAGTGATCTCATATCTTACTTCTTTTGGCACGAGTCGGTTGTCTCGCTGCTGTAGTGGCTCTGGATGACTCCACTTGTTGTCTCTCTTGGGCTTGGGCAACATGAGGTTCGGCAGGTTATTCGGGTTGTTGCGGTTCGACATTCATAGAGGAACCACCAACATTGAGGTCGGCCAAAAAATCATAACTTTCATTTAACTCAGGTATTGGCACAGACAAATTCATTGCCGAAGATGAACTCAGTGATAGACTACCCGGAACGAGACCCCGGCTACGACCAGCGCGCTGCTAGATGAAGATGCCATTATTATATAAGTAAATTGTAGATAGCACAGTTGAGAGGAAAATATGAGATTGAAGTATATAACTTTGCAAGAATGAATTGATACCGGTTTCGGGGTGAACCGAAACCGGTTAGTCCGGTTCCGGTTTCAGATCGAACTAACCGGTCCGGTACCAGGCCGGGTTCGAATTGACTCGACCCGATAAGCACCCCCAAATAAAGGAATGATGCTTCCGATCTGTTAACCCATGCCTCTTGACAGGGATTTCCTTCTATGCACCGAATATGTACCATGCACACCATGTGCATAAAAGAAAATCAACATAGTGCTTTGATGGATTGAACTCTAAGAACACTTTAATATTAAAAAATATCTGAACTCTCTTAGTCTAGATCAAAGATCCCAAATCTAGGGAAATATTTATACGTACCTTGTTTGTACTCCATGTATACACCAACTCAACATTAAAAGCACAATATCTTTTAAATAAAAAACATATAAACTAACATAATAACTAGTTTAGACCAATCATATTGAATTTATTCATAGGTGAAGCCCAAATCAGGCACATACAAACATTTTCCTAGAGATGTCAAACGGAGCGGACGTCACGAGGTACGGCATGGGCACAACATGACACGGAGCGGCACGACACGTCTCGTTTTGCTACAGTACGAAACATGGGCCGTGTCGGGCCCGTGGGCTGGCACGGGCACGACACGACATCGAGTGGCAGTAGGTTATATACGTGGTTGGCTATCGATCGCCACATAACTGACGATCGATCGCCGAAGGCCCAACAGTAAAAGTGTCGTTCAACGGCTTTTTAATTTTTTTTGGGTTGTTATATATAGGTGTGTGTTGAGGAAACATTTTTTCCTCCCAATCTCTAAGCTTTATATACTTGAAACGATATACTCTCAATTTGTTCACAAGAAGAAAGAAGTTCGTCTTACGTTTGCCAATACAAGCACAAGCAACAAAGCCAATACTCCTCCTAGCAAATATTTGGTAACTTTTATATTTGTTACATTAGATAATTGTAGTCTATATACATAATGAATGATTCATCTTTTAATGCGAATTATGATCATGAAATTGATCAAATTCAAGAAAATGAAGAAATCACACCAAATATTCAATCATCAACTAGAAGAACTTAAAAAAAAATAGCAATGTATGACAACTATTCGATGTAGGAAAATGTTGAGGGAAAGAGATCGAGGACAATTTGTAAAAAATGTAAAAAAGATTATGCATATGCTTCATCTGGTGGTACATGTCATTTACTAAGACACGTGACTAAACATGAAAGAGAACCAACTGATGGTAACCAAACTAATCTTTCACAATTCGGTACTGGTAGTAGTAGTTCAACTTTCACTAATTATATTCATTTAGGTTTGCGACCTCAACATAAACGATTTTCAAGGAATACTATTAAATCGGATGCATTCATAATTTTTAATGAATATAAAGCAAATTTAATTACGTATTTAGGTAATCTTTCTTCGAAAGTAGCACTAACAAGTGATATTTGGACAACTTATCTTGGCAATGCATCATATCTATGTGTTACATGACATTGGATTGAAGATAACTAGGTGTTACATAAAAAAAAATTAGGTTTCAGACAAATTGATTGGCCTCATACGGGTTGAGTTATTTCTAATGTCATTATGCAAGTTACTAATGAATATAATATTAGTAATAAAATTTTCTCTATTTCATTTGATAATACAACTAATAAAACTGCTGCAATTACTATATTAAAAACTTATTTTAAACCAATTTTAAATGGTGATATTTTTTCATATTCGTTGTGCATGTCATATTTTAAATATGTGTATGCAATTGGATTGAAACCACTTGAGCTATATTTAGAAAAAATAAAGACTACTCTTAAATTTCTTAATGGTTCAGTTGCTAGAAAACAAGACTTTTCAAAAGTTTATTCATTTCTCATGATATGAATTATAAAAATTTTCCTTATGATGTTCCTAATAGGTGGAATTCCACATATTTAATGTTGCAAGCATATTTACCTTATAGAAATATGATCACTTTATTTTTAATGAAAGGATGGCCGAACATTTGCATATTGAAGAAACTGAATGAGAAATTGCTTCTAATAATTGTAATATTTTAGAACCTTTTTATGGTGCTACCAATTTTTTTTCGGTCTGTTATTATTCTTCTTCAATATTTTTGAATAAAATTTATGAAATTAGTGAATGTTTTGCATTGCATAGATCTGATCCGTTTTTTACAGTTATTGTTGAACCAATGAAGTACAGATTTAAAAAATATTGGAAAACTATTCCTATGTTGAATTGCTTGGCATCAATTCTGGATCCTAGATTAAAATTATATAGTGTAAAAATTATAATAGAATCTTATTACACCAACATGGCTATGGAAATGTTAATATTAATCAAGAGAAAGAACGCATTACTAAATGTTTGTTTTCTTTATATGATTCGTTACATAATTCTAGATCAAAATCCAGTAAGAGAAAGTTGTAGTAGTGATGCTACAAGTAGTAAGGATTCTGTGTGGACAATGTTAAGAAGAAGACAAGACACTACTTCAGCTTCTTCTAGTTCTAGTTCTAATACATCATCATTTACTGAGCTTCAGTTATATCAAAACCAAGTCATAAATTTCAGTGAACAAGATTTAGAAACTTTTGATGTTTGGGTATGGTGGAAAAACAATGCTAGACTTTGTCCAGTAATTTCCATAATGACACGTGATCTACTAACTCCTCCGATATCCACAGTTTCATCGGAGTCTTGTTTTAGTGTAGGTGGAAGGGTCATTGATGAACAAAGAAGTAGAATAAAACCAAACACTGTGGAGATGTGTATTCTTTTAAAATATTGGTTGGATGCTTATAGCCGCTTACAAGATTTGGGAGGACGTGATGTTTCTTCGGATGAAATTGAAGAAAACTAGAATATTTTTTAAAAACTCTTTTATAATTTCTGATTTTATTTTGTTCAATGTAATTTGTAGTTTTTCAATTCGTAGCTAGTAAATTTTTATTTTGCAAATATATTGTGCCAATCTATGTTTATTATACTATTATTATATTTAAATAATTAAACTAATAAAAAAAATTAAAAAGCAAAAAAAAAAATTATTTGGGGTCGTGCCAATCTATATTTTATTTTATTATTCTTATATTTAAATAAGCAAAAAAATTAAAAAATTATTTGGGCCGTGTTGGGCTTGACAAAAACAAATTCCATGTCGTGCCAGCCTAGCACGACACGAAACAATGCCAGGCGGCACGAGTTGCTCGGCACGACCCATTTGACATCACTACATTTTCCCCAACTCTATATATGAAGTGTGTTGTTACAAGTCAACTGAGTGGGTGACTGAAAGCTCTTATAGTTATCACAACTCTAAAACCACCAAATCATACTAAAATTATGCTTCAAAAATAATACATGTGATTATCACATTCACGTTACTTAGGGGAAATTAACTACAACATAAACTTCATCTAATTAGACATGACCACGGGTCACATGTAACTATGACACGACTCAGATCAATAACCAGGTCGACGGGTTGATTAACCGTTGACCTGGTTCAACGGGGCTGAATATAACCGGTCAGTCTGTATACGGTCCGATCACGGTTTAGACTATCATAAAAACTGTGAACCATCGGTTCATAGGTTAACTGACGTTTCACATATTTTTTATTTAAAATTTAAAAATAGTGTCAAATTGAACTTTAGACTTTTGGATATAAGCCTAACATCCTACCATTGAACTTGTTTTTTATTATTTGACAATAGATAATATCTCTATATAATCAAATAAGAATATCCTAATTGCTCCTGACTTGATTCACAGTAGAACATCAGTAATTTAACACTCGATGAATTAATAACATCTTTTATTTATTATTTTTGACCAATCATAACTTGGAAACAAAATGCTTAATTAATAATTCGCTAAATTTATAATATATAAACGAAAATTCATATAGACCACATGCAACATATAAATAAATAATTCCTTGATATATAGCAAAAGTATGATTAATCTTTTTAACCTAGTAATAATTTTTGTTGTGGTTTTGTTTCGACAAGGGGCTGTATATTAGAACTATCATCTTTAATTTAATCACCTTATGATTCCCTTAATTATCTGCTCGTCAGTCAACATCTATGCAGTTATATTATTTTTTCTATGTAATTAATTTATGAAATAATAATTAATAATTGTAGATTAGTTAATATTTGTTAAATTAACAGGATTTTGTTATTCCCAAATCTCTATTTATAGAGTTTTAAATATGTTTTATTATCTTCGATGATTTATTTATTAAGGAAAAAATACATTCAAACTCTATATGTATATACTCATTTTTGAACGAATTTTTTTAATTTTTTTTTTCAAAAATCTTATAAACTAATTTAAACTTCTTTTAAAATGAAAGGGCCAACATCGGAATCAGGGGTTAACCAAAATCGTGATCGTAATCATAATCGTAGTCAGCGGTTCACAAATTGTGGGTTTCATTGTTGCTGCCCTTAAGGGCACTGCCCTCAGGGGCATCATCCACCATCCATATGGAATCTTTTTTTTTTTTAAAAAGATTTCAAATGAATGGTGATTATGCCCCTAAGGGCACTACCCTTAAAGGCATCATCAAGCAAACCCAAATTGTGATAGGAGCCGTATACAAATGTTATGTTCAAGGATTGAGCTTTTTTGAACAGTCTAATCAGCGGTTCCGAACCATTTGTCAGGTAATTCTGAATTGTAGTCCTGTCTACTTTTGATTGACTAGAATACGATATCTAAAATTTTATCTAATAGAAGTATTTTTTAAATTAAATAAGTTATATATATAAATTAGAAGTTGATAAAACTCTCTTTTTTAAAAAAATAAATAAATAAATATAAAGTCAATCTCTATTGTTATTTTCTCTACCTAGAACCAAGGTGGATTTCCATTTTGGGGACCTCAAAACGCAAAATCGACCCCACAAATCACTTAAACAAATTTATCTCTCTTCCACATTTTTGCATTGCGATCTTTTGAGATTCTAAGGTGACCCCTGTCCTTCGCTGATTCTAATCTATCTATCTTCTCCACCTGTGGATTAAGCCCTTAACTCTAGCCACCTGTCTCTCACGTTGTATGATATGATATTCTTTCATATATAGTGCTGCATTTTCTTGTATTTTTCTTGGTTTTCAGTTAAAAGCCTTTTTTACTGGTGTTGTTTTATATTTGGTGATTTGTAAAGTGATGGGATATTTTTCTTGTTTTTGTTGCCTACCCGTGTGAGTTACTGCTGGAAGTTGGGTTTTCTTGAAGTGAGTGAATCTGGGATGCTCTGAATATTCATGCGTAATAAATATCCCACCTAGAAACTTGATTTTTGGTCTATCTATGCTCTTTGTTTGAAGATTTGATTTTTGTGTTCAAGAGTAGCTTTTGGCTTGTCATTTCACGTGCTTTGCTCATTGCTTTCTGTTCAAGCCACATGAATTGAGTTTTGTGGTCGATTGGTTTCCGAAGTTTCAAATTTTATTTCCAGTTCCTTAATTGATGGGGGTGGATTTGTTTATGCAATAAGTGGGATTTTCTGAGTCAAGTTTTCAGATAATTGTAAGATGCAAGGTGTAAAAGATGAGGGGAAACAAATGGAATGTCCTTTCCTTCCTAGGTTTCATGTCAATGATGCTGATAAAGGAGGGCCAAGGGCCCCGTCAAGGAATAAAATGGCTCTTTCTGAACAGAATAAGCATAATTTATCTACTCAAAAGCTGAGGTACAACTCTGGATCCATGGAATTGCTGTATCTTCCACCGAGCAATGGATATAGTACATATGTTCAACCATCATCCTCAAGCAATGTGAGCTCTGAAAAGCACTAATCTTTTTCTTTTCTTCATCATGATTTTCATCTTTATCTATTGAGTTCATTTGTCTGTATCAGAGGATATGCTTGAATCATTTGCATGAGTGTCTTTGGCTGTAATTCTTACAAATCTGTCTTCATATGAAGTTTATGTGGCTTAAACTTTCAATTTGTTGCTGTTGAACTTTGAAGTCTTCTAGATAATTAATAATCGTCTGTTTTTTGGTTTTACATATGTTCATCAAAATGTGCGGACTTTTCATTCCCTAGGCCTTTAAAGGGAAGGTTTACCCCATAGATCTTTTAGTTTGGATAGCTACATGTGCTTCGATTTAGTGAGAGGTGAATGAATTTGACACTCCTTTCCTCCTTAATTTAAAAAAAAAATCAAATCAAATGTTATGAGAAACTTATCTAAATAAGAATTTTCGTTCCCGAGCACATCGAACCAGTCCCGAACTAAATTATTGAGTCTGCCTGTGATTCAAAGATATTATTCACAAGTTACACATGTATCAGCATCCTCATTTACCTTCTTGCTCCATCCTATCCATATCTTCAAGAATAGAAGGATGATATTTCAAGTAATAACTCTACGAAAGAATTGAGGGGATGCTAAAAGGGAGGCAAATATTTTAAGCTAGAAACAAAGAAATCGAAGGTACATGGACTGGCAGTCTTTGCCAATGAACAATTTTTCCTGTTATTTTGGTAATGATTACCTAGAATGCTGCTTAAACATTCTACATGATCTCTCTTAAATCCTTGATGAAAACAGGCTGGAAATTCCAAAGCACTTCCTCCTTTCTGTAGTTTGCCAGGATCTTCTCACTCAACGGGCATGAGTAATTATTCTAGTGGATTAAATTTGAACATTTCATCCGATCCACCGATGTCAGGGAATACAAATGATCAAAATCCCCAAGTTTCTGGAAATTCACTGAGGATCAATAACTGTAAGTCCTCTCAGCCATATGTTTTTCCAGCTTTCAATAATAGTTAAGCTAACTCGTCTTGAGATGCAAACGATCTTAGTGTTCCTCTTTTATTCGAGCAGACACGTTGCAAAATTATTGCAAACCTCAATTATGCTTGGATAATGAAAGAAATGCTACCTTTAGTTCATTTGCTTCTGGGAAACTCCATAATGTTCGGTTGAACCAGTCAGCCGGGAAAAAACCTGCAGTGGATCAACAAAATCACACAGTAAAAATCAGTAAATTTTCTAAAAATATTGACGAGGAAGAGGAAAAAAACCCAGTGATATCAATAGTTGAGAAAACTTCAGCAGGTGCAACTTCAACCTCTCTTTGTGGAAATAAAATCTCAAAGGGCACTGGAGACCTCAGTTTGATGCGTGATTCTAGCAGATTATATGATTCTTATGCACAACCACTTCAAGAATGTAGAGTTCCGCTAGAGAGCAAAGCTGAAACAACGATGAGGAAAAGACATGCATCTGAAGTGGATGATTTGACATGTTCCTTTTCACGATTTAGCTACAACAATAGGCAACCTAAGATTGACAGGATTGGGGAGGGTTCTGAAGATAAGGATTCTGAAGCAATGCAGTTAGGAAGTACTGGCAAGAAGCAAGAAAATTCAGACACTTCTGTGGAAGACTGTATACATGGTCTCCATTTAACTCCTAATGACGTAGCGGGAGTGATTGGTCAGAGCTTGTTCTGGAAAGCAAGGCGAACAATTGTGCAGTAAGTAATTCGGTTGCTTGTCTATCCTCCCTACTTACAGCAGAAAAGTTGTTCGGTATTTGAGGTTATATACCCGATTTTTTTGAACTTTTAGTCTCTGACTCTTTCTTGTACTCATTTTTTCAGCCAGCAAAAATATTTGCGGTTCAGATATTTGAGTTGCACAGACTGGTAAAGGTAAGTATGCCTGTATTCAACTGAAGCACCTCTTCTTTGGCACATCTTTCCAAATTTTTTGTTAATTTCACTCTTCGAACAATATATGTAGTTATTTACTAATCTCTACGTGATAATATCAACAGGTGCAGAAACTAATTGCAGGATCACCAGAAGTGATATACGAAAACAATTTCAATCTAAAAAATCCATCTATCAAGTTCCCCCCCATGAATAAGCTTCTCTTTGTTACTCCTCAGGATCCTTCACCATTTGTCGCCAAACCAAAAATAGATTCCGTAAAGTCAAATCCTGATAAGGATGGAAAGCTTCCACCACCTCTAAATGCTGCTGGAAAACGACATTTTACTCATCCATCAGCTTCAAATACACCATCTACATCAGCATCCACAGATGGTAAACTACCACCTTGGTGTTTCTACCCACCACCTGGAAATCAATGGCTTGTTCCTGTAAGATCTCCTTCCGAGGGACTAATCTACAAGCCCTATAGAGCTTTGTGTCCTCCATCTGTTGGCTTCATGGCCTCTGTATATGGAAACTATGCGCCTATAAGTTTAAACACAGTGCACGGAACAGCTTATGGTGTTCCTGATGTGGCCCAACACGGTAATGGAATTTTTTCTGGCGTCCAACTCGGGCAAAGCTATTTCCAACAATACACCATGCCTGTACTGACTACTGGTGGTTCAAATGTTGAAGTCAAGCAAGAAATCCCATTGCATGGACCTCAGAGAAACTCTTATGGGTCGAGCCAGCAGAGTGGTGTATTATCCGATGGTGGTGAAAAACTGCATGGATCCGAAGGCAGTAGAACAAGTAGTCCTACCGAGCAGTTGGAAGGAGATGTGCTACCTCTTTTTCCTACCATGCCATCGGTTCAGGACACAAACGATTCGAGCAATGAGCCGAGGATAAAAGTGATAAAGGTTGTGCCTCACAACCCCAAGTCGGCACCAGAATCAGCGGCTCGGATTTTCAGGTCTATACAAGAAGAAAGAAAGAGACTTGAGTAGCTTTTGTTGAAGATTTTCTTGATCAAAAACTTATTATTTTTTTATCTAGCCCCCTGTTGAAGTCACATTGGGTCAAAGAGAAATTTAGAGTAAAGTTGGATTGAATTTTTTACAAGTAATTTAAGTGAATTGTTACAACTCGAATCAACATGTGTTAGCTGATACTGTAAATAAATACGCACACACAAAGATCAAACATTCATCACTATTGAGTCAGTTGGTTCGTTACAATTCTTTTTTTGGGCCAGGCATCTTCTTCTTTTGTTTGATGAAATTAGGCTGGGCTTCTATGTACTTATTTAGAGCTGGTATCAGCTCGATACATAGCGGAAATAATATAATATTTCTAGCAAGATAACTGAAAGTTCCAACCAATAAGAATCCTAATGAACCTAAAAAAACGCGACTTTAAAAATCGTGAGGGTTCAAGTCCCTCTATACCCAAAAAACCTATTTATATCGACTCCTGAAATGAATAAGTACCAGTTAAATAATTTTTTTGTTGGACTTGGATGTTGAAGATATTTAAACAAATCAATATAATAATAGTGAAGGTAGATGTCATTTTTAAATTATAGGAGGGATTCATAATCATTGAAAGTAGAGAGATAATTCATCCTTTAAAAATTTATATTTTTAATACAAAATTAATCTGGTAAATTACATTCTTCAGTGAGGGCTATTTTCGTCATTCAGTTCACTAGGGCTTTTAATCTCCCCTCCCGAAGCCGTCACAGCAAAACCGTAGAATCCAATTTCCTCACTCTACAGGTAAACCCTAGCACCGAACAAATTGTGGATTTGTTTATACTCACATTCGATATTGAAGGCTTTGTTTTTTCCTCTATGAGTTAGGGTTTGTGCTTGTTGGAGATGACGACAGTATCTGGGCAGTTGATCTGGGAGATCGTGAAAAAGAACAACTGTTTCCTGGTGAAGGAATTCGGGAATGGAACCGCGGGAGTGAAATTCAGCAAGGAACCTAACAATCTGTACAACATCCATTCATACAAGTACTCTGGTTAGTATTGTTGATTATTTTCATGTGTTGGCATTTGTTGTAGTTTCATTTACTCGAATTTTTATTTGGTTTTACTTGAATTAGACGACCTGATACGGAAAATAATGAGAAAAAGTCAATTTTTATTTTGTTTTCTACGGTTAGTTTTAAGTGCTGAGTTGGTTGTTTAGCTGTTTGTGTGGGAATATTTGCTACATTTTTTGTCGGTATAATCGAATTGAAACATAATTATCCCATATTTATTGGATGATGTTTGTTATTATGATTTCAATCGGTTTCTGGTCCCCTCTGTTTTGTTCATGGGAAGGAAACGATTTTTCCATCGTATGTCTATTATTGCATATTTCATATCATATGTCTTCTCCTTATGCCTAATGTTTCTATAGAAATAAGTGATCAATATGGTCTCCTTGTGTTACTAATACTGTCTTAATAACTTTTCCATTTTGTAGCTTGACAATTCTCTATTGGTTTTTCTGAATATAAACTGCTTTTATTGTACATGAATGATGAATACATATGATGTTTCTGGACTCATGGTGATAATCTTTTATTAATTTTTTGAAAAGTGAATGTTTTGGTGCTTTGCCGCTGTACTTTCTCTTATGTTTCCTGAAATGACTTGTTTTGTGGATTTTTTTTATTAGGGTTGGCTAACAAGAAAACTGTGACCATTCAACCTGGTAAGGACCAGTCAGTTTTGCTTGCTACTGCAAAGACCAAGAAACAGAACAAGCCTGCCCATTTACTTCACAAGTCTGTCATGAAGAAGGAGTTCAGCCGCATGGCCAAGGCTGTTTCTAACCAGGTACATGATCATCACCAATTCCCATTGTGTTTGGATTTATTCTGTTGCTCTGCTTTCTATCTGAGTACTGCTTTTTCTTATTTAATCTCAGTTTGTGTTACAAAAGATCTATACTTCTCGGCCTTGTTTTAAAAGTTAATGTGCTTTACTTTCTACATTTGACAAACATACAGCAGAAAATCTTTACTTTGATCCAAATACAATCTGCCCGATGAAAGACATTGTCAATCCTCAGATTTTTAAGTGGGCATGACTGTATCTGTAAATGATTAATCTATTTGTACAAGATAAAGGATCCAATGCTCTAGATATTTATTCATATAGTATATTTATTGTTGAGAAAGGCATGCTAGCTATTTTTCACCTGCTAAGTTCACTGAATGGTGGGATTTAGATTTGGTCGTATAGTAATTAAACCTCTTGAGTGCAGGTGGCAGATAACTATTATAGGCCGGATCTGAAGAAGGCAGCCCTTGCAAGGTTGAGTGTTGTTAACAGAAGTCTCAAGGTTACCAAGTCTGGAGTCAAGAAGAAGAACAGGCAGGCTGCTTGAAGGCGTGTTGTTTTCTACTTTTGGACCCAAAATGGACACAATTAACTCTCAACCCCTTCTACTTTAAATTTTCCTTCATTTGTTAGTTTTAAGGGAATTGTGTTTGATCTTTCTTAGAATTGGATGTTGGAGCTTTTTTTGGGTTGGTTTTTGTATTTTTACCCTTTTTTCTGTTCTATTACCACAATTTCCATGGATTATGGCTCTCAGGCCCCCAATCCCTCCCAATTGCCGTGATGGGATAACGAAGCGGAGGTGATAATTCATTCTGCAAAAAAAAAAAATGTTGTGCAATAAGTTGGTAATTTTATACTGCATGAGGCATGAGATGAAATGCTAATTCAATCAGGGGAAAAAGCAAGGTTAAAGGAACTCATGTTGAGGCTGAAACATGTGTGCAGAGATATTGTAACGAGAACTGCAATGGAGTGAAATGTTAAAATAGAAACACCAATTCCCTACACTCGAATCATTATCCATTATTGAAATCACAAATTGTTTCTTTCAAGTCACAGACAGTAAACAAACCTAAACTGTCATAGCTATAAGTTACAAGAAGGATCTACAATCTTGAAATCCATAAATTATTTGACAAATGATCTTGGACCACATTACTTCAGCGGCTTCTTGTTAAATGTTGTCAATATTGTCTACACACATCCTTGATCGGTCATATTGCTGGCAATCGTCAAGAAAGCAGAGATGACTGCTCCATGCACCAGAGCCCTGCGCCCAAAGGAAAATGAATATCTCAATTAAACCAGGTATTTTTATGACGAAATCTGGGTTAAATTTATGTGATTCACAGAAGCAATTCAAGGTAAAATCAAGAGGAATAGCCTTTGTCATAAAAAAATAAAAGAGGATAGCCTTACTCGGGACTCTCTTTCTGGTAGCCAAAATCAGTTGCTGCTTTAAGCACTCTCTGATATGTTTGCTTCATTGCTTCCTGTCATTAAGTGAAATGAAATTGAAGCCCTGACATGGCTGAAAGTACTTGAAGCCTCAAAGGAAAAAATAGTGGATAGCCCATAAAAACAACAATTATGAGTCTTATAGCTGGATGGTCATCAAGAAAATTGCATGCCAAGTACTTTCCCAACCAAGAGAGTAGAACTCACCTGTAGTTTAGATTCAAAATCTTCAGGAGACCAATTCAAACTACACTCTTTAAGCTCAAGTTCCCCGGCGACCACCTGAAAGAAATTACCGGTGGATAAACTAACACAGCATGACAGTAGTTGCAAACAGTACCTAAAGGACTAAAAAGATGTACCCCTCCTGCACCAGCAGCCATAGATGGCGCAACTAGAACATTGGCTTTCCTCAAAATATCAACTGCTGCAGGGGTGCATGGCATATTTGAGCCTAGAAATATTACAGAGGCAGTTAGGTACAAGCTGAAGACATGAAGATCCTATAAATAAGAGTCACTACGAAATTTGATACACAGTAACAGATACCAACCTTCTACAAGTATCCGACAACCCGAATTTACCAAATTGATGGCATCAGATTGATCAATCTCATTTTGATAAGCACACGGAAATGCAACGTCACAACTTTCATTCCAAGGCTTTGTTTCATCATAGTACTTTGATCGGGCATAAGTTTTTGAGTAGTCTCTGAGAAAATATTACTTATAGGCTGATGAAGACTGAAAGTTAGAAGTGAGGGGCAGGAAGCGTACAAACCTCAAACTTCTATTCTGAGCCTTGATGTCTCTCAGAAAGGATATTTTGATGAAGTCAAATCCATCCTCATCCACTAAATAACCCTTTGAATCTATGAACACAAACAGACAGATTACAGGATGAAACGCAGATAGAAAAAAACTGAAATTTCCCTTTTCCTTACTTAAGTCATTCAGACATCAATCTAAACATAAAATCTAAGAATAGGCATTTCTAAGACAATTATCGGAGTAGAAATCCACATGAATAGCAGACACGTTTTCACCTCCAACTGTACTCGTATTACGATGGCCAACAACTAATTAATGGTAGAAATCACATTCTCAAGGATTAGGCCCTGAGTTCAAGTCACACTAGTTAACTGAAAAAAGAAAATTGCTAACCAAATTTGTCACCACTATATTGATAAAATGATAAAATTCATAGGGAGAAGAAACTAATGAGAGGTGTATCATCAGAAGAAATGCAATCCATGCAGTGTGAGGTTATCGAACAAGAAGAGCAACATAGAGATGTTACAATTAAATGCTAAAATATGATATTTCGTTCGTCCATATTCTTAACAAGTAAAATTGAGTATACTGCAGAGCAAAATAATTAAAAAACATAAACACTACTACAAGAGTCTTCTCCAAAGCGCCTACAATCTAAATGAGAAGCAATGATGAAATATTTTGGCATGTTTATGCTTTTACTCATGTTAATTCTTTAATATAATGAGATCATTAGGTTCACCAAGAAAATTAAATCAGACGCAGGGAAATTTCAAAGCATCTAACTGCATAATCACAAATTTGAAAGAACACGTGAATTTGGAAAAGACAGTCCTTTACCTGATACTGTCATAGGAAGAGCACCATAAGCAATAAGCTTCTCCAGGACATGCATAGATATCTTTCCAGAACCACTAACAACACATCTAGTGAAGAAGATATAAAAAAAGTAAAACATTGCATTCAAAGATACTTCATATATAAAATATCTATTTATTTTTCAAACTTATTTCCTGTGCTAAAATGTGTTCCACAAAATGACTCTTATCCAGAGAATAGCCATACTAATTTCTCTATAGTGGTAAAAACCTGATAAAAGGCGTGAGTCAAGACTAATCTTAATTTCTCCTTCATTATATCATATTGATACAGAGAGTCGTCTCTCATAAATAACTTACATTAAATTAGTAAAGCAGATTATCGTTTCAGTTGTCAAGGATGAGACAGTGATAAGATAGGGTAGGTGACTGATATGGAGAAGGAGAAACAAAAGTAACAGTATAGATATTCATACAAGTAAAGCTTTGGAGAAAACAAATACAAGCCATGAATAAGCAGTAAACGTGTAGCACCTTAGCCCTTTCAGTTCTTTATTCATGTCAGCAAGCATAAGTTGGGCAAAAAATACCTGCAAGAAACAAGAAGATTTAATTTAAAAAACAGACATGGAAGCACAGAAGTCAGAAGGGAAATTCAGTCACCAATCCATAGCCAGTAGCTTCAGTTCGAAGACTAGAGCCAGACCAGTTTATTCTTGGCCCAGTAAAACTCCCCTGCATGGTTAAAGCAGATGCATCACGACTAACATTTTCTATACTGTTATGAACCATAAAAAGCTTTAACAGGAAGATTGGTGGTGAATAAAAACTATAAACGTGACCAAATTAGATAAAAGATCACAAACAAGTTTCTACTCATTCTTAATCTAACAGATCTAAGGCAACACTGAAGACCTCAAGATGCTGATAGTACCATCTTCAATGAAGTATTACTGGATTAAATTGAACATTTAAGTATCAAAACTAAAACAGATTTTACAACGAAAAAGAATTTTCAATTATTTCAGCAATAAAATACATTTGATCTGGGGATCCATCACAACAGAAAGTGAGAAAAAAAGTAAAAAAACTACTGATCTTTACAAATTACACAGCTTTAACCTGAGAGTGACCAACCAGGCGCCTGTATTGACCATACAAATAACCCATTTCACGGGTGCCAACACCCATATCCTCCGAAGGAAGATCCTAGATTACAAGAAAAAAGTTAGTGAGCCACAGATGTCTAAAAAACAGACTTCAATTTTTGACAAGAAACCATCTTGCGAACCTTGTCAGGCCCCAAATAGCGATACAATTCACTCATGAAGCTCTGACAAAACTTCATGATCTATAAGTGTTGTTCAGGAACCGCATAAGAAAAAATCAATACTTCAAAGATACACTTTTGGTAACTAACTACCGCAAAATCACAAAAATATCACCTCACTATCACTTTTTCCTTTCGGATCAAAATCACACCCACCGGAAGAGCCTCCAAGTCTATATGGAGATAATGCATTTTTTAGACTCTGCATACAAATTAAGCACTAAGTCCTTAGAATTCAGATGCTCAAATCATAAATTTCATCAACTTTCAACAGCTGCTCAATGGTAAATATCAAGTCAACATATTGTGCAAACCACACAAGTGGAAGAAAGTTCAACTAAGACAGATATCACTGAAGAGCCCAACATAGAACTAAAGCCAATGTTTGGAGGCATTTTTTTTTTTCAGCGTGGAAGCATTTTTTACTAATGTTTTCATTCTTCAAAAATAAAACCTAACATATATAATTTGCTCCACCACGATCTATCAAAATTCTATTTTCTTTCAATTTTAGATCTCCCAATACAACCATTACTTTTAATTCAATTTTCTTTACTTCTGAAATATACTCCATTAATATATTATATTTTAACTACATTTAGTATATTTTACAGCCTATCCCAATCCATTGAGATTAAATGCTTAATAGTAATTGTATAGTATATTTTAAAATTTAATTTACCTAAAATTTACATGATAAGACATCCCACAACTTTCTGCATGATATGATATCTATGGTAAAAAATGTCTTGCGGAAATAAACCAAAATGCGACATATTCTCCAATACAATCTTACAAAATTATTTTCGTAAACCATTAGAAAACACTACCAAACTTTACCAAAAGGTCTGAGAGATACATGGGAAATTTGAGCTGAATATGAATTGAATAATGCACTTTTTACTAAAAAGGGCCCAAGCATTTACACATAAAATCAAACTCTGCAGAATGAATTCATAACGGAATGAAAAACACCACCTGTTCAAAACTAAGAAACTTGGCAATACTCAAGTTCATTGATGGATGAAAACGTAGGCCACCCCTGCATGGACCAAGTGTCTGGTTGAAGTGAACCCGAAAGCCACGGTTAACATGTGTTTCACCTCTATCATCAAGCCATGGAACCCGAAAGATAATTATGCGCTCAGGTTCTAATAATCTCTCCATGGTATTCACATAGCTGCAATATGTTTAATCTTTGTGTCACAACAATTATCATGGTCATCTTGCAGACCATGAGCATAAAATATATTTAAAGCTGGATTCAACAAAATATATACAAGCCAACTTACTTGGAATTTTTTGAAATTACTCTTTCCAAAGCATGGACCACTTCTTGAACAGACTGTATGAACTCAGCTTCATGGGGGTCTCTTCTCAATACAGCTTCAACAATCGATCCAGCCGTTTTAGACATAAGAGCTGTAACGAGTTCAATCATTGTGTGAGGGCCAAGAAATTACTGAAATCACTTCAGATATCACAGAAATGTGATTTACAAATTAAATCACCTATTCACTTATAATTAGGATTTTAGTACAGAAAAACCAAGGAATATCTTTTTCCTCATTTAGAAGGAAAAATGCAGGAACCATATCCCCAATCAGTTAAAGAACAAAACAATCGAACAGAAAAAGGCTTTTGTCAGTAAATAAAGAAGGAACAAAAGCTCAAAGAAACTTACCTTTCACATAAATAGGTTTATCAACTATTAATTTTTCTACAGATGCTTGCTGCAGACGGAGAGCCTCTTTGTGAAGCAAGCTGTTATTGTGCTCATCCAGCGCACTCATCTGCATGTTCCTACTGCCTTCATTTCCGTAAGGGTTTCGCCTGTGCTTCCTTCCATATTCTCGACAAATAGAACAGAAGATCCTCGCTGTCCCTTCCTTTACATCAACATATGCCCATTTATATGTATCAGCCCACTCCTCTCTCCATCTTTTCACAACCTTCTTTTTCCTCTTTCCTGTTTGTGCCTTCGACAAATCTTGATCCTCGCTGGGAAGTTGAGAACCCATCAAATGCTTGTTTTCAGTTTGCTCTTTGGCAGAGGATTCATGTGGCTGAACACTAAGAAGAGAGTTCTGGTGAAAAGTTGGGTCATCGTCTCCAGGGCCTATTTCCAAATCAATTTCTTCACCAAGTTCCCTGACAACAAGATGATGCCTCTGAGACTGCTGGATCAAGTTTATATCATCCATTACAGAAATCATCCCAACCCCACCAGCTGGAAGCAACATTCAGCATGACAATAACTGTTGGGCGACGATGTTTTAGTTTCTGCAACAACAAGCACACTCAAATCTTCACAGGCTAATTTAGCACCAACTGAAAACTACCCGGCCGTAATAAATCATGGCTACGTTCTTTTATTGGGGATTAGTATGTTTCACACATAACCTACTTCAATCCAATGGGAAGATGAGATCCTCTTCTCATGCAATAAACAAAAGCCTAGTTGAACAATCTTGAGGACAGTAATCATCCTTGACCAAGGAATACATTTCTCTTGGGGGCCAGAGCTATAACATCACAATTTTGTTGTTGAAAATTTTGTATTATGCACTGGCTATGCCATTTATTTTGTAAATCCCATGTCTGTACTAATTTTTTTCTCATGGATCTCTATTATCATCTTTCGTGTTTCATGTACAATAATAAACTTGCAACGTAATTATTTCAACGACATAAGCAGCAAGCCAGCAATCTTCCCAAAAATGGTGTATGGCTTCATCGAAGCTTGCTAGTTTAACATTGAATTGTGCACTATACTCCATGCAAAATGACATCTAATTTTTCGTACCAGGATTTTGCATTATCGAGTGGTGTAGCATCATGATCAACATCAATAAAAAGGAGAGAAATCCACAAAATATTCTATAACTTCCGGGTTAACCATACTTAAAAAACGAAGTATTTTTCAATTGACTTACACTATTAATGGAAGTAACTGACATTCGAACGCATCCAATGGGATATATAGTAAAAAAAACTACACTAAACCAATAAGAAATCGCAGTGAGCAGCAACTGACATCTTCAAACCATCCGACTAGACAACAATAAAAAAAATACACACATCAAAATTCCTAACACAAAATCAAATAGTAAAAAAAAAAAACAAATCTTGTACCTGAAATTAAAGTCTTGAAGAGGTCCACTGACGAAACTGGCCTTAAAATCTTTCAAATGCTATAAAAAGTTAAATGAAGGGATTGTGTCTATACAAGGTGCAATATAATTAAGCCCGGATCGGATTATCTTCAGTAGAAAATGATTTCGCAGTAGTAATCCCAAGAACAAGAAGGGGTCTGCATTCGATGGGAGGAGCGGAAATATGAAGAAAACAAGATGTGAATACGATTTTTGAAAGGGGAAAAATTGTGTGAAGGAATTGAATTTACGAAATTATTTGCAAGTATTAGGTGTAAGTGACCCAAAGGATTCAAGATTGTGTGCAGAAGATACTGAGCTGGTAGAAAAAATGGCACTCTCTGAGGAAGAAAGCAGCTGATAAAGTCTCAGTATATGAAGAACTGATTTTTTTTGTAAATCTTGTAACATTATTATTAGAATAATAATTAACTACTCAAGAATATTGTTTAACAAACGTGTATTATTATTATTATTTTTTTCAATTTTAGTAAAAATTAAGGTTACAAAAAGTTGGAAAAAATACACTAACATATATAATAGAAAGCCGAAAAATCTTGTCACATATGATACTGTACTTATTTGAATGTTGGAAAATCTCATTTTCGAGACCCCTCACTCACTCACCTCCTCAAAAGTTTAAAGAAAACTTTAAAAATCCAAGTAACAAGGTGCTCTTTACTAGTATAATCGTTTTAATATTTATTTTGAAGGTTTTCAACAATATTATAAAATGTAGTTTATGCGACTGCCGCCTATCAAACCGAAATCTTAAACACACATACAAAAAAGAATATTGTCATTCCAGTTCAATTGAAAAAATTGTCTCTGGAGCTCTCTTTCAAGTTCCATGAGAGTACCGTTTTTCTTCTTCTTTGCAAGCCCAGTGCTTCCTCCCGCTATTCGTGATTTTCTTCCATAGTTCTTGGTATTTGTTCTTCTTTTCCACAGCTACAGCGTTGGTTCACTTCTTGCTCTAAGATTTGGTCGTAGCTGGGCGCACTACGCGTAAAAAGCATTCCGGCGGCTATTACGGATCTTCTACTTTACCGTTGGTTAAATCGCTAGCTTGGAAGATATCTGGGTGTTATTTTGCTTAACACCAACTTTTGCTTCATATCTCCCTTTTTATTTTATATATATCTGGGTATTATCATTCGGTATGTTGTTTTGTTACCTTGGTTTTGTTTAGGGATGTGATACTTGCACTGTTTTGGTCAGCCATGGTTATAGGTTTATGAAGGATTCTAGTGCCAACTGGTTTTCTGGGTTTCGTGCGTCAAAATCTTATGTGCTTAGGTTGTTTCGTGGCAAGGGTTTTGGTGATGAATGTTTGTGCGATTGTTTGTCTTTTATAAGTTAATGAGGCTCATCTTTTCATCTTTGTACCTTCAGATCTGTTCGAAAGCACTTTCCTTCCTCTGCGTGCCCATACCCTGTGGTGAATGGTTTGAGGGACTTGGTTTGAATTCACCGATTCTTGATTGTGGCTTCTTGCGTGCTACTCCTAGTCAAATGTTTATGATGTTTTTTTTTTATTGTTCTCTTGTTTCTTTGATGCCAGTGTTTGATAATCCTTGTAATTGCTCATTTGTTTAATATAATACTTTTGTTAAAAAAAAAAAGAATATTGTCATTTATTAATTTATGCTGAAATCAGGAAAGAGGTGGAGAAGAGTCTTTCAAACACTATATTCACAACAAATCATTTGACACTAAGCAGGTGTTTGTAGGGGTGGGAATCGGGACGGGTTTCGGGTATTCGGGATATTCGGGTTCGGGTAATCGGGTATCGGGATTACTAAAGGCATACCCGAACCCGAACCCGAATATGTCGGGTACCCGAAATTCGGGTTTCGGGTACCCGAACCTTGAATTTTTATTTTTTTTTTATTTTTTTTTAAAGAAACGCTCTTTAGATTTAAACCTAAATTTTTTTTTTTTTTTAATAGGAAATCGGGTTCGGGTACCCGAACCCGAACAAATTTTCTCTCAAACCCCTACCCGAATCCCGTCCCGAACCCGCCACTACCCGATCGGGTAATACCCGATTATCCCGAAAAACCCGATTATCCCGACCCGATCGGGAAATACCCGATCGGGTCGGGTCGGGACCCGAATTCCCGAACCCGTTTCCCACCCCTAGGTGTTTGCGATTACTTTTCAAATTGCTTATCTGCTTTTCAGACAAAGAAATAGAATAAGCAATCACAAAATCCATTTTTTTACCCTTTGTGGTATATATTTTTCATTTTAAGTACCATCGTTTTTAGATAAATTTTTAAGCTAAAAATATGTTTAATCAAAGTACTTTGACGTTCTTTTTAAGCGAAAAAGATGTTTTGGGCGGCAGCGGCGGTCTCAACGGTATAGCTGGTGGTGGACTCGAGGGTGGTGCCGCTGGTGGTCTGGGCGGCGGGGGTGGATTAGACGGTGGGCATGTAGGTGGACTTGGTGCTAATTGTGGATGTGGGTTACTCTTTCCCCCTTTGGCGATGGCTGTGGCAACCTCGCCACACGCAATGATTCTTTTTCGTAGGTATGCACAGGATTTGGAAGCATTTCGTACATTAATTTGGGCCCGAAAGGTTATTCGAGTGAGATCTCCCCTTTTGATGCTTTTCGTTGCATATCTACTTTCTAATTTTATCGTTGTTACGGGGTTTTGTAATTATGGTTTGTGCGTCGTTGTTTGGTGGTATGCGTTTTTGGTTCTTTGTGTTTGGCTACTGGGTTTCGTTTCATTGCTGCTAAATCACTTGGCTCGGCTACTGGGCTATTCGATTTCGTGCGCCATGCAATATTGGTTCAATGTTGGTGGCTAAGGGTTGTATAGTCGTGTCTAGGCTAGAACTTCGTTGTACCTGTTTGATCTATGCTCGAGTACTTGGTAAAAAACAGGTCAAGTTATACATTTTAACCATTTGATCCATAGCATGAAAATGTATAAGACTATATATTTAAAAATATCGGGAAATTCTTGTATGGACTGAGTCCTGCAAACACCAACACAAATACAAATATATATATTTATGTGTGTTGATATATGACAGGAGCATCCATACAAGAATTTCCAAAGAATATCCCATGGCAGCATTTGGAACCAAATTTGCAACCATAGCACCAGACAATACCCAACATACACAAGAACCGTGCGTCACTGTTGTATTGGAAGAAAAGTGTGAGCTATATTGGATGCAGTGCATGCAGCAACAGAGAGTTGTATTATTTTAGACTACATTTTGAAATAAAAATAGAGAAACCAGATGATAGCAAGAGCATGGCAGACAATGTATATTTCCATGGCCATGGAAGCTCCCACATAATTCAATGTTCTTTGAAAGCTGTTTCTGGGAGATCAAAAATGATTAAAACGAGTCAAAAAGCAGTGCTTGCTGTTTCTACATCAACTTCTCCCAAAACCATCAGATCTCTAACAAAAATATCCAAGCACTTGGCCGCCAACATTTTGTCGAATTGCTTCCTCATGATCCAAGACTCCATTTGGAGTAGTGATTACGACATAGCCCCACTGTATGTGGAGAAAATAATTTAGGGATGGTCAACATATTTCTTTATAACTTACGGATCATGATGCAGAAAAGTGAACACACTTCATACAAATATGATGTTGCATTCAGGTGTTTAGCCATTTAAGATTACAAAAAATCCAAAACATTCCAGAATAAATAAAAAGTCAAAACATCAGATAAATATTTGATAATATGAAGTTATATATCATAATTAGCAACCAAGAGAGTCAAACTTTATCCATGAATAATTGATAAGAATCAACTGAACTCTGTTCGATGAACTAGCACAGTACAAAACCAAGTGGATTCCCCAGTAAGATCGAGGCCATAAAGTAACAGGTCAAGCCTTTTGCCTCTAATTTAAGATCCAATCACATCATACATCATATTTAATATCAGACCAAGCAAATGAGAATCTGGGAAAAAGTATTGACATCTTTTCTACAACAAAGATGCATAAGTAGATAATCTTCCACTTCCAATGTTAGAAAATGTCATAAAGGAATGCCATTAGTAATTTAAAAAGAAAAAATTGTACCTCTCCCCCACTGTCATTACTTCATTTAATTGCTCATCATATATGGTTTACTTCATTTATATTTATTTATCAGTTCACTCCATTTAATTGCTGATAGTATATGGTTCTACCAAATATATCAAAACCAGACGCAACAAATCTCAAATCCCGAACAAAAACGACAATTTCACATTCTTCCACAATGCTCAGGCATGATGAAATCTAATCAAGAACAATCACACAAACAACAAATGTGAGGAAAATACACAGACCTGCCGTGTTGGAAGAGCACGGGTTTTGTATTTCTCGATGTACTGAGCCTTAATGTCTTGTCTATACGTGAGAGCCAGACAATCTTTAACCCTCCCCAGTAGTTCCACAGTTATTCTCCCCACCCTTTGTGGATCATGCACTTGAAAATCTTTGATGTACCCTGTGTTTTCAAAATCATCACACTCTTCTGTCCCACTGTATTTCTTAAAGCTTCATTTGGATCAAGAATTCCATAATGGAAGGTGAAAGAGAAGCAGAATCAACAAATACTTCATTCCTTCTCGTTTGCCAATTGGAAATATTTACGTTCACAATTAAAAAGATACGAGGAGCAAATTCAAATGACTACTTGTTTATCATCGTTCGATAACTTTAAACTTTTACTTCCACTATAGTCCAATCTCAAACACAACCTCAGAATTTTTTTAAAAAGCATAAACTTTTCGAAACAGTCCATAGAACATATCCGACCATTCCTCATCTTAAATTCCAAGCAATCAACACCATTTTAAATGAACGAAGAACACGTACAGAGTCGCTACTCAATTATAACAGCACACAATAATAGATACGATTTACATAAGTATACCTCTATATTTCATGATTTGAAGAAAAGAAGCCATGACATTAGAGATGGGCTTAAGCTCAGCAGACGCGAAACCTCTTTTTTCGGCATTGACGACGGTTCTCAAGGCGTCGTTCAGTATTCTTCTTCCCATTTTTGTTCCTCGCGTGAGCTCAAATCCCTTATATGCTTCTAATGCTCTTTGGTGAACAGCAAACCTGGGCTTTAGGTACTCTTTGAGCCGATAACAAATGCTATCTTCGGCTGGTTATGGGCCACAGTTGATTTGGGCCAATACAGCCTCGTTTCTGTAATTTCGAATTTTACATGAATACATGCTTTAACATCTATTTTTTAATATATATATATTAAAATTAAGTTTTAAAGTCATGTTTTAATAAATTAGAATCAATTTTTTTTTTTAATAACGGGGAGGAGGATTTGCTTTTCTGAAGTGATTGACAAGACTCGAATATGAGTCTGCAGTCTCAAGTGGATGACTATCACCGAGGCTAAGCCTTAGGAGTCAAATCACTTTTAACATACCACCCATACCAATATATATATACTGAAAATATGTATATCATCAGTTCATATCCAGCATACACCATTCAAACTACTAAACAGATAGCCACACTGGTGAACTAACTAAAAATACATAAACTCCTCACATACCACAGGGATAAATCCTTGGTAAACATATACGTGTAATACTGGGATAAACAAAAGAATAAACCTCTCAAGTGTGACTTCCGTCAGACATGCCCTATCTGGGTCCTGGCCACCTGTGACCTGCCATTGTCCACACACAAAGACAACAACAGCCCCCCTTGGGGTGAGCAAAAGCTCAATATGGAACGATCATAGAATATACAACATGTATCTATAAAATGTGATAAATGATGTAATGCAATGCAATGTATGTCATGTCGGTATCAGGTCAATCACCCATCCACTGGGTATATCAGAGTCAATCAAATCGCTATCAAATCATAGTAGCTCGAGCCTGCCAAGCATAAGGGATAATCAGTGATGCGTCGTCAAAGCGTCATCACATCCCAAGTCTCGACATAGTCAGGGACATACACGGGATGACATCAGCAAGGTGCCACCAATCCCTCGTCTCAACCAATCATGGTAATCAGAGGAGACCACGATTCCATATACCTCTCGGGCCATTTAATGCCGGTCATAGTATAGCGGTACCAATCTCCAATGATTATCCCAAAATCCAGAAATAAACAGGGTATTTAAGGAACATAGCTCAACGTGTATGTCATGCATCGATGTATCTATAAAAATGATGTGTGTTAACAAAATATTTATTTGCATACACCGATGTGCCAATTCATGAATGCCACATAATTTAAATAAAATCACGTAGCCACATAATCTCACGTAATTCACAGAAGTCAACAAATCATATATCAAATGATACAGATAAGCAACATACCTTTCTTTCTCGCTCTACAAGGGAACTTGAGCTTGTAGGGTCGAAGTAGTCACTGCATATCAATATAAATTCACAATTCAATAAACTAATCATTAAAAATTGGTTATCAATTTGAGTACAGCTTAACCAACTTTAGTATAGCTTAACCAATATAGGGTAATTAAAATGATGCGATTACATCACAATTTTTACCCAATTTTGCACACAGTTCACTCACGCTTGTCAGCCGATTCGGTGACCTCCGGCGGTGATAGTGGCGGTGACCGGTGTAGAAACCTTCGTCCAGGTGCAAGGAAGAGATACGGTGCCTTGGCTTCGTCCAATTCGTAGTAGATTCGAAGAAATCGAACCAAAAGTGCAGAAACCCTAACTGTCGCGACTTCGTTCGTTTCAGACCAAATCGAACCACTTTTCGAACACCATATTTCGATTATTTGGTATGGAAAGATGCGCTTCTGAGTAAGGAACACGTTGGTAGGTCGGTATCGTTGATAGGTGGTCGGACGGCGGCGAACGGAGCGGATAAGTACACGGTGGTCGGTGAATCGCGAGGTTGTGCATGTTTTCGCACGTTTTAGTAGGTGTCCGCGATTCAGTGTATGTTTTTACACGTTTTTCTATGTGTTTTACGTCCTACATCGATATATATTAATTCCCGACCAATTATGAACATCGGGGTGTCACCGGTGTACTGGTGCATGTATATTACATGTACAGTCCACACCTAACTTCATGTCCTTATTTCAATCACAAATATTAAATCTATCAATTTAACACAATTTTTATATTTATTAAATTATTTTAACAAAATTTGGTTATTAATCCGGATATTCCAAAACTATATTTATCATTCACCATGTTCTGACCCGACTGTCATGTGCAAGGTCAATTTTCACTTTCATTAATTAGATTATATTTTCATTAATTAATTTCTAACTAATTAACAAAATAATGTACAAATTGCTCTTAATTCTCCTTATCAAATATCGGGACATCACATTTACAAAATGTTTACGATATCGAGCTGTTATCAAAGATAATATTCCTCATGTTTATTCTCAATCATTTGATTAACATAAAACAAATCACATAATTGTTGAGAAGCTAAACCTGATTTTCGATAAGACGGTACGAGGGCCTTACACGTTTTATCCTCACATTTTGTTGGATCCTTTCTTAATTCACTAAACTCTCAATTCTCTAACATCTCAGATTCTCAATTCTCAATTTATAAGCAAGAAGAAAGAAGTTCGGCTCTTAATATTTGGTAATACAACTATACAAAGCACAAGACAAAATATTTGGTAACATTTATTTTTGTTGTTTTATTATATAATATTGCATAATGGCCGTTTCATCTTATATTAATGTGGCTTATGCCGATGAAATTGATCAAAATCAAAATGAAGAAGAAAACACATAATGCCTTGTCTATATGTGAGGAAAATACACAGACCTGTCGTGCTAGCCACCACTAGTAGCTAGGGGTGAGCAAAAAATCGGTTAAACTGACCGAATAGAATTATTTCAGAAATTCGGTTCGGTCAAATTGGAAATTCATTTTTTTTGCGAAAAATCGGTTTAATCGGTTCGATTTCGGTTATCAATTTTAAAAATCGGTTAAACCGATTTAATTTTAGATAATATTTATTTTTAATATGTTTAAAATAATTAGGTTTTGGGCTTTTGGCCATTGGGGCATGTATTTTAATTTTGAAATATGTCTAATTGTCTTTGTCCAAAACTCCAAAATGCAAACTGTTCTACACATAATTTGTAAAACTCTAATTATGGATGATTAAATCATGGAATCGGTCAAAAGATTTGATTTTTAAAATATCATTTTACTGTGAAGTATACTAAAAAGATGAGCAAAATCTTGTATAATAGTGCTGTAGATTTTTTTTGATTTTTTAAATATAAAAAATCGGTTAATTCGGTTACCGACCAAATTAACCAATTTTTATTCGGTTAAATCGGCTTTAGCATGCTAATTGGTCGACTCGGTTTTCTCCAAAATAATTCAGTTATTTTGATTTTGGTCTATTCGATTCGGTCGATAACCGAATAGACTGAATGTTCACCTCTACTAATAACACCCTGTGAGTTATCTTGTCATGAAAAAAAATCTAATGTGTAATGTATTGATTATATGTAGTATGTAATATACATATTTTTTTATTTATTCTCCACAAAAAGTAAGATATTAAATATTCAATTATAACTTTATTTTTCATCTATTATTTTATGCTCTACATTCTAAAGTTCTATTTTTTCCTTCCCACAAGTTTATGCATATTATTTTGTGCAATAAAAAATATATTAAAAAAACAATTTTTTTATATGAGTATGTAGATTTTGTAAATAATTTTTGGTCCACTTTCCATACTTAAATATAAGTTTTTCGAAAGGAGACATGAATCTATCGTCCGGCTAAGGTTGAAGTAAAAATAAAAAAATAAACAATTAATTTGATACAGTGAAAATGGGGACATGAGAACAGTTTGTTTGATGATGTCCTTTAGTGCTTTTAGAGGTATCATCACCATTCATTTTGAATCTTTTTTTTAAAAAGAAAAAAAAGATTCCATATGGATGCTGGATGATGCCCCTGAGAACAATGAAACCCATGAAAACCATCAGGTTGGAGTGAAAAAAAAAAACACAACTATTTGATACAGTGAAAATGAAATACAATGAAAGATTTCTCTCCAAAACATATACATACTGTTACACATCAGTATATCTACGCATAGAGGGAGAAAATCTGAATCATCCTCCTTTGTAATAATAATCGGCGTTTTCCTATAAACGCACTGAAAAATGCTTGAATCTGAATCCAAATTCCCTCTGTTAGCTCCGATCTCTCTCAATTCCTGAAACCTTAATTACTTTTTTGATGAACTGGAGGAAGTGATTAGCTGCTGTGCTTTGCCTTTTGATATTATTTTGTTGTTGCTTTTGATTTTTTTCGTTTATCGAGGAGAATGAACGGTGGTGATGGTGAAGAGGTGGATTCAGCTGCGTTGGGTCCGCTAGCGCCGCTCGAGTGGAAATTTTCGCAGGTATTTGGCGAGCGAACGGCCGGAGAAGAAGTACAGGAAGGTAGATTTTTATTGTTAATTTGATTACTGAGGACAAGATGTTTGCTTTGGGTTTGGATATTCTCGTTATTGTTAGGATTTCTGTAATTTGATCCCTTTTGGGTTTGTTAACTGCTTGATTTAATAGGATTTCAGTATGATCGATTGGGTACTAACGTGAGTGATCTGCATGCCATTGTTTTGATCAACGGTATGAAGGTTAATAGTGTGGGTGTGAAGTGAATAGAGTTCAACTTTAGTTTGATTGTGGGTTTTCATTCGGAATGAACCTGGTTTTTGGCCTTAAGAATGTGTTATACTGTGGGTTTTGAGTACTTTCAGTGTGTTTGCCATGTCTTTGAACTTGTTTTGTGGATGGTGAGTTTGAAGACGATGCGACTTTGTAGCTTGGACCCCAAACTATTTTTATGTTGTTGGGGGAAGTGAGAGCTGGTCTCTTTGCACCTTCCATGCAGTGACTAGGCCAGAAGTGGAGGTCATTCCACAGTGTGCTACTGTGGTTTTGTAATTCTACCTATTTGTGACATGGTGCTGGGTGTAAGATTTTTTGGCCTACTTTTGGCCGAGTCTGTTGCTTAATCAGCTATTTTGTTATCTTGGACTGGAGCTGGCCAGCTTATACATCTTGTTATTTTTGGTCGTGGTATGAATTACCTGTCACAATATGCTCTATTGCTTCCATAATCTTCTATGGGTGAAAAGGGTTCAGGACTTCACAATTGTTACCCAAACGCACTGATCTTACCTATTATGAGATTCACATGGATGCTTGTTTTTTTATGCCTTGACAGGGCCATTTAAAACATGCATTGTGTGGTGTCATTTTTTTTGAAAAGACGAAAATGATGTTTATTATAATTTTGTTTCCACGTAAAAGTGAAGGTTTTCTCTTTTTTCGTTTATTCATTTCTGACTGTTGTCGTTTAATTTAATTTGCAATCACACCTTGGGTGGGTTCACGTTAGCATACCAGTTCATGTTGAGGGGGTGGTGAGTAGTGGAAGGGCAAGAAAACTTGTGATTGGTTATGTTGTAGGGCTGATTATTCTAAAATGAACAACTATATATTTTTTTACCCGATACCGTGTTTTTTGCCATGTTTTGTTTCTATTATCTGTCTCTTGCGAAAGTAACTGGCGATCTGCACATATGGTAAGAATATGGACTCCATTGCCTTTTGCAAAACATTTAGATTGTGACATGTGTAAGTTGAAGCAGGTGATGGTCTTGTTGTAATTTTTATGGTTTATACATGATTGGATTTCAACTGTTAGAAAGACTAAATTACTTCTCAAGTGCATGCTTTCTACTGTGTACTTTTTAAAATGCCATTTGTTAGAGACACGGTGAAATTTGAAATGCCATTTGTTAGAGACACGGTGAGGATATGTATTCTGCATATTCAAGTAGTTCAATTGAAATAAGCTTCTCAGCCAGATTTTTAACATTGATATGCTATAGATTTTTCTAATTTTTTTGTTATTCATAGATTTTAGTATTTTAATACGCTTACATTTTCCGAATTAGTAAAAAGTGCATGGATACATTGCCCTTATTTTATGACTTTGTGCCTCTTCTTGGATAGATATGAACATCCATTGCAGCGTTATTGTATGGATATTTTATTCTTAATGTTTCCTGAATCATGTTTCCAGTATATTTGTCCACGTTATAATTTAGTATGAACTGTCCAAAATTTAGGGTTGCAACTCAAAACTGTTCTTTTGTTTTGAATTCTTTTTATGGCAGTTGACATCATATCCGCAATAGAGTTCGACAAAACTGGTGACCATCTTGCTACTGGTGACCGCGGTGGAAGGGTGGTGTTATTTGAAAGGACTGATGTGAAAGAGGTAAGGTCAAGTGGTCAACATCTGATTGTTCTATTTATCTGATTACATATTCATCTTGAAAAAATATCTTCCATTCACAAGTTTAAATCGCAGCATGGTGGAAATCGTAGAGATTTAGAGATGATGGACTATCCAACTAGACATCCAGAGTTCCGTTATAAAACTGAATTTCAGAGCCATGAACCAGAGGTATTTGTTAAAATTTTCACCTTGTGCCAAATTACTGTTATCTGAGGTCTACCTTCGAGATCCGATCATTTTTTCAAATGCACAGGCCTTGATTCAACAGAGAGGCTTCTGTTTTCAAATGGACAAATTGCTTAAAGGCATCTATTGTTTTCACTGTTTTTACTTCCTTTTCCCTGAGGGAAAAAATTGATAAAAGTTTTGACTTGTAATAACGTAGCGTGAAAATCTTTTTCCTTCAGTTTGATTATCTCAAGAGTTTGGAAATTGAGGAGAAAATCAACAAGATTCGATGGTGTCAGACAGCTAATGATGTACTCTTTCTCCTTTCCACGAATGACAAAACCATTAAGTTTTGGAAGGTTAGATATATTTTTTTTCCTTTTTCTTAATTATTTTTGTGGTGTTGAAGAGATATAATATAATATAAATAATTGTAATAATTATGCATTCAGACTTGTGCTCATCTTATTCGCATTCTAGATTTGTTTTTCTCATATTATAATTGATTTTAATTGTCCTTCAATGTACTTTTAAGAGTTAAGACATTGATTAATACAACTTTTTGGCATTACTAATTGTTTCAAACAGGTTCAAGAGAAGAAGATCAAGAAAGTATCTCATATGAATGTTGACCAATCTAAACCAGCTGGAAATTGTACTGTTGCAAGCTCCGGTGTTTCTTCGAATCCTAAATTGCATCCGGCAAATGGTGGCGGTTCTGATCAATTTTACAACTACTTGAGCAATGACTTGTCCTTTCCATCTGGGGGCATCCCCTCACTTCGATTACCAGTGGTAGTTGAACTTAATTAAGCTACACTTTTATTTGTGGTGTAAAGAATTCTGTTTGATGCACCATCCTTTTGATGTGTTTGGTCGAAAATTCTTTGTGAGGTTTTAGCAAATGAAAGCTATTTTGGTTTGTTGCCATTCTTGTCCATTTCGAACGTGCAAAATCCATTTTGTCTACCAAAGAATTTAATATGCTTGGATATGTGTCTCATAACATTTATGACTTCCTCATACTGTTCACCTAAGCGGTTGTGCTTAATTATAACAGCATTAGTATCAATTGCTCAAACGCTCAATCTTAAAATTTTCGCAGGCATTCCCTCAAAATTAACTTATGCACATCATTACGATAAGTACAATTCAATTTTTTAGCACTCACTTAGTTTTTTGTGACACTTGATTGTACAATCTATAGGTCACATGCAGCGAGACCAGTCTTGTTGCAAGATGTAGGAGAGTATATGCCCATGCCCATGATTACCATATCAATTCTATTTCAAATAACAGGTAAAGATCCAAAATTTATCTCATCTTATTATGCCTGCATATATGTGTGTTGATGTTAGGGATATAAGTGCAGTGGGCCAAAAGAATATTGTAAAGGCCCAAGAGTTATAAGAGTCTAGAAATATGTAGGGGAGTACATATGTGAGGCATGGATAGCTGCTGGAGGATATTCAGATATTATTTTGTGAGCTTTGTACCAGCATTTGGCTAGGGAGTGTTACACAGAGAATATCTCTGGGAGAGTTATGTATTTCAGTTTCTATTTCATCATTCAATCAAATATACATTTCATAGTATCTTACTGTGTGTTCTTCTTGAATTTGTGCTTCAATCATTCTGTTTTGGTGGCCATTTCAAACCAGGTAGCTAACATATGATTGAAAAAAAAGATGGCATAGTTAGGTTTTCATCTTTGGTGAGGAAACTTTAGTTATGGCATTAAGACTTGGGGACGATGACCGTTTAACACGAGGGCAAAGGAAGATTGTAGAAAATTGTGTTTCTATGTATTTGCCTCGAATTATGAGAAGTGAAAATAGAGCTGCGTGGATGGCATTGATTTGTGGTCATCCAGTGCCTCTTTCCTTTTCATTTGACCGTGCACCTTCCCTTACTAGGTGGGCTTCTACTGTTGTGACTGCATGAAAGGCTAATCGCTATTGTCATGTTAGCAACAAAAAATAATTCACTAGGTTTTGGCACCATGACATGTCGTTCTTTGTTTCTATTGATTTTCATTTGTCTGTTTCCATGATCAACTCATATTTGAAATGCTTTGCAGCGATGGCGAAACATTTATATCAGCTGATGATCTACGAATAAATCTTTGGAACTTGGAAATAAGTAATCAAAGTTTCAACATCGTTGATGTGAAGCCCACAAATATGGAGGATCTGACTGGTGTGTCTTTTTAAACATCTTCTTTATTTAGATTTTCTTTTCCACTTTTTTAGATAATCACTTCTAGCTTGAGATTTTGTTATGCACAAAGATATGGAGTTAAAGGGATTAACGAAGATGTTTTGACCGCAAGAAGCTCTTGGAAAATACTGATGCATGTGTGCGACCCGACTTAGTGCGACCCGACTTAATTATTTCTATAGTTCATGCAGCTTACCTCAATCCATTATGATTAAAGACTTAGTTGTTAGTAGTAGTTGTTGTTGTTGTATTTCTTGCGTGAGATGTTGCGCCATTTTCTCTAAGTACTTGATGATTGTCATGATAAATTTTAAGCGACATACAAACTGGAAAAGGGGTGATATCAAGAGTCTGAAGGCTATTGTAATTCTTACTCTCTAATATGTGAGATGTCTTGCTTACAATGTAACTTCAACGTCTGGAAACTTCATTTTTTTGGAAAAAAGGTTGAAAGAAGAAGTTATAGGAGTAATCTTCTATTCACTTATTTTTGTTTATTTTTGCAGAGGTGATAACTTCAGCTGAATTTCATCCTTCTCATTGCAACATGTTAGCATATAGTAGTTCGAAGGGATCAATTCGTCTCATTGATCTGCGGCAATCTGCCTTGTGCGATTCACATTCTAAACTGTAAGTGATGGTTCGTATTTCAGTATTCTGTGAATGATTTTGTACTTTATCTGCTTTTTAATAAAAAAACTCAATAAATTTTCTTAAGAAGTTGAATGTTAAAATTCCATGTACTTTGCAAGGACAGTGTTTTTGTCCTCTGATTTCTTGTGCTCTTTTTGGATGAGATATTAATGTTCATTCATGAACAGATTCGAGGAACGGGAGGCACCTGGTTCAAGATCATTTTTCACTGAGATAATTGCTTCGATTTCAGATATTAAGTTTGCAAAGGATGGAAGATATATTCTTAGTCGAGATTACATGACCCTTAAGGTTTTATATTCTGTAGTTATTTGTGCACTTTTATCATTTTTTTAATCAGGTTTGCACTTTTATCATTGTTTGTTGTTAATGTTTTAATTGGTCAACATGTTTGTTGTTTATTAACTTTTCTTTTTACTTACAGCTGATTTAGCTGGTGGTAGTGAATGCCTTTAGGCACTGTTTGCTAATTAAAGAATGCGGGATGGATACAATATAATTTCTATGACTATTTTAATGTTAGAAAAAACTGTTTCACACAGATTAACGTGTCTATATTTTATCTGAAATTTGAAACTCAGAGCTCAAGTTTGGCAATGGAAATTGGACATGATATCGTAATTCAATTATGCTATTTCGCTGACTGGCCATAGAATTTAATTGTATTTCTCATAGGGTAACAAAGTTCCATAGTTTTTCGAGTTTCCTTGATTCTCACATTACTATTTTCAATATTTGTCATGGTTTCAATTTTGTTTTTCACTGATTGAATATAAATTGGTTTCAGTTGTGGGATATTAACATGGATGCTGGTCCAATTGCAACTTTCCAGGTTCATGAGCATTTAAGACCAAAGGTGAGTTGCCTTGCTCCTGTACCATTTTGCCCAATGCTTTTTTATGACCCTCGAGCTTATCAAATGTTGCTATTTAAATGATGTCCAGCTCTGTGACTTGTATGAAAATGACTCCATTTTTGATAAATTTGAATGCTGTCTGAGTGGTGATGGTCACCGAGTGGCTACTGGTTCTTACAAGTAGGTTCAAGTTTGTGCTCAGTTTTATCCTATTCCTACTGTCATTTGCATGTATGTCTCTCTAACAAACTGCGACAAAATACTTGGTATGATTCAGCAATCTGTTCCGCGTGTTTGGCTGTGCTTTGGGCAGTACTGAAGCCACTTCCCTAGAAGCAAGCAAAAATCCAATGAGGTACTACTACTATCATTTTAAGTTTTGACTTGTCCGGCTAACTCCTGTCTCTGTTCTCGTCTTTGCTTGTTACATCCCTACTCTCTTTCAGAAGGCAGGTCCAGAACCCTCCAAGGTCTTGTAGATCCTTGGGCAGTAGCATCACTCGTGTCGTCAGAAGAGGTACGATTCCCATTCCCATCTCTTCATCTACTCGGTTTTAGTGTCCATGCAATATAATTTCAACTGAAAATCTATGTTGGGCTCCATGTTACAGGTGCAGAAAGTTCGGGTGTTGATACAAATGGGAATTCATTTGACTCCACTACAAAACTGCTCCACCTGGCGTGGCACCCATCTGAAAACTCAATCGCTTGTGCTGCTGCTAATAGCTTGTATATGTATTATGCATAAAAAATTCACTTCCTAAACACCGGTTAACATTTTTGGGCGACTCATTTGAAGATGCATCTTTCATCAAATAGAATAGAAGGTCCATCAATTTCTCGAACCTCTGTATTCCGTGCTTCAAATGCTGTGATCATGACAAATTTCAGAACAGATCCTCGTGTCTTTGTTGTAACCTGAGCAGACAACTGTATTCCGTTCACCTTCCGTTGTTTCACCCTCGACATTTCTTCTATTTAATTTTTTTTTTCACCTCTCATCGAAGGAAAATATGTAGTTCTTCTGTTTTTCTGTGTCGTGTTGGGTCGGGTCTGTTCGTATTATGTAGAATGCTGGAAGGAATGTGATTGTAGGTAGCTCTCCTACATACAGAAATTAAGGTGGTTTTATATTTGCTCCTAGTTCTAAGGTATATGTTTGTTTCACTTGAAATATTTCTGGAAATTCATTAAATTTCATTGTAACATAATGCTTGTACTTCTTCCTTTTGTAGGATGATCATTATGGTCTTTATTCACCTAAAGATTATCATTTATTATTTCTTTTGTAAAAGTGTTAACTTTGTCTATTTATTTGTACATGATGATTATGCTTAGAGGCAAAGTTTCTATTTTTGAGGACAAATTTGGTTCTCATAATTTTTTTTTAATCTCAAGATTCTTTGGAAATTCGGTAAAGATTTTTATTTTGAATATATCCATGAATCAGGAAATTTGGTAAGATGGAAAAAAAATTTCAAAATAAAAATGGATAACAAAAAAATTTTAGGGAGTCAAATGTAATTGTTGAGGATAAACTGTAATTTTTGGGAGTAAAATCTAATTTAAAAAAATATTTTTTTAAGGTAAATTTTTTTTTTTGTTTTCAACGGGGAGTGTAGCTCCGCCCTTGTCCATGATAATTTGTGCAATAAGATTGTAGCTAAGGTCTCGGCCAGAAGTATATGAAAAATATACTATATGCAATATACTTCTAGATTTGCCTCTTGAGCGCAGGAGAGCCACTGACTCTTCCGATTGATGTTGATATAGGACAAGCCAACACATCAAAATCAAATCAGGTTCAATGATTTACATAAGTGGTTCAAATATCAGAAGCTAGATTATAGAAGGTAGATTCGATTCGACAATCTCATTTTAAAATTACTTAAAACGAAGAAATAAGGGTAAATTTGTTTTATATTTTTATAAATTCAGAATTAATAGTATGAGGAATGAGTATTTTGGAAAGGAATTTTGATGATGGTGTATATGTATCATTAAGAAAAATGAATTAATGATTTTATAAGATTCTTTTATTGTGTGGTTCGATGATAATGGTTATCTGAGCATATATTCATCCATTTCACATTATTCGAATAAATCTCAAGAGTCAGTGATTTAGTTGGGAATATGATAATATATATGCTTTGGTATCGGCTCCCTCTAGATTATGGGTAATCAGATACGAGAATGATTGTAATACACTCATATTATATTCAATGGTCCAAATTTAATTTGAATATGAATATTTAATAAATGGACCATATATGTCCAAATCTAATTTGGACATTTGATCTAAACATTATAGTATTGCAGTTATGCTAGCAAGAACTCACCCCTAGATTGTTGTCTTTTCAGACACCAAAATCTAGCCTGATCAAGTTTGATTTTGATTCTTGTTAATAACAAAAACTCCCGAGCCCGTCGTAAAAAAACAAAAAGATTTATTGTATTTTCTATATGATTCGACATTAAATGCAAACATTTGACAACATACGTCAAACAGGGGCTATCACTTGATGTCCATTGTCCCAATAAGAATGATATATAATAATCTTTATTATTTAATTCCAATCCAATTCAAAGAATTTAAAGCAGCCCTAAATTCTCTGTATTATAAAAGGAAAGAGGATTCCCAGTTGGTCTACAAGAACTTAATTCTCATGGTATATTCTCATATTCCATCGTATCAGATAAATAAACAAATAAAAATATTAATCCATCAAATCACATACACACGTGACCGTTGGATTAATCTAATCCAGCGGCTGATTTTGACTACAAGAATAGAAGAACAATTTTGAACGGCATCGAATGCATGGACAAACCGCATCTCTGAGTAATATTCCATTGGAATTTAACTGTTGAATCAAATAGACAACTTGGGATTTGCTTCAAACCCTATATATATACCTCTGCCCTCTACGAGTCTCGATGTGTATCAAATTCTACATATTCAAGAATTTATATATACTTTAATAAGTGAGAAAACTTGACCCTTTTTTCCTTTGTTAATGGCCGGAATCGTGGTGGTTTTCGACTTTGACAAGACGATTATCGAGCCGGATAGCGATAATTGGGTTGTGGACGAGCTTGGCGCCACCGATTTGTTCAATCAACTTCTGCCCACCATGCCTTGGAACACACTCATGGTACGTACGCATGTTTAAGTTTCGACTTTCTGTATATATATATATATATATATATATATATATAAACAGAGCATATTAATTCTTGAGTGGGTGTATGTATTTATATAGTTCTTGGTTTTTTAATTTTTTTAAAAAAATACAGGATAGGATGATGATAGAGCTTAATGCACAAGGAAAAACCATTGAAGACATTAAAGAAGTGCTGAGGAGGGTTCCAATACATCCTAGGATAGTCCCTGCAATCAAATCAGCACATGCTTTAGGGTACATATATATATATATATATATATATATATATAATTCTCATGATACATGCATACTCTATATATCAAATTCGGTTATCAAAATTTTGATATATGATTTTATTTAGGTGTGATCTGAGGATAGTGAGTGATGCAAATGTCTTCTTCATCGAGACAATTCTCGATCACATAGGAATAAAAGATTGCTTCTCTGAAATCAACACGAATCCTAGCTACCGGGACGAAGAAGGAAGGTTGAGGATTTCTCCATACATTGATTTCAAGTCATCTCCCCATGGCTGCATCAACCTATGCCCTCCAAACATGTGCAAGGTATATCTATCATGCATGTCTTTTGAGTGTATTTATTAATAATTCTTATTTAAACATGTCCTGATCTTGTTTTCCTTTGAAGGGTATGATTATAGAAAGGATTCAAGCCTCTACGGCCAAAGAAGGGAAGAAAAGGATGATATATCTTGGCGATGGGATCGGCGATTTCTGCCCGAGTTTGAAGCTGGAGGAAGGAGACTTTATGATGCCAAGAAAGAACTTCCCAGTGTGGAATTTGATACGCGAAAATCAGGGACATATCAGAGCAGAAATCCATGAATGGGTGGATGGAGCAGAGCTAGAACTTATTCTACTAAAACTTATAGAAAAAATCAGGATTCAAGAAAGCTCTGTTCAATCTTTATCGGTGGACTGTAAGTTCGGTAGCATTCCAATGGCAGCACATAAGAGCAGGCCCCCCCATGCCCTCCGAGTCCATCAGTAGATATATGATTGCATGATTTGGTTATTGACCTTTAAAGATTAAACATAAGCATTACATTCTCATTGTTAGGCCACTTAGAAATCCTCCCCAACCAGTGGGGGATACAACTTATTTTACTTATTTAACATTTAGAAGTTTGATATATATATATATATATATATATATATATCTTGTGTTTGAAATCCTCATATTACGAACTTTGGTTGGATGAAGAAAGTCCTTCGGCTGAGTTTCATTAAGAATAGGTTAGGCAATTCAAGAGGAATGTTATATGATAAATTACTTAACAATGGGTGAAAACAAGATCGAAGTATATGTTGGATAAACCCATTTATTCTTATTCAACCACAAAGATTGTTGGTAAAAGTTTTTATCTTGAACATATCACTATACAAAATTTCATCACCTCAGAACCCCATTGGCACATGAACTTAGTACCCTCGATCATATTCCCCATATCCATCCCAGCCTGCATAGGCTATAAGTACCCAATCGTTGTTCTTTGTCCAGTGATACTAAGGCATCGTCTCCTCCATTTGTGTGGTGAGAAATATCTATATTCGGACAAAATTTCCTTATTACCACATCATCGCTCCTTCGAGTATTGAATAAGCTCAAACCACTGCATGGAACAAGTATTTCGCTCAGGTTTTTACATTCAACAAAGAGAATACATGATCAGATTATTATATCTCAAAACTTACTTGTCTCAAAAGATCTGCAAGTGTCCTGGCAAGTGCTTCAATATTCTTCAGAACAACGTTGAATGGGAAAGGAAATGTCTGAACTGTTGCTTTACAATTACATTAGTATACCACAAAGCGGGGATATTATTAACTTAGCGTAAGAAATAAGTGATGGATCAAAAAAACACCCTGATTTGCACCCTGATTCTCATCATTATCTCATTTCCATCATTGCTAGATGTTCCAAGGATCTGATCTTCATCATATATTTGATCACTGACGTCATTCAGTCGTGAGCCCTCACCGGCTCACCCATACCACTTCCCTTTGCATCTTGAGTTGGTTGTTTCACACTCTCATTTTCTTGATCTCCAGTAGTGCCAAATCCTTCGGCAAATAATGAGGCAAAAATGTTGATAAACACATGAGACAACATACACACCAGCTAGATCTGAGGACATGTACAACAGCAACTTTTCCATCCTCCGTACTTACTTAACTGAAGATTATCATTCACAAACAGCTCCATTTATTTAGTCACGCCATAAGGATGCAACTTAATTTCGTCCATTGTTATATCTCCGTTAATTCCCAGAAGATGATGAGCCAGCAGATTCGGACGTCGGTAGAGCTTTCAAATGATGTGAAATAGCTAGCTTGGAGTAGGAGATATTTTGATGGTTGATTGAGAAGTGACATGTTGCAGGCTAAACTCAATAGGAGCTGAAAAAAGAAGTAAAACAAAAATTTCAAGCTTGAATCGGTTTGTTACTCCAAATTTTCTGTAATCGTACAAACCAACTCAACTACGCAATATAACATTGAATTCCAATTAATTTACAAAAACAACAAATAAGTTTTTAAAGTCAATAGATTGATATAGTTTATATGAACCACAAAAATAATTAAATCGGGTTACGCACATATACACTCTAGTTTTTTTGGCCAGAATATACTAATTAATGTCTTTTGACTCCATATATTTGTATCTAACTTCAAAACTAAATTTTAGTGTTTTATTTATTAAAGCTTATGTAAAATAAAATATAAATACGTACCTTGCTAATTGATGTTATAAGGTTCCCAAATCACCTCGATAAATCCACACCACGGGTAAATCCTGAATTTGGATAAGTCTAACTTTTCTCGATATTCGATGATTAATTGAACACGTTATTATTGAATTACAGAATATCACTTCGGTCCATTTCACCTCGGATCAAGTCACCTCTGCCCATATCACATCAATATATTTCTCATCGGATCAAGTCATCCATTTCTCGTCGGCCACACCACCTCGGCCCACTCAATCAGCATGCGCAAATCAAGGGCCCAATTCAGCATAGAGCGCATTAATAGACGTGTGATTGTGATAGACAATAATTATGAGGAGTTAGACGTGGATCGTGGGCAGATCATGATTAATGACAAATGACGGTTGCGGAGAATCAGACAATTATTGATGAATATATTGTGGAGAATTGATAAATTTATTTGATTATCATTCCGTTTATTTCACACACTGACTTGATCATCATAGTGCGCACGTTGATAATTATCTCGTCCATCTTACTTTTGTGTTCTCAAGCTTGATCATAGTGCTCACGCTGATAATTATCTCGTCCATCTTACTTTTGTGTTCTCAAGCTACATCGCCTCGGGACATAGAGCTCGAGAGCACAACTCGAACAAAAAGTTACAACTTCTGGCCTTTATGTGGAATCATACAATGTCAATGATTTGTTTTCCCTGAATTGAAAACAATCATTAATAATTAACTTTTAAAAAAAAGAAAAAAAAGATTTCTACTGACCTAATACAGTTTGTATGTACTGAAGAAAAGCCATACCTAATACAGTATCCAGCCCAGCTACCAACAAACTAAGTGCGACACCTTCGACACTCCGAGCCCGGAATCGGCAATGGCGGCTCCTCCCATCTTCAGATCCTCCTTTCTCTACCCCCAGACGCTTCCCCGCCACTCATCCGCTATCGCTCCGGATATTCGCCTCACCCCTGTCATCAGAGCTACTGCCATGTCCTCCGGCTCCGCCGGCGCACCTCCTCCACCACCTTCATCCAACCACTTCAAGAGCCGCCGCTCGGCAGACGAGAACATTCGGGACGAGGCCCGACGCCACGTTCTATCCCATAACTTCTCCGCTAAGTACGTCCCCTTCAATGCCGACCCCGCGTCCAATGAATTCTATTCACTCGACGAGATCGTCTACCGAAGCCGATCCGGCGGCCTGCTCGACGTTCAGCATGATATGGAGGCATTAAAGAAATTTGACGGCGAGTATTGGCGTACGTTGTTTGATTCACGCGTGGGCAAGACGACGTGGCCTTATGGGTCTGGTGTTTGGTCTAAGAAAGAATGGGTCTTACCCGAGATCGATAGTGATGATATTGTCAGTGCGTTCGAGGGGAACTCAAATTTATTTTGGGCCGAGCGTTTCGGTAAGCAGTTTGTAGGCATGAATGATTTGTGGGTGAAACATTGTGGTATCAGCCACACTGGTAGTTTTAAGGATTTGGGCATGACCGTTTTGGTGAGCCAAGTGAATCGGTTGCGAAAAATGAACCGGCCAGTGGTGGGTGTTGGTTGTGCTTCAACTGGTGACACATCTGCTGCTTTATCAGCTTATTGCGCTGCAGCTGGGATTCCATCCATTGTGTTTTTGCCTGCAAATAAGATTTCTCTTGCTCAGCTGGTTCAGCCAATTGCTAATGGAGCTTTCGTGCTCAGCATTGATACAGATTTTGATGGTTGTATGCATTTGATAAGGGAAATTACGGCTGAGCTACCTATTTATTTGGCAAATTCACTAAACAGTTTGAGATTAGAAGGCCAGAAAACTGCAGCTATTGAGATTTTACAACAGTTTGATTGGCAAGTCCCTGATTGGGTGATTGTTCCTGGTGGAAATCTTGGTAATATATATGCATTTTACAAAGGCTTCCACATGTGCAAAGAGCTGGGGCTAGTTGATAAGATCCCAAGGCTTGTTTGTGCTCAGGCAGCTAATGCCAATCCTCTTTACTTACATTACAAATCAGGCTGGAAGGACTTTAAGGCTGTCAAGGCAGGAACGACTTTTGCATCAGCTATTCAGATTGGCGACCCGGTTTCTATTGATAGAGCAGTGTATGCCCTGAAGAATTCAAATGGGATTGTTGAGGAAGCAACAGAGGAGGAGTTGATGGATGCTATGGCGCAGGCCGACTCAACTGGGATGTTTATATGCCCGCACACCGGTGTGGCATTGGCCGCATTGATAAAATTGAGGAATAGTGGGACTGTTGCGCCAACAGATAGGACCGTAGTGGTGAGTACTGCTCATGGTTTGAAGTTTACACAGTCCAAGGTTGATTACCATTCTAATGAGATCAAAGAAATGGCTTGCCGGTATGCGAATCCACCTGTGCAAGTTAAGGAGGATTTTGGGTTGGTTATGGATGTTCTGAAGAAATATTTACTCAACCAGGATTCCAAAATGCGTTGAGAGCTTAAGAAGTATTGTTTTTGTCTCCCTGTTAGTCTTAAACAGAGCTGGTTAGCTAGCTGTAGAGCCTTAATTCACCTTTGACCTCATCATCGTTGCTTGGTAACCAATCATGTAATATTAGAAGCCTTTTGAACCTGGAATTCTCAATAACGGATATGCACGATTGGGTTTTTTACTTTAAGAGCTGTACTGTCATGATTATGATAGAACTTTTGTTTTTAATTATGTGTTTTTATTGTATCAATTTTTTAAGCCTTTGCCAATAGCACAAGTCATGCTACTGTTTTTTGGCCTTGTTCCTTTTTTTCTCGGTTTTTTTTCAATGTAGTTCCATTATCCCATGCATACAATGCTTTCCTTGTTTTTGTGCTTCAAAGGCGCTCGGTTTCCCCCTCCATTGGCCATTTGTTGGAGGGCTGCACCCGCACCCAGTTGCTTCAGATTAGCTCTGGTGAGAACTAATCAGGTGGTACACGATTTTTTAGTTGAAATCTTGGTTGGATTCCTTGCTTTTTCATACCCATCTCTTTGTGAGGAAGTTTTATTGCCAAACTAACTCTATTGATTCTCATGCTATTTGCTTCCTACCTACTTCCTTATGATCAAGAATCGGAAGTGAAATGGCAACGGGAGAAGAATATTTCTCGCCGAATCAAGGGGGATTTTAATGCAAGAAACTTTTTTTTATAGAGGAGCATTATAACTAAGTATACACACTTTCATCCCTTAAAATTTCTTGCCCTTCTTATGCGTTTCAGTTTAATTCTCTGTAAGAAACTCTTAACCTATTCTTCGCATCCACTTGGAAAAATAGGTTCTTTGATCAATAGCATCGGTTTTCATTAGAGGTAATCATTCAGGTATCAAGAACTGGTTGTTCAGGATAGAATCTTGCTTGTGTAGGGGTAGTTGTTGGAATAGGGACATTTTGTGATAAAAACTTTTAAGGTTTGGATTGGATTATGGATTTGAAATGATAGATTTCAAATTTATGATTTCAAATTCCTTGACTTGTTTGGATGGACAAAATTCAAGTGAATTTCAAATCCACCATATATCAAGTTAAGCAATTTCAATAGTAATTGTGATGGATTCAAATGTATCCAAGATTGATGTCAATTGTAATATATTCCTCAAATATTTCCCCAAAAAAAATTCATTCCTCCAAATCAAATCCATGGATACAAGCATAACGTTATTGTCAAGTGGCTGAATAGGGTTTCCCATGAATATATTTCACCCCATGGGGTGACAAGATTCTATTCTTGAGGGTTTCCTGCCTAATTTTGTTGAGCTTTAATTATCCTTTTTGTAGGATATTTTCAATGAGTTTATTATGTTGGAGTCATAGGTACGCTTTGCTTTTGTTTTGTTTTGTTTTGTTTTTGTCTTCTCTCCTTTTTTTCTCCTTTTTTGAGCATATAGCTGTTGGTTGTTGGGAATTGGGGAAGAGGGATGTGAATATGGAAAATTTTGAGCTTTGATATATTAGTGTTGGTTTATGTGTTTTGAAGGTTATATCCTATAATCCAATGCCAAATTTGTCTTGCTTTCTCTCTCTTTAGTTGTGTTTTTTAAGGAGTGAACTTAGTTTCTCATCTCTAGGAACTTTTGTCAGTTATTAAATGGACCAATTATTCTTTATGCTATATTCGAACTTCCAGAATTTGTTGCTAGAACTGATTAATCGATGAAGAGATTGACCATATTGATTAAAGTATTTGTATGCAACAACGAGTGAGACTATGGAGGATATGTCTACTCCTGTTGCAACTACACTTTGCTGAGTTGTTTCTGTCGGTGATAATTCGGGTGCCAAACAACGGAATGGCAATGTAAGTTCACGGATTGCCAATCCCACAGCCATATATATAAACTAACATATAGATATGTATAGAGCCACAAAGACCCTGATAATCATTGGATTTCTCCTATCAGCTTGCAATTTTCAGTAGGTTTGGTTTGGTGTCTTTTTTAGGCACTAACATAAATGTTCTTCGGTTCGCCAATGCCCAAATGCTTTGCAATATGACCTTTGAGGGTCTCATGGCATGTGAGCCATCTGCTACACCTCCAACTTCTCCAATGCCCTCGACCACCTGTTGCTCCGCCCTCTCCCAGGCAAAACATGTTGTGCCTCTGCTTTTTCAATAACTCGAAGATGTTGAATTCACTCGGTATTGATCCGACTCTTGCCATGCAACTCCCTGAAAGTGCAAGCTCCCCCATCCAGCACAATCCTAGAAGGGTTACTTAAAATTAAGACTGCAGGTTGCCATTTCTCATTTAGTTCCTATTTTAAGACTATAGGTTGCCATTTCTCATTTAGTTCCTATTTTAACTACTAACCTGTTCTCATTCAAGCCCGTGTCTAAAAGGACCGAGCAAATTATGAAAACCGACAGAGTTGTTTGTGCTAAACAAACTGTATAAACTATAAGAGAACTGGTTATGTTCAATGCATGTCACTAAGATTCCGTCGAGCTTTCAAATCTACCAGAATTATATATTATCCTACTTTCTTTCTTTCAGAAGGGACTCGCAAAGTACTCCGTTGTTCATTGTGCAGCTCGATCGACTCAATTCCCCAACTCTTGATCAGTAAATGGTCGACTCTGTTCTTTTTGTGCCAATTTAAAATTCATTTTATGACCATTTTAAATTCTTTGGTGAGCTGCTACATTGACCACCTTTCATTTAGTTGATACCCAGAAATAGAATAGGATTAAAAAATAAAATAAAGAAAGCCTTATTAGCTCATGTGTATCACCTTAAGATCATGAAAAGGGGAAAACATACCACTGCGTAGAACAAGCCATGTGCTAGTTACAAATCAGTAACTGAATATTCCTATAAAAGAAATAGTTGGAAAAAGTGATAAGCGTGTAGCTGTTATGCCTTTGCACTAAGTTGTATGGATGTCCTCAAGCCTAGATGCACACCTAGTCGAAGTGAGGTACACCGTAAGCCAAGGCATAATATTCTAAAAGGCTGCACAGCCCACACACCCTAGACACATTCGCTAAAACCCTACACCCAGGCATGCACCTTGAGTGCTGGAAAAATCAGTTTTCAGAGCCAAATAAGCTAAAGAACTTTATTGATACCACATAAATAACCAGCATAGCCAACACAAGCATAAAAACAACAAAGACCATACCACACCAGTCATCATTCTGATGTATTCATTTGTTAGGACCATCGAAATAAAATGATGACTAAAAAGGCATATATTATACTCCAGCATAACGTTCTCATGGGAAGAAGTCCAAGATCACCGGATAGAGTTTCTTTAAAGAATTTATTCACCAAATCATGTCCTCTACAAACTAAGTAAATTTTACATTCAATGACATAATCATGTGTATAGATATGTATTCTACCAATTAAACGCAGGATCCTCCACTCTGCATAATTAAATTGCTAAACAATTATCAAAACTGCACCTTTTAGTGGCTATAATCACGATAGACCATCATTATACGAAACAGAACAAGGGGTAAACCAAAGAAAGGCGAAGTAAAAGCAAAATAATAAATATTCAAATGGGCACATATCGCTTCAACGCCTGCTTCCCCGCAACAGCAATCCCCACAATCACGCCGCCAACGGCCCCTGCCACAGCCGCAGACCTCGGTCCTGCCGCTGCCTTGTAAAGTGCTCCGGTTCCCAACCCAGCTACGACGCTGTTGATGACGCCATCCGTGTCCCTAACAGCCACCATTCCACTCTCAAGAGCCGCGTACATCAGCCCAATGACCCCGCATCGATTTCCGACCTGTCGACCATTATGACCAGATCCGTTTAAAATCCGATTGATTTTCAGCTTCATCGTATCGGTTTGCTCGATTGACTTCAACCCAGAGACAAAACCCTTAGCAGCACCGGCGGATGCGCCGGCAAGGTACCCGATACCAGTGAAATACGTGAGATTCTCACCCCAGGAGCGGCGCTGCGCGAGTGACTCTTCTTGGAAGAGATATTCGGGGGAGGTGGGGAGCTTGTAGGTAGTTTGTGTGGGAAACTGTAAATTTTGGTATGGGTTGTAAAGCCGGCGAGTTGAATCGTTGTCATCTGTGTTGGCGGATTCATTTGGAGCTTGAGGCTGGTATGCCATGGCGTATTTCGTGTGTTAGGGTTCAGCGATCGGACGAGGCCGCAAGGGAGAAGACGGAGAGGAATGGGGGATTTTGCTTGTGGGTTTTACCTCTGGTTCATCGTTGAGGAGAAACAAAAGATCGGCTCGGTCAATTCACCAAAACCGGACAGCTCATCTTCTTTTTTTCTTCTTAAGAAGTGCTCATCATATTTAGACAAGGAATATGATGGATCGTGTGATGTTATATATCATTACACATAAATAAATAAATAAAAATATATATATATATATTTATAATATTTATATTGTTGATGTATAGCAGGACTCAATACATAAAAAACTTTCTTGAATATGATGGGTATATTTTTTATTGTGTAAAAATATCAAATAATTTACAAATAAATCTGTACCATAAAAATTGTTTTTTTTTTAATGAATATTATTTTTTTATCGATATGTTTTATGTATTTTTACTTTCCAAATTAGACATTAATCTGTATTTTCAATTGAGCTTGAAATTATATTTTGAAACTCCAAACTATTTTTTATGAAATAACCCTCTTTGAAAACTGAGAAAAATGATGTTTCTGGAAATCATCTTTAGCATCATGTTTTTGTTAGTTAGATCGGTGTTAATTTGATGATGCATATTAGAGACGATTTCAGGACTAGTTATCCTCACTATGTATCCAACGACCCAAAATTTCGAAAAACTCTTGCATGCACCACTCGTGCATGCAAGAGTTTCCCCAAAATTAGTGTAAGCATATTTTTTCAATGGACCCATATAACCAAATATATTGAACACTTGAATACAAAATTAGGACAGTGCACATATGATACCAAGGACTAATCCATTATATAACTTTGAACTTATTCAAATTTCACAAGATAAATGATGATATATAGTTTAAATTAATTTTTTTAAAAAACTAATTTACATAAATTACTTGCAAAATAGAATTACTAAGAGAGTAAACATATCAGTGAACTTGAAAATATAAGAAAAAATACAACTGTCAGATACAATGGCTTCCGTCCAGCAATAGACACAATTGTTTTTTTCTCAATTAAAATATTTCTTTTACAATAAAAAATTTAAGTTTCTAGAAAGAACTAAATCAGGCTCTTATCAGAATATTTAAACAAAATTTTACAACAGTATACAACTTGGCAACATAATTAAGTATACAATAAAAAAAAACCTTTATGTTCTTCAAGAATCGTTTTGATTCGAATTATCGTATTTTAAAGGGGTAATATATGATATGATCCTTCTTGTTTGCACACATTCCCGATTTAGTCTCCATTGTTTCCACTGACCGGATTTAGTCCTTTTAGTTTTCTAGTTTATCCCAAATCAATTCTAAGCGTTAAATGCACCGTTAAAACTAACGGAAAGAGACTGAAACGGGTCACTTACAACTTCAGGGACTGAATCGAAATTGATACAAACATTATGGACTGATTCGGATCATTTAAAAAGATTAGGTGACTTAATTCTTTAAATTATTAATTATTATAATAATTAATATGGATACTTAATTTATTATTTTGGCAATTTTTTATAAATTTATTTTATTTAAATAATGATATAATATATTAAATTCTACATAAAACCATTATTATTTTATTATTGTATATTAGTTCTAAAAATCAATGGCAGACGTACCCAAGCTTGAAACTTTGAGATCGTATCCCATGTCTCCATGCGACTTGGATCAAAACAGGAAAATTTGGAGAAACTACAAAAGCTAAAAATTGGATCTAAAGCAACATCGACTCCGGATTCTCGATGTAACCTTTGAAAGCCTTCAGCCATTCCGCACCAATGGCACCTAAAAACAGCATCAAAATAATGTCCTCAGAACTTTCCAATTTCTATGCCTGATGAAAGCAAATTGATAGCCATTTAAGGCTTCATGTAGAGATGCACACCGAGAGTGACGTACCATCAATAACTCGATGATCACAGCTCAATGTTACCGTCATGAATGAAGCAAATTTATACTGGTCAGGACCAGTACCAGGTACTACCCTCCTCTCAGCTGCGGGTATGGGTTTTAATCAGTGAGGATAAAGTGATATGTAGCAGAAACTTAAAAATTGCGAAGAGACGTGGATTATCTTACCAGAACCAACTGCTAGAATGCCCGATTGAGGTGGATTAATGATGGCACAGAATTGCTTGACACCAAATGGCCCTCCCAAATTTGATACAGTGAATGTGCCCCCCTGCAAAGAAGATACTTGAGACTTGATGAAAAATATGAAGATACTACGCCATCTAAAGGCATAAAAGTGCAGTTTTAGTTTCACCTCGTAATCCTCTGGTTTCAAGCTGTTATCTTTTGCCTTCTGAGCTAAATGCTTGACTTCGTCGGAAATTTTGGATAAACCTTTCCTGTCAGCATCCTACAATTAAATAGTCACCAGTAAGCACTGACCAAAACCATTAGCATGCAGAAAGGTAATAACTCACCCTAATTACTGGTACATACAATCCGTTATCTGTTTGCACCGCGACATTGATATTCACACTGTGATACCTTTGTTGGATTGAAAATGATTAGCAACCTATATTGACTAACAAATTATTGAACCACTAAACATACTTACTGGCGAATAAAGTCGTCGTTCCATGAACTATTGCACCGAGGAACTTTTCTAAGAGCTAGGGCGGCAGCCTGCAGTCAAGTAATTGATAGTGAGACACCTCAAGTAATTGATAGTGAGACACCTAGAGCCCCACCTCTGTTTTTTAGGCGACTGCACAAAACAAGTCAAGAAAGAAAAAACAGAATAAAAAGAAAAGAGAGCATAGGTAGGCAGGTAGCCAAAACAAGGAATAATTACACCAATGTCTTGTACCTTGATCACAAGATCATTGATAGATATCCTTTTTCCACCTGAAGCTTCTTGCAATGCATTTAGCTGGCCGCGCAGTCTAAAAAAAAATGAGAATATAAGAGAAGACAAAATCTACCGTGCTTTATTTTCATTACCCAAAATAGAAAAGCTTGACACTCACTCCATAAGCTTGTCAACACACGTATCAACATTAAGGTAATAGTGCGGGATGGTTTGCTTTGACTGCAACAATCTTGATGCTGTAATCTGCCACAGTTGGCGGCACATATCAAGTGAAACAAAGAACTCAGAATCACCATTGGCATGCTAATCATATCATCGAATTGTAATTTTTGGTATGAGGATTTGCATTACTCGCTAACAAACTCGCAACCCAACAAAAAAAAACACTACGTCATTAGTACAGAAAAGTCACTTTGAAAATATATTTCCTAGTACAATTAGGGCATAACAAGGTTCTATATAACTTAGCTCTACAGATGCAGGCAAAATGAGCATGGTGAAGCCTAAAGTACTCTTTACATGACGGTGAATATAATATAAATGTACTAAAAATCTAAATCTAGATGCTAACTTTACCTTTCTAATTTGTGTATGAGGGATGTCTGTGTAATCTAGGTTGCCAGAGGTTGGCTTGTCTACCTTGCGAGCTTGTGAGACTTCCTTGCCATGAGTAGCTACAACAAAGAGAAGGTAAAATGAATCACCAGACTGTCTCAAAAAATCGGCTGCTTGATCCAATATATGAAGGGTAGAAACTAGAAAAAAAGGACTGTAGAAAACTAGAAAGAGGACCAACAAAGGGAGATAAATTCAATGGAACCAAATATCAGGTGAGCAGTTCACAAACTATACGCTAGTGCAGAACAAAAGAGAACTACCAAGATAATCTTCAATATCAGCCTTTACAACGCGTCCGCCGGGACCAGTTCCTCTGATATTTGAAAGAGATATCTGTATTTATGACAAGTTTGAGTCATGTTCGGCACTGTATCACTTTGGAAAGACGGAACATATAATCACATTATATTTTTCGATGTAATAGTTGTGTAATGTTTGTAGTAAGAGCATCTAAGTTACATTATGATCATCAGCTAGTTTTTTGGCAAGAGGACTAGCGAAAATGCGATCTCCTCCTGAAGAAGGTGCAATGGGCTTGGAAGCTTTTGGCTCCTGTGAAGCAACAGGCACTTCTTCGGTCTCTTTTTTTGTTGGAGCAGGAGGCGAGGGTGCTTCTGGTGCAGGTGCATCATCTGATGTTGAAGGTGTGTAGTCTTTAAATTTTGCAACATCCTCCTCTTCTTCGACAGTTATGGCAATAACCTAGAGACAATCACATCATACTTGGATCAGTAGCCAAAAGTAAATAGCTATCTTCAAGTTTAGTGATAAATGATCTTTCTGTCTCCAAATCTGATCATTAGCACGCAACTACTTAGTTTGATATACAATCACAACATCGACTAAGTTGGTTAGTTTTTTCAGTTCGCAGCACAAGGAACCGAGTCTCAAGAAACACCAAGGAAGTGCATACAATTACCAATGGCATGGAACTTTATTTTTGTCAAAACTTATTTTAGTTCAAGAAAGATAATTCAATTTGGCTGAGCACTTCACACGAAACAAAAGATGTCATTCAATAGCATGCATTATCTAGTGGAATAAGTTCCTGACAAATGAAGCCCAAGAAAGATATTGTATTGGCTCATATGCAAAGCTGAAAGAACTGAATCAAAGAACAATACAAAAGCCTCCAATCAAGTGTTGCATCATTCACATATTCAGAGACAAGGACTGCAGGATATGCAAGAGATTCTGACTAGAAATTCTCACACCATATCAGGTTCATACCTCACCAACTTTAATCCCACTTGATCCATCCCCACGTAAAATTTTTGCAAGATATCCCTCCTCCATGCACTCCATTTCCACTGTAGCTTTATCCTTGAGATATCAAGTGGATTTAAAAATAAAAAACCAGATCTACATGAAACACCGAGAACTATATTCAGTTAAGAGAACCACACAGCAAATAAAAAGGACCCACAGTCTCCACTTCACAAAGCACTTCTCCTGTAGAAACTTTATCGCCCTCTTTCTTCAGCCACCTTGCAATATTTCCCTGCATCAAAATAATAGAAGAACATTTAGTATGCAGCTCCACATAAAAAAGGGAAAAAGAGAGAATACTTGGAGAAAGTCAGAAAATTACATGCCTCTGTCATTGTAGGCGACAGAGAAGGCATCCCAATCTCTTGGTGAGGTGGAAGACCTGAAAGGCAGCAACAAATCTATGGTAACATTGATATGTCTCAAAACAAAATCAAACGAAATCACACAGCATCCTAGAAATGAGGTGGAAGTCATAGATGGAATTGGTCATAAATTAAACATTTTACAGTTAGCTTTGACTTTAATTATGAAAGAAGTAACTTCAATATACCGCTACCAAACATATAATTTCAGTTATTGTGAACATGACATCAGACCCAACTCTAACCTATCCACAGCTACTAACTTATTGCTTTCATTAGAAATATGAAGCCTCAGATTTACAAAGTGATTATAGCCAAGAGGACAACAGAAAACGAACCTGCGTCAGTTGAAAAACTTCTGGCTGGAATTTGTTGTCGACTGGAACATGCACATTGAAAAGGGGCCAATCAGGAATCAATATATTTTACACATAAAGATAGAGGATACTAAAAACATAGCAAATCTCAGTAACCTGTTAAACACTATCCCTGTCGCTGGTGGATGCATCTTCCTTGCTCTCAAAGCATTTGCCCTGTGCATTTCCATAGCTGATACCTGCATTACATTATTAAAATATCAAGTTAACAAGTTAAGACATCTAACTAAAACTTTTAAATCTTTATATCATGCCTGAGAATGAGAGCAGGCAATTTTTCAATGAATCTAATCACCTTGGGAGGATTTACTGCTTGATTACTGATATTAAAGCAACCTCCAATGGAGAACTTCGAAATACCATTCCCATGACCAAGTTGGCTGAACCTTGAAACTTCTGTACCGCAATACACATTGCAGTGAATACATAAATCTTAAGATTATCCACACACAACCATAGTTATTAAAAGTCCATATGATATGCGCCCAGGTTCAAGGTCGCGCGAGGGTTGGCCCTTGCACCTCAACACAGCTAAGGCACAACCTTGCAATAGAGTGTGCGCCTTAAAAAAGAATCCCCATCCTCGGTGAGTTTTCAACGCTCAAGGCACTTTTCAAACTAGCATCAAATGTAGGGGTAGTAAATCGAAAATGAAATGCAAGACCACATTAATTCAGTTTCGCTCAATAGAATAATGATTCTTAGTTTGATTCTTGTTTAATAGCTTGTAAACCACATATTAGATTACTTCATTTTTTTAGATTCTAGCACATCATTTCTCTAGATGCTTCAATTCAATAAGGCGAGCATCTCACTTATCGTATCTCACGAAGGCTTTACTATACATACAGGTCTAAGCGAGGCTTATGCTTCTAATAACTATCCACACACACACACATCCATACTTAAACTCATAATGTCGCTCTAGAAAATAGCTTGTTCTTGATTTGAACATCAATGTGCGATGACTTTGGTAATAAAGGGCATCTCAGAGATTAGTATCCCCTCTACTGGAATAGAAGTAAGACATTCAGGCAGTAGGAAAACAATCACAGATAGAACTATGGCACCACTTACTATCTACTTTATCACCTGATCGTCTGGCGTCATTGGCAAACCAGCTCGTCAAGATTGCATGATCATTTCTTAAAACATTATGGGCACGCCTGAACTGTAAAGTGAGTGGGGGAAAACAATTTAGTCGTTAAAATACTCATCGAAAAAAATAAAATGCAATGCCTCGAGAAAAATAAACAACGGAATGCAGATCCATCGTCTATCTGATGAGTGACAGTAATAGAGTGCAGATATGGAGGAGTGAAATATGTCGTCTCTAATTAGATAATTGACCAAGCACTAATATTGATAATACTATCCTGACATCAATAAGGAGTTCACAAGAGACACTTAGATTTTAGATAAAGCATCAGCAGCACAATAATAAATTCGTTCAAATTGTGGAATCAAGTTTGTCGAGAGGTTCCAAAAAAAAAAGCCACCATTTAGGAACATTGCCGAAACAAGTTAGCATTTTGGAGTAAAAGTACATTGCATAGAGAAACTCATTAGTCAAAAGCACTTTTATGAGTGAAAATGCCTTTCTTGGAAAAAAAGAAACAATAATGATAGTGTTTCGATGCAGAAGCTGTCCCAAAAACATACTCTAAAACAAAAAAATTCGGATGCAAAAAAATATAAATCATGACTTGTTACGGGCTCAACACCCAGGACACACGGAAGAGATGCATGCCGGCTCATCATTATGTTATTTAGTTTAGGCTCATGATTATGTTAATTAGAGTTATTTTTGTTTAAGGTCATTTAAATTCCTGTTATTAGCTCGTTGTTTAGTTTGAACTGGTCACTGCCAGTATGTTAAGTTCCTTAATTTTAGAAATCATGGGTCATTACTAGTAGTGGTTTTAGTGGGTTGTTAACAGCAGATTGAACATTTTGTATTTAAATTTCCGTGCATTATGAAATGAAGGCAAAAATATTAGTCCAAATATGCTCTATCATCTTCCTCTAAAATTGCTCAGGAGAATCTAGAATTCTCACTACAAAAGGGAATTCAACCCCTACCTACCCTAGCATTTGGTGCTCTCGTTCACATTCGAACCATGTTCACATTCGAACCATGCCCCCGAAGCCCACACAAGCCCAGCGAGTTCCGATGAAGCACGCCTGACGGAATCACTAAGCCTGGTCCAGGTAGAATTGGCCGAAGTTTGTAATGAACATCTGTAAAATATGATTGAAATGAGGGCAGAAAAAAAAATAACATTTGGATACCCTCATGGCCTTAGTGGCCGAATTGAAGAGTCATTTTGGGCCTTCGGCCGCTGGTTCTTCCTCCACTTTTTCCCAAACCCCACCTACCATGTCCAGACACCCACCACACAGCCCATAATAAATACCCATATCCCACAGCCAAATCAACTCCAAGCTCCAAAATTTTTTATGGCCAACTTTGATGGAACCAATCCCTTGGATTGTTTGTTCCAAGCAGATCAATATTTCACCAATTATCAGGTTCCCCAGGACCAAGGGCTCTCCATTGTTTCTTTCTATATGCAAGGGACAACCCTTAGTTGGTTTAAATGGATGCATGATAACCGACAATTATCTACATGGGAGGTTTTCACCCACGATTTAGAACTACGGTTTGGTCCATCCACCTTGAGAGCCGCCAGGCGGCCTGTTTAAGCAAAGGCAACACGACACAGTTGCTGAATACCAGGAGATTTTTGAGAAGCTATGTAATTTGTGTAACTGGTTTACGCCCGGAGGCAATCCTACACTGTTTCATATCTTGGTTGAGAATTGATACTCAAAGAGAACTTGCAATATCCAAACCCCCTACCATATCCCAAGCCAATAAGCTAGCAAAATTAGTTGAAGCCAAAGTCTCGGATACTCGTCCCCGCACCACCTCTTACTGTTGGCCACTACCACAACCCAACCTTCGTCCCCTACTTCCTACACCTACAACCACCCCGCTAGCCCTACCAGCACCAAAAACCCCAACCCAATTACCCATGTGATGCCTTACCCAATCCGATATGCAAGCTCGACGAGCCAAAGGCCTTTGTTTTAATTGTGATGAAAACTATACTCCAAGACATAAATGTAAGGCACCCCAATTTCTTACCTAAATACCCGACGACCCATATGAACCCACCATAACCCGGCCAACAGAGAGTTTCTCCATTGTCGAGGTCATTGCAATGATATTCCCCTCATTCTACAGGAGCATGAATTCCGCATTTCATTGTTGGTGCTCCCAATTCAAGGGGCCGAAGTGGTTTTGGGAATTCAATGGTTACAAACGTTGGTTCCTATTCTAGCAGATTTTTCACTGGCTTCCACAGCTTCAACACTATTTTTGCAGCTCCAACGCTAGACTACAATTCTTGAACAAAATCAGGTCATATAAAAATTTAGTCTCACATTTTTCCATCAAAGATGGACTTGTTTATTTTAAAGGCAGGATATGCATACCAGTTAAGCTAGGTGTACACAAGGAGATGTTGAATGAATTTCATTGCTGGTGGCAAATCGGCTGTCAAGGCCACTTTGGCAAGGCTGGTTGCCTACTTTTATTGGAATGGGATTGGAAATGATGTTAAGGAGTTTATCTCGAGCTGTACAATATGCCACCAACACAAATACTTAACTAGGAAACTCTATGGCCTACCACAACCCCTGCCAATTCCCGATCGGGTATGAGAAGATATTAGTATGGATTTCATCACTAATCCTCCAAATTCCAGCGGCAAAACATCCATTTGGGTCATAGTTGATCGCCTAACTAAGTACGGCCATTTCCTACCCCCTGCCACCAAAATATTCAGCCGCCTATTTAGCCTCAATTTTCTTATCCGATATCTACAAGTTTCATGGTTGCACAAAATCATAGCGTCGGATAAGGACCCTATATTCCTTAGTAGTTTCTGGAAGGAGCTATTTAAGCAGGTGGGCACCTCCCTACGTCACATTACCTCATATCAACCCAAAACCGACGGACAAACGGAGGTCCTTAACCGCAGCCTCGAGTGTTACCTACGTTGTTTTGCTACTGATGCACCTAATTTATGGACTCGCTATCTTCACCTAGCCCAGTTCTGGTATAATCCTCCTACCACACAACCATTGCCATGACCCCTTATGATACTCTATTTGGCTGAAAACCCCACACTGCCAAAAGAGTTTTCTGGAAGTGAGGATAGCGGTAGGGTCTTATATTGACGGGTTTGGAATTAGGGAGGAGGTGAATGTGGTGGTCATGGGGTCTAGTTGGGGGGAGGCCTATTGGTGGTACAAAATTTGTTGAAATTCATGTAGTAAGGCATTTATAGTGGGGAGGGAGCTGGGTTTCCGAGTTGATGGGGAGTGTGGGTGGAGGGGACGACTCGTAGGTTATAGTATGTAGGGATATCACCGAACCAGTGTGGAGCATGCGTGCTAGTTGACTGGGTGTTGCTGGGATGAGGTGTTGTCCACCTGTTAGATGAATCGAAGACCCTTTGAATTGAAAACTCATGCTGGGTATTGAAAAATCTGCTAGAATAGACCAAATGTTTGTAATCATTGAATTCCCAAAACCACTTCGGCCCCTTGAATTGGGAGCACCAACAATGAAATGCGGAATTCATGCTCCTGTAGAATGAGGGGAATATCATTGCAATGACCTCGACAATGACCTCGACAATGGAGAAACTCTCCGTTACCCACCATGACTGGGAAACCTGGTTCCTGCTAATATCGGTAGTTGGAGAAATTCAACTACATGGGGCTGCGGGGCTGCATGAAATTATGAGTGCTCCAGAGTCAATCAAAATGGTTAAAGAGTCCAAATCAGGTTCGAACTGATGATTTCCACAACGTCAAGGTGACACTCTACCACTAGTTATATCCCTTCCCTGCCCCATCGAGAAATAGAGCTGACTAATCCTACTTGTATTCGAAATGACCCAAATAAGTGTATAAAAGGCAAGCATTGAATTTATTCTGCAGATTATAACCTGCCAAAAGAAGATAAGCTCCCAAATCCCAAACTCAGATTGAAAAAGACAGATAAGAAGGGAATGATGACATTTAGAATCGAGATTGAGCTCCAAAATCTCAAATGAAACCACAAAATCCACAAACGTAACTTTTCTAGCCACAGTAACAATAACACGAACACTAAAACTAAAACATCGGCTGGAAAATCATGCATCAAATAAAAAAGAAACAAAATCAGCTAAAACATCAGATAAAAAACACAATAAATGAACAACCTTTTTGGATTGACTGAAAAATCGAGAAGCGCACGTCATGGTGAGAGCCCCGTTCTTCACCAGATTGGGAGTAATCCGCAGAAATTGATTTGGGGAAGTCAGCAGGAATACGGATCCGCACACCTTCACTGCACTTTTCCGTTTTGTTAATTTGCTTCTTCGCTCCAGCTGGTCTCACTATTGTTTTAATAAGAGTCGCATTTAACTTCTGTTTTAATAAGAGTCGCATTTAACTTCTGTTTTAATAAGAGTCGCATTTAACTTCTGTTTTAATAAGAGTCGCTTATTATGGCTCTGAACGTTAATAAAAAAAATTTCTTTTTACTAAGTTTGTAAATTTCTCCATGGATGTCCACGTGTCACTGTAGACTCTAGGGCACAAAATTTACTTTATTTGAAAATTTCATTCAAAAAAACTAGAGATATCTTATATAAAGATATTTATTTATATTCAAGAAAAATATCATAAAAGTAAAATATTTCCTACACTACAATCTTGATATATTATCAATGGTTTTTTTATTTATTAAAAGAACCCAATTTTTTTTAACAAAATAACATATTTTAAGAATGTGAATCAAAATAACTCAAAACGCCAATTCAAATGGCTTGAGAACTTGCCCTCATAAATGCGTCAACGGGCGGGTCCTCGAATCTAAGCATGTCAATGCTGATGCTTCAATGCATCTTTTTTAAAATTTCGAATTCTTACTTTACTGAAGTGGCATCAGAAATTAAATGTGATGTGATCACTTTGACCCTCTTAGCTTTGGAGATCGGGCACATAACTAGCGACTTTGACCCTTTTAGGTCGGGAGGTCGGTCAGAATACAACTCACTCAACATTGATTCAGAAACACCAAAGTACCGACCTCCCGACCTAATCACCATGTTGTCTTCGGGATGGTCATATCTTCAAGGCCAGAAGATCCAGTGCTCCAAGCTCTCGTCTGACTAACCGGCGATGGTGCTCATCATCCTGAGTTTCAAACATCCTACCTCTAAGAATATGTTGATCAAGTCCACGTTGATCGGGCACGTCCGGAGATTTCAGGGAGTGGGAATGAGTAGTGGTTTTATCAGTTGGCAGACATGTTCCGAAATCCCAGGAATCGTGTGGATCGTGACCTTACTGCTCCAAGCTGCACGTCCGTGAGGTAAACCCTATAAATAGTAAACCAATACAAGATTTCAGGTATGCATTTTTCCTATACACACCTACATACATCGGCTTCCATTACAGATTCTTCCCATATCTCCCATCACCTGACTTGAGCGTCGGAGGGGATCCGTCGGAAAAATCTTCTGGCGCCCTTCCTGGAAGAAGATAAGGAGAGGTAATCCAGTCTCTTATTGATACTTAGAGGTCATCACTCTTTTTGGTAGTATCAATTTTCATTTGTGTGTTTTTGGTCTAAAAGTTTGAATCTTCGATTGTTTCAGAGCCACGGTGGTCTGTCTGGTAATTATGGGGAGGGGTTAGAAGGGCTGATATATGTTGTGGATTTTATCCTAGTTGTGATACTGCCTTTTGCCATTCAGAATAATTTTCTCAAACATGGGAATAGAAGTTTAATGATGGCAATCCATATTGAATGGCTTGCATATTTTGCTCCTGTTACATTTTTCCTTTCATGGGTAGCCCTTGTGCCAGTGATTTGAAGTTAATAATTTGTCGCCTCCTCAAAAAAAAATTTATATGGTTTGTGTTTTTTTTCCACTAACAACACTATCAGTCATCCATCCCGGTTTCGGTTTTTTTCAACTCTTTGTTTTTCTATCTTTTCAACTCATCCAACATAGGTTTGCCATCTAATACATTATGCATATTTTTTGTTCTAAGATTTAATTTTTTCTAGCATGAGTTCCTTCATTTCTTGTTAGAGTTGTCTCACTCGATGCATTTTGGGGGAGATGGTGAAATGGCTACTTTTGCGAATGATGTCATCTTTCTTGTAGTATAGCTCTTTGCCAATGAGAATCTTCCCCAAACAAAGGAAAAGAAGTAAATACTTGTAATCCACACTGATGTGATCTTTGATCCATGTTTGAATTTTTTTTAATTTTGCATTCCAACAACTATTCCTTAGTTGTATTCTTTTTCTTCTAAATTCAGTCATACATCCTGGTTTCCACTTATTGAAATTGGGTTTTCTTAACGTCCAAACTTTGAAAATGGGCATTATTGTTACTAATATATCAAGAACATTCCAGTTTTGACAGGTTTGGCTCCAGAAGTATCTCAATTTGATACTAGTCAATATGACACAAAAATGAATGAGTTGTAAGTATCTATTGATTTCATTACTCATATTCCTATAAGTTCATGTTTCCGGAACCGTTCATTGGAATTTTTGGCAATGGTAGGTTGTTATGTAGGTGGCTTACTTTGTCTCATTTTGGATGCAGGCTCGAAGCTGATGGACAAGAGTTTTTCACATCTTATGATGAAGTCTATGATAGTTTTGATGCTATGGCTCTTCAAGAGAATCTCCTTAGAGGCATATACGCTTATGGTATGTATGAGCTGTGATATTGTAAATTAATTATGTGGGCAACCTTCTTTTTCTTTCATAACTCGATGAATTGGAGTGCTTGTTTAGTGTCGGATAATGCTAGTTTTTTTTTGTTTGTGTTATTACATTCGATGTTAAAATGCTCCTGTTAAATGCTTGGCCTTTTACTTGTACAGGTTTTGAGAAGCCCTCAGCTATCCAGCAGAGAGGAATTATTCCTTTCTGCAAGGGACTTGATGTCATTCAGTGGGCTCAGCTCGGAACTGGTGTAGTACAAATTTATGGGTTGTGTATCTTAGGAAGGTTGCAAGCAAAAAAATTAAAAAAGGCTTTGTAGTAGAAATGTCGAGGCGAGATTTGGAATCTCCGCCATTAAGACAATATTGCCCCCCTACGGTGCTAACAGTTCAATTGACAATTTGTCTCCCAAGATACAACGACTATGATTTGTGATAGGAGCACTCCAAATCACAAATCCTTTAAACCACAAAAGTTTAAAAGCGCTCAATATTCAACAAGGATGAAGATCCACAAAATTACTCAAATTTCGATCTTCAATCTGATGTGAATTTCTAAAGGGAATTGTTATATTTATAGTAAACCAAATGATATGTTCAAATGGACACTATTTGGAGGCATCACATCGCGAAAAATCGCACCCGAACATGAATGGACATACCATTCCGCACAACACAGGGTTCGATCGATCGAGCCCCTTATTCCAACAAACAGAACTTTTCTGCCGTGCTCGATCTGTCTCAATCAACACAGGACCAACGCATTCTTTCATCTGGTGTCCATGTTGTTGTTGGTCGTGTATTCGACATTTTATGTAGACAGTCACTTCGTACTGATTACATCAGAAATTTGTGTTAGATGAAGCTGATGAAATGCTATCCCGAGGTTTTAAGGATCAGGTGAATTTCTTTCTTGGTCTACTTTACCATGTCAAATTCTTCGACAAAGAGCGGGTTTGGATACAGAACTCGTAGCTTGAAAATTAATTTTATTTAAGTGGAGTGTTAATGAGTGTTTTCAGTTTTTTTCAGAAAGTAGAAGCTGATTTATCTTTGGATACTATTTAAATAAGTTAATTTTTTTTAACAAAGATGTTGCAGTAGAAGCTGCAAAAAAAATTCAATCTAAAACTTCGTAAAAGCAACAAAAATATTTATATCAAATTCAAGAAGGGTATAAATAAATGTATCTCAATGGAATAATCATTCACTGAAATCATCGTAGTATCACATACACTAACATCAAATGTGCGTTAATTAACATAAAGTTTAACAAACATGTCCAAATTTCATTTAGTCAAAAACTTTTTAAAATGTACAATCAACCCCATTTCCGAGTCCAAATATTTTTATAAAAATTAAGAACACGCACATGAAGTGTCCAATACGTGTCCGAAGAGTGTCCGAGATGTTGGTATTCTAAAACTATACGACACTACACATAGTGATTTTTAAGAGTATGCGTGCATCATAGCTCTGATCCATGTTAAGGGCAACATCCACAACCACATCAGAATTAAACGCCAGTGTAGTTCATGTTGCAGCCACTGGTATTATTATTTTTCAAACTCAGTCATTGGGACTCATTTTTCCCGAAAATTACAATTGTTTTAGGCCAAATAAGTACAAGGTTTTGGCTCGTTGTTTTTGTTCTCTTTGTCTGATAATGCTGCTATATATTTAAAGCATGATCCGTTTAAAATAACGTACATGTACGGACATTGTCACGATGACAATAACACGATACAAACACGGACACGACACATCGACACAAATTTTTAAAATTTTCAGGATATGACACATCGACACGTCCAAATTTAATTTTAGCCAAAAACTTTTAAATTGTACGATTAACCCCCAAAAGTGTATTTCTATGTTGGACACGTCCATCGACCGTGTCCAACACGTGTGTCCGATTTTGAAGGGAGTGTCCGGCACGGGTGCCCAATTTTATTTTTTAAAAAAATTAAGGACATGGCATGTAGTATAGCCGATACGTATCCGGGAAGTGTCAGTGTCCTAAAAGTGTCCGATACTGTATCGAGCGAATTTTAGAAGTGTCCATACATAGAAAAACACTATAATTTGATTTATTAGAGAGAATACGAATCGCCAAAAATATTTAATTAAACAGGATATATAAAAGGACAACAAAAGGTGGTTTTGTTTGAATTTGACACACAGTGTTTTGAAAATCGGATCGGACCAATCATTTCAACAAGTAACCGATGTTTGGTTCGCTTTGGTTGACTTTCTAAAACTATTATGCTAAAAAATCGGTGAAAACTTGATTAAATCGGTAAAAAATCGATTCAACTAATAAATCGGGTATACAATTGAATCGGCCAGTTCATTCACACCACGGGCCACGTCTTTAATTACTATTTACCAAATTTAGATTGTGATAAACCGCATCGAATTTGTGACATAGTTCCCCACAGAAAAAAATTCGATTTCAGACAGTGCAAATCACTAATACAAGTGTCAATTACTCATTACTTATCTAAATTCAATCGGCTTAGAAAAAAATATTAGAATTTTAATGTAAAAATAAATCAAAAATTACACCATATATTAGATACCCAGTAAGCATTTATTTATTTATATTATAATTATAATTAATTTCAAACTATTCATAGCATATTCTTGATTTTTAGAATTACAAGCTTGCTGTTAACTAAAATATAATTTTAAACAATCTCATCAGGGGTGTCAAACTTTTTGGAGGTTTTAGGGAATATAAAAAATGAGGCCTCTTTCCAAAAAAAAAAAAAAGTAAATATTAAAGTAAAAACTTATTTCTTACATTTTTTTATGTAAAATTACTTACTAAACTTTCGTATTCAAGTTTAGCCATAAATCATTTCGATTGCTAAAACTACTAATCATTCAATCGATCTTGAAGCATAGTTGTTCGTAAATATTTTTTTTATAATATCTAGTTTTGGAAAACTTTTTTATGTAGATGCATCTGCAACTTATATAATAAATAATATTCTATATGTTATATTGTTGGGGTTCAACAATTACCTCTGCTTTGTGATCGGTCGAACACGTGGCACTTGTGCCAGTGTATGGTTGAAAAGATTGATGTTGCGCCATTACCCTTAACTATAGTTATTGGTAAAGCGGTAAGCGCTCGATCCTACAATTGGTATCAGAGCCTAGGTCGCGTGTTCGATTCCCATGAGTTGCAGAGAGTGCAATTATTGGGGGAGGGATTGTTGGGGTTCAACAATTGCCTCTGCTTTGTGATCGGTCGAACACGTGGCGCTTGTGCCAGTGTACGGTTGAAAAGATTGATGTTGCGCCATTACCCTTAACTATAGTTATTGGTAAAGCGGTAAGCGCTCGATCCTACATATACTGTTAACTCCGAAAATAAATCTAAAACATCAATATCATAATGTATATCATGTTTAAGAAAAATTTCAAGTTCAAGACATTTTTTTCCAAATACACTCAATATAGGAATTTAATTTGTCAAGGCCAAATATATTATCATATTTTGAAAATAATTCAATAAAATGGATGTTATTTTTTTATGGTGAGAGAGAAGGGGAATGTTGTGATTCATTATAATTACTTATTAATATGGATTATTAATTAAATATAGTGATGTAATTTTTTTTTAGATTATCGATTCTAAAATTAATAAACTCAAGGGTTAAAAATTGGGGGCCTTATTGGAAACAGGGACCGGGTGAATGCAATCTAGGGGTGCTTATTGGCTTGACCCGGTCCGGTCCGGACCGGAACTCGCCGATTTTGGGTCCGTTAAGGACGGAACCGATCCGGTCCGTTAAGGAATCGGATCGGTCCCGTTTCGGTTCCAACCGGTTCCGGGCTGAACCGGTCCGATTTTTTTTTTTTTTAAAAAAAATTTCAAAAAGTTTTATTTATTTTTTATTTAATGTTGTACATGTTTCCCCAATATTCATCACAAATTCAATATATTCCTTCTTCATTTCATAATATAGATGCATATAAATAATTGTAAAGATATGACAATAAAAAATCAAAATAAAAAAATATTACTGTTTAGCACTCTTCATAATTGATAAGTATTGTTTTTGCGTTCTCTTCTTCTTGCTCGTCATAATGGTTTACGAATTCATCAACCGCCCCATCTCTTCTATTCTTACATTCTGCATCAAACCAATCTTTAAGTAACGTGAGCATGCATAACGAATCAGCAGAGAGACTACTTCTGTATTCTCCAATAATTCGGCCACATGTTGAGAATGCAGATTCAGAAGCGACGCTTGAAGCTTGTACCGTATACATGTCTCTAGCCATTTTGGCTAAGATGGAGAATTGTGCCGCATTTGACTTCCACCATTGTAACACGTCGAAGTTGTCTTCCGTTACAAATTGACAATTCAGATAAATTTGCAACTCAGTCGACGTTCTAGTAGAAGGTCCTTTTCCCTTAAGTATTTTCATGCCCAGCAGCCTAAGCAAATTGATGCCCCCACCTTTAGTTTGAGCTGGGGTTGTTCTTCAGCAGGCCTTTGTTGCGATGATTCACTTGCCTGTTGATTATAATACAACTGAAACATATTTTGGAGAGATTGCATTGTAGACGTCTTTTGATCGTCAACAACCTTCCCCAAAAATTTAGCATAATATTCAAAAAATATCTCAAATGAAGATAAACAGACTAGGATCTAGCAATGTTGCGATACAGTGCACGTGTGGATTTGTTCCCAATATTTTATAAATTTAGTTTCCATTGCACTAACAAAAGCATGCAATTCATAGTCATCTCTAAATTCTATAAACTTATCAAACATATTAAATACTAAAGGAAGAAAATAAACGGAAGTTGGATAAGTAACACCGGAGAAGCGTTCTGTCGCTTCTTTGAAATTACATAACAATGATACACAATTTTCAACAAATTCTCAATCCTCATTAGTCAAATAAATACTATCATCGCTATCAGGCATTTGATATGAATTATAAAATGGAGTTAAAATATCTTTGTAAGGTAACATAGCATTCAACATATTGTACAACGAATTCCACCTAGTTTCTATTGGTGACGGAAAAAAAAGATGCTTTAAACCATTAGACAAACATAATTGTTTCCAATCGCGCTTTACATGGCTCGTGCGTAACCATTTAGCACAATATTTCATTTTGTCAATACATGCTGAGTGATTGTCCTCATAACCAACTTTAACAGCCAAATTAATCACATGACATGCACATCTAACATGAAAAAAACACCATCAAGCATTGGTTTCAGATAGGTCTTTAAATCACGCATCGCAGCATTGTTATTCGCTGCATTGTCTAATGTGATCGGAAATACCTTATCCTGAATTCCATAATGTCTACAAGTGTTGAATACATATTTAGCAATTACATAACCAGTATGTGCACAATCTAACTCATCTAAAGACAAAATCCGTTTTTGCATACACCAATTATCATCAATCCAATGACAAGTGACAACAAGATATGAATCTGAATTTACATTTGTCCAAATATCGGTTGTTAAGCTAACCCTACAAGGCAAACTAGAAAGATGTTGAAACAATGTATTTCTATATTCAACAAATACGTCCATACAATTTCTTTTTAGTGTGTGCCTGGAAATATGTTTAAACATGGGTTGTATAGACGAAGCAAATTCAATAAAATCAGCATATTCAGCTTGTATAAAAGGTAGTTCACATCTAATCACATATCTAACAAGTGACCTACGGTTAATTTCAGCATTTAAAATAAAATTCGTGCCAGTGAGAACATTAATTTGTGCTTGTGTTGCTTCTCGACCTAATGGTTGTAATGTTGTCTCATCAAAATTATGTTTTTTTACTAAGTGTTTTTTAAATGTTCCAGTGCCTCCACTGGAACCACCAGCTTTATATGAATATTGCATTTTACATAATTTACATATTGCAACAGATTCATTAGTACGTTCTTTTTGACCGAGTTCAAAGTGATCACATATCTTACTTCTTTTGGCACGAGTCGGTTGTCTACTCGCTGCTGTAGTGGCTCCGGATGACTCCACTTGTTGTCTTTCTTGGGCTTGGGCAGCAGGAGGTTTGACTGGTTGTTCGGGTTGTTGCGGTTCGACATTCATAGAGGAACCACCAACATTGAGGTCAGCAAAAAAATCATAACTTTCATTTAACTCAGGTATTGGTACAGACAAATTCATTGCCGAAGATGAACTCAGTGATAGACGACCCGGGACGAGACCCCGACTACGACCCCGGCTACGACCAGCGCCGCTGCTAGATGAAGATGCCATTATTATATATAAATTGTAGATAGCACAATTGAGAGGAAAATATAAGATTGAAGTATAGAATTGTGAGAAGAATGGATTGCGAGAAGAATGAATTGTGAGGAAAAGAATGAAAAAAATGTACATATTTATAGATTTTAAAAAAAAAATTAAAATTAAAAAAAAATAACTGAACGTTGGCAACGGCTTTATAGCCGTTGTCATGCTGAATAAAAAAAATATATATATATATTTTTTAAAATCTAAACGGTTTCGTTTCCGAAATCGGTTTCAAACCGGTAGCACCAGAACCGGTGGTGCTACCGGTTTGGATTAAAGGAACCACCCCGGACCGGAACCGGACTATCCGGTTCCGATTTTGGACTAGACTAACCGGTTCGGTTTCGGACCGGGTCCGGATCGACCGGGTCCGATAAACACCCCTAATGCAATCCATTGAAATCGACATTAATTTAATTCATATTAAGTTTGTTACTTTTCTTAACAAATAGCTCTTTTATTCCTCTTAATATTCAATCGCAAGAACCTCATGGTGGATCATGTAATTGAGAATATCAAACTCAAGGTTTGATGTTGGTTAAATACAAACCATCTGATTAATTTCCCTTTTTCCGTGTCAAATTGGTTTTTAAAATCCTAATGATTGTATGAATTCGTTTTATGCTAGAATAGTTAATCTCATGTTTTTAGGTTGTGGTGGATGGTCATATCTATCATGTGTAATCCTGTTTTTACTATACATCTGGAGTCATTAATATTATATTTCTTTTTCTGATAAAAAAGAAACCGTGACCCTAAAATTTATATTATTTCGTAACAATTAAATGAAAAATGTCTCAAATTTGCATTTTGAGACAATGTATATCCAATGTTTTTTTTTTTTTTTGTAAGACAAAATTTATAATAAAAAAAAAAAGAGTACAATTGGTACTCAAATCCCATACAAGAAGGAAAATAAAACTTTCAAACCAAGACAAATATGTTGAAGGAACCAATCATTAACCGTAACTGACTAACATCGACCCAAGCTCCTTCAACCAAATCAAAAAAAAATGTATGTCCAATGTAAACTCGAAATCAAGAAAAAAGTAATAGCTCCATAACTCCACAGCCATTTAATCCTCTTAATTACTTTCTACATTCCTTGAAGCTCTAAAAGAAGTGGGGAAAAAACAAAATCGAGCCTCAGCTTGCATCCCATTGTGTCTCATCAAATATAGAAATGGAGCCTGTGCTCATTAATTGTTGCACATGCAACTATTTATTCAATAATCATTTTAAACCCATATATTTATAATTATATATATTTTTATTACCTTACTTTCCTTCCATCACAAGCTTTTGCATGTAAAATACCATAATTTATATTTTCATATCAGAGGGAAAATAATTGTATCTTTAATTACCAAGAAATTAATTAAAAGCACAAGTACTTTCACTGTCAAACATCTAGATCCAACGTCACTTTAATAATTAAACATCATTAGGGTTTGTATTGGCTTTACCCTCATAATACTAAATCATTAAGAAAACTCGTCCTCCTCTTGGTGTAATGTTGTTGCTATTTTGATCATTTTCCAAAAATCTATTGATGATATATGTGCCTTGTTAATGCTCTCTCACTTGTCATGTAAATCTTTTAGAAACATGAATTTTTTTTTAGAGCTAGTGGTAATTTACGATTGTGGTATCGATATTGACACTTTATCCTCTTTTAGTTTGTAAATATGTATTTTACCCTTGTGGTATCTCTAATAGACAATTTATCTAATGTGCTTTTTAGGTAGATGGTTTACTCCCCTGTAGTTTTCAAAATAGATAGTTTACCCCCGTGGTTTGTAAAATATAGCATACAAAGATGTTGTATTTCACACCTATGCACAAACTACATGGGGTAAACTACTTATTTTCACAATTCACATAGGGGTAAATCGCATATTTTTCAAATCGCATGGGGTAAACTACTTATTTTTAAACAACGGTTGTGTAATTTGTCTATTTGAAAAACCACATGAGAGTTGGTTGCCAATAACCCATTTTTTAATATAACTATTAGATCGCTTTCAAAATAAACTTAATATTTTTAGCATACCATTTAGTTACCAATGTTGTATATTTATTAAACCCTTGAGGTATTTTAAGCGCATCACGCATTAAGTTGCACCTTTTTTGGCATATTATATACATGTATATTCCAAAGAAAAAATAATTATATATCATCATGATGCCTAGAGAATAATGAGTAGGACTTATTATGAATTGCAATTGGAAGAAAGAATGTATATTTATCGATACAAGAACCATATTTGTCACATGCACACAAGGTCACAAGAATTTGTACAAAGGGTCCCCTAAAGCACTTAATTGCCTAAAGGACATGAGATATGAAAACCCTAAATAAAAACCAAGAATTTGAATAGCCCTTTTTGCCAAAAAGACAGTGAAACTCCTTCACAAGAAAACAGAAAGATCAACTAATTCAAGGGGGCAACACAATCCCCATGGTTTCGACATCGAAAATGGATCTTCCCGAAGAGGAGACGACATGGAAAACCGAGTGTGTATACTATATAGACAGCATTAGAGACGTGAAGAAATGTGTAATCATTGGAGTAAGACTTAAGTTTATAATTACGTTATTTATCATGTGTAGAATGTGTTGTTACACGATTTTATTCAATTAGTTGAAGGAATTTATTGTTTCTGTTAGGATCGGAGTAGTTTTTAGAAGGGGTTGAATAAACACTAGACTCAATTTTGATTTTTCTTCTTACAGCAGACTGTTAAGTACTGCAGTAGATTTTCAATTGATAGCAAGTCAGCAGACACTAGTAATAGTACGTAAGACGTCTGCTGAACTTGTGAGATAAAATAACTGAATGATAATATGCAGTAAGTAAATGACACATGATATGTTCTGGAAGTTCAAAGCACAACGCTTCTAAGTCCCCCCTTTTTCCTTTGCAGAAAGATTACACTAGAAGACTTTAGCTTACACTTTACAGTATACAATCTTCTTAGGCACTCACACAACTTGGCCTAAACTCCTAGCAATACAGCTCTCTCTGTTGCTTACAACGTGTTTTACAACACTTACACAAAGTATAAATCTCTTAAGCTTTAAGTGTTCGTAAGCAGCAGACTCAGTAGGCTTTGATATTCAGGATCGCAGTGAGGCTTCTTTGCTGCTCTTGCAAACTTCGGAATATTTCAATGAACGTGTTGAATGTTTTGCTTGAATTGAATGAAGTTGATTTTAGTCTTTTGAATCTTGATTGGATTGTTCAGTACTTTCTTCATTCTTCACCTTGACGTATTTATAGACATAGCAGTCTAACGTCAAATTTTCTTCAATTGGAAAGTTTTGTGTGAAATCAGCTTCTTGATTTTTCTTCCAAATTCTTATTGTCTTCTTTCCAATTCCGCTAATCAACGGCTCTTTCAATCTGACCTATTGGTAGCGCTGATATAATAGTGTGGCGCTCTGTTGTACCTTTGTCAGAGTGAGTTTGTACTTGTTTTGTCTTGTTGCTCTATACGTCTGCTGACTTCTCATTTACTGTATATCTGCTGGTTATAAGGTCAGCTGATGTCCTTTCCATCATCTGCTGGATAGTTACTAGTTACTTAGTCTGATGGACTGAAGTTGACTAATAACTTTTTAGACGTCTGATGGTGCTCTTGTTCCAGTGAACGTTCACTCTCTGCATCCGGTAGATGATAACTCTTGGTCTTTGGATCCAGTAGATCTCCTTTTATCCTTTCACCCGGTAGATAGCTCTTTACCGGGTAGATAGCTTTGTCTTTTAGTAACTGATGGACCTTTGTAGAGTTAATCATTATTTCCTCTATCAGTAGGCTTCGATGCAGTAGACACTTCAAGCAGTAGGTATTTGTGATCACCAAAACTTAGAAATATTTTCCCAACAGTTTTCTCTTACAAAAAAAACTAATATAGTTATATCCTCCTTGGTCTTCCAACATTCTTTACTAATTGTAAGGCTCAGTTACTAATTAATACATATCAACGATGATTATTCAAAAGCCGATTGATTAATTAGTTAAGAATTTGGATAATTTAATTGTCAAAGGAAATATCAATTTAAATTATCAACAAATAGTAAATTGGGATTGAATGAAATAATAAATTAGTGAAATTTCGAGAAAACCCTAATGATTAAATTTTTAGGGCCACACATTGGTATTTTTAAACTAATCTTTTAATGTTTACATTAAATTAATCATTGTGTGATCATTAAACACTTGATTAGTATTGTGCCCTTACACTAATATTTCACATTGTAACAATTGATTAAAAGTTTTGACAATATAATTAGTGTTACGATATTACCAAACATTTTATGTTCATATCAGAGTAATTTATATGTTAAATTCATGAAAACTGATCTGACAACAACATAAAATGATATGGCATAACATTTCTCATATAATTAATGACTCCTTCGGGATCTCTTCATTCTCATGAATATCGACAAGCATACGTTCTCGTAGTATAACATTGCAACTCTTTGTAATTACAGAGTCAAACATACATGCTCTTTTCGACATATCTCATATGCCACAATCAATCAATTAAACTCGTCCTATTATTGTTAGTCGAAATCTTATTTGACTAAAATATTAAAAAAAAGTAAAAATAAAAAGAATTTCACTTTTACCGTGTCAGGAAAAGATGTTAATATTTTCTCGTAATTCATCTTTCCTAATTACGACTCCAAGACAAAAAAAACAAAATCATGTCCGAATTCGTTGTTCTAAAGATGAATTCGAAATAAATAATAATAACTTTTTTAAGATTTCGTCTTTTGAAAGACGAATTCTGAATTTTTTTTCTCGTTTCATTTTTCTTTCGTTTATTTATTTTTAAATTATTATGTATAATTTATGAAGCACATACATGACACGACAATGACTCGGCGACACAGATTTTTCAAAAAATTTAGGATACGACACGGTTGTGACACGTCTGTATATTTTTATCTATATTATTCACGTACTATATTGCAACTACTAAAATTGATATTTTTTAAATTCTATAACAATGTAAAAGCAACAGAAATATTCTTACAAATTCCAAGAAGCATATAAATAAATACACGTCACATGAATCATCTTAGTATCACTCATATTAACACCAAATATATATTACTTCAATTAACATAAAGTTTAACAAACACGTCTAAAAAAAAGATAATACCAAAATTATTCTTATTGAATTCAAAAACCATATAAATAGATACATGTCACTGAAATTATCGTAGTAGCATCCATACTAACACTAAATATATATTACTTCAATTACCATAAAGTTTAACTATTACTTCAATGTCGATGGGCTTGTGTCGGATATTCCCTTCAAAATCGGATAATCTTGCCGAAAACGGAATATGGGCTTGCCCGACAGAAAAATGACAATTTTGGGGCTTAATTGCATTTAAAATTTTTTTGGCTATAATAAAATTTGGACGTATTAGTTAAACTTTATGTTAATTGAAGTCTATAATATCTGATCGAGAGAGATTTACTTCACATTTCTGGGAAGGAATTACAAACTGCGATGGGGACGGAGGTGAGATTGAGTGCATCATATCATCCACAGACTTATGATCAGACTGGCATAACATACAGACTTTGGAGGATATGTTGCATGCATATGTCATGGATTTTGAAACTACTTGGCCTGATTCTATTCAATTAGTGGAATTTTCATAAAAAAATAGTTATCAGACGAGTATTCAGATGGCCCCATGTGAGGTATCGTATGGGCGATGTGTCGATCTCCATTGTGTTGGGACGATACTGACAGGGCATCTATTGGTGGACCTGAGATGATTCGGGAAATGTAACGATGTCAACCCTTGGAATTTCATGTTGGTGATCATGTACTTCTGAAAGTGTCACCTTTCCGTGGAACAGTGCGAGTTGGTATGAATGGAAAATTTTCACCTTGATATGTTGGTCCGTATGAGATATTACAGAGGATTGGTAGTGTGGCTCATTGATTGGCTCTATCTCCATCTTTATCTGGTATTCATGATGTATTTCATGTATCTATGCTGCGGAAGTATGAGCCAGACCCTTTCAAACGTATTAGAGCCGACAACAATACAACTAGATCCTGATTTATCTTATGTTTCTGGATGCAGCAGAACGAAAACTTCATATTAAAGTGATACCGATGGTAAAAGTTCAGTGGGAGAGACGAGGTGTCGATGAGGCAACTTGTGAGACGCAGCAACATATTAGGGAACTCTACCCCGACTTATTTTTGATGGTATGCGTGTTTATGTTTTATTTACATAATTGTTGGGTTGAGTATTGTTGGGTTGAGTTTCGGGATTGAAATTCTTTAAATGTGTGTAGAATTATGATGCCTGAAAAAGCCACAAAAATTATAATTTATAATTATGACGTAAACATGTGGTCCAATTGGATAGTCGATGGAATGTGCCAGAATAAATAATTTATTGTAACACATGTTTTGTTTTAACTTTCCCATACGATGTCAGAATTAAGTGAAGTAGTTGCCCACATAAAGTCAAGAGAGAGAGCCGCAACTTTTATGTTGAACACATTCCCAAAATATGGCTAAATGAAGAAAATCGAGGAGAAATAGGTGACACATGTCACAGCCTCAAGGTGACACGTTAGACTTTAAATTAATATTTTATTACATATGTAGATATAAAGTTATGGGATTGCTTTGAAAAATTCAGATTTGGAGAACAAAGAGGTCGAACGAGGGTTTTAAATATTAAAAAAAAATATTGTGTACAATCAGTTCGAATTTATGTGAAATAAATTATATATTCGGAATCAGCGAGGTAAGGCTTACTGTCTGACACTAATATTTTGTATTTTTGTGTTAATTTTTATTTAGCTACTTTATATAGTGATAGTTAAAAATGGTATATTATTGACTATTGTTGAATTCTAAATAAACCGGTATGTTTCGCTTTAATCAAAACGGTTAAACAACTGAGTTTTGAATTTTCAAATAATTATCAGATTTTTGGGGAAATTCATTCTAAATGAATTATTGTTGCGTTTTACATATATCGGTATGTATAATGTTAGTTGAAACGCGCAACTGATAAAGTTTTATAATTTGGATGGATTTATTTTGAGGCTATTGAAAATATGATTAGATGGTGTAATTATAAGTTGATGTTATTGTACTAAGTTGACATTGAATTGTTAAAATTGATATTGATACTTCACGAGCCTCGGGACGTCAAGAATAACCTAATCTTAATTATCGACTATCAGGTGCGTGTTGATGTACGAACATGTATTGATACTCATATTGATGTTGATTGATATATCGATGGTTGTGAATGAACGATGATGTTGTGGGTCGCTGAAATGGGCGACATGTTATACTTATTATTATCATTATTGTTGATTGTGTCACAGAAGTAGGGGAGCAACGTTGGGGTATAATAGGCTTGATGTTGGCACTATATCGATTATATACGATGTGTCGCAATGATGATGCGACGATTGTGTATAGTAGGTTTGTGTTGCCACTATATCAATTATATACGATGGGTCGCAATTGATGATGCGACGATGTGGTATAGTAGGCTTGTGTCGCCATTATATCGATTAAATATATGGGTCGCGATGATGATGCGACGATGGGGTATAATAGGCTTGATGTTGCTACTATATCCATTGTATATACGACGGGTTGCGATGATGATACGGCGATGTAGTATATTTGGCTCGGGGTTTCCACTATATCGATTTGTATATCGGATGTGATATTTTCGATGATAGATGTATTTCGATTTGATGTTGGGAGATTGAATTACAGAAACAGTCAGGAAATTATCGTATTATGATTATTGATTTCAGGGAGTATTTCTGTTACGTTTCATTATTTTATAATGTTGAGATATTTTTGATTATGCTCTTATTATTGTTGGTGTGTGCTCACCCATTTTCGGGGGCTGTTTTTGTTGAAACAGACATGTTAGACATTAGAGTTGGAGGCAGGACTACGAGTTGTCGTGTTGATTCATAGGAGTCAGCTGTTATGAAATACTATTATGTTCTAAAATGGTTGTGGCTCGTTTGTGAGCTGGTCTATATATTTGTATATGGTTTGTATGTATATATTGAATTTTATTCTCTTGTATTGGTGCATGTGAAAAGATCATATTTAGTTTGAGGGGACTTCATTTGTATTTACGAGTTTGTATATTTGTATATACATATGTTGTCTGTGGTATTGTTGAGAGGTTCAATTACGGGGAGATTATGCCAAAAAAAAATTATATAAATGATGTCATCATTTGTCTGTTTATGTGGTGATATTTGGGGCGCCACTCATGCCGGCACATCTCCTTTTGTACACGACATATTCATTCCATTTGTCGGAAAAGCATTATTGAGAACTTTTTGTTAAAACAATTTACATGAGACTCTATTTGTTTATGCGTAAAAGTTTGAGACTACTATTATAAATGAAATTTTTTAATAATATCATTCTTGTGTATATATATATATGCGCTATCCAAAGACATGCCTATTTTTGCTTTTTTTTTAAAAGAAAAAGCAACTAAAAAGCTTTTGTTTTCATAGATTTATATATTTTTATAGATTGTATGGATTAAAGAATTTCACTGCATGCCCGACTCGTGGACTTAATGATTGTAAATCCTTACTATAAATACGTAGTCCCCTCTCACAAAGGGCTTCTTATTCCAAATCAAAGAGGACCCTCGTAGACTTGGTGATGCATCAAATTTTGCTACTCTCAATTGCTTTCATCTTTGTAGGAACTCTACAGATATACATTATTTCTTGAATAATGATTAAATCTAGGGCTTTTCTAAATATCTTTACACTATTTCTCTTATATATGTGTGTTTTCAAAGATTCATTAACAGCGGTTTGATATATGAGCTTTCATTTTCTTTGGAAGGAGGCAAGGAGCAAAGATTGGAGATGGCGCAACATTCTTGCTGCAGCAAACAGAAGGTGAAAAGGGGTCTTTGGTCTCCTGAAGAAGATGAAAAACTCATCAACTACATCACCACCTATGGCCATGGTTGTTGGAGTTCAGTTCCCAAATTTGCAGGTATATATATACACAGTGAAAACACATAAATGTGCGTGTTTCTGTGTGTAAAAAAATGGTGCATATTCTATTTGGTGACTCTCCCCCATGATTAAATGGGGGAGACCCCCAAACTACACTAAATGTGTATACACAAATGTTACATCTGTTGACAATCCAGGATTAGTATGCCCTCATGTTTCACGAGGCTTGGAGTCTTCTGCAAAAATATTTCGCCTCCCCTAGCTCTAAAAAAAAAAAAAAGATGTTACATCTGTTGAATTTATTTAATTTTGGTATAATAAGGGCTGCAAAGATGTGGTAAGAGTTGCAGATTGAGGTGGATTAATTACCTGAGGCCTGATTTGAAGAGAGGAAGTTTCACTCCCCATGAAGCAGCTCTAGTCATCGAGCTCCACGTAATCTTAGGAAACAGGTAGCCCATAATAAAAAAAGCTTCTTTTTTACCCATCGTCATTATTCAGTAGTGTCATTTGATCATGTAAATCAGGAAAAGAAAATTTAAAAGTTTGCATGTTTTTTAGGTGGGCTCAAATAGCGAAGCATCTCCCTGGAAGAACTGATAATGAAGTGAAGAACTTTTGGAATTCAAACATCAAGAAGAAGTTCGTTGCTCATCAGAATCATATTCATGCTGATATGATTTCCCCCGCATTTTCACCTAATCTTGAAAATTCTTGTCGCAACAATTTTTCTGAAAATTTATATTCGATGAATTTAAACGATAATCCAAACCCAAATTCAGAAATCGATCAAATCTGCAGCCCATTAGTCCCATCTCCACCAATCCTTCAAGGATTTGGTCCTGCTGATAAACTGGGATTCGGATTTGGTATGAACTATACGGATAAACTAGCCCCATTGCTACCAATTCCACAATCTTATTCGATCCCTACACCGCTGGGTTCACCCATTTCTTATCAGCCTGTTTCATGGCCTATAGCATTAAACACTCAAATTTTCTGCCAAAATCAGCATCAAGTCCTGAATCAAGATGACACCTTCATGTTCACCTTTGATAATCCAGTCCCAGTACTCGTTGATAACAAGAAGTTCCTGAACCCTAATGAAATAATGCAAGCTTATATTCAATACTCATCAATGGCTGATCCCATGTTTCCAGAACTCGACAAAACAAATAAAAGAATACCCTTTTCACCTGCTGCACAAGAACAAGTTTTTGAGCCAGTAGCTGAAGAGGTCTATAAAAACTCCCCACCACATCATATAGATTACATTGAATCTCTCATGGAAGCATTTACGTCACCAATTCGATCCTCATCCGTCTCGGACACCGCCTCCACCACCTCTCCGCCAGCCTCTGATTTGCTGCCTCCACTGCCATGCAGCGGCCCTTTCTTGTGAACCCTAGTGCTACTGGCTACTGCTTTTCTTTCAAGATGGGGTTCCTCAGCTACAATGTAGGAGTTATTTATATAATTTTGGTATTTATGAATAATTTTCTGAAGTAGAATGGACTTATTTATCGAGGGTTATGATGGCAAAGCAGTATCTCTGCTAAAAAAACCTAAAAGTTTCTAGTTTGATGAATATCTGGGCAGATCTTTCATAAATCATTTGTTCATATATCGAGGGCTATATATATATTTCACATGTTTATTTTTGTTGATTTTTAGCAATGCAGTGAGACTTCAGTTCAGGTATCACTAATATATAGACCTATCTCGTCATAAATAACTCTATCTAGGTCTCTCTCTCTCTCTCTCTCTCTCTTTTAATATATATATATATATACTACCGATTTTTGACATGCGATGTGTGCACATATAATTTTATGTAAATTTTTATATAATATAAATTACATTATAAATATGTAGTTACAAATATCATGTGATATGATAATATTGTAATTGACAATATTATTAAGGGCATTACATATATTTTATTAATATAGTATATTATGATAAATTGAATTTATTAAAAGTCTCAGGGATATTTCAGTCATTTTATATGTTGGCATACTATTTATGATTAATAAAAGATTTAGGGTATTTTGATAATTACATAGACATACCAAGTGGCCAATTAATTTATCTAGCATTTGGGAATCTATTCATTTTTATAAAACAATCTATGTTGGTGTGTTTTCAAATTGCATTGCTTGCGGGCTGTATGCATATCTACTTGTATGCCAATACTATGTATCTCTATATTTAGTACATTATTTATTGAATGACAAAAATTCCCCCTTTATTTTATTTTTTTTATTTTTTATAAAGTAAAATTTATTATTAATAAGAAACGTGGGAGTACAAATATATGAGCAATAAAAACACCCCTAAAACTATACAGATTTTAAGCACGATACATGTCCCAAAACCTAGTCGTTAAGAGAGCAGTTAAATGATAGTTTATTCCATGCTTTGATCCATATCCAATCGGAGTTTGATACGTTCCATCACGATAAACGATGCCATCGAAATACTTTTGTTCCTTTCATTCCATATCCACCAAACAACGCACACCCAAATCATTGTCCATACATTTTGCGAAACCCTTCTGTGTATTTCTTCATTTTTTTTATCAGTCGCTCATATTTCTTTTTTTATTGGAAAAATTTCTATTTTATTTGAAATTTGTATAACAAATTTTTTTCTCTTAATTCCTCGTATATTTATTATTTTTAACTGTTTATTGATAAAAGTATACATTTTCAAAGTAAATTATATTACATATTGTGTGTATCCAACTTCTTTAACTTATTAAAGAAGAGTATCTTGAAATTAGAAATAAAGAATGTTTACAAATTCACCCTTCCTCCTCATCCATATTATATACTAGGGCCACACACTATATGTATACTGAATTTTTATATTTGAAATATCTGATTTAAATATGATATTTTATGGGGAAAAGAAAAAACTCAGCACATATTTTCGGAAGGAAAAAAAACTGGTGAAAAATTGGGAACTAAGTTGGGAAGTTAATATGTGATCTTCCGATATTCTCTTATCTTATGGTCTCATGACTATTACTAAAGCAAATAGATGTATTTTTTAAATTTCACAATGATCATACCAAAGTGGTTACTCTAAGGTGCTCACACATTGTAATATAGTATATATATATATATATATATATATATTATTATGCTAATTTAATTAAATATAATATAAAAATAAAAAAAAATTCAAAAATAAAGTTTTTTAAAAAAAGATTTACATTTCTAACGTGAAACGCGATCCCAGATTACATTTTTGAAGAAACGTGACCTGGGTTTGCGATTCTTATGTTTTTTAAAAAGCCTTGTTTTCAGTGCCAGTCCCATATTTAATATTTGGAAGAAATGCGAACCTCGTTCGCGTTTCTTCCAGAACAAATGTTTGGAAGAAACGTGATCCGAGATCACGTTTCTTCCAAATAGTTTTTTTTTTATAAAAAAAAACAGGTTTGCTTTTCAACACTTGCATTGAATGTGAAGATTTTTTTAAGAAAACCTACAACAAGTGGGATATATTTTCACATGTGAGGAGCCCCACACACCACAATTGCGGGCATCCTTGACTTTGAATTAACGTATTTTAAATTTATTACTTTAAAATATAAATTATTAAAAATTTAAAAAATAATAGAATCACACGTTAGCTGATAATCATATACAACGCTGATTGTCAATTGTACTAGAATATTTTGGCATGTAATACATGCATATAGATTAAATTTCAAGATAAAATATAATTTTATATTTAATAGATTTTTGTGTGACATATAATGATGTTAGCATATAATTTTATATGTATCATATCTTGTTGTAATTTTTTTAAAGTAATGGTACTATGAGAAAAATGTATTTTAGTAAAAAAAATATTTGATATATTATTGGATATAAAAAGTAGTTAGTACGAGAATTCTAATAATATATCAAATATTTTTTTACTAAAATACATTTTTCTCATAGTACCATTACTTTAAAAAAAATTACAACAAGATATGATACATATAAAATTATATGCTAACATTATTATATGTCACGCAAAAATCTATTAAATATAAAATTATATTTTATCTTGAAATATAAATCTATATGCATGTATTACATGCCAAATATTCTAGTATATATTGACAATCAGCGTTGTACATGATTATCAGCTAATGTGTGATTCTATTATTTTTTAATTTTTAATAATTTATATTTTAAAGTAATAAATTTAAATACATTAAGTCAAGGTCAATGATGCCTGCAAATGTGGTGTGTGGGGCTCCTCACATGTGAAAACGTATCCCCACTTGTTATAGATTTTCTTTAAAAATATTCACATTCAATGCAAGTATTGAAAAGCAAACCTGTTTCTTTTTTTAAAAAAAAAACCATTTGGAAGAAACATGATCTCGGATCACGTTTCTTCCAAACGTTTGTTTTGGAAGAAAGGTTCACTTTTCTTCCAAATATTAAATATTGGGATCCAAGAGTGGCACTGAAAACGAGGTTTTTTTAAAAACATAAGAATCGCGAACGTTTTTGAAGAAACGTGAACTGGGATCGCGTTTCAAGTTAGAAACGTACATCTTTTTTTTTACTTTATTTTGAATTTTTTTTATTTTTTTTATTTAATTAAATTAGCCTGTTTTATTAGCCAATAAACTTATTTTCATCCGAACATTCTTTTCAAATACAAATTTTTACAATATTTTTTGGCCAAAAATCTCAAAATATTTGGTCGGCCCTCTCCACTTTAGAAAGGCCTGCATTTTTTCGGAGACACTGGAATATCATAAATGGTTGTACCTCTCTCTTTCCGTATTGTACGTCCGATTCCTTCTTCATGGATCCAGTTGTCCCGTACAATTAACCCGCTTTATCTCTACACAGGAGCACCATTATCGATTCTAAGAAATGGGTCAACTCGCTTTGGCCCTAATTTTCAAGCTTCCCTTCATTCACGTGAGCGTAAATCCGTAAAAGCTTTGATTCTTTTTTTTTATTGCATAACGTGTTTGGTATTTGTTTTTTTTAATTCATTAATTTTATTACAGTATTTTTGTTAATATTTATGTGATTCTTGATGTTACTTGCAGATAATAAAATTGACAGTTCGTAAGTTATCAGAAAGAAGGAAACTTTTTGTTTGGAAAGTCTTGTGTAGATTGTGTGAAAGTGATATTAGAAACATGATTGTTGAATATGGCTTTGGATCAAGATAAAGAGGTTGAGAATTAGAATCATAATGGCTTTATTGCTTCTTTTAGCTTGGGTTGATCATTGTATAGTACAGCATCTGAGCTTCAAATTGAAGGTTTAGCGAAAATTTGTGAATTGGTATATTCAGAAGCATTATATAGATTGGATTTTCCAATTTAGCAATATTTGCTTCTTTTTGTTTTGTGCGTTTGATATCAGTTAATTATAAACGTAGGTGACTTCATCTCAACTCTAGAATGTCCAGAGAAACCAAACCAAATGTGAACTTAGAACAAGAAAAACGTTCCATTGAGTAATTTGAATTTGGTTTGCTTGATCACTTCAAGTTGCTATTTGAATGTGGATATTAATCTTTATTATGGAACATATTCATGATTCCAGTACATATTATGGGTGAGTTCAGCTTTCCTGAATTTAATCTATATAATAAAAAATTGTTAATCGTAAACCAGAAGAAACAAAAGAGAATATGTGACCCTACAGGTCCTTTTTCCAGGTGAATAACTGATGAACATAAGTCATTTTTTGGGAGGTGGCACTCTGATAATGGGCGTACTCTGTATTTACACCTTGTAGTATTCCCCCATCCATTTCTATATTGTGGGTGCTTGTACAGAAATTTTAGATATATGTAGATTTTTTACAGGTCTGAGAATGTTCTGGCTTTAAGTCGATCGATTAGCTTATCTTCAGTAGAGTTTGCTGCATGACTGTACCTTATACTGATCTTTCATTCAAAGTACGAATCATGGCTGAGGATGTCTTTGATTTTCTCACAGTTTCTGCAAGTGAATCTGGACGAGCTCAAGTTTCTTTAGAACAATCTGAAATCATTTTTATTGGAACTGGGACTAGTGAAGGGATTCCACGCGTGAGCTGCCTTACTAATCCCAAAAAGACATGCCCAGTATGCCTGCACATATTTCATGCTTGCAGAATCACTTCTAAATTCATGATTATGGTTTCAGAAATGAGAATGTAAACTAACACGGACTGATTAATTCTATCAACAGGTTTGCTTCAAGGCTACAGAACCGGGTAGCAGAAATAAGAGGCTTAACACAAGCCTCCTCATCCGCTTACCCAGGCCATTGGGAGAACGTAACATTCTTATTGATGCCGGCAAGTACGTTTAAAGTTCTTCCATTTCACATAACAAGAATTTTCTTGATCGTCACATGCATCTTGAATGATGGTTGGCTGAATATGTAACTCTATCTTTGTATTTTGCTCTAATCTTCGAGGATTTTCCCTAGTTTTTCTTATCTATAATTATTTTTGATATGCTGTGTCAATGTGAAGAAAAGTAAAAGCTCGTATCCCTTTAACATTTTGATTCTGGCTGAAATAACTGAGCATGTAACACTTGTTGAATATCGTATTTGCGGTGATGTGCTTGAATGTATTGTTTGGGTCTCATGCATTGTTCTTGAAAGCACTATATACACCAAAGACCTAGCTCCATAGTGAAGTAGTCTTTCTATCACAATGAAATGCATACCACATGTATCTGTGGATTTAATAAGAAAGTTTTAACAAAGAAACAATTGCTTACTTCAATTTAAACCGGGATTACAAATTCAACAGAATTAAGTACAATATTTTTTAATACTTTAAGAGATACTCCAGTTTAATGAAAGGAACCTCAGCAAATAGATATTCAAGAAATTATAGTTTTAATTTCCTTTAATGGTTATTGATTGGCTGTAGGCCATTAGCTTTGTTGGATTGAACTTAGTAGATGTTCAGTAGTTCATTCTGTGAAGCTATGGTACACACTAAGCGCCACTATCCTTGCGCAATGCAGGTTTTTCTATCAGAGTGCTCTGAGATGGTTCCCGACTTATGGGTAAGCTTATTTTAGTTTATGGTCTGCTAACTGTTATTTGTACTTCTTAACTTGTAATTTGTCCGAATTTATGTTGTGCATTTATTACTGAATATTTTCCACATATGGTTGCATTAATAAAGTGATTCTAAAGAACAAGTGATGGTGATTTTGACGTGTATTTTCATGGAAGTTCCTTGTTATAACGACTCGGATTTCTGCCAGGATAAGAACAATTGATGCGGTTATTGTTACACATTCTCATGCTGATGCAATTGGAGGTCTCTCACATTATTAGTTTTGACATTTCTGTGGATGATAAAAGTCATAAAGTGCTAAGCAATTATATATAAGAAAACGTTTGCTTCTTTTTTCAGGTTTGGATGATCTTCGTGATTGGACAAATAATGTTCAGCCTTCTGTTCCAATTTATACCGCATTGCGTGACTTTGAGGTTCTTTCTGCGTTTGAATCTGCATCCCTCAATAAATTTAGTTGATGCTTTACTACAGTTGGTATATTTTACCTTTTCGAGCCAACTTACAGTGGTTGGATATAACTAGAAAATTGCACACTGCTCCTTCCACTTTCTTCGTCCAACGTATTTCCACAGGATAAACACAAGTATCCTTATACAAATTAGTTATTGATATCCTTGAGGACTAAAAGAAATTAATTTTCCACAGCTTTCGACTTTCATCTGAATTCACTTGAAGCATGAATGATATTTCCTGCAGAGTTTAATGGCTAATTATGGCTTCATTTTAAAAGATAATCATTTTTTTCCCTCTCACTGAGGCTTTATCATGTATATCTTTTCTTCTGGAATTTAGATGTCCCACAATGTTTCCATTGTAATAGGTTAGAGTCGTTAGACTACAATCTGCTATCTGTGCATGGAATATATTTGAGTCTGTAGTTTGTTGAGAGTTCCATACTTTTTATCCTTCTTATACACACAATCATAGCCATCTCTTATGACAATATCCTGACTCTTGTTAGCCTGACTTAACCCTTATAATTTTAGGTGATGAATAAAACTCATTATTATTTGGTAGATAAAAGTGGTGTGACACCTGGTGCTGCAGTTTCAGACTTGCAGTTTAACATAATACAAGAAGAGCCATTCATAGTACATGATCTTCAGGTGAAATTTTTAATATGCTCCTTTTATTATTAAAGTATGATATTCTGTTATTAGTCTGAATATTGCTATATATAGAATATGGTGTTAAAAGGAATGCTTGAGTGTTCCTTGCTAATTTATCTTCTTGTTTGATTAATGTTGTCCTTCAGTTTATTCCCTTACCAGTCTGGCATGGCGGTGGCTATCGCTCTTTGGGTTTTCGTTTTGGCAACATTTGCTACATTAGGTAATGGTTTTGAATAAATTGTGGTTTATTCAATCTTTCTTAATGAATGCTAATCATTTTTCTGTGTTTGTAGTGATGTTAGTGAAATACCTGAAGATACTTATCCTCTTCTGGAGAACTGTGAAATTCTTATTCTGGTCTCTCTCAATATCTCTTTCCCTTCTTTGCATTTTTATGCATGATTCGACTTATTGACGGAGGGAATTGACCCCCGCTCAAATTTCAAAAATTGATTTTATCTTATAAATGTATATATTTTAAACAAAAATTGTGTCTGCACCCCCTAAAAGATATAATTCAATTTTTTTATGTCCCAAGCCTTGGGTGGTCTTGGCTCTGCCTCTGATTCGACTCATGAGCATCATCTTCATTCTTTTAGTTGAGTGGTTGTTGTCATCATTACTTTTTCTTCATTTTCATGATTAGGATGCGCTGAGACCAGATCGATCTTCTTCAACACATTTTGGGCTTCCACGAGTAAGTTACTTTAGTAACAAATCACGACCTTCTGAATTTTTTCATTGGTTCTAACATATTCGTAACTCACACACCCGGCAGATGCTAAGTCACCCTTCATCTGATAAATATCTTTAAAATTTCCCAGGCGTTGGAGGAAGTTCGAAAAATCAGACCAAAAAGAACACTTTTCACTGGTAGGCCTCCATTTCTGATTGTTGTACTGGCTTTTTCTTTGGATCTAGAAAGTTTTCCTTCCTCTTCTTTTTTAATGTTGGGACAGCGCCTGTATGATCATTCTAAGAAATGTAAATGTAATTATTGTATTTGGAGGCATGATGCATCTCATGGATCACGACGAAGTAAACTCGGATCTCGTGAAGCTGAAGGAGACCGAAGGACTTGATGCACAACTTAGCTACGATGGACTCCGTGTGCCAGTATCTCTATAACCTCAAATTTTATTTTATTTTTGCAAGAAAATTCAACCGTACTGTGCCCATTGATGATAAAAAAAACAAATTAATGTGGGGGAGGGGGGATTTCAAAGATGTTGAGGCATAGCACAGCCTCGAACCTGTGGCGTTCCATTTGGGTCAAATGGTGACAACCAATCAGGAAAGCTCGTGGTGTCCCCATTGATGATAATTGAAATGTGAAAGCCTCATGTCTTAGCACATCATCGGATATAGATTTTTTTTTAATGATAGAGCTAATGGCATTCAAATTGGCAAAGGTTGTCCAGTTTCATATTTGATAAAGAAAGAGATTCAGTTGATTTTGACTTGAAGGAATTAGCATTTTCAGATTCAAAATCATAGCTCCAAGTGAACAATGTATCTGAATTTTTTTGCATCATACAATTTCCATATGATCCCCAACTGCTATCAGGTTTCTGTTAGTGAAACACCATGCATGAACACAATGATCGATTATTGAGGTCAAATAATGTCTAATGCAACAACAGTTGATTTTACCAATGAATCTGAGCCATGATGTACATATGTATTTGGAAATAAATGAAACATGGCTAGAATATCGGGGCACCTTCAAATGGTTTAAGAAAGCTTATCGAGGCACCTCTTTGATTATAATGGCTCGAACTTTAGCCTGTGTCGCTGCCCACCACATTTGGATGGCTAGAAATACAAAGATGTTTAAGGGTTCTGCGCGGATATGGACAGACCATTTTTTTTTAATCCAACTACATTTGAAAAAAATGTAAGTTAAAAGTAGAGAACTTATTCAGTATAACTTGGATGTTTTTTATTAAGTTATTGATGATTCTATATTTTCTTTACAGGTAAAATTAAGTAAAATAACTATAGAGTGAATATTGTGTTTATTGCATTAATTTATATATTTGGTGTAAATTGGTATTACGGGAATGAAATCAGCTATGAAAAATGAGGATGTGAATGGACTGATAGAGATATATTATTTCCTATGATTCGTATCATAAAGAATGAGAAATGAATGGAATGCCCATTCCTTAATTTATTTCAAAATTATGGTTGCTAAATTTAAAGCAATTATATGATATAACTACTAGTCAATAATTTATTTATTTTGTTTTACTGATTTTAATTTTTTTTATTAAAATCTATTTATTATGATTATGGTTATGGTCATTATTAATTATACATTTGTTATCATTATTAATATAAAAATGAACAGACATTCCTAAAAATTACTCGATGTAGTATCGAATACTTCTACAACACGTAAATAATTGTTTTAAGTTTAACTTTATCATATTTAAGTCAAACACATGCATTAAATTTCGTAGACTTTATAGTTTGTTTGTTGATCGGTCAACTTTTGAAATGAAATAAAAGATCAGCAAACAAATAGGAAACAAGAAAATGATAATTATAATGGGTTGGTCACAAAGATCTTATCAATGCAAAAATATTGCCTACTAGGTTCTTGTGAAGGTTTAAATGTCTGCCAAATTTGTATCACTTTTCAGACAAATGATTTCTAAATCTATGCTGCATAGCCTCAAAGATTATGAAACACAGTTTAAAAAATTAAAAATTACAGTATCTCGAGATGATGCAGATGCACACGGCCTCCCTCCATAAGCAATTGTATCCTCCAAATCAGAAACAGGATCTACGCATCGAATTCGGTAATTTTTTTCGATTTCATTGATTTAATACTCCATGTTCGGCATGCGATTTCTAAGAGGATTTGTCTCTCCTTTAGAATCCACGACGGCTGCCTCGGTAGTAGTCAACAGAATGGAGACGCTACATGCAAACAGTGAGTTAGCAAAAACATTGAACTTCATACATCCACTAATTCAATGAGACGAACAAAATGTTTTACCTTGCGGCATCTAACAAAGCTGTTCTAATAACTTTCACAGGATCTATAATTCCAGCCTTCACCATGTTAACATATTCACCTGGTTTAGAAATTGTGCACCAATGGAGTGAATAGAAGACCAAATAATATGAAGTTTTATGCAAAAAGATCAAATCAGTTATATCCTATGACAAGAAACAGAGATATGCTACAAAGGTAACTACAAAAAATCAGAAGGGAAAGCATAAATGATTTTGTTCAGACTTTGTGAAGTTAAATCAAATTAGCCACTCATTCAGAATTATTTCAGTATGTTTCCTTCAAATCTTAGTCTATTCTGAATCGGCAGATTAAAGGCCAACAAATTTCAGATGCACAAAACAAATTTCAAATGTAGGTTCTCCAATAATTTCTCCGTCTATACAAATAAAAAACCAACTACAATTAAAATATTAAAAAATAGCTCAAGAGGCTATATGATGTCTCTCAATGGGTTTCCATTTCACACGGGGGAACTGCCAAATTGAAAGGGATGTCTAGTCCTAATTACAGTGAGAGACAGTTGAATATCACGGAGACATGGACCCAAACTCAAACACACATTACTAAATATTTAGAACTTGGTGCCGGAATCATTCAGTATTTCCTGTAGTTTTCTCCTAACAGTAAAGATAATGACGGAAAACGTGGACTTGGTTATTGGAGTAGGCTAATAATCTGGCGCTCAGAAAAGAGCATCATCTATTTTCAGAAAAAGCGCATACTTCATTGACATTCAAATGCTTCACCGGATAAAACTCAGATAAGGAGTCAAGCTTATGCCTTTACTGGTAATAAAGAAGAACAAAAGGAAATCCTACAAATACAAACCTGATGCAGCATCATAGCCCAAATTCAGATCATCTTGTTCCAATAGCTTTCCTAGAACAAGAGCCCCATCAACACCAGCATTTGAGGCTATAGTAAAAGTAGGTGCCTGTTAACCAAAAACATGTCAGGACAGCACAGCAATCAAACAAAATGTCTGTACATTGCCGTGTGTAACTAGGAGCGAGGATGTGTAAAAAAAATGGACTCGGAAACTCAACTCTCATATAGAGGTGCATCCGTGCATGTCTATGTGTTTAAAGAGGGAGAGGAGAGAAAAGAGTAAGACTGCAGAAGAAAAAACCTTCAGAGCGATTTTAATTATTTCCACCCCTCTTTTTTGGTCCTCATTGGCAGTTTGAAGGTCCTTAAGAACTCTTGTGGCATACAAAAGAGCAATGCCACCCCCTACAAAAATCACCCATATATGGGCTTATAAAAGGGAAAAAGAGTGCTTATAAAAGATATTTTCAGATGACCACATGTTTTCTTCCAGGGGATGTGGCATGCTTCCAAGGATGGAAATTCTATTTCAATATCATCAAACACCTCCTGAATGTTTATTTTAGATTTAACATTTTCCTTCCAGAAGAAGTTCTACTAACTTTATTTGCATAGCAAATATTCCTTAGCGAAAAAGGACCTAAATAAATCAAATAAAATAAACTAACGGAAAATATTGACAAAAATAGCCAATTTAATTTTCAATCAGTTTTAGAATTTTCCTATAGTCTTTTAAACCGATATACACTAAAAAGTGGCATACAAGTATGACATGAGACACATACTAACACGTGGCTGGACATGCTGGATCACATACTGCAAGGCTACCGATTGTACATATAATACAATTTTTAACATCTGAAAAAAGATGTGTTTCTTATTTCAAAAGAGCACAAACTTTACCAGGAACAATGCCCTCCTCCACAGCAGCCCTCGTTGCATTTAGAGCATCTGTTACCCTATCCTTCCTTTCTTCAACTTCTGCTTCACTAGCCCCTCCAACCTGAGAATGTTAAACAGAAAATAGCACAACAGATGAAACAGAAGTTTGCATCTGAAATCTGTCTGTGGTAATGACTGTACCTTGAAAACTGCGACACCTCCAGACAATTTTGACAGCCTTTCTTGTGCTTTTTCCTTGTCAAACACTGCTGTACTATTCTCAAAGGCAGTTCTTAACTGTAGAGACGTAAAACAATATATCAGATACACAATGATGCTGGATGCACATTTTTGTTATTCTCAAGCCAGGGTAATTCTATTTTTTTCTTACACAAAATTTAACTTGGTAGTATGACAATAGGCATAACAAAAATAAAAAACTACATGAAAGCATAGTTGAGCTCTATCCTTAGGTGAAGTAAAGCAATGCGATGTTATTTATTTGATTTCCAACAAACTTATAAATGCAAGGCAATGGTTTAAGGAGACAGTTACAGCTACACTTGAGCGAATTGTAAGGTACGTACACAATAGAAGAAGGAAACATTTCAGAAGAAACAGCCTTTAGTCCACCATAAAAACAGAGAAAATGCAAGTGAACTTCATTAATTCACGAATAATAAAATTTAAAACACACATTTCGAGAAAATATTCGGCAACGTCAGCATTCGTAAAGAGCAAGAGTCGGTTCTATTCAGATTATTACAGTATCCATTAATACCTGCTCGCACCTTTCTTCAATCAGCTTCTTATCCCCACGTCCATGTAGAATTAAAGTGTCATCAACTGAAACTGTTACCTGCTCCGCAAGGGTATAATAAGGATTCCAGTCCATGGAAGTGTTCGACCAAACTTTCATTAAAGAACACCCTGACCTTTTTAGCGGAACCAAGCATATCAATCTGAACTTTGTTCAGACGATTTCCATATTCTTCACTTATAATCTGCAGAAATCAGTGAGTTCGTGTTAGGGGAGAATATGAACATGGCCCACCAAACAACACTGATGTTGGGCCCATTGCGGTAAGAACAAGGCCTGAAATCTTTAAAGTTTATCGAAGGAGGGGGAGAAACACGTAGGATGAGGGGGGCAGTCAGTTAGGACTTAGGAGGAGGGAATGTTTGTTAAGGTGAGAGAAAAAATGTCATAATGAATGAGAAGGGAGGGGGACGATTAGTGGGTATCTGGAATATTGTTAGTGAGTGAGAGAGTCAAGCATTTGCACGGGTAAGAAGGTTTTCCTTCTTGAGTAACAGTGAGCTGTGTGTTATTTCCTTTACTGTAAAATACAATTTCAGTTCCTCATCATGTGTTCTTGTTTTGATTCACTTCTGTGAAGTTAGAAATTAATTCCTATCCTAGAGGTCATGCGTCTGACCACAACTCCATGGCAAATGTATTTCGATGGCTCCAGTTGGCTCCAGTTCGATACTAAAAAGGCACAACTGATAAAAATATGGAGGTTACTGGAGCATGTCTCACCTCTCCTCCAGTGAGAATGGCAAGATCTTCTAAATTTGCTCTTTTGTTATCTCCAAAACCAGGAGCTTTGATGGCACAAACCTACATTTTATTATATAAACATAATCTTCAAGGAAAAAAGAGGAATTTACTGGAAATAAAACAGAAATAATAAAGGCCAAACTTTTTGCTTCCCATTTAAAAAAAGTCTGAATTCTACACAGATTCATGACCATCCGCTTAAGTTGCTAAAAGTACATCCCATTTACCTTCAAACCTGCATGATGCTTGTTGAGGACAAGCATAGTAAGTGACTCGCTTTCCACATCTTCTGCAACAATTAATAGAGGTCGATTTCTCTGTCAATTAATAACACCGCAAGATCAATCAATACTCATTGTGTGCATTTAAATATTTCCAAATGACATTGAGTTTGTTTACCTTTACTGCCAGTTCCAATATTCTAATAAGTGCTTCCATGTCCGAAATTTTCTTCTCATGGATTAGGATTAAAGGATTTTCAAGTTCCTGTACATTGAAAGGGAATTACTGAAAACAGCACAATTTCAATTAAAAATAAAAAAATAACAGAAATGCATGTGTTTTCACTGGATAATCACATGCATCCACAAGTATGCATATATTGCAATTTAAATTTCCATACACATTTTTTGGTTCGTTCGTCAGTAACAAAATAAGGAGAGATATAACCACGGGCTAGCTTCATCCCTTCCACCACTTCCAACTCATTATACATGGTATTTCCATCCTGTAAAATTTTGAATAAGAGCACACATTATCTGTTAATCATTAGGACTAATCATTACAAACCCAAGTCAAGCTAATAGCAAGACATACTCACCGCAACTGTAATGACTCCTTCCTTCCCAACTTTCTCCATAGCTCGTGCTATAATTTCACCAATTTCACTTTCACCATTTGCAGAGATAGTGGCCACCTTTATAGGATATACCACTTAGCATCAAAAAAGATACGCAATGCTAATGCAATTAAGTGAAGAGTTCGAACAAGTTAAAAAATGTTTATTTTAACATGTTTCTATGCAAAAGTATCATTTAATAATCTAGAAATTCATATAACTCAAATAAAATATATTGTACCACTTTATCTTGAAATCTAAATACTACCAAAGCTGCCAGCAGGGTACATAAAAGCAATTAATGCGGATAGTTTCTTTAAATATAGATGGCTGGAGATTCAAAGAAGTCTAAATTCACCAATTCGTACCTCCCCTTCTTGAGGGTGTGGAATGTTGACCAAGAAACATGGACATTTTATGAACATCAACCTACTCAAAGTTATCTGTGTAGGTGAAAATTATCTAGAAAAAAACGTGAACAATACAAAGTTTCAGTACTGAATTGCATGATCCAGTCACCTGTGTAATTTCTTCCGGGGTGCTAATCATGAGTGCTCTGCTCTTCAAATCTGCAATAACAGCATCAACAGCCATATTGATACCTTTGCGCAGGTCCATCACATTTACACCGGAAGCCACTGATTTGCATCCTTCTTTGAATATTGCCTGAGTGAGCACAGTAGCACAAGTTGTACCTAAGGCAACATCATATTCTGTGTGATATCTTATTCAACCTACAGAGACCATAAAGCTCAAAGAATTCTACCAAAGGATATTTGTATAAGAAGAATAAAATTTGTAACTATATAAAATGTAAGATATACACCACGTGCTCTTCATGCATATAAGGACGCAGTTATAAATGTGGGCATACAGAGGGCTCAGTTTATGCATGTTACCTAGCAAAATGGTGCATTTCTCCAAAACTCTGATTCTATGCATTTGCTTCCATTTGCGCATACAGAGGGCTCAGTTTATGCATGTTACCTAGCAAAATGGTGCATTTCTGCAAAATTCTGATTCTCTGCATTTGCTTCCATTCAGGAAGTATGTGTTCAGAAAATTGCAGATATGATTCTATTCTATACAAATACATAAACACATCCTTGACAAGATCTATCTAATTTTACCATGAAGCCAAGAGAATGAGAGATTACCATCACCAGCAACCTTATTTGTTGCCTCCGCTACCTGCTTCACAAGAGCTGCACCAACATTTTTTGCCTTATCCAAAAAATTTATGCTTTTGGCTACAGTAACACCATCCTTTGTAACCTGGGGGTTCCTTCTACTTTTCTCAATAATTACATTGCGGCCCTGTAAGGATTTTGGAAGAAAAATCATTTATCCCAACTAATTTATGAGTTTTTTAGGCCAATGTAAATTATTGATGAGTGTCCTACTCCAAGGAAAACCATATAATGGCAACAATATTTAGTATTTCCATCACTAATATGAAATATTGGACTCTAGTAATATTCTGATGTTTCCATGTCTTAAGGAAAAATACAAGACAATACTACATGCACAATGCGAATGAAAAAAGGGAAGGTGCCAAAAGAACAATAATCGTTACTCTAAAGTTAAAATATTTAATTGAAACCAATTCTTGCACTGTACGGAAATAAACCACACAAAGACATACACTGCCATAAGCAGGGACAGGTACTGTTGGGGTCACTCCTACGCCTAACAGAAAACTTCCTAATAAGCCAATCATTCTATCTTTCATCAACTTCAATTTCATGAATCCAACCATAACTTACAAGCATATTTATGCATCTCAAGGAAAAATAGACGACAATACTACATGCACCAATGCGAATGAAAAAGAAGGTGCCAAAAAGAACAATAATCAGGACTCTAAAGTTAAAATCTTTAAGTAAAACCAATTCTTGCATTGTACGGAAATAAACCACAGAAAGACATACACTGCCATAAGCAGGGACAGGTACCTTTGGTCCCTTCTACGCCTAACAGAAAACTTCCTAATAAGCCAATCATTCTATCTTTCATCAACTTCAATTTCATGAATTCAACCTTAACTTACAAGCATATTCATGCAGTAGATAGTAGGACAAGCAGATGCTACATGTACTTTTCCATTAAATTTTGTTGTCCATAGCTTCTTTTTTTCCCAAAAGCATACAAATGCAACAAAATGCCAAAACATAATTACCTTTGGACCCATGGTCACTTTTACTGCTTCGGCGAGCTCATCAACTCCAGCTAGCATAGCTGACCGAGCTCCGGTCCCAAAGTTAATATCCTTGGCAACATAATTTCTGCTAGAAACAACCCTACTACATACCTTCGCATTCATAAATGAGAAACTCAATAAGTATGTTTACGAACAACAAGAAAAATGAAGCTAGAATACGCCACTACAGCAATGTTTTAGTTTACCTTTACCAAGTTCCTGGAGGTAGATGACCTGCAGACAAGATCATTAAGTAAAATATCATCACCGAGCAAATATTCATGCGATTGTAGAAGTTAATTCCGGTTCAAAATGTGAACATTCTACCTGAATGACGAAGCAATAACGGCGGCGGCTCTGTGCATGGTGAAAGTAGAATAAAATGGAGACACAAAAAGGAAAAATAACAGCAATTTCAATTGTGGGTTTTGATGAGTAGTTTCCTGGTTTGGAGATGGCGGTCTTTAGCTTCAGTGTTTAGGGTTTAAGCCTTCGCAAAGGCTAAAACCTCGGTTTATTTATTTAAATAATATCAAAATTTATATTTCCACCGGTTAGTACTTCGGAATCCCTGGGTTATTTAATTAAATAACTTATATAAAATAAAAAATTACAAAAATAACCTGAAAAATTAACAAATTTAAAAAGTAACCTTACCCGTCAACTCAGTGGCGGGTCCAATAGGTGACGCCAACTGAGTTGGCGTGACCATAATAAATATTGGTCACGCCAACTCAGTTGGCGTGACCATTGTAAAATAATGGTCACGCCAACCCAGTTGGCGTGACCATTATTTCACGCCAACTGGTTCCAGCTTCCTGCAAGTTGGCGTGAATAATTGGTCACGCCAACCGAGTTGGCGTGACCAATTAATATCACGGGTCACGCCAACTCAGTTGGCGTGACCAATTAATGGTCACGCCAACTGAGTTGGCGTGACTTGGTGTTATAAATTTGCTCGCCCCCTTCTTCTTCGGCAACCTCCAACTTACAGTCTATATTTCTTCCTCGGCAACCTCCAAGCTACAATCGTTTTTTTCTCATTTTGCTTCCAGTCACTTCATAGTTTCAGAATTTAGAGGTAAAAATCATGTCGCCGTGTATTAATTTCTATCGCAGTTTTGTCGCTGCCGTCCGCCTGCCGCCGCCCGTCGCCGGTTGCTGATGGCTGGTGGTTGTCGGCGGTGGCTGCTATGCTTCGTCATGTTTTATCAGTTTTAAATTATTTTGTTTACTTTATGTTGTCTATATGTACTAATATATTTTTTATTTCATATAATAGGATGGATCAGATGACCGTACCAGGCCCAATCGATGATCATCTGTTGTCATTGCAGTCATGTCATCGTTCTGAAGATGTATGGGCAGGTGATATTGATCGGCCCTTGCGTGTGAGAAATCCGGGCAGCTATTTTTGGGATCTTTGCCCATTAGACATACGTGTTGTAAGTATGTTAAATGAGTTTGGGTTTTATGGTGTATATTGGTGTAATAAGATTACCATTGACCCTCATCTAATCACGGCGCTAGTAGAGAGATGGCGTCGTGAAACGCACACATTCCATCTTAGATCTGGAGAGGCGACTATTACACTGCAAGACATTACAGTTATTTGGGGTCTGCCAATAAATGGTCTTGCAGTGTCAGGTACCAATTTTGATAAGACAATACCCGAGTGGCAAGAATATTGTGATCGTCATTTGGGATTTACACCAGATCCGGGTCACTTTAAAGGTGCATGTTTGTTAATGTCTGCGTTGAGTCATCATTTAATAGTAAATCGCCTCCATTTGCATAGTACGGCTGATGAGGTTGCTAAATATGCACGAGGTTGTGCATCATTAATGATAGGTGGGATTATGTGCCCTGATAGCTCCGGCAATACTGTAAAATTATTGTACATACAGAAATTAGAAGATATCAGTTCTGTTGGTAATTTTAGCTGGGGTAGTGCTGTGCTGGCATTCTTATATCGTGAGTTGTGCACTTCAGCGGAGAGAGGGAAAAAAGTAATATGTGGTGCATTACAACTCCTACAGGTAATCGTTACCTTTATTTTAAAATACTGAAAAAATATATCTTGCATATTTAATTTATATTCTTCATGTTAATGTTTTAGATTTGGGCATGGTCCCGGCTCGAAAGTTTAGCTCCTCAACTAGGACGCCTGAGAATTGATATTGGGCCAATACCAATCGACGAGGACAATTACTTACCTGTTGCTCCATATGGTGCAAGGTGATGTATTACAAATTATTTTGCAATGTATAATATTATATTTAATATTATGTTATATAATTAATGTTTTTTTATGATGATTATGAGTACACAGGTGGACATGTAAAGTAAGATTTACAGAAACTGGCACACATTCATTACGAATTATTAGGGACATCCTTGACCAGCAGCCATTAAGCCAAGTAATTTTATTTTTTATATTCATGTATAAAACATAATAGTCTTTGAACATTATTTTAATGTAATACTATATTTGTAGTTTAATTGGCAGCCGTACCCTGATGATTATATTGAAGGACTGCATACTGAGTTATGGATATACAGCGGGCCACTGATTTTGTATGACATAGTTGAGATGCATCGTCCTGAGCGGGTTTTTCGTCAATTCGGCATGGTACAAAACATCCCACCAGATCTACGGGTAGGGGATGATATATTACATGCAGTTAACCGCAGGGGTAAAACAAATAATGACTGGTCTGCACACCATAGGCGGTACATGACTATATGGGTTAATGCACATGCTCATATTGTGGACAACCCGCGATATGAGTCAGCTGGACAGGGTGTAATTGTCGGGTACAATGACTGGTATGGACGAGTAACACGTAGATTCATTGGCCATCAACGACAATTTGTGGAGGCTGGTTATCAACATGGAGATGGCCCCGCATGGCAACATGTGGTATGTTGCTTTATTACATATGTATTACATATTTGAAAATTGTGTTTAGATTTAAGTACTTAATAAATGTTCACTCATTTCAGATTGATCAGCTGTCGCAATTAACAGTTACCTGCGACCGTAATATCGCTGAGGAACAATTCATAGGGGCGTACATGGATGCATTTAGTGATGTCAGAAATGTCATACAAAATGTGTTGCATGTCGTGCAGGAACGACGCGATAGAAACTTTCCGCCCTACCAAGAGGGACATGCTACTCATGAAGAACAAGTACAGCCGATGCATGTGAGTGATGAAGAACAAGTACAGTCGATGCATGCCGTTGTTGGAGATGCTGGCCCATCAAGCTATGTCCCGACATATATGTCAGGTCCCTCTTCGTCATATGCCAGCGACATGTACGCAGATTATTATACTCCTCGACCACTGCATCAGTCGTATGACCAAACGCATTTCACGCCTCATCAACCCATGTACTCACAAGAACAAACCAGCCCAGATGTTAATATTAGATTCCCCAAAATATATGCATCGATGTCACCACAATTTGACGTGTCACCGGTTGTGTTCCTTAATTTGTCACTTGATGTTCAGCTGGACGATGTACTTGTAGTGCAAGATGACCAGGCCATTCAGGAAGGACGCGGTCAGAGACGGAAACAGCCACGTCGTTGTGGTACTGGAGGGGCATTATAGAGTTTTAGCCTTAATATATGTAGTCATGTTTGCCTATTGTGAATCTTATTATTAAATGTAATGAATGTACTTCCATATGAATGTCTTATTTGATATGTGACAATAACAATAACACAATAACAATAACAATAACAATAACAAAAACAATAACAATAACAATATCAAAAAACAATTACAACTTTATCGGTTTTGGGAACTCGGTGCCATGTGTCGTCTTGCCCGGGCTTCAGGCCAATCCATCTCATTTTGCATGCGTGTTGTTCGGTCTCGACCTCGTCTTCTTATAGTACGCAAGGTGGAATTGTGGTACAGTTCGAATGACGGGGTTTCCCAATACTGCTCTCCCCATAATGGCTCAAATTGACCTTGATATGTGCTCCAATATTCTTGCATATTATAATACTCCTTGACAAATGTTTTTGTGTTTATGCCATAAGCTCGACATACTTGTATCACATGTGAGCAAGGAATCCCAAATTCTTTCCACTTCCCACAAGAACATTCCCTTGATTTGAGCTTCACAACATGAGTATTACCCCAACGTCCAACTTGCATCCTTGTGATAACTGAGGTTGTTAGATGCCTTCGATCAAACATCTGAACTTCATGATGAATGGAGTGAAGATCAGCCCGAGCATATTTTTCAAAAGCATAGTCCGGCCATTCTTGATTATTTTGGATCATTCTATCCGCTTTTTTCACTCGCTCGAGAAAATAATGCACACAACGATCGAATATTAATTGTACAATGGCAGTGATTGGAAGGCGACGTGCACCTTTCATTACTCCATTTATGCACTCCGACATATTTGTTGTTAGGATACCACAACGCCATCATTCATCATGAGCAAGTGTCCACTGAGACTTATCAATCCGATTCAGGTAATCAAAAGCCCTTGGTTCAATGGTTTTGATCTCTTCCATCGTAAGCTCAAATTTTATCAGCTGGTTTTCTGATCCAGCTTTCCAACACAAGTCTTTCAAGTGCACGTTTTTGAAACGACTATTAAAGTTTGAGCAAAGATGTCTCAAACAAAATCGATGCACTCCACGGGGGGGGGGGGGGTTTGAAGTCGGGGATACATTCGGCTGCTGCAATAAGGCCCGGATGTCGATCAGAAATCAAACACACGCCGCCAGATTCTCCAATAATGTGTTTGACCATCTCCAAGAACCATTTCCATGACAAAAAGTTTTCTTCATCGACAATTGCAAATGCCAGCGGTAACACTTGATTATTCGCGTCCATGGAGACAACAATCAACATCTTATGTTGATATTTTATATACAGATGTGTGCCATCCACTGTAATAACTTGACGACAGTGCCGGAAACCATCTATACACGGTCGGAAGGCCCAGAAAACATAACTCAAAGTTTTTTCTCTTGGTCTTGCATTATCAAGATGATCCCACTCCACGACTGTGCCTGGATTCCATTTTTGCGAAGCTCCCATATAGAAAGATAATTTATTGACCGAGCTCTCCCAGGTTCCATACACGTTCCGTACTGCACGTTTCAAACTATGCCAGCCTTTTGCATATGATATTTCAAATCCATACTTATCTTTCACTGTTTGAATCACATACTTGATTTCATAAGCTGGATCACGACGAATGATTCCCAATAACAAGCTAGCAATCATATTCTTATCCAAGTTCGAATGATCAAGCGACAACTCACTCAGCAGACAAGTGTGAGGACCACCATATTTGGTTATTTTGAATAACCCAACTTTTTTATCCAAACATGCACGCAGGTACCATCTGCAAGGTATATCATTTGTACCGTGTTTGCATATTACTTTCCACAATGTTTTTGTACTCTTAACAACGTGGTACTCACGTTTTGCACACGTACTGAATAATCCTTCACAGTTGCCTGCAGATGAGATTTATCTTTGAAGACCATGTTGCGATGGATTTCACCTTTGGAGTAATCATAAAAACTCCCCCAACGGCCTGTTGGATTGTCAATCGAATCTCCAAAAACTTCTGGATGTGTCATGGAAAAGAATGGGATTGTTGGATAAAGATTATGATCATTTGTCATGGTTGTAACTGACACTTCTCGTCTCATTGGTGCGCCCTCCTCTTGGTTTTCAACTGCTTCTGCCATCACACCAATATCAACTTCATCATCATCAGCATCAGTTTCATCATCAGATGGAATCCCCTCTGGTTCAGAATTAATTTGATCACCAAAATCAGCAAAACTGTCTGCTCGTGGCTCATCGGCAGCATTATTAACATCTACTGGATGATCATCTCGGTCTCTACCACTATATGAACCCTCAGCTTGATGTCGAGCAACAGACGTCTCTTGAATAACAGATGTCGTCAATCCTTCTGAAAAACTGCCACTCATTGGCATTTCTGGAATATAATCATAATTCCTTGGTTCTGCTTGTATATAAAATTCCAAGCAACTATGACCCTGTTCTGAATCAAGTAGCCATGCTAAATTGTAATCATCATCTATGGGTAAAATAGTCTGACGTAACCCCGAAAAATCTTTGAACATATGCCTAGCATATAATTTCAAAAGAAACTGGTTGCGATCGAACCCAATGATATCATATATTTTATCTAATAATGGTAGAAAATTAATTGTACGCCGTATAGTTGTACCTCTTGATGGACCATGATCATATCGGACGAACTCAGAATCTTGTATAATATTACCCCCCAATAAAATAAAAATTGAATAGACATATTTTGATAACTATAGATAACTATTACTAGTAGCTAATAAAATCTTTTCTGATGTAGAAGATCAGCTAAAGCTGTAACTACAGAGCATAATCAGAATTTTATCATATAATAAAAATATTAAAAGAGACTCGTGAATGGGTGGGAGAAATCAGAGGCGGAGGGCTTTATTTGTAGCACAAATAATTCCGCCAACTCAGTTGGCGGAACTATTATAATAATGTCACGCCAACCCAGTTGGCGTGACCGTATAAAACAAAGGTCATGCCAACTGAGTTGGCGTGACTACTATTCTTCGTTGGTCACGCCAACTGAGTTGGCGTAACCAATATTTTATATGGTCACGCCAACTCAGTTGGCGTCACCTATTGGACCCGCCAACTGAGTTGGCGGGTAAGGTTACTTTTTAAATTTGTTAATTTTTCAGGTTATTTTTGTAATTGTTTATTTTATGTAGGTTATTTTATTAAATAACCCGAATCCCTGCCGCTGAAAAATAAAGGGAGTATAAAATGAAAGGGATCGGTTAAGTCACATAATCTCATATCCCCTTCGCGCATTGATACTTTGATCTCGAGCTGACGTATTGAGTACTTGTGTGATGTCACACTGACACTCCGGTCGTGATCTGGCAAATTGAGTGTGTATGAGTCACTTTACGGCCAAGTTTTATTTAGTCAAGTACTAAGTTTTACAAAGTCGTGAACTTGAATGTTAGACATTCTTAATTCCCCGAAAATCATATAAGTAATTTTTAATAAACTTACACTATTACAAAACATGGTGAAACACATATGTAATATTTGGTTCATTTTTCGAATTCATTATCTTATGACGAAATGTTAATAATTTATTTTCATTTTACATTCTCTAAAATATATTTTTGGAGAATAATAATTATCCATATTAGGAGATCTATCGAATAAAAGATTTGAATTGCACTGTAAATAATATAAAAATGATGTAAATTTGTCAAATAAAATGCCCATTGTTCGGTTCAGCAAACCTGATTATTTTCTTATGTTAACAAAACATGGTAATTGTATCACTGATTAATTTATCAAGTGCAACAATATTGATTTACGTCAAAGAAATTTTTGCTCGAAGTTGGAAGGATTCAATTCAACAAAGTTAGGTCAGCTAAAATGATCTCTGAACTGATCAACAATAACAAAGTCAACTGAGGGATCAGCAGAACTAATCACCGGGCCAACTGAAAGATCAGCATAACCGGTCAATTCGGATCAATTGAACTCAAGTCAGCTAAGTGATCAGTAGAATTGATGTAAGGCCTGAATGCTAATTAATCCAGATTATCGTTGATTAGCAAACACGGATAATTAAAAGAACAGACTTTGAATTAAGTTTTTCCGCACTATAATGAGACAATCAACTATTGGAACATGTTTTTAGTGTTTGTGCATGTGCATGATCACATGGCACTTGGAGAACATTTGACATTAATTAATTACTCATGTTTAATACATGATTTTCGACCATTAATCTTGCAAGATAGTGATGTAATGACACATGAGGATTCCACAATACATCAAATGAGTAAAACAATCATCCACCTAGCCTTAAATTTTGGCAACCACTTCATTATTTTACAAGCAACTTCTCTCTCCTTCCACTAAAACCCAAATCATCCTCCATCTCTCATAGATTTCAAAATTTCAACCTTTTTAGCTCCCAAATTCTTGTGAATTTGTGGATGCATGTTGCATGCAAATATAGATTTGCATAGGTATTTGTTGGGATATGCCCTAAGACATGTCATTAGATGATTGTTTATGACATACAATGTATTATGATTTTATAAATGGCAAATCATTATTATATATTATTCGAATATCTGTGCAATATGAATTGATATATAAGTTAATGTCCTTAGAATAATAATGTATTATACTTAAAGATTGTCCATAGTCAAGTATTATCATAAATCGGGATAATGATAATACGTAGAGACTAGTATATGTTGATTGCTTAATTGTTCATTGATATGAGATATCAAATCAACACATGGGTGCATGTTAGAGAACGATGTACTGGACAGACCCACCATGAGAATGCTACATGGATAGTTATATGAGTGTCATAAGCAATTCTCATAGTGATAATAATGTATATAATCCTTACGACTTGAGATCATCAGAGATCCCAACATAAGGAGTTATGTATCTTGATATTGTCAAACGTTACCTGTAACAGGGTAAACTATAAAGGCAACTATTGGATACACTACGAATTATGTAGAGGGATGTTGATTGATCAAGAAAGGATTTGTCCCTCCTATATAACAGGAGAAGTGTTTGGGCCCTTGATCAAGTAAGACTAAAATGCATGGTCGTGCTCGAATGAGACGATATTTGATATCGAGCTTATTCGTTTATTCTAGTTCTACTTGGGGATCAAGAAATAGAGATTGAATATACGAGTGTGACTATTTCATGACTCGTGTTCAATCTAAACACATGGACAAAGGGATTAAGTTACATGATTAATATTATCACAAGTTCTAAGGTTATGTCGAGTCAAAGACATTCTTGTAATTTGGGTAGCCTTGATGTGTTGCTAGACACCGCTCCTTGCTTGTGACGTACAATGAGATTTTATGTCACTGCCAACATTACAAGATCATATCGGGTCGCACAAAAGATTAAATCGATAAAGGGAATTAAATTCATTGAATGAATTAATTAATTAAGAAGAGTCTTAATTAAATAATTATAAGGATTTAATTAAAATCATGGGTTTGAGCCCATGAGGCTTTATGAAAGCCTTTAATTAAATCCTATATAATGATATACAAGGTTATGATTAAGGTAATCCTACAATTCATAATATAACCTAGCCTCCACTCCATCAACTCTCGGCCGCCTCCTCTCCTCCAAAGATCTTCACGGCCGTAGCCTTTCTTCACGGCCGCCGTCGATTCTTTTGGTTGTTGATTGGTTGCCGTTAATCTGTTTTGAACTGGGAGTTTGGTTTTGGTTCAAGAATAAGTCTAGCAACTTGTTCTTGAACGTCCCTTGTTCGATTAATCGTGTGGATACCGTAGAGGCAAGACCTTGGAGGTGTTGCTCGTGACTCGGAATTTGTTGGACGTAGTGCTTCGTGGAATCTGCTCAAACACGGGACAAGGGTGAGACTCTTATGATCCTTTATCCGATATGATAACTTTGTATAGATCCGCGGTTCTAGTAATCCAAAATTTTTAAATTCCGCTGCGTTGTATGCTTGTTGGATTACTTACAGTGGTATCAGAGCCGTGTATAAAGCTCATATCGGATTTATATGGTTAATAGTTTTATCATAGTTTGATATTATATTGCATGCTATAAAACTGTATATAATCATATATGATATGATTATATTGAGTTTGTGAAATTATCATGAAATTATATTTGATATAATTGAAGTTTAATGTATACGATACATGAAGCGAATAATCGAACCCATAACAAGATGTTTTCGACCACTATCACAAATGACACACGGCAGGGCTAGGGTTTTCGAACCCTTGGCTCGAGATGGTTTAGCCGTTGTGGCTAATAATTGTGCATGGAAGTGTCGAGACATGGCTAGAGTTTTGAACTCTTTGGCTCGATAAAGTTGATGGCCCGATCATGGTTCTCGCATGCATGGAAAAGCGGCTACACCACGTGAGAGCTAGGGTATTTCGAACCCTTGGCTCGAGATGGTTGAGCCACCACCGTGCATGGCCTGACCGTGACTCGTGGCTAATTAATTTCTGGCGTTTCGGACGTTATGGCTCGATGGAAACAAAATGGTGCAAGGCGGCTAGGGTTGGAACCCTAGTGGCGCCGCACGCGCACAAGGGGCTCGGACCAAGTCGTGGGCTAGGGTTTCGAACCCTAGGCCCATGATTGGTCCAGCCGTGGTGCGTGGAGGGCTCGAACCATGATGGTTCGTGGTTTAGTCGCATTAGTTCGTGGCATGTGATGTCCCGAGCGTACGATAATTTTTCATAAAATTTATTTTACAGTTTTATTGGGATTAAAATTTTAAAATGTTTAGAATTTAATTCATTAATTGTTATTGCATGTAATATGTGTTGTTTGAGCATGGTGCATGGTTATAGCCCTTTGACCTATTAGATAGGATTTGTGAATGTTTGTAATTTATAATACGACCTGCGAGTCGTGCCTTATCTATTTTTTCTGAATGTTATCCCTCCCCTACGTTCCCCTCGAATGTGACTCGAGGAATTCTCTATATTTGTAAATGTTATATAGTATAGTTTATTTATTGATGGTGATCAATGAAGATGGAGCATGGTGCCGGGATGAGGAGGCCATTCACAATTTGGAGCCAAAGGAAGGTGCTTATGAAATTACCTTAGGTTGACTCTTAGGATTTTCTCATTGGCTTGAGAAAATCGCTAGTAGGGGCTATAACCATGTCACGTTTAATTTATGTTGACGTATGAGATGCATGTTTACTGTTTTATTTAATATTGATGCTTATATATATATATATAGATATGTATATATTCATATATGTACGGGACATATTTTCAGTATTAATAAAAACATGAGATCAATAAATCCCTCTTATAATATTAAGTTTAAGATGCCTTCCAATTAAAAATACTCGTCAAGAATTCGATTGAACATGTGTGGGTTTGCCAAAGCAAAGCACCGTGGCAATCTTGGTAAGGCGCGAAAGGATAATAGTGATATCCGTTTTACTTTAAATTGGGTACGACTTAACTAGGTTATCTCAATAGGATTGGGAACCTAGAGGCATGGGGTTGGATAATAATTCATTTGATGAATTTGAACAAAGCGTTGTTCGTCCAACTATCCAAGAATTACATGTGATGTAATTGACAAAGTGTTGTCTACCTAAATAACCGAGTCTTGGGTGATTAGCCAAAGCTAACTCAAGATTAGGTGAAATATGGATCTTGGCCCACTAAAGGTTTCGAGGGTTGATAATTTTAAACAAAATAGTGGGAGTGTCATTTAATATAAGACCATATTAAATGATTAAATCATAAACTTTATATTGTAGATATCCATGGCAACTAACAACGTAACAAGCACATTATCACTGCGATCGGTCCTTGAGAAGGACAAATTAAATGGGACAAATTTCCTAGACTGGTATAGGAATTTGAGGATTGTCCTCAAGCAAGAAAAGAAGCAATATGTCCTAGAGGAACCCTTACCTGCTGAGGAACTTCTCTTGACGGCTGCTAAAGCCGATAAAGATGCTTACAAGAAGCATCAAAATGACGCACTTGATGTTGGGTGCCTTATGCTTGCCACCATGAACTCTGAGCTTCAGAAGCAACATGAGGAAATGGAGGCGTTCGATATGATCGAGCATCTTAAGCAACTGTACCAATAACAAGCAAGACAAGAGAGGTATGACGTCTCTAAAGCATTGTTCCAGTGTAGAATGGTAGAAGGAAGTCTGGTTGGAACTCACGTACTCAAGATGATTGGGTATATTGAGAATCTGGAGAAGCTGGGTTTTCCTTTGGACCAAGAGTTGGCCACTGACGTGATCTTGCAATCGTTGCCTGAAAGCTTCAGTCAATTTGTCTTGAATTACAATATGATTGAAATTGAAAAGACTCTACCACAGTTACTTGACATACTTAGAACTTTTGAAGCAAATAGCAAGAAGTCTAAGCCTACAAATGTTCTTATTGTGAATAAGAGCAAAGGAAAGACTAAAGCTAAGAGCTTCAAGAAGAACAAGAAGGTCTTTGTTAAATCTAAGCCAAAAGCTTCTGCACTTAAGCCAAAGGGAGGGATAGCAAAAGAAGGAAATTATTTCCATTGCGGTGAGACCGGTCATTGGAAAAGAAATTGCAAAGTTTATCTGGAGGATCTCAAGAAAGGAAGTGTGACTTCCACTTCAGGTATTTTTGTTATAGAAGTCAATTTATCTACTTCTTCATCATGGGTATTAGATACTGGATGTGGATCTCACATTTGTGTAAATGTGCAGGATCTCAAAAGGAGTAGGACGTTGGCGAAAGGTGAAGTTGATCTCCGAGTTGGAAAAATGGAGCAAGAGTTGCTGCATTAGCTATAGGAGATTATTGTTTAGCTTTACCTTCTGGTTTATCGTTTATTTTAAAAGACTGTTATTTTGTGACATCTATTACTAAAAACATTATTTCTATTTCTTGTTTGGACAAGTGTGGATTTTCATTTATGATAAAGGACAACTGTTGTTCTATTTATTTAAATGATATGTCTTATGCTAGTGCACAAATGATTAATGGTCTTTATGTATTAAATCTTGATATGCCTATCTATAACATAAATACTAAAAGGATTAAGAATAATGATTCTAATCCAACTTATCTCTGGCATTGTCGCTTGGGCCATATAAACGAGCACCGCATATCGAAACTTCATAAGGATGGAGCATTAGATTCATTTAATTTTGAATCATATGAAACATGCGAGTCTTGTTTAATGGGCAAGATGACTAAAGCCACATTCAAGGGACATGTTGAAAGGGCAAATGTTTTATTGGGACTAATACATAGACCTGTCAAAATGGGTCAGGCCCGCGGGCCTGGCCCAACCCAACCCGCCAAATAGGCGGGTTGGGCCAGCATGTTTAAGGCCCGTCAGCAGGCGGGTCTATACGGGCTGGCCCAAACGCGCCGCGGGTTTTGGCAGGCCAACCCGCGGGTTGGCGGGCTGGCCCGCGGGTTGGCCCCATTTTTATTTTTAAAAAAATAAATTTGTTATTTCTTTTTTTAGACTCAATTCATAGATAAAAACTCAATATTACATTGAAGCATTCGATCTATTATATTTTTTTCACTTGGTTTTGCTTGAAAATTGCAACAAGTATTTCAAAATTGAGTAAAATACTGATTCACTAATCAAGTTTTTTTAGTAGCAGTGTTAATATCTAGCTAAAACCTGAAACAAGTTTCAGTATTCTTCTAGCATCAGTTCCTGGTTCGCCAAGTTTAGTTGGCAATATTTTTTTGAAGTTTCTTTAAAAAAAAAAATTAAAATTTATTTTTTAAAATAAATAAATTAAAATTAAAAAAAATATTTCTGCGGGCCAGCCCGCCCCAACCCGCGGCCCGCTTCGGGACGGGTTGGGTTGGGGTTTTCCCAACCCACCTGGAGGCGGGCCCAAACGGGTTGGGCCCGTTTGGGCCGCGGGTTGGGCGGGTCAACCCGTTTGGGTCGGGCTGGCCCGTTCTGACAGCTCTACTAATACATAGTGATGTATGTGGACCAATAAGTACACAAGCACTAGGTGGTTTTCAATACTTCGTTACATTTACTGATGACCTCAGTAGATATGGGTATGTGTACCTAATGAAGAATAAGCATGAAACCTTCGAAAAGTTCAAAGATTCCAAGAATGAAGTACAAAACCAACTTGGCAAAAGTATCAAAATCCTTCGATCAGATCGAGGAGGTGAATACTTAAGCCAAGAGTTTCATGACTATCTAAAGGAGTGTGGGATAGTCCCACAACTCACTCCTCCGTATACTCCACAATGGAATGGTGTATCCGAGAGGAGAAATTGAACCTTGTTGGACATGGTTAGATCAATGATGAGTCATGCAGATCTTCCGATATCCTTTTGGGGACATGCTTTAGAAACAGCAATATTCATACTGAACCGTGTTCCATCTAAATCAGTGGAAAAGACACCATATGAGATATGGACTGGGAAGCGTCCTAGTATGTCTTTTATGAAGATTTGGGGTTGTGAGGCTTTCGTTAGACGTCATGCCACTAACAAACTTGGACCCAAATCTGTTAAGTGTTTATTTGTGGGGTATCCTAAGGAAACAAAATGATACTATTTCTATTATCCCACCGAGAACAAAGTAGTTGTTGCTCGGACTAGTGTCTTTCTTGAAAGAGAATTTATTTCTAGAAAAACCAGTGGGAGACAAATAGAACTTAGTGAAGTTCAACCACATGAAAACATTGAACATGATATTGAGATGGAAACAGAGCAGACACCACAAGATGTTGTGGATAAAATGTCTGCTCAAGAGACACAAGCCCAGCGTAGGTCTGTAAGAGACCACCGGGAGCCACAGAGATATGGATTTCTTGTGACTCAACAAGGTAACTTACTACTTATTGATGAGGATGAGCCGTCATCTTATCAACAAGCTATAATGGGCACTGATTCTGAGAAATGGCAAGAGGCCATGAAATCTGAGATGGAATCCATGTATACAAATCAAGTATGGACTTTGGTTGACCCACCTGAAGGGGTACGACCCATAGGGTGCAAATGGATTTTCAAGAAAAAGACCGACATGGATGGTAATGTACAAACCTATAAAGGTCGACTGGTTGCCATGGTTAAATCCATTAGGATCTTATTTGCAATAGCTGCATTTCATGATTATGAAATCTGGCAGATGGATGTCAAAACAGCTTTCCTTAATGGAAATCTGCTTGAGGATGTGTACATGACACAGCCCGAGGGTTTTGTCGATCCAAAGGATGCTGAAAAGATATGCAAGCTACAACGATCTATTTATGGATTGAAGCAAGCTTCTCGGAGTTGGAATCTTCGTTTTGATGATGCAGTCAAAGAGTTTGGTTTCATCAAAAACGTAGATGAACCTTGTGTCTACAAGAAGGTCAGTGGGAGCATAATTATCTTCCTAATATTGTATGTAGATGACATACTTCTCATTGAGAATGATATCCCTGCCTTACAATCTGTAAAGATTTGGCTAGGGAATTGCTTTTCTATGAAAGACTTGGGTGAAGCCACCTATGTATTAGGTATCAAGATCTATAGAGATAGATCAAGAAGATTGCTTGGCCTAAGTCGAAGTACATACATAGACAAAGTGCTAAAACGGTTTAGCATGCAAGAATCAAAGAAAGGATTCGTGCCTATGACACATGTATTATTCTTAAAGATTGTCCCTAGTCAAGTATTATCATAAATCGGGATAATGATAATACGTAGAGACTAGTATATGTTGATTGATTAATTGTTCATTGATACGAGATATCAAATCAACACATGGGTGCATGTTAGAGAATGATATACTGGACAGACCCACCATGAGAATGCTACATGGATAGTTATATGAGTGTCATAAGCAATTCTTATAGTGATAATAATGTATGTAATCCTTACGACTTGAGATCATCAGAGATCCCAACATAAGGAGTTATGTATCTTGATATTGTCAAACGTTACCTGTAATAGGGTAAACTATAAAGGCAACTATTGGATACACTACGATTTATGTAGAGGGATGTTGATTGATCAAGAAAGGATTTGTCCTCCTATATAACAGGAGAAGTGTTTGGGCCCTTGATCAAGTAAGACTAAAATGCATGGCCGTGCTCGAATGAGTCGATATGTGATATCGAGCTTATTCGTTTATTCTAGTTCTACTTGGGGATCAAGAAATAGAGATTGAATATACGAGTGTTACTATTCCATGGCCCGTGTTCAATCTAAACACATGGACAAAGGGATTAAGTTACATGATTAATATTATCACAAGTTCTAAGGTTATGTCGAGTCAAAGACATTCTTGTAATTTGGGTAGCCTTGATGTGTTGCTAGACACCACTCCTTGCTTGTGACGTAAAATGAGATTTTATGTCACTGCCAACATTACAAGATCCTATCGGGTCGCACATAAATCGATAAAGGGAATTAAATTCATTGGATGAATTAATTAATTAAGAAGAGTCTTAATTAAATAATTATAAGGATTTAATTAAAATCATAGGTTTGAGCCCATGAGGCTTTATGAAAGCCTTTAATTAAATCCTATATAATGATATACAAGGTTATGATTAAGGTAATCCTACAATTCATAATATAACCTAGCCTCCACTCCATCAACTCTCGGCCGCCTCCTCTCCTCCAAAGATCTTCACGGCCGTAGCCTTTCTTCACGGCCGCCGTCGATTCTTTTGGTTGTTGATTGGTTGCCGTTAATCGGTTTTGAACCGGGAGTTTGGTTTTGGTTCAAGAATAAGTCTAGCAACTTGTTCTTGAACGTCCCTTGTTCGATTAATCGTGTGGATACCGTAGAGGCAAGACCTTGGAGGTGTTGCTCGTGACTCGGAATTCGTTGGACGTAGTGCTTCGTGGAATCTGCTCAAACACGCGACGAGGGTGAGACTCATATGATCCTTTATCCGATACGATAACTTTGTATAGATCCACGGTTCTAGTAATCCAAAAATTTTAAATTTCGCTGCGTTGTATGCTTGTTGGATTACTTACAGTATTGAGGAGAGGAGCAAGAACGATCAAGCAATTTTTGAATTGGAGATGTTTGTGGAGGTGAAAGCTCTTGGAAAGCTTGGTTTGAGCTAGGTTGATGGATTGTGCTTCAAATCTTGAGGATAATTGAAGGTATAATATCATTTTTTTAGTTTTATCAACTTGCATGTATGATTAAGGGTCGAATTTTGATGCCTTGACATGAGAAATATAGAGAAAATTTGTTGTCAGGATGTTATGCAGCTTTCAGTATATTTGTGGTTTAGTATTTTGAATTTTAAGTATAGATAATCTTCGAATTTGAAGATGGTGCCCTAATACGATTTGTAGTATTTTGTGTTAGCTGTAAGTTTTCACCAAAATCAGCTAATTTGAAATTGAAATGAGAAAGTGATGTGATTTTACTATATTGTGCTCAAATATAGTCTGCATGTGAATTCATGTCACATGCAGTGTGTTATTTGAACTTCTGGGAATAAATGGCTACGAATTTGAAGTTTTATGTTCTCATAAGAGTTGTATTATTCGATGTTAGCTTGCATTTGGAATTGACCTCACTCAATTTGGAGTTCATATGCAAAAGTTATGCTAATTTTACCAACAAATGTGCAATCTGGAAACATGGTACATATGAGTTTTTAGGTTGTTACGTATTGCAAAGAATGTACCTCAAGATTAAATAATTAGCTTAAAGCACATAAAAGATGTATTGTAGAAATTTGAGTTATCTAAATTCTCCAACTAGAATCAGATCATTTGGATGTCGTATGAATTATTTATGAAGTTTCTAAGAAACGTTGTCAATCTGGAATTTAGAAATTCCACTGTTTTGCATAAATAATGTTTAGACCCAATTTACCTTAGTAAATGAACGAATTTGGGGAAGTGTCAAACATATGAAATGTCATATTTTGGGTTAGCTTTAAAGCTAAATTAGACCCATGTCATTTGATTAAATTTTGAAAGAATTATGGGTTTATCTTTGGATGCATGTTGCTAAAATTTAGAGTAGGCTTGGAAGATGATCTTTAGAATAATGATGTTGATAGTCTTGGTCTATTTGAATGATATTTGTCCAGGTGACTATAGCCCGATGTCAATTTGAGGAGTAAATAAACTCTCGATATTTGTTTCGGTGGAGGTACGTAGAAAATAAGTTCTATCACGATGTGTGACAAAGACATGTGATGTACCTAGGGTATGATTTACTTGTCATTATTTGATCCTATGTGATTATATGACATGTTGAATTACAGTATATGTGATTATATGATACATTGAACTGCAGGATATGAGATGATATATATTGAGCTGCATCATATGAGATGACATGATACATTGATGCATGGACATGGTATATATTGATATATATTGAGTTGCATCATATGAGATTACATGATACATTGATGCATGGACATTGGACAATCATATTGATCCTACCATTCCTTTGATTCCATTTGATATTGATGAGATCTATAGTGTCATGGGGACGTTGGGCACGACGATGACAGGCCATTTAGGTAGCAAATGTAGTCACGTGCATTGTCGCCTGACCTAGACACGAGGGATGCTGGGCACAGCACAAGATGATTCTCATAGCGTAATGTGTGTGTGTCACCACCCTCTGCTCGAGCTTGATATTGTTGATGATACCTTCCTTGGACTCTGATATTTGATATATTGAGATTTGATTCATTATACCCATTATGAATAGCATTCATTTATGCATTGCATTCATGCACGAGCATGTCATGATACTTTAACATACTATTGCGATTTTACCTGTTTCTCGTACTGGGTTCTGACTCACTTCGCGGGGGGGCTGTCATGCCTTTGTTATATGGGAATGACAGGTGGTACAAGTGGACGTAACGCGGATGCTCTAGATGAAGCATCGATGAATGCCAGAGCTCCTTAAGAGCGAGCTTATGTTCATGTTTTACGTTACCGAGCCGATACGATAGGCGGGCGAAGGGCTAAGCCACTAATGTCGTGGCGAAGGAGGCCTACTATACGTATACTGGATTAGTAAGCGGTGAAATACCAAAACAAAAGATTTCAGTGAACTATTGAAGCTATCAGTGTGATTGATCAGACAAGTACCAAGGGCTTTCGGTAGACTTCTTTCATTTCCGAATTTGCTTGCGACAAGTCCTAGCATTAGTATGAGTTCGTTGACCGCGTAAGGGCGATCCATCTTGATGACATGATAACAAGAAATAGAAATGAATCGTTCGATGTCTATCGACCTGTGTCAATGGATTCCAAATCTTTCGTCGGATGAGCCTAATTCAGCTTTCGAAAGAGATTCATCCAAAGGCTTTGGGCGGTTTTCATACCTAGTGAGACCAGGAAAAGAGACTCAGTTGCTCTATTCTCCGAGGATCCAATTCCATGGTGAATTTGTAATGAAAGCGAGAGCAACGAAATTCGATTAGGAATCTTTCTAAAAGAAGTGGGAAAAGGCCCTTTCTAGAGGTTGTCCATCTACGAATTAGTGACCCAAGTATGGGCTCTTGCCCAGTCTCCATAAAGGAAGAAGAGGTGGCGAGACCATCACTTTACAGTAAATTCAATAAAAGAAGTGTACTACGAAAGAGGAGTTCTTTGACTCGCGGTTGATCTTTAGAAGATTAGGCACAAGTTTGATGCCAGAAAGGATACACCTTCTTTCTTCTGGGAGGTGCTCGACCACATAAGGTCAAGGATTTCTATATTCTGCTACGCGTTATAGGGTTTGTATAAAGGTTTTTGTGTTTTCTCATTGCCTGTTTACGGGAGAGAGCTTCTGGGGTAACTGGATTCCACTCTCCCGCAGTACCTTCCTTTGGGTACATAGGGAGAGCTGATCACCTCTGTTCTTTAGCCATTTTATGTAGTCCTTAGCCCTTGTTAGGAGTCCCTTGAACCCGTGATAAAGATGTGAGACTGCTATGAAAGACCAGACGTGGACAGATATACTAGGTCTTTACCAGTGGAAGAATTTAGAGCTAGATAAAATCAAAATGAATCAACATAGTATAGAAAATGAAGACAAGAAAGAATGTTTAAAACTTTTGAGTGATATATGTTGTGATGATCTAATCAGACGTGGTAATCTAATTAATAATAGAAAAAATATCCTTCGACCGTTATCTCCTCATCTTCCTATTTATAAGCCACAGCTTACTTCGACGTTTCCAATTTCCCATAGAATCTCCGGAGCTCCTGCAAAACCTCACAGAAGGAATGCCCTGAATAGGCGGTAGGAGAACCTCCCTTTGGAATAAAAACCTCACCTCAACACTCAATTGATCGTATCCGGCAACGGGAACTTTTGACTCAACATACCAATGAAGAATCTATAATGCCTCTGCTTCAAGCGCTCAGGAAGCAATTGGGGTAGTATTTTAACCGCAAACGAGATTGAGGTGATGAAGTCTGCTTAAACTTGCCTTGGTTGAAGGTCATTTTATTTCCTTACGCTAGGCTACGCTTTTCCCTAGGGCTTTCACTTCTCTTCTTGTCTTCAAGCACGAGGAGAATAGAATAATGGAACTTGGGATTAGTAGTTGACTCCATTCCGGGGTTAGCTTTGGAGATGTTGAAGGAAGAAAGTGATGCTATTACATCTGTTCTCGGAAGAGAAGTAGAACTACAAGATGATTTTTCCCGGCAAAGTCCTAAACTGAGCGAAAATGGAATGATGTATTATCTGTGAATTGAATACATAACTAGATATATTTTCAGTATCATTATATATTGAAACCAATCTTCCGCTATTTATGTAAATTAATCATTGTGTGATAATTAGCCTGATTAGGACCGGGCCCTCATCTTCAGGCTAGCTTAAGCAAGCATCGTTTAACCAAACAAGCTACCTGATTAAGCAGCAGAATTTAAGCAATCCAAAGGTGAGCTATGAAAAATACTTATATGAACCGGATGTTTGTAAAGACCAAGATACATAAATATATATGTATATGTTTATATATGTGTTGATGTTTGTAATACCGGTGGGCTGTCGCCAATCAGATGCCAAAGTAGTTTTTACCTCTCTTTTTTCATCCGTTGTTAACCCCATTTTTGCTAATGCTCGTGTGAAGAAATCTAAGTTAAATGCCAAGGTTAAACAAGTAAACTTAATTTGGTGTCATCAAAACAGTTACTAAACGTGCCTCAAGTTTAATAATATAGTAAAAATATTTCTATTTAAACGAGTGACTTAGTATCCAACTCATTATACAAATGGAATTAAAATGTTAGATGAAATACATTTATGAACGAACAGAAAATATAGTGTTGATGTTATGAATTGTTGCTAACTCCTAAAGTTCGAATACGCTTTAGAAAAAATTAAAACGTTATATTTCTAATAAAATTAATATTGGTCTTAAGTTATTACATTATGCAAAACCAATGGCCATATAACGTCAACAAGCCTAGGTATTCCATGGAGGCAACGTTAGTATGCTCAAAAACATTTCTCAGTGTACTTTTCAAGGTAAAAAACGAAGACTACGATATAAAGAAGTGGTGAATTGTTGTTGTCAGAGCAATCTTTATAAATTTAATATGAAAATTACTCTAGGAACAACAATAACTACTCTGACAATAACAAATTTTTTTATTAGGGAAGGGGGTATTTTAAATTTTTTAGCCTCAGCCAACCTCGAACTTAGAGACATCCTAAGTGGAATATCAGGTGACAACCAATCAGGACAACCTGGGGTGTCCTTTGACAATAACATTTGCCTATAAAGAATTGGTTAAAATTTTAGCACAACAGTGAAAAAACCATGGGAATATAAAAAGGTCACTCAATAGCCAAGCGTCGTGTATACTAGATTCTTGAAAGACCTCCACAAGTTCCACTTGTGGAGGCAATAGATTGCATTTTACTCATTTCAATACAAAACTGGTCGTACAATTCCTGTCTGGTTTCCATAAATACAAATCATGATTTAGGTTCCAATTATACAAAATTGAAAGCAAAACGCAAGCAAACCAATGCCAGTAAGAGACTACTAATCTCCAGACAATGAAAATAATCAGCATAAAAGAGTGACAAAAATAGAAGTGAATTATATACTATTAGTGGGGCAATTTTAATGGAAAAAATAGGGCCCCAGTATAAAACCAACGTATTCAACTTATGTTCTTTGTGCAAGCACGACACTCCATTAGAGCACGGGTGTTCTCAGCATTGAATTTCTAATAATCATGAAGTTGGAATCCTCACGTTACTGTGTTTTGTGATGCACCGATGGGCTAGAATATTCAATTCCGTTTTCGGAGGATGTGACCACGGAAGAAGCACTCGATGACAAGTTGGTATAACTATTTGCACCACTTTGTAAGCCATTTGATTGAAGTGGAGGGTTACGTTGAGGATCGGTATTGGCACGCCCTTGCCCCTCCTCGGCTAGTTTTCTAAGAAGGTTCATGATGGTTGGGAGAAATTTGGTGGAAATTGAGAGTATTCCAGGCAACTGTGGATATGCAAAATAGGAAATTAATCAGATGAGTTTATCTAAAGTCTTCGCATAAAGAAATAAGTAACAGTTGGTTCAAATTGAATGTGTAAAGCCCATAATACAAAAAACAAGAAAGAATATCTTATCCAGAAAGAGGCTGGGCACAAAAAATGATGTGGGAGCAGTTTAGTCATTATAATCAAACAAAATAGCCTTTCAAATTTCCAAGGAAATCTTCTCCCGTATTCCCTAATAAGTTGCAGAAGTCGGTAACTTGCTATTTGTCTGCACGAAAAGGGATTGTTGCATATAAAGGTGTATATATGAACTAAAAAAAGATGTCTCTCACAAAAATTTGGCAAGACGACCAAGATAAAAATAATAATAAGAGACTTATTTCACTTACAGCTCCATTACGAAATTCACCAGATATGTCTAATTGCACCCACAGGGCTTTTATAAGCAGAAAAGCAACGAAAATGACACCCAAATACAAGGGATTCCTGTCAAAAGCAATGGAGGGATGAGTAAAAACTGAAAGAAGCTGAAGAAGGAGCAAATGACAGTCCATAAGGCCAACCGCTAAAAAACTAAAATAATAGAAAATAAAAAGAAAGGAGAAACATAAACAGAAAATATCCACCCATAGACAGGTTTCATTAAAATGTGAAGAACCTAAAACAAAACCATCTCTACTACCAAGACAAAAGGTAACAATAAAATACCTCAAAAGGGTCATAAATTCATTAAAACCTAAGACAACTAAAGCAAGGATTGCCCATGGGGGAGGTAACCAGTTGTTACTGCGCCTGCTAGCTTCCTGAAAGTTGAGAAATAAGAAACCAGTGATTATACACCAGCACACAATCAATTCATCACGTCAAAAAATAAAATAAAGACGCATTAATGCAGAAGTATGCACCAGCATTATAACACAGGTCACTCATCACAATATGATCAGCAGGCATGCATGTATACCTGAGCAGCAATTGCTTGAGTAACAGTATACTCGGTCTCAGTTTTGAACTGCCGCCACAATGATTTACACTGGACTGGTGTTAACAAGGTTTTTGACGGTGGAACCTGGATTAGGTAAATGAAACATAATTCAAGAATTGCTGCATGGTAGATACAACACATGTTCACAGGCCCACTGAAAAGGGAAGGCTTTTACACTTCGGCTTTGAGCTATAGTGTATACCACAAATTTCCACATGCATAAAGATAATACATGGTTTAAGATCTAGCTTAGGAGAAAAACAGCTAAATTTCAAATCAAAATGAAGCGCAAAGTCTTACAAAAATAAACTATACGTTCCATCTCCTAGAGAGCCTATATGACAAAAAAGTTAACAGAAGAACATCGACTATATTCATGCCAAAGAACACCTATTCTGCAAACATATCAACGACTAAAATAAATTGTTATGACACCCTTGATGCAAGTGTAACACCTGGAAAATGATTAATTGCATATTCAATCGTTAAAATAATAAATAAGCCATCATTGATGACCATGTTATTAAATAAACCAGAAATATTGGACTTCAAAATAATCAAACTTTCAAGAATTTTCATTACTTAAAATGTTTTCTAGATGAAAGGATGCAAAAGCAATAAAATTACAAATATTTGAATCCTCGTAGAGGAAAGGCAAAGATAAATCTCTACTTAACATACCATTGTTACTATCCAACACAACATAAAACATAGTTAATCTATCAATTATTCGTTTTAGTGTACTTGCCATGAAAATTCCTTACGGATGACAGACAGAAATTCGGCCAATAAAATGTAAGTATCAACTCAAAGTTTTCTGGTGGCAATAGCAGAAAAGATACAAATTAAATATAGAAAGTAGAAAACTTTTTTCCTAGAACGTAGGTAAGGTATTGGCCAGCAAGTTACGTAAACACAGAGACTAATGATTGTAAAAAGTTTCTTCAATTTATAATATGATACATAACTATGCCAACTACCTTTGCCCAAGTGCTTGAGGCAAGAGGGTCCACTGAAACACTTTTATTGGTGGACGCCCCACTTTTGGGATCCAAAAGAGCAAGGGACAAGGTATTCTCAACAGTATCAGCATCATCAGTTAAGCGGATAGCAGCCATAATTGACAGTAGCTTCAAAGACTGGTGGGCGAATAAAAAAGAGGAAAGAAAAACGTAAATATCCCATTATATGACAAAAGCACAGTCACAGAGGAGATCTTGGTAAAGCGTATCATACAGCAGAGCGAGCAGTTTTGGTGATCGCTCGAATATCCTCCTTTCCGGTCCAGACCCGTGGCATTGAGTCAGCATCCTGGCCAAATAAGGCTGAAAACCTGTCAACATTAGTCTGGTCATTTCATAACATATACATAAAAATAAGTGTAGAATTTCAGAGTATAAACGATAGAAGATATACGACAGACATGGGGATGAAGAAAACATCTCTATATCTTTACACCCCTCAATTGTACAATATATATAGGAAAAGATATACAACCATATCCCACAAAATCAGTAATTAAAATCCCATCAACCTTATTTAAATAAGATCCTAATCTAATAAATCTTCCCATATTATCTACAATCTATCTTTCCATTATCGAATAAGATCTTCCCATATTATTGACACTCCCCCTCAAGTTGGTGAGAAAGTGTCTAACATCCCCAACTTGCTAACTTGATCTTTGAAAGCTTGTCTTGACAATCCATTGGTTAGAACATCTGCAACTTGTAAAACACTAGAAACAAATGGAATACAGATTTCACAATCTTCAAGTTTTTCTTTGATGAAAGGCTTGTCAATCTCAATTTTTTGGTCCTTTCATGCAGAACAAGATTATGAACAATACTAATTGCTGTCTTATTATCACAGTATAGCTTCATTGGAAAATTAATTTCCCCTTTGAGTTCTTCCATTACTCTTTTTAGCCTTAACACCTCACACACTCCTTGAGCCATTGATCTAAATTCGGCTTCTGCACTACTTCTTGCAACCACACTTTGTTTTTTACTTTCCAAGTCACCAAATTTCCCCATACAAATGTGCAGTAACCTGAGGTAGATCTACGATCAGTGATGGAGCCTGCCCAATCTGCATCAGTTAAGGCTTCTATTCCTCTCATTTCATTTTTTCTGAAAAAATAGCCCTTTACCAGGAGTCCTTTTCAAATATCTGAGAATTATATACACCGCTTCGAGATGTTCTCCAACTGGTGAATGCATGAACTGGCTTACCAAGCTTACTGCAAATGCAATGTCAGGTCTTGTGTGAGAGAGATATATTAGGTTTCCAACTAATCTCTCATATCTTCCAGTATCTACCGGAACCCCATCCTTAATGTCTCCTAACTTAGCATTTACTTCTATAGACGTATCAGACGGCTTGCAGGCACTCATTCCAGTCTCTTTTTAGAAGATCTAGAGTGTACTTCCGTTGGGAAACCATGATCCCTTTTTTTGACCTCGCCACTTCCATTCCAAGAAAATATTTAAGTTGTCCCAATTCTTTCATCTCAAACTCTTCTGCCAGCTGCTTCTTTAATCTTTTCATCTCTTCTACGTCGTCTCCTGTCAATATAATATCATCTACATAAACAATGAGTATAGAGATTTTATCGAACTCAGAAATTTTTGTGAAGAGCGTATGATCAGATTGTCCTTGGCAATAGCCCTGATTCTTCACAGACTTTGTGAATTTTTCAAACCACGCTCTGGGAGATTGCTTTAGCCCATAGAGTGATTTCTTTAGCCTGCACACTTTAGATCCAAATTAGTTAGTAAATCCTGGATGCGGCTCCGTATATATCTCTTCTTCTAACTCCTCATTTAAGAATGCATTCTTCACATCCATTTGCTCTAAAGGCCAATCAAGATTTGCAGCAACAGAAAGAATTACTCAAATTGTGTTAAGTTTGGCCACAGGCGAAAAAGTCTTAGTATAGTCCACTCCATATGTTTGGGTGAACCCTTTGGCCATTGGGCGGGCTTTGTATCTTTCTAGGGACCCATCAGCATTGTATTTTGTAGTAAAAACCCACTTACATCCAATAACAGGGCGACCACTGGGAAGATCACTCTTCTCCCAAGTAGCAATCTTTTCCGGAGCTCGCATCTCCTCTTGAACCGCTTCTTTCCACTCCGGTATCTCAAGAACATCATGTACATTGTTAGGAACACTAATGTATCCATCTGAGAGATAAAGGTGGAATAGGAATGTGACAACTTATTATAGGATACAAAGTTTGAGAGTGGATGTTTGGTGCACATCCGAATACCTTCCCTGTGAGCAATAGATAGGTCAATATCAGTAGGAGAAGTTGTTATCGGTATACCTGGAGTTTGAGTCTCACGAATTGTCGGGGTTTCATAGTGTATTTCCGGATTAAGCGTCGAAGAGGAGTCATGACTGGGTAGTGGGACACTGTCTCCCCCTCTTTTTGCATCTCTTCTCCTGGTATAGGTGATATCATGTTTTTTACGCACTTGTTCAGTATCATTTGGATTTTGAGTTTGTAAAATCGGCTCAGGATCCTTATGTGTTTCAAATTCGATGCGGAAATTAGACTCATTTAAAAAATCATCTTCATTTTCACTACACTTCTCCCCCTGAAGATGAGACAAGTAATAAGATTGGCCTTCAAAGAAGGTGACATCCATTGAGATGTGTTTTTTTCGAAATTGGATTATAGCATTTGTATCCACATTGGTTTGCAGGATAGCCAACAAAGATACATATAATTGCCTTGTGATCCGTTTTTGAAAGCTTTGAATTATGAAGATGGACGAATGCCACACTCCCAAAGATTTTTAAAGGAATATGGGCTGATCAAACGTGAATGTGGGAAATATTTGTGAAAGATGGACATGGGAGTTTGAAAGTTCAAAATTCGTGAGGGCAATCAATTAATTAGAAAAGTAGCTGTCAAGATAGCCTCTCCCCAAAGATAACTGGGAACATTAGTATTAAAACTAATTGCTCGAGAAACTTAGAGGAGATGCTTATTCTTTCACTCAGCTACTCCATTTTGCTGAGGAGTATGTGGACACGAACTTTGATGTATTATACCGTGATGAGCAAAAAACTCCCCCAAAATACGGTTAAAATATTATTTCCCATTATCACTGCGAAAAATCATGATATTGGTTTAAAATTGAGTCTGAATCATTTTATAATATTTTTTAAATATCATTCCAGCATCAGAGTAGTCTTTTAAAAGGGACACCCAGGTTAGTCGAGAATGATCATCAAAAAATGTTATGAGCCATCTTTTTTCAGAGAGAGAGTTGTAATTTTGCACGGGCCCCAAACATCACTATGGATTAAAGTAAAAGGGGCAGACTTTTTATATTGTTGAGATGGAAAAATAGAGCGATGATGTTTGACTAATTCACATGATTCACAACATAAAAGGGAAGAGTTTTATTGATGAATAACTTTGGAAACATTCTATGTAAATAATTAAAATTAGGATGTCCTAAACGATAATGCCATAACATAATATCACTGACAGGAGAAGTAAAGATAGAGTTGAGGCAAAGATTCCTATTACTTTTGGCCAGGAAGGAATGAGCGTTGAAGAGGTAGAGACCACCGTCCTGTTTAGCATTGCCAACCGTCCTCCCCGAAGCTGAATCCTGAAATTCACAATGAGAAGCCAAAAAACCAATGCGACAATTAAGATCATGGGTTAATTTGCTGACGGACAGAAGATTATAAGATAGTAGAGGGACATGTAAAACATTTTTGAGACAGAAAGAATGAGAAACTGAAATTGTTCCTTTCCCTGCCACCGAAGCGAGAGATCCATCAGCAATTTTAACCCGCTGGTTCCCCACGCACGGTATATAGGAAGAAAAAAATTGTGAGGACCTGTCATGTGGTCTGTTGCACCTGAATCTAAAATCCAGAAGCGGTTAGGAAGAATATTTTCTAGAGCAGCAGCGGAGATACCTGTTTTTGCTAAGGAACAAGAAGAGGGCTGGCTTGATGGACCCATGCGTGTGTCAAACAATTTGTACAAGTGTTCTAACTGGTCCTTCGTGAAAGGAAGCGGCTAGAAGGTTCTGATTGCGATCCAGATCCGTTTGCACTTGTTTGAAGGGTGTGTCCTCTATTGTTAAACCTGTTCGAATTATCAGTCTTCTTCTTGAGATGTGCTGGCCGACCATGAATCACCCAGCATGTCTCAATGGTGCTTTTTGCATTTTTCACACAATGATTTCTTTTTTCCATCACGTCTAGAAGGATCTTATTGAGTGTCCCTGGTGACAAAAGCTGATCCTTCAGTATTCAGCAGCGGGCCATCACGTCTCAGCGACGTGCTTCTTCACGTCTAATTTCAGAAAAAACTTCACGGATGCTGGGAAGGGTTTGCGTCCTAGTAAACGTCCTCTAACCTCATCCAAATCTTTGTTGAGCCCGGTAAGAAAGACAAATACTCTGCTACATTCAATTTTATTCTTATAGCGTGAGCTGTCCTTCGAACTTTCCCATTCTTCAACAATCCAGGAGATCAAGTTCTTGCCAGATATTCATCATATCATTCTAATAGGTGGTAACATCCATATTACCTTGTTGAATTTGCCACATACGAGTAGTTAGCTCATACATTTGAGAATAATTTTCCAAATCAGCAGATGTATCCCGAATCGCCTCCCAAACATCGCGTGCAGTGGGTAGGAATAAGAATGGTTTGCCAAGAGAGGGATCCATGGAGTTAATTAGCCAAGCCATGATCATTGAATCTGTTGATCTCCATTGCCCATAAGTAGGATCGGTAGAAGAAGGGGGTTGGACATTGCCGTTCAAATGCACGAGTTTACCCTTTCCGTCGATAACCACTCTCATTGATTGTACCCATTCAAGGTAATTTTTACCATTGAATTTGTGCATCATTATTTGTAGGTTGGAATCGGATATAAGTGTGCCAACAGATTGTGTGGTGACACTGCCCGAAGTGAAATTCCCGTAGGCACTTGTTGTAGATGAAGAACCGTCGGTGCCAGCCATTGCTATTCTGAATTTCAATATTCAAATCACGATGGAAAATCAGAGACCCAAAAAACTGCGATTTTTATCTTAAAATCGCAATGGGAAATCAGCCCAAAAAATCGCGATGGAGAATCTGGTGAAGCCCAAAAAATAGCGATGAAGAATTTGATACAGTGAATGCGACAAGAACAAATAAATTTGCGATAGGGACGCAATGAATCCGGGGTAAAGTTCTAATTGAGTGACAAAAAAAACCCAACAATAAGAATCAGGTTAGGATCGATTTAACAGAGGCAAGCTCTGATACCATGTAGAATTTCAGAGTATAAACGATAGAAGATTTACGACATAAAGAAAAACATCTTTATTTCTTCTATATCTTTACACCCCTCAATTGTACAATATTATATATATATATATATATATATATATATATATATATATATATATATATAGGAAAAGATATACAATCATATCCCACGAAATCAGTAATTAAAATAAATCCCCATCAACCTTATTTAAATAAGATCCTAATCTAATAAGATCTTCCTTTTTAACCTACAATCTTTCCATTATCAAATAAGGTCTTCCCATGTTATCGACAATAAGATCCAAACTGCATATTCTTGAATAAATAAATTAAAAGAAGCACTGCAGAAGACCTGTCTTTCATATGGATCAAGATCCTTCCGGCTTCTTCTTTCGCTTTTGCTTCAACCAATCCAGCGGCATAGTCTTCCAAACTTGAGACCATTTTTTCCTTTGTAAGCTCATCCATTTCAAAACCAGAGAGTGCACTAGAAAAACCATCAACTGCTATTCCAGTCTCACGCCTGAGAAGTTTTCTTATTGCAGACCATGTATCATTGCTAGCTCCATCAAATAAGGCCTCAACAGGTCCAGATAATGCTACATTCAATTTTTTCTGTCCATGAAATGTTATTAGTAAAAGCTAGACAATACATAAACCAAAAAGAAAGTTCCAAACATTATACTGATAATGATGATCCCTCAACAAACACCAGATCGTAAAGATTTCGTCAGCCAGTATATCATACCTCAAATATGGCTGTAAGTTCAGATAGCTTGGCAGCTCGAACAGCAGAAATATGTGCATCTATATCACGATGGATCTTATCTCGTACTTTAGAAGAGTCCCAATTTGCCTGGTCAATGTCCACATCTACAAACCATGAGAAAGAGTTATTCTGCCTGTTTCAAATATCAATAGTAATAAACATTGAGAATTAGCTCATTCAGCACACTATCAAATTTCTAGGTGTAATCAAGGAGAAGGTTGCTGCAACTAAAGAGGTTCGTACATTACTATGTTAGATAACTACAAAGCTAGAACAGGAAAGTATTACGGAATAGCAGCAACTTCAAAATTCAGCTTTTTTAGGCTACTCTGCCATTTTAATATGCTTTTTAGGGGTTCTCTTTAAGTTGAAATTTTAACTGCATTACGATGTCAGGCAGAAATAGGGTCGAGGCATGTTAAATAAAAACAATTGAACCTGTAGCTGCTTGGTCAAACTGTGACACGGAAAACTTGGAGCAATCACGTGCAGCAACAGCAAAACCTTTACCCTCATTCAAGGCACTATCAAATGCTTCTTTGAATTTCTCCAAGGTTTCAGAGCGTATGTGTCCCAACATGAATTGATAAGCTGGTTGAACAAGCTAAGGTAACCAACAAAATTGGACATCGTGAGGGGAACACACAAAAACCAAACAGATAAACAGTTAAGATCAGATTGTATCCATCAAATCAGGACACAGAAACCAATCTGTCCATAAAGGTAGCAAACTTGGATGCAAGGAGTCCATAGCAAGCATTTACATGAACCCAACTATACGTTGAAAAAAAAAAGTAAATACTATAAGCACGACCTTGATATCATTAAATTGATTCAACTAAACACAATTTGCACAAGTGCCATGCTCGCAGGACACATACTTTGCTAACTAGTGGCAGGATATTAATATTCAAAAACTGTTGTGAGATCAGTAAAGTAAGCAAGAACATTGAACACTTTGCCAATATGTAGGCCATGAACTACACAGGGTGGTAATGTGGAATGATAGTACAATTGCAACGCTGATAGATTTTGATTACCAAAAGGCGAACGGGATTCAAAATGGCAGAATTAAACATGTTTGGGGGATTTAAATCATTTTCACAGAGCATCACAACTAATAGTAACAAAAGCAATTCCTTTATTAATATTTTAATTCTATTTATTATTTTAATATATTTTCTTTACTATTTACAATCGGTTTAATCAACACAAGAATTTAGATATACTTCATCTAATTATGTGTGTTTTGCAATATATAATAATTTCTTGATTATTAACATTTTTTAGTGCATAGGAGTCTGTACATAAGCACCGAAAAAATATCAAAAAGTTCAAAAGTGGACATCCAACAACAAAAAATTCCCTATCTACCCAGATCTTGGCCATATTAGTAGGAAATGAACAGGACAACAGAATAGGTGTTAAAAAAGGACTGCAGTTTGGCGTGCATTAAGTGTTTTATTCATATACATGCAAGCATAAAACAACCAAGCAATTTATAAGTATTACTTGCAAAAGTTTGTCTTCCAATTGTTTGCGCTTTGAAGATCGAACACCTTCATCAAAATATGTGGCCTCAGCATCATACCTGTTATAAAAAGAATAAATAAAACATACATGCAAATGACTCAGCATCTTGAATTCAGGTTATAACTCTAAAGCAAGACAAATATGTGCAGTTTGCTGTTACAAATATTGTTTACCACAATCTAAACAGCAGGAAAATTTCTAGTTACTGACTCCTCTGTCTCTCTATACTTGATAAACACAACAACTTACCCACTCACCAAAATAGATGAAAATGAAACGTCCAATGAACATTTACAGAAATATTAGCTTCCTCATTATTCTCTATTTGGCCTAAGTAACTGGTGTGTTCTTCTTCAAAGAAAATAAGACAGTTTTCAACTGAAAGTTTATTGTCAAACATATTGACTTGCTGTGAATGTTCAAATTTAATAAATGATGCAAATTTGCAATTTCCAGTATCCGATTATAAATATCCTAATCCATATCATTTTAGCATTGCAAAATTAATGTTCCACTTAAATTTTTCCTAGTATCCAGTTCTGATGAATGTCCTTCAGAAACCCGCAGGGCCCCACCCAGCCCATTAACCAGAACATCAGGCTCAACCCACTACAGCAACATACAAGAAAAGGGCCAAAATTCCGTGATTATACTGGACAAAAATATTCTAGTGGTCATCTTCAGACCTAGAATCGGTTTAACACAAAGTATCTAACACAATGCTTGGTTCCAACTTTTATGTTTCGAGGAAATATTTTGGGAAAATGTTCTGAGAAATGGGTTTGGGAGTTTAGGGAACTAAAAAACAAACATTGTGTAAGGGTTCTGCATAGAGCAAAAGAAATTTAATTTACAGATTCTTCCAAAAACCAACACCGACCCAAGATTAAAATCAGTTCAAAATTAACAAATTCTTCAATAACCTTCTATAAGAACATTTCTGCCAGAATTATCATTATTCTACCAGAAATAAAAATGCAAGGTCACTGTCACTTACTCCGACAGACAAACATCAAGAATTGACGTGAGCTTCCTCCCAAACCCAGGCACCGATTGAGATTGTACTGTCTCTTCTAATTGACACCATTCCTACATATTTATGGACCCAAAAAAAATTGATGGTTAAATAGCTCACAGATAAATAAAATCAAGCCTCAAACAAGGCCTTCACATGTATCATTAGAAAAGTACCTCATTTGACATAAAAGAGGAGAACTTTTCATTAGCTATCTCCTCGCAGCGTACGGTGGCAACCATGACCTAACAAAACACAAGTAATTATTTCCATGACAAAACTTCCTCATTAATTTACTCGTTGATTATAAATAGAAATCCCGGAACAAACCTTGTGAGCAGGCAGGTCAAGATCCTTATTCTCCTTAATAACCTTCCACATCTGTTGTGCACTAAATGAAAAACCAGAAGCGGGAACTACACCACGCCTGTCGCCTGCGAGCCCACCAGGTGCAATAGAATGGAAAAAGCGCTGTCTTAGACTTGCCACCTTTGAAGAAAAAAATACAATGTAAGGTTTTTAGTCTGTGTCCATCTTCCCCCAGAGAAACCACATATACGTAATGCGCCACAACAGGCCTTTAAAAAACATGACTGCAACTTTATTAAAATTCAAAGGAGCATGAACCTGCTCTTTAAATTGATCTTCCTTCTCCTCATAACTGGAGAGAGCCACAACTTCTACCTGACATTCAACCACTTAATAGCCTTGTTAATCAAGTTAATTCATAGAAAGGCGTGAAAGAGAACTTGTCCAATAAATCAACAACTTACGTTGAAAAATTCACTTAGTGGAGTTTCCTTATGAGCTTGTGGCTTAGGAACTGAATCCCATATCTTCAAAGAGTGATCAAAGGTGAAAAGATAGAGATAAATGCAATACAAAAAATAAACAAACAAAAAAATGAAAGGCTTCATATATGTACCTTCTGAATGTCTTCCCTTAAAACAGGCTCCAAGTTTTCCAAAGGTGTCTACAATGCAAAGTTCCAACATTTCAATATTTGTTTCATGCCAAACACACCAAACTCTTGAAACAGTTGATATTGAAAGGCGTCTTTGAATGAAAAACAAGAACACGATACCCTTGTCTTATCACGAATAACAAACATCAAAGTTGTCTTGCGTGGGCTAAATAATCTCATCATAACCTGCTCATCATAAAAAATCACTAACAGTTACATTTGAATTAAATATTTGTTCTACGCATGCTGATGGATTACCTGAAATACAGTTTTTAAGAGAGGTTTGTTTGCAGCCTGCTCACGGCCTATGTCATGACACCACCTGAACATAATATTTTTTTCAAAATATTAATTTAGATAGGCATACACCAACACTAAACAATTTTATTAATCTGTAGCACCTATAAATCACATGTATTGGAAAAGCTAAAATCATACATGTTTATGAGCACGATATCTGAAACAGCCAGGGCAAATAGAGCACTCTGCTTTTCAAATGCAGTATCATCCTGAAAATGAGCCAAAACTTTAGGGAAAACTAATTCAAAATAACATATAAACTGAATTACGAAGAAAAGATAAAGATACTACAGAGCTAATAAGCATTCCCAGAGATAGAATGCGTACCATTACAATGCATCAATTAACAGACGGTATAAAAACAGTTGCGAAGGTTTCTTGTGGAAAGCGAAATTATAAGAAAAAATAAATAGATGTAAAGAGATTTTACGTGGCATACAATTACAACTTTGACGTCTTAAAAACCATATAATCAATTGACATGAATATGGAGCACCAGCAAGACAACGCCATCAAAAGCTAAGCCAAAGTGAGTACTTAGAAATACAGAAAATTTGTCAAAGAGACACGGTATTACTTCGGTGACAATGAACCTAGAAATGACAAATGACCAAAGATGTCAAGAAATAAACTATATCAACCTCTCCTCGTTCTCTTCCATCAGTACCCTCTAAATCCATTACAAGAGTGCAAGGTTCGATGCCAACACACTTTGCCATCCATATACCTTTCGTAGTTTGAGACCTGATAAAGTTAAGTTAAACTTTATCAGTATTTTTCAGCGTCATGAAAAACAAAAGATAATCACATGGTTAGAATGTGCTTGCCTCCCTTTAAAAGCATCCATTTCCCTAAAATTAGTGCCAAACAAGTAATTCAACAACGTGCTCTTCCCTGTACAACTCATAGATCATAATGCAGTTAACAAAATGGATCGCTTTTGACATCACTAATTAACAAATAATATTACGGTGGTCTCTGAATTTTTGAAAACAAATGTAGCAAAAAATGAAATCTGTGCAACCCTTAATAAGATAAAAAATTTAATTCGATCAAGCCAAAATACAGCGTCGCCTGAGTTACTTGAACAAAAAAAAAAACCAAAAGTTATACCACTGCTCTGAGGGCCCATGATGGCAACCACAGCATAAGAAAGTCCACATTCTGCAAGTTTAACTTCCTTCATGAAGTTGTCAATTCCAACAACATTGAAATTACCATCTCCATCTATGAGGTGAGTTGAACAACAACTATTGCTTTTATCTGAATATGTTGAATAAAATATGTATTAGCAAGAAGCACAATAGTGATTTATATTAGTTGCATTTGCTTCAGGAAAAAAATTAAGGAAATAAATCAATCACTAATTGCTAGACCAACAGCACCATACAACAACAGGACAATATTAAACCAGAAAAATTAAGAAAAAAGGAAAGCTGATGAGAAATAAGCACACATGAAAAGGCTAAACATGATAATGAATCTTTTAAGAGGCAGTCAGTACCGGCAACAGTTTTGAAATATATATGAGACGAAAATTGATAAGGAAATAAGAGGAGTTCTACAATCCAATATAACGAGAATCAATAATTTTTGAATCGAATTAACATCGTGCATGCGTTCCCACCAACTTAAAAATCGCAGCACAAAAGTCACTGAAAGAATTTTAAATCTATAAAACAAAATATGAACTCTCGCTAACAATAAAAATTCAGATCAAGTAACCCAAATCCTCAAACATGGGAAGCAAATCACCCCTAACTGAAAAATCACCAAGCAACAAAATAAAAGGCTGAAAATTCTACCCACATTTTCCGACAAGAAACAGAAACCAAATACTTTAGAAAAACGATCGGTGTGATGGATCGGAAGCGTACCCATTTGCCGTGTGATGGAAGGTGTATGTATTCCGGAGATCGGAAGATCGGTGAAATGGAGAAGAAGAGTATGTAATAGGTGTGGAATGAGATCTCAGATGAGTATGGGTGCTACTTCTCATATATATTAATGCTTTCTTCTCATGGAATGGTCTGCAACTTTAAAAGGTTCGGATTTGGATGCACCAATACCAACTATACCACGGACACACATAAAAATTACTCGATATAGTCTCAGATACTTCTTGGACGCTCATTGAACACGTGTCGGACATGACACATGGTGTGTCTTTTATTTTATTATAAAAATAAAATCGGACATATGTCGGATACTCCCTCACAATTGGGCACCCGTATCGGAAATGACACATCAGCGTGTCCGACACAGAAAGAACACTTGTGGGTGTTAATTGTACAATTAAAAAAGTTTTTGACTAAAATAAAATTTAGACGTGTTAGTTAAACTTTATGTTAATTGAAATAATATACATTTATTGTTAGTATGTGTGATACTATGATGATTTCAGGCATTTATTTATTTATATGATTCTTGAATTTGGTAAGAATATTTTTATTAATTTTACATGATTTTAGAATTTAAAAAATGTGAAATTTAGTATTTGTAATATAGTATTATATTACAAATACATATATATAGGTGTGTCCCAGGCTCCCACTCATGTCGTATCCTGAATTTTTTTAAAAATTCGTGACGCCGTGTCCATGTCGTGTCAGTGTCGCGTGTCAGTGTCTGTGCATCATAGGGATGCACTGTCTTTTAGTTTTGACCTCATTATTAAAAATCCAAGAAATGGAAATATGTATACAATGCGCCCATAAACTAATAATATAATTAATTAATTTTGTTGGAATAAAATGGTTGCTTGAAATTGTTTTTATATTATTTTTGATTAAAGTAAGAGAAAATTGTTTTTAATTAAAAACATTGAATGTTTGATATTAAAATAAAAAATAAAAGAAAAATCTTAATGAACTTCAATTGATTACAACACAAACAATAGCAGAAGCAAGAAAATCAAAAACCAAAAATCTATCTTTTTGGTCTTAGAAATAGATAAATACTTCTGATAAACATTTACAAACATCTCGTAACTAATATCAATACTAGACTCAGATTTGTTTTTGATTGAATTTAATTTTATAAATCAACTAGTTCTTATGTATACAAGTGCCACATATTTTATTGGTGTTGGAGTGGTTATTAGGGGCGATCAAGGAGATATTCTATTGGTAGTTGCTAATATGGATAATTATTGGTCTTCCAAAAATATATTTTAGAGAATGAAAATGAAATTGAAAATGAAATATTAATATTTGCTCATAAGATAATGAATTCCAAAAATGAAATCAAATATTACATTTGTGTTTCAACATGTTTGTAATAGTATGAATTTATTAAAAATGACTTATATTATTTCCGGAGAATTAAGAATGTCTGACATTTAAGTTAAGGATTTAGTAAATCTTAGTACGTGACTTAACAAAACTTAGTTGTAAACAGCCGCACACGCATTCAATGCACCAGATCACGACCGGGGCATTAGTGCGCGACTTAGTAAACTTAGTGCGTCTTAAAGCGTCGCACAAGCACTCAATGAATTAATTCAAGACCGGAGGGCCAACGCACAAAGGGGGGTACGAGGATTACGTGACTTAGGTTCTAGCATCAACAGCTGTTTCACATGGTCCTCTTCAAGTGGGTGTGGCGACATGATCAGTCCAATCAATACATCGTATCTCGGCGTATCAACTACTTTTCGATGAGGTGGAACCAACTTTAGACTTCAAGATGACTTTCGAAGTTATATGGAATACATTTTCACCCAACAAAGTGGTGAACTTAGCATGCAAAATTCTTAGAGATCGGATCCCCAGAATATGAGGCTCAAATCTATAAGAACAGGTCCAATTTTGGACCTGTGCTCTACAATTTGGAAGAGGAATCTACAAGTCACTTGCTATTTTCATGTCCAGAGTCTTATTCACTGTGGATGATGTGTTATGAGGAGTGAAGCTGGTTCTTCGTGAGAAACCCATTACTCATATCATGTATCATATTAATCTTTGGATGCACATAAAAGGGCGGAAGGAATGGACAACTATTTGGCTCGACCGTCTTGTTAGAAAGAAATAGGAGAATATTTCTAGACTCGAACAATCAAAGAAGAACTTACTAGATCTATTTAAATATAGGTCTTGGTTTTGGATTAAACAGAGAAGGAGGAATGATTTTTATTACTCATTAGCCGGATTGGATTAGGGAACCAGTCATCATAGTTTGTGGATTTGTGTATGCTATTTCTAACTTCGTAGTGTAACTTATGTGTTACTTCTTGTACTCCTTTATTAATATATTTCACTTTGTCCGATAACAAAAAATAGATTAAGTATCTAAAAATCTGAATCTAAGCTCTTAAAATCATTGGGATCTTTGCACTTTGTATATGTGAATTATTTGCAAATAATGTTAATTGGTGGTATTGCTGAAGCAGTCTCTTACTGATTCAGCAAAATTTATAAAGTTAATTTATTTCAGCATGGAAAGGACAAACAATTGTGTAGTAAAATTTGAACCAAGTAGAGTTTCCTCATTTATTCACCCTCAATTAGGATACAGTTATCGCGTTTGCGCTCGTTACTAGTAGTAGTTACTGATACCCCTAAGAGAGGTCAGTAGGGCCTCAACCCTAATTTTACAGGTATGACCCGACCCTGCCTCGTCCGTTACTGCGCAGGGACACCTCGGTGGATATCTTTGTACTCCAGATCCAAGCCTGTCCTCATAAACTCAGCGCGACACATATACCTAGCGCATCCCTAACCTTCATCCTCAGCCAACCGATCCAACCCCGGCTGATCTCACATGAATCGTACACTGTAATCGAGCTGGAGTGCCAACTCAGGGCGGATTCCTTGGTCCCTGTTCTGTTCAGCATCGGCAGTACCATCGCGGGCACTAGTGGTCCCTCGTCCGAGTTGTCTATAACTTATTTTGTCCTAGAACAGGGGACTACGCCTAAATAAGCCAATTAGAGAGTGACCAGTACCCAGAGAATATTTTTGTAGTACTATCAAGATCTCGCCTGTAGGATGTCGTACGATGTGTACAGTATTTGTCGGTGGTCCCCATCCTCTGAGACAAAAATACTCAGAGGAATATTTGCAGTTGTCCCCCTAAACATCCGCCTGCCATAACAGGTTGTCCTTCTCACTCCCTCACTATATATACGTCTAAGGTATCAGGTTTGAAAGGTAATTGATTATTTTTACTTCTTCTCGACCTTTGCACAACTAAAAGCTCTTATTCACATATCCTCTATCCTGACTTGGTCGTCGGAGGGCCCCGCCGGAGAACCCTCTCCGGCCCATATTCTAACTTTTCTTTTTCAGGATAGCTTACCTCCATTGAAGGGGTTATTGTTAACCGAGGAAGACACCCTACCAAAATCCGAGGTAACAATTGGCGCCGTCTGTGGGAACAAGAGCATAAGGCGTTGATAAAAATGGTAAACACGCGGAGGACGAACCAGGAGACGAATAATGAACGACGGGCACCGTCTGTGAATGGAGATGAGCCACCACCGGCGAAGGGCATGACAGTGAGGGCATTAACTTTCGAACAGCTCACGCGCATCATCTCAATAACAGTAGAGAAAGCAATGAAGTGAGCTATAGATCAGTCTGAAAGCGGCCGGGGGGAGAGTATTCGACAAAATGAACAACCGGAGCACGTAGCCACATCTCACCCACCGCCCAACGGAGGCCTCAACCTCGAGGTTGAGGTGGAAGAGTTGAGAGAGGAGGTCAGAGTAATGAAGAAGAGGATTGGGGGACATTGCGCCCCGAAGAAGGGTATGTCTTTCTCCCCAGAAATAGTGGAGGATGAGCTCCCAAACAACTTCCGACCCCCGAATGCAGGGGAATATGACTGGAGCACGGATCCGGAGGAACACCTGGGCAGATTTGAGAACGCTCCCATGTTGCATTGCTATTCGGACAGTCTAAAATGCAAAGTTTTCCTCACGACCCTGGTAAAATCAGCCCAACAATGATTCAATCAACTCGAACCATCTTCAATAACCTCTTTCTTAGAGTTCAGCTCGGTTTTCCTCAAGAATGGGCAGGTGTTTTTACTTCTACCAAGGGTAACAACACAGCTCGGCATAATACAAATTTCATTAAAAAAAATTATGCAAGCAGCACCGATTACATTTCATAGAAGAAATACAGCCTTATCGATTACCCTAATTAATAAAGTCGGGAGGGATGTTGGCCACAATGACCTGGAGGTCCAAGAAGTCGTCAGGATCTTGATCCTCGGGAGGGAAGCCATGTGCCTTGAACTGCTCCTTGCAGCCTTCGAAGCCAAGGTCGAGGAATCGAAACGCCTTCGCTGCAAGGAGTTTCTTGAACTCCTCCGACTTCAGGAAAGCATCTTTCCGCCCAACCTCTTCAGTAATGTACGACTCCAGCTCTGATCGAGATCTGTTCAGCTCTGCGGTAGAGTTTGTCAGGACAATATCTTTCTCAGACAGTACAGAGCGGAGTCGTTCAACCTCAGCACGGTACTTGCTCAGCTCTGTCTCTAGGGTCGCTAGCCGTTTGGACTGCAGCTCATTAACCTCCCTAAGTTCGTCTTCGGCAGCCTCAGCTCGCTTAGTAGCCTCTCGAAACTTCTTCCTGACGTCGGACAAAGACTGGCCATAATTGGATCCCCTCCGAACGCTTTTGCGCAGCATTATCAAGCCCTGAATAAGAGTAATGATAAGAAAGTATAAGGCAATAGAGGGCGCTCGTAGGAGATCAGTACGAACACATACCGATAAAGTTCGTGACAGCCCTTCCCGAGCCAAGGGCCTCCACTTCATCCCGGCCATGGCCTGTTGATCCGCGCTCGTAGTAATGCATTCTATTATCTCAGTCGAAATTCCAGAAACAGGGTCAGTAATCGGCTCGTGGATTGGGTATATTCAACTGGGAGGCCTGGAGAGCCCGACCCAGCTGTTCGAGCCGATAGCGGGCTCTGGAGGGAGTCTTCCAACATTTCAGCATGGGGTGCTAATGAGGTGGCCACTTCTTCTCGGACCGAGACAACAGGGGCTTTCCCATCCCTTTTCCTTTTGCGCTGCGCAAGGGCAGCTTCCCCGCTTTCTTCAGAATGGAGGGTTACTACTTGGGGAGCAGGAGGGGGTAGGGAGCTCATTCTTCAGCCTAGTGCTTGGGAGCCGCTCTCCATTTCCCCTTCTTTTGAGAAACCATGGCGGAGAGCATCTGGTTGAAAGACATGGTAACTACATAGAAGCAAGAGACATGAGTAGAAGGACAGTATAGCAAACAGTAAACAAGCTCAGATTGATGAGGACGCACCAGGAGGAGGACTAGCTGGGTAAGAGCTCAGCCTGTAACGCCTGAGTACGTCCTCTCGAATCAGGATGGTGGTGTCGAATTGTCGACCCCCTATGGCTGACATGACCTTCTGATAAAAAATGTCTTCCTTATATCTGTGCGGGAGAGGGCGAGCCTCGGGAAGAGAATCCCTCCAAGCCATAGGCAAGACCAAGGTTGGGGCGGTTTGACAAAAAAATAAGTTTCGTTCCATCCTTTGTGAGAACTCGGGATTTTTTTCCAAAAACGTACATGACGGCCTAGACCCAAAATAAAACAGGCCTGGAAAGGTGGTATTCTTAACATGGAAAAAATAGTGCAGAAGGGCAGGAGAGAAGGGGAGATTCAAAGATTGGAACAGGGCAGCTGTGGCGGCCATATTTTGATAAGAGTCGGGACTGAACTGACTAAGGGAAACACAAAAATAACTAGATAGGTCTTGGTACAGAGAGGGGACGGGGAAGCGCAGCCCGCTCCTGATTTGCTCAATAAAAAAAGGAAAAAGCCTGAAGGGGGAACGTGGGGACGATCTCCCAATCCTGGTATCCGTACCTCGTGATCAGGAGGAATGAAATGGGAACGAAGAAGAGCTTCAGCCTCAGCCGAAACCTGGGAACTCAGGACCTCGTACCAGGGTACTCCAGCCCAAACCAAGTCTCGAGGGTCAACCTCGAAGTTATGAGGGAATGGCTCGGGGTTAGGACGAGGAGGGACTTGAAGGAGAGGGATGGCGCTAACAACCTCCCTCATTGGCTCACTACGGGTTGGAGGGCTCAAAAAAAGCCCGGACCCCGAGGCGTCCCCGGCCGAACCCCTGAGGGCGGCTCCGGAGGTAGAAGAGGTCGAATTCGACATAAGGAAAATAAAAGGAAGGCACTTACTAGAATCAAAGCGAAGCGTGCGAGAAGAGCAGGAGGAGGCGAGCGGCAAGAGAAAAGTGAAACGGATGAGGGGGATTAGGGTATATATAGGCCACCGAAGCGGTGGGCCTTTTGGGCTGGCCCATTCGAACGGCAAGGATCGGGGGAGACCAAGCGTCGTGAGCGCAGATGTGGACGCGTGGCAGCTTCACCGATTAAGACGCATGTCACCAGTCACTTCTTGCTGACAACATGTCCCATCAAGATTGAAAGGATAAAGACTGACAAATAGAAATGGGTCTTGGCCTGACATGAATAGTCGAGGACAGCGCTACTCTAGCTCGACTAGAGGGGGATACTCATGATACCCCTAAGAGAGGTTAGTACGGCCTCAACCCTAATTTTACGAGTATGACCCGACCCTGCCTCGTCCGTTACTATGCAGGGACACCTCGGTGGATATCTTTGTGCTCCAGATCCAAGCCTGTCCTCATAAACTCAGCGCGGCACATATACCTAGCGCATCCCTGACCTTCATCCTCAGCCAACCGATCCGACCCCGGCTGATCTCACATGAATCGCACACTGTAATCGAGCTGGAGGGCCAACTCAGGGCGGATTCCTTGGTAACTGTTCTGTTCAGCGTCGGCAGTACCATCGTGGGCACTAGTGGTCCCTCGTCCGAGTTGTCTATAACATATTTTGTCCTAGAACAGGGGACTACGCCTAAATAAGCCAATTAGAAAGTGACCAGTACCCAGAGAATATTTTTGTAGTACTATCAAGATCTCGCATGTAGGATGTCGTACGATGTGTACAGTATTTGTCGGTGGTCCCCATCCTCTGAGACAAAAATACTCAGAGGAATATTTGCAGTGGTCCCCCTAAACATCCGCCGGCCATAACAGGTTGTCCTTCTCACTCCCTCACTATATATACATCTAAGGTATCAGGTTTGAAAGGTAATTGATTATTTTTACTTCTTCTCGACCTTTGCACAACTAAAAGCTCTTATTCACATATCATCTATCCTGACTTGATCGTCGGAGGGGCCCCGCCGGAGAACCCTCTCCGGCTCCCTTTCTAACTTTTCTTTTTCATGATAGCTTACCTCCGTTGAAGGGGTTATTGTTAACCAATGAAGACACCCTATCAAAATCCGAGGTAACAGTTACATAAGAGAGAACCTTTTTTCATCATCAGGACCAATCAAACAATTGACTTTTCTACCTTTTGCATGGCATCACCGTGAAGGAAACAAGAACAAAAGTCTTCCAGATTGGAGATTGCTCCTGTTTCACACTCATTTATCTTTGGTTTATGCCTTTTGGGACAGGTGATTATTTGTTCACCAGACTTGAAGCCAACCATGCTATTCACCAGCATGTGGAAATTATGTCTGAGAACCAGAAATATAACAGGTATGGTTGAAATTCTAATTTGTACATCATGGTATGTTCTTATGTTTATTGAACTGTAAATGAATGATGGATTCAGATTGGTGAAGTTGCTGGAGGACATTATGGGTGGTAGCCGAATTTTGATTTTTATGGATACTAAAAAAGGGTGGTGATCGGATAGCCAGGCAGCTGAGAATGGATGGTTGGCCTGCTTTATCTGTTCACGGAGACAAAAACCAAGCAGAAAGAGATTGGGTCCTATCTGAATATAGTGCCGGCAAGAGTCCCACAATGACAGCTACAGATGTTTCAGCTCGGGGTCTAGGTATGTCTGGGAAGGAAATGAGCCACGATCTCCTCTTTTTTTATTTGCTACAATTCTTGTAAAGAATGTAAAGCATATGAGATGTTGTAGCAGCAATGTTGCTTGTTCTTGTTAGGTCATGCTAGATTCTTGCAATATAGTTTCTCATATTGCAGTAAATCATCGATGGGTCTTTCCCTCTCAATCGCTGGGATACCTACCATAAGATCTCTCAGTTTCTTCTTTTGCTGGGACTGGTTGGGGTTGGATTCCTTTTTTCTGAATACTATAGGTCCTCATTCTTTTGCATGGCTCTAACGTCTGTGTACCCTATGTTTTCTATTTTTCATCATGCACTCATGATTTGACATGTTATCTTTCTTGATTTGAGTACTGGTGCGCCTTAATGCACCTATATATATATATACACATATTGATGAAATAAAGATAAGCATACATAATACCATCACATTTGACAAGCGTACATTTTTTGTATTATGTACTCTCCTAATAGAAATAATTATTGTTCTCTGATAAATATATTTTAGAATGAAAATGAAATATTAATATTTCGTCATAAGATAATGAATTCGAAAAATAAAACCAAATATTACCTCTGTGTCTCAACATGTTTTGTAATAGTATGAATTTATTAATAATTAATTATATTTTTCCTGAGAATCAAGAATGTCTAATATTTAAGTTCACGACTTAGTAAAACTTAGTGCATGACTTAATGAAATTGTCGTAAACAGATGTAAGATCACTCAGTGCGTCAGATGACGAACAGAGCGCCAGTGTAACTTAATAAAACTTAGTGCGTCTTAAAGCGCCACATAAACACTTAATCCGTCAGTTCGAGACTAGAGCGCCAATGCGCGGAGGGGGTCGGAGGATTATGTGGCTCAGTGATCAACACCATCCATCAGAGAAGCTACTAAGTACTAACTATGGTTCACGGTATTCGATATGCATGGTACCCATTTGACCTTATTTGTTTTTTACTTCTCAGTGAAAGTTTCAAATATAATTGTTCTGGTTAATCTGCTGTTTCTAGCCCTCGTTTGCCTTCTTCATTCAACAGTCTCATTTCTTAGATCATGAGAGACCAGCATCCACAGTACCTTAGTAGTTGTTGACTTGATAGTATTTGGCGATGTGTTGAGTTGACTTCTTCATTTTTGTTGGGTATGTGGCCCAGTAATTAATTAAGATCTTTAGGGCTTTAACCCTTCTTATTTAATACCTAAACCTAGCAGCCTAATGAAGTGTAGAACTCTCAGTACATGCGCCTCTCTCCCCCTTCTTCGAGTCAGACGTACGTCTCCTTTTTGCTCTTGAACTTTCAGACTCTCTCTTACTTATTTTCGTCTGTAGATTTCTTGGTGAAATCTGGCTGTGCTTTTGAGAGTGGTTGTGTGTTTCTTGAGTGGTTGCTTTGTGCTCCATACCAGCGTACGTCCCTTCCCGTTTTCTTTGTGCTTCGTGGTTCTGTATGTGAGTTGTGTGCTTCGGTGAGTTCGGCGTTGAGGGTGGTTCTGTCCAGCGTGCTAGACATGTGCACCTTGTTGTGTGCTTTGTGCTCTCGGTGCTTAGCTTTGTGCGCTGGTGGGTTGACAGATTATTGGGGGTCTTCTCCTTCCGGTCTTTACCGAGGTTTCTCTAAGTGACGTAGATTGGGGAAACAGCAGATCTGAGCCGAACTCGATATTCTTTTGAGATTACTATTATATTTGCATATTTTGTATTTGTATTTGTATTGCAGGTACACATGACGATGCCAAGACGGATATCCACCTAACAATTTTGTTATCAAGGCTTCATCTCACATGATACAGATTGGGACAATCGTTATCAAACAAAGTCTTGTGTGCATTCACCTTCAAGCAATAAGAAAATTATTGTTAGAAATTTATATTTTTTTTAGTAATACACCGCAACTTGTGTAGCTTATATAGAAGAGAAAATGCAAAAAAGTCGCTTATGTTGGTTTGGTCATGTTCGACGTAGGACCAGCAGTGCACATGTGCATCAATTGGATTCCATTTCGCCTAGTTCACTAGAGGTCGAGGACGACCGAAGAAGACATGGCTCGAAGTTATACGCAAAGACTTGGAGTGATATGTTGACCGATAGAAGCGTTTGGAGAAGACTGACGCATGTGTCCGACCCGACTTGATTCTCTCCATTGTTCATTTAGCCTACCCCAATTCATTGGGATTAAATGCTTAGTAGTTGTTGTTGTTGTTATACTGCAACTTGTGTCTGTATTCTGCCAGATGTGAAATACGTGATCAGTTACGACTTTCCAGGATCTCTTGGGGGTTACGTCCATCGCATAGGCAGAACAGGACGGGCAGGTGCCAAAAGCACCGCCTATACCTTCTTCACGGCTGTTAATGCCAGATTTTCAAAGGCTCTTATTAAAATTTTGAAGGAGGCTGGACAAAAGGTCAGTCCTGAGCTTGTATCAATGGGACGGTGTGCACCTCCTCCTCCTCCAGGTTAGCTTGTGCATAAAATTTCACCCTCTTCGTACCATAATGCCACGTTCCTAGAAGGTTGTCTGGGGCTAGTTGAGTTAGGTGTAGTATTAATGGACTATATCGATTTAGAGGGTTGCGCTAAAACACAAAATTTTCCCAAATTTAAGACCAAAAAATATTTTTTTGTTAAAATCCCCACCCAATTTATATGTGCATCGCCTTTGGTTGGGAGGGACGTTTGAAACTTTGAACAACAAATTTCATATATTATCTTGTCAAATGTTTCCTTTTATTTCTAATGGTTTGTGATTGTTTAATACTTGACAGCTTTCTCTGGCTCTCGAGATCGTGGAAGGGGGTTGGCCGTTCTTGGAACTAGGGAGCATTGTCTTCCATTTGCGAGGTATCATTCTCATGTAGGAAGAGGAATATTTTTGTTTTCTACAGAAGTTGTGCTTTTATGTGTATGTATTGGGTGTGTAGTTTTAGTTTAGAACTTGTTATTTTGGATGGAGAAAAGGGTAACGGAGAACATTGGAGTAACTATTTTCTGTTCTACTCTATTGAATATTAGTGCTCTAGATGCCCTTTTTTATGTTTATAATTTTATTTTGTGAATTATTGTTTTTGAAAAATTCTCTAGGTACGTAGGGGTGTAAACGAATCGAACATGTTCACGAAATTTTCGAGCCGGCTCGATAAATATTTGATTCGGATTCGAAATTTTCGAATTCGAGCCGAACTCGAACATGTTCGAACTTTTTTCGAGTCGAACTCGAGCCCGAATATAATATTTTATTATTATAAAAAATTATATATTAAATAAATATATTTTTAACCTTTCGGGTATTTATTTTGAGCAATAATTCGAATAGCTCGCTAACATGTTCGAACTTTTTCGAGCCGAATTCGAACTCGAACTATGATTCGAGCCGAACTTGAGCCAATTTTTTGAAACTATTCGAACTTCGAATCGATTCGAACTCGAATATAACTATTTCGAGCCGAATTCGAACCTTAAAATTTTCTGCATATTCGACTCGATTCGGTTCGTTTATACCCCTATGCATGTGCCATTTATTTATGCTAGTCCTCTTCTAGATGCATCGTGTGCATTGTGATAATGTAGCGTTCGTTTTTTATTTTGATTTTAGTTTTTTAAATATAAATTATGAAATTATTATATAGTATTTTTTATGTAATTTTTTTGGATTTTAATAAAATTTTAGGATAATATATGTATGTGTGATGATAATTTGTATGATCGAATGTAAATTGGTGGACACATAGATGACATGTGTGATAGTCATATTTTGGATTTGCATGTGCATAAGTGTAATCTTCACCTGAAATGGTCGGGCTATTAATATCCTTCTCTATTATATAAAGTATAGACATGGGCGAATCTAGGGATTTTATCGAGGGGGGCAAAAATTAATTACATAAAAATTAAACTAAAAATTCATGATAACATCCATTAAGACTAGGTAAATAATTACAATGTGATTATTTCAAGAAATAGACTTGCTTGATTTCAAGAATTTAATTGTAATAATACAATCATTAGAATGCTCAGTTCATTGATATTTAAGGAATAGTCTTGCTCAATTTCAAGAACGACGAGAACATGTTATTTACATGTTTAAGATATCCATTCTTTTTTGGGAGAGAGATATAAGAGTGTAGATGTGACAAGAGAGTATTTATATGGTGATAAGTTTTTGACAATTTATTGATATCATATTTGTCAATTGGTGAATTATAGATGATTACACTACTAAGTGTTAATTGGAAGAAAATGAATAGAAAATATGTATTGTGTCATGCTAAGAAATCATTTATTTTATAGACAATAAAAATTTGTTGATTTTTATCCATTTTTTAAGAAAAATAATTATATTAAACTAAGTTTAATAGGAAAAAGCATTATATTAAATAAGTTTGGCTTAAATTTGACAACAAATATATAAATCCTTCCCTAAAACGAAATTAAATTGCTTAGTAATACAAAATATATAACACAACAAAGAAATTGGCACATTCTGTTGGAACCGAGAATCGAACGCTGGTTTGCGAGCTCAAAAACCTATGACATCGCCATTACACCACAGCGCGCTAACTATCATTCGTTGTAATATGATTTATAATAACAAATATATTTGAGAGGGGGCAGCTGCCCCCCTCAAGCTCAAGTAGATTCGCCCCTGAGTATAGATACATTGATTAAATTAATGCGAAAGATCAGTTAATAGGAAAGGTTTTAGATGCGCGACTCTTTATGGGTCCATTTGGTTGGGTTCGTCTTTCAACTATTAATTTTAGACGTAAGACGCGTTATTATGTGTGCTTGAAATTAGTTGTGGCATTAACTTTTAATATGATTGTTACTGAAAAAAACATTAAATGTGTGATAATGTACTGTACGACATTTATTTGGATAAATTGATTTTTAAAAAAATATGATTTTTCAAGAGTGAACAGAATGAGATGGACAAAGTTTAAGAGTCGTTAATTGTTATTATTTTTTTTTTTTTTTTGACTTTGGGGCAGAGTGTTTTAAGTGGATCTCGAACATGAAATTGTTGGGAATTTGACCCTTCAAATTCACCCCCAATGATGCACCTTTTACGTGGAAAACAAGCAAAAGAAGAAATAATAACAACACAAGGATTTAACGTGGAAAACTACCAAATCAGGAGAAAAACCATCAGGACCAGAGAAGAAAATACACTATATGAAAAATTATTACAACCACATAATTTCTTCTCACCCCAAACACACCCACAAAGCTTTTTTCACTAGCCACACTTTATAACTCACACCCCTCCCCTTAGAAGAAAGACATCTAGTAAAATCTTTTCTCATGTGGAAGCTCAGCCACAGCTGCAACCACATAGCATACTAAGAATTTCACTAGATTCTAAAACAAGAGAGAAATGTATATAAAGCCAAAAGTTGCTAGACAAGCTATTGACTGGTGCACTTAAATCAAATGCCACAAGCCTTCTTTTATACCCAAAGCTTTGCCCCAAATTTAATATCTCACCGATGTGGGATATTTGACAAAGCCCAAATCCAACAATCTCCACCTTGTGGCTTTGTCGTTCCACAACACTCCACCTCGATGAAGATCTCCATAGCTTCCGCTACTAACACTGCAAGGCAGTCATAATTCTCAATGTAGAGAATTATCATGCTCCACCATAAAAGCATACCCCACTCAGAATAAGTAATTCCAAGCATTTCAATTCGGCCCATGTCGAAAAATAACCTTGCTGAAAATTATGGTGCAACTCCCACGCTTTGGCTCTCCTGGAAGTTAATCAACCATCGACATGGATTTTCACCACACACCCTGCATCAATGCCAAACCAATGCCCGTGTGCAAAACTGTAGACCCGCTAACATTTTACATCTTTTTTAATGGCAACTTGGGGACAGCGGCATGCCATAAAAATGTACATGTCCTTTTTCACAGGACATCAAAAGATGAGACAATGTTAGCTTCATTATCAGCATCTCCACTTGCTGATACTAAGCAATTTGCCGAACCTGCTTCAGCTCTTGGACAATTTTTCTTGATATGACCAGGTTGTCAACATCCCTAACAGGATTTCTTCACAGAGTTATTCTTCTTCCAATTATGAGCCACCATTGTAAAACTTTCATGTGAACCGTTACTCCTGCCAAGTCTTCTCTCTTCAGAAAGAAGCTTACTAGTAACCTCTGAGAAAATGATTTTCACATTTCCATGAATCAGTATCGGCTTCATGTGCTCATATGAATGTGGAAGAGACCAGATGAGTCTCAAGGCCTGATCCTCATCATCAATTCTAACTCCAATGGATTCCAGCTCTGAAATAATGCCATTGAGAACACTTAAATGATCTGAAATAGTAATACCTTCATTCATTCGCAATGCATGAAACTGCTCTTTCAGATACACCTGATTTGAGACACCCCTTGTCTGATACAACTCTTCCAGTTTTTCCCAGAGTTCCTTCGCCGTAGACATTCCATACACATTTGCAAGAACATTTTTGGCTAGGCACAGACGGATAGCACTTGCTGCTCTCAAATCCAAATCCTCCCAATCTTCATTGCTAATTCCAGCTTTACCTGTTGCACTAGTCGTTCCACCAGTCGAACTAGTATCACTGCTACTTTCGGGGAATACTCTGTCATTTAACGCCTAGTGTAAACCAGACTGAATCAACACATCTCTGACTTTTACTTGCCACAAGCCAAAGTTGATTTTCCCATCAAATTTCTCCACATCAAATATGACTGCAATTGAAACTCTGCTTCCCGACATTTCTTGTGATAGTTTGATGAATTTTATCGTAGACCTGAATAGTACACACTAAGTAAGTTCCCAGGAAAGAGAGAATCTCGATCTTTCCTAGACAGAACTTCAAGGTTCCCAGGTAAATTGGTGGGTCACAATGGTCCCACTTAAATACCAATTTTCTTAGACAGAACCTCCTCAGGAGAAAAACCACCACGACCAGAGAAGAAAATATACTATATGAAAAATTATTACAACCACATAATTTCTCTTCTCACCCCAAACATACCCACAAAGCTTTTTCCACTAGCCACACTTTATAACTCACACCTCCCCTTAGAAGAAAGACATCTAGTAAAATCTTTTCTGATGTTGAAGCTCAGCCACAACTGCAAACAAGATAGAAATGTATCTAAAGCCAAAAGTTGCTAGACAAGCAATTGACTGGTGCACTTAAATCAAAGGCCCCAAACCTTCTTTTATACCCCAAAGCTTTGCCCCAAATTTAATATCCCATCGATGTGGGATATTTGACAAAGCCCAAATCCAACACAAATATGTCCTAAACTTATGACCATGGTGCCAACACGCCTAAATACCCATGGTTAAAAGTCGTTAATTATGGAATATCTGACATGTTATGGGAATATAGGATGATATCAACAGGTCGTAATAGTCATACAAAATATTATATTTATCTGGTTTGAGATTCATTTATACATCAATTCACATCTTTTAAATAAAAATATATAAACTAACGTACTAAATATTTAGACCAATCATATTCAATTGGTGCATAGGTGGAGCTCTTGTTTGCATCATTGAATTATTATATAGTATCAATAATTTCGAGGTAGAATCGGAATGTTGGTGGACCAGATTTTGAAGTTTTATGATCAACCGAAGCGGCAACAAATTATAATACTGGTGATTCATCCACAACTTAAAGTCGTGAGGTATAATTCTTAAACGCCCGAATGAATTAAATAGTATGAATTAAAGCAGATCCGGTTACCAAGCAGCTCCGGGCAAAAAAAATTTAAATTCCGTCGCGTGTCCGTGACGATCGTCGGGGAATTGACCTGTAATCTCGCATAGTTTCACTGTTATGCCGTTCATTTGCAGTAGTCGCAAAATCTCCTGAACACTTTCTCGGAGAAATCAAAAGAAGTGAATACAATTTCTTGATTGACAAGGAACCAGGGGAAGAAGAAGAAGAAGAAGAAGATTTAGAGTAATTATGAGCGAACAAGGCCCCAAACTCTTCCCCAACAAGCCCAAAAAATGTAATCACTAATCAAAAACCAGTCTTTTGATTTATTTATTTTTTAATATTGCCTGTGAGTCACTCTCCATAATGAAATTTTTAGATTTCTGGGATTCTAATGTTGATTATTCTATCCTCCTTTTTTCCTTTTTTTTTTTTTTTTAATTTTCATAGCGAAGCTGAAACCTGTTACACCATCGACCATGGCCGCCTCTTCGTCAACGGGGATCGCTACTGTTGTTCCTCCGCCAACGCCGCCAACGCCTCCCAAGGAATCATTTGCTCGGCGTTATAAGTTTATGTGGCCACTTTTATTGGCCGTCAATTTCGTCGTCGGAGGTTTATATTCCATAAAAAATCCCTATATGTAAATTTTTTACGCGTTTGTGTGTATTTACTCTTGCATTTCTTCGATTGATTTGGTTGTCTTGTCTCATTTTTTTCAAAGAAATGACCATATAAACAGATTGATATCAAATGGCTTCTTTGAAATATGTTATCAAGAAATGTGGCGCCCATGGTTATCAACTTTCATTTCTAGTATATTTCTAAAAAATTAAGTTTAATCGACCATAGACTAAATGATTGGTCTGAGGCTATAAAAACTTTCATTTGATGGGTTGCCTAATTAGATTTCCCCGATACAGAGAAGTGTGTCGTCAAGTACTAAAATTAGCATTACATTCCTTACTGGATTTCCCTGAGGTTTACAAGCTAAAAGTGATCAACTTTACAATGATCTAATGAAACATCAATGAATTTACCATTTATATATCAGTTGCCAGATATTGTTTCAGATATTTTGGAAATAACGTCGAGGATCCATAATCAGTTTGTAGGTACCTTATGGTGCATTTCATGTATCTAGATAAATGCCGAAATGCAAACCTTGTTGGTTTTCTCTTTTAACTTGGAAACAGCAAATTGTCTAGGTATGTCACTTACCAATTTGTTCCTTTCCAACGATTTAATATCTAAAAATTATCTGTACAAGAAAAGTATATATTTGATTGGATAGGCCCCGGCTTGGTGTATTGAGTTTGAGTCTATGTGTATGTGTCATTTGGACAACGGAAATATCAAAGTCTCTCAAGTGAATGTCCTATTTTTTAGTTTCTTTGTATATATTGTCTCCAGTTGTTTCTTGTAAAAGCTTTATCTGTTCTCTGCTCAGTGTAATGCTGAGGTGTTCCGAATTCATTTTATTTATGCCCTTTTACCTGCACGAACATCAACAGTCGGTAGCTCAAGAGCAGAGATGTTCTTCCACACTCATTCTTTATCTTATCATGGTTTTAATGTAACTGAAATAGAAGAAACTTCCACAACCTTTGAAAAACAATCTCTGATTATTCTTCAGTATACTTGAGAGTTTTTAGTTTATATGGGCTTAATTTAGGTGGGTTTGAACTGGAACCTTGACAACGTTGTGGCACATTTTATTTCCATTTCTATTCGATTGAAATGTGTTGTTCTTATTCCAGAGATTTCTCTGAAATTTGGAGGGAAACAGTTTATATTATCTCTATCTTTGGAACTCGTTCTCTAATTTTATTTGCATTATTTTCAAACATTTTTTGAGTTGAGTGGACTAGCTGCTCGGTAATCAATCATCAATTAAAGCAGGATTTTACCACCTATGCACTCCCAATCTCTTCTTTTTGTCCATTATACTCTGATAATGTCCGTATCAAGCATCAGCTTATTATAGAGGCATAGTTATTATTTGGGATGAGGCATTTCTTGTTTGTTTTCTTGGTCATTGTTTTATGAGTTATACATTTTAGTGCCCTGCATGCATGTATGTGGTCATCTTCATTTTTTGACTGCTTCCTCTGTGAACTTGTAACAGTTCAGTCGTGAGATCTTGTCTTGAACAAAAATCTACTCATTCCATGATAATTTCTAACCATCCTTGCACTTTTTCATAGCCTATCTTTTTACAAGAACTAGCAAGAAAGATGTGGGAACTGAAGAAGCAGAAAAAACAGATACTCCTGCCGCTTCTACATCAATATCACCTCCTGCGGCTCCGGTTACAATATCTGAGAATTTGGTTACTCGACCCACCATTGAGCCTGTACAATATGCACCAATCCCAGAAGATCAGCAACGTGAATTGTACAAATGGCTGTTAGAAGAGAAGAGGAAAATAAAGCCCAAAGATGGCGATGAGAAGAAGCGTATTGATGAAGAAAAAGCCATTCTCAAACAGTTTATTCGATCCAAGTTCATCCCAAGTTTGTGATACGTGACTTGAATATCGATTTGATTAGCACTCGCTAAAACATAAATTATTGTGAATTGTTAATATTAGACATCTGGAAGTTATCGTTGTTGCTGGTTCAGAACTATTGAGTTGTTTGATGGAGTTTGGAAGACTTAAATGGAGCTTTATTTTCTGTTGAAAGAATTGCTGTTCTCGAATTTGAATCTATAGGCTATCAAAGAAATATGCAAGTTTGTATACCAAAAGGCATGATAATTGTTTGAAAATAATTCCAAGATTTTCTTTTAGGCTAAAAGTCTTGGATTTTTGGTAAGCACAAAGGAGACAAGTTCCAATCAAGAAAGACAATAGTGGGGAGAATAGAGTTTGCTTTATTATAAAATAAGAATATTTTAAAAAACTTAACTTGCATTTTTTTGAAAAAATAATTATCCGGTATGTTAAAATACATGGGTTTCAATTCAAAACCAAGGTAACTCATGTATCTTAATGAGTTAGCATAGCTTCTAATTTTTCAATGTGGTACAACTCTCAGCAAGTCCCATAACGTGTAATATTATATAAGTCAAATACGTGGTTTGATAACACGGATGACGGTGAGCATGCGTGCGGAATAATCAGTCACATAAAAGACTGTCCTGATACCATGTTAAAAATACATAGGGTTTCAACTCAAACCGATTGATAATGAGTTGAGTAACATATGTATCTTATAATGAGTTAACATAGTTTCTAGTTTCCTAATGTGGTATAACTCTCAACAGTGTTTTATGTCGGGCAAAGAAAATAATTTTATTATAGTAAAAAACATCTACTTCTGTAGTCACAAAGATCTCTTTCTCTTCTTCATAAAAAATATACTAAGTGTATGGGGAAAATCTAATTAAAATTCATTCGCCAATAATGTGGATAGCATCAATCCAACAACTACCCAAAATAAATTACAACTAGCCTTTCGGACATACATATAAAAACATATCTAATTTGTATATTTTAATGAAGATTCTTAAACTAAGATTTGGCCGAATGGGCGAATGATTAAAGCATATTCAAAGAGTTTGATTGAATGATGGCATTATGCTAAAGTACACACTTAAACAAACATTTACAATATTAAATATTTATTCCCTCAAATAAAATATTTATGCGAAATCAAACAAAAGGACAAAGGAAGAAGGTTAATGTATGGAATCTTATTATAAAATTTGCATCAGACGAAATAAAAATGACAAAGCAAACATAAAAAATAAACTTTATTAGGGCTGTAAATTACAATTTTTTTTGGAGATAAAATGCAATTTAAAAACAATTCGGTAATTTTGTTTTGCGGTGCCAAATGTGCATCTATATATATATATATTATTAGGGCTGTAAATGAAACGAATCGAGTCGAATATAAATGAAATTTTAAGGCTCAAAGTAGGCTCGAAATAAGTCTATTCGTGCTCGAGCTCGATTCGAAGTTTGAATAATTTAAATTTTTTGGCTCGAGTTCGGCTTGAATTAAAGTTCGAGTTCAAGTTCTTCTCGAAAAGTTCGAACATGCTCACGAGCTATTCGAACTATTACTCGAAAATAAATACTCGAAAAACTCGAAATTTATTATTTAATATAAAATTATATATATTAATAAAATATTAAAGCTCGTATCGAACAAATAAATTGGGCTCGAGTTCGAACATTTTCGAGTTATGCTCGAATTCGATAATTTCGTTTAATATATATGTGTGTGTTAAAGTTAGGGATGGCATGGCTTCATTATATTAATTTGGAATTTTTTTAAAATAAGCGTTTGCCATTGATATCATTTAAAATTGTAAATTAGTTGATGTAACTTGATGGGTCACCAAAAAATCGTGTTTGGCTGCAAAAGAGATTTTATGTTTATAAAATCACATTCCTTTACTTCAAATCGAATAATATGTTTTTTTTTTCAAGTTAAAAAAATATATTGTATATAAAAAAAAAAAAATAGTCTTCAACCATTTAATTTTTTATGTATATAATAATATTAATTTTACACTAAAACTCCTAATATTATCATCCATAATACTGTGAGATGGGTATGATGATTCTAAATAATTATTTGAAGGAGCGGCTAAACGATCAGATCAGACCGCCTTACCTGTCATTGAAACACAAGCCGGAGATGTTTCGGCTTATATTTAATTTATATTTTAAGGAAAAATATATGTAACTTTTTTTATTATCTAAGAATAAAAACCATGCCAACGGGAAAGGGGTGTGATTTATTATAGAATATCACATGAATGCACGAGACTCGTCTGAGAGACTTTCAATCATGTATATAGGCAACCAGCTACACTTAATTTCATTATTCCAATAAAAATTTAAAATATAAAATAAAATAATGTTTCCTGATTCTATATATACTAGTACTCCGTTGTACACGTTGCGTGTATATATGGTATTTGTTTTGTAAAGTGAGGTTGTAATTATAATTCAATTTTTAATTTTTGTTTTTGGGATATAATAAACTTTTTTTTAAATTGATTTTGTAGTTTAATACCCTCCCAAATATTTTTTTGATGTTATTGTGGTTGTCCAAATTAGCAGAGGTCTTGTGTTCATTTAGTACATAATACTATGTGTATTTTCGGATTTGCAAAATGGTCATACCATTAAAATGTTTAGCTATTATAATATAGTAAGATATATATAAGAAATAATATATGTACGTAGCCTTGTACCATAGATCGGTTTTATTGTTGCTGCTCTTAAGGGCACTGCCCTCAGGGGCATCATCCACCATCCATATGGAATCTTTTTTTTCTTTTTTAAAAAAAGATTCCAAATGAATGATGATGATGTCCCTAAAGACACTACCCTTAAAGGCATCATCAAACAAACCCCCCATCGATCCATATACACTCTCCAGGTCCAGGCAATATATATGATAATGACTCATATACAAATTCATCTCCTTGACCTATATTCTGTCCTCTTCATCAACCAAAAGCAAAATAAAATAATAATAATATTGCAAATAAATATTTTATCAACTTTAGAACCCACCCCACCCCCAGGCCCCACTCCCTAACTCCTTTTTTTCACACAGAAACTTCTGTAAATTATAAACAACACATGCAAATACATTTCTCTCTGATAAAAATCCGCAGTAAGACTTTCTTCTCTCTTTTTTTGTAGTTAATTTTTCATCACCTATATATTGCTTAAACAGGCCAAACCAAGACTTGGTGATCGTTTGTGTTTAGTGGAGAAAAACCCACCAAGAAAAAAGCGAAAAAAAGCGAAGAAAAGGTGAGGAATGGACCAAATTATGTGGAGTTTTCTGGTGACAGCAGCAATGATATTGTTCTTGTCCGCCATAACTGTATACAGGAACATAATTTTCACTGCGAGTTTCAACAGAAGGAGAAGCATCAGCAAATTATCATCTGCAGTGATTCCTTTGGGTAATCTTGGAATATTGCCTTTTATTGGAGAAACTGTTCACTTCATCTCTTGCGCTTATTCGGACAAACCTGAGACTTTCATGAACAAACGACGTCTCATGTAAGTCATACTTTGATCTGTTTTGACATAGCTTATTACACATAAAATTTGAATTTTTTTATGTTTTCTGTTTAAATTTTGTCATCAGTATCTATATATATTTATATACACAAGCATATATGTATGATTATAAGTGAAATAGTAGAGTTGCATGACTGTAAGGATTATGTAAAAAATAATGATCTATTGTCCAAAAAACATAATATTTGATTCCAAGAAATTTTGTGGGCTTTGAAGGTATGGGAAGGTTTTCAAGTCACACTTATTTGGAAGTCCCACGATAATATCAACTGATGCAGAAGTAAGCAAGATTATTCTGCAAAGTGATGCAAATATATTTGTACCGTCTTACCCAAAATCTCTGATGGAACTGATGGGAAAATCCTCTATATTGCTTGTTAACGGGAGTCTGCACAGAAGATTGCATGGCCTGATTGGTTCTTTTATCAAATCTCCAAACCTAAAAGCACAGATTACTACAGATATGCAAAAGTATGTCATGGAATCAATGGAAAAATGGAGTGAAGATTCGCCAGTGTTTATACAAGATGAAGCTAAACATGTAAGTCTTTAATTTTCATATATATATATATATATATGTGTGTAGTTAGGTGTCTTTTGACTTATATAAAATGTCAAACCCGTTACACAAACTCCCGCACGGGTTGGGGAAGAAGGCCTAATAGTATTTGATAAAAAAGAACAAGTTTCTTGATTATGAACTCTTAGTATTGATTCAAGCTAAAATATTACTTTCATGTTAGCACATTCTTTTAGAGAAGCAATAAGGGTTTTTATAATCCGATATTTCTTTTTCTTCTGGGCATTGGGCATGAACTCTTATACATCATGCCTAAACCGGGGATCTCACCCGATATTTCTGTTCCTACGTTGATCGGAGAAAAAATATTCGAGAGAATATTTCTGGGTATTTTTTGTCAAGAATTTTAAAATTGTCTTGTTTTAAACGCATAAGCAATCTGGATACTAGAAAGTGACCGTAAGTCAGTAATTTTTTCGATCCATGAATGGTTACAGCAGTAGCTTGTAAGTCAGATTTAAAATTGTTACCATTATTGCAAAGAAAATAATGATCAAAATTTACTTAAAGTATAATAATTGGCGCTTTTACAGATAGTAAACTTTTGCTAAATTACACTGTCCGTAAAGATTATATGATAATTATGTCTGTAACTTTTTTGTATGTGTTATGCTATTGTAGAGCAATATTGTTGTTGTCATAACGATTTTTATGAACAATAATTACTGACAGTAACATCTATTTTTTTGTATAGTTACTTTCACATTAATTACTTATCTTTATATATATACAATACTTTCAGATTGGATTTCAAGTGCTGGTCAAAGCATTAATTAGTTTGGAACCAAGTGATGAGATGGAGGTTTTAAAAAAACAATTTCAAGAATTTATCGCTGGCCTAATGTCGTTACCATTAAATATCCCTGGTACTCAGCTTTACCGATCATTACAGGCAAGTATCTATTCGAATAAATATTCTGACATTTAATAGATGAGTTGTGGCAAATAACTTTCTTGTGATTTGTCAAATAGACAAATAATCAGCTTATTTTAAAAACACAGTGGGTAATCTATCTATTTGAGAAATTATATGTGGGTAATCTGCTAAAAACTCTTTAATATAAGGGTAAATTTTAAAAATATTGTCATAGAATATAGATTTTTTTAATATTAGTTTCAATTTCTAGGACTAATCAAATATAGTCCTACATAAATTGTTTTTAATAAAAAAATAGTTTTTTAACAAATTTATAATTAAAATTAATTTGTAACAAATGTGATCATATAATTAAAATGGGGGTTTTGAGACAACTTTTGATTAAAAACAAAAGCTTATGACTATTTTTGATTAAAAACATAAGGTTATGATTATTTTATTAAAAACAATTTTCATGAGACTATATTTGGTTTATCCTGAAAGTTTAAAACTACTATTGCGAAGAGTTCTGATCATTTTTTAAATTTACCCGTGATATAATTATTCAAGTTGAAATCTTGTCTCAGTATCGTTTTAAAAATGAGTATTGCTACTACATGTGTAACTTATCTACCTTTTCTAGAGCTGCCTATCAAATTTACCAGCATAAAATTTTTTTTGAGTCCTCATTCACTTATTGTTCGATATTATTATTTTTTTTTTGTATTATTTAAACCTTAAACTTCAAGGTAGTAAATGGAATTATCAAAACTTTTTTTTTTTTATATAGATACACCAATTGTCACTTCGAAAAATTAAAGGGTTTTTCTTGATTTTGCTCTTAAATTTCAGGCGAAAAAGAGAATGATCGATCTAATAAATAGGATTATACAAACAAAAAGGGAAAATGGCAAGACGAATCCAGGGACAGCAAAAGATGTAGCAGATGCATTGGTGAAGGATACAAGTGAATATCTAACAAATGATTTAATAGCAGAAAACATCATTGATTTAATGATTCCTGGAGAGGATTCCGTGCCTGTTTTGATCACTCTTGCTATCAAGTACTTGTCTGATTCACCAGTTGCTTTAAAACAATTAACGGTATAAATGTTAGAGTTTTTGCCCGAATTTATAAGCTATGCTAGATCTTTATAAGATAGATAAGTTACTCAACTCATTGCAAATTGATTTTGAGTTAAAACAACATTTATTCTTAATTTGGTATCAGAATAGGTTTTTCATTTGATTGGCTATTCCGTCTGCATGCTTACCATCAATCCACGTGTTTGACTGATATAATATAGGGGCGTATTGAGAGTTGCCACACATTAAAAATTTATAAACTATATTTATAAGATATTTGTATTACTGTAGGAGGAGAATATGAAATTGAAGAGGCTCAAGGAAAAGATTGGGGAGCCATTATCTTGGAATGATTACACATCATTGCCCTTCACAAGAAGTGTAAGTCATTTGAATTATTATTATTTTTTTATTGAAATGTCATGTCTTTAGCTAATTATGTGTTTGTCTACTAATAGTGTGTATTATTTTAGTTAAATGTATTATCAGATTAATTAACGTAGTTACATGTACAATTAAAATATATAAGTTACCATTATAAATTATTATTTTTAGCTTTCTTCCATTTATAGTAGCTACTTGTATTGCTTGCAAACAAAAAAAAAAACAATTTCCATGTCTCATAAATAAATTAAATGTTATGATATTATCAGAACATTTTATGTTGCTATTAGATTAATTTTCATGTTAAATTCATGAAAATTGCTCTGACAGCAATATAAAATATTATGGCAATAACATTTCTCATGAATTAAACATCCTCCTATGCATTTTTTGAAATTCGAGAAACCACCCGTTTTATAATAAACTAAAAATTGAGGGGCGAAAATACAAATGGTAGAATATCACGATGGCCGATGATTTAAGATAATTTCGGGTTTTTCTTACATGAGCCGAGTGTTTACAAACACAAAGACACATAAATATGTATGTATATGTATGTATATTCATTTATGTGTCTTGGTGTTTGTAAACACCCGGCTGATCTAAGAAAAACCCGATAATTTCTATAGTCCACTTTGTCAAATACAAGACTTGTGATTGATCAGGTGATAACAGAAACACTGCGGATGGGAAACATAATCATAGGAGTGATGAGAAAAGCCATGAAAGATGTGGAAATCAAAGGATACCATATCCCTGAGGGATACTGTGTGTTGGCTTATTTCAGATCAGTCCACTTGGATGATAGCGTTTATGAATCCCCTTATCAGTTCAATCCATGGAGATGGCATGTAAGCAAGATTCTCACTTGTATGCCAAGATCTTGTTTGGGTGCTTATATTTGGGAATTGGGATTGGTATATTTTGTTTGGGTGCTTATATTTTGGAATTGGGATTGGTATATTTAACCTTGGGTAAATTAAAAAAAAACATAAATAGAGGTTTTTGCAATACTTGTCCCAAACTTTTAGTACTAATCAAATATAGTCTCATGTAAATTGCTTTTATAAAAAAAAAATCCCAACTTTTTTTAAATCAATACTAGTCCCAAATTTTTGTTTTTAATCAAAAGTGAACTCAAAGACATCCATTCACTTGTGAGACCACTTTTGTTAAAAAAATAATTTATGTGAGATTAATTTTGATTAAAAAATAATTTATGTGGGGCTATATTTAATTAGTCGTAAAAGTTAGGTGAAATATATTTAATATATGCAGGATAAGGACATAAGTTATTGCTGTAATTTCACACCATTTGGAGGTGGGCAAAGGTTGTGTCCAGGGCTTGACATGGCTAGGTTGGAGGCTTCCATCTTCCTCCATCATCTTGTTACTCAATTCAGGTAATCTTTATCCTTTCTTTCTTTTATATAATTATTTGATATCTTCGATCATCACTTAATTTTTTATTTTTATTTTGTCTGGGCAAATATTAATCCAACATAAAGAACATATAAATTATATTTCAACATTTGAAATTATTGGAAATACGTTATCGTGTCTGCGCAAGAATAGGGCCAAAACTTAGTGGATTAATAATGTGGGCTGGTGAGCATGTCCTCTATTTGCTTAGATGTAACCACCCACCTATTGCTAAATTCTCCTCTCTCTTTTTTTAGTCGGGAGGGTTTTTACAGACTTAAACTTGAGTCTCGAACTTGAGTCTCATTCAAAGTGGATGAAGTGACAGATCAATTGGGTTAGCCAGCGTTGTCACCTACTGCTAAATTCAACTGTGTATAAACTTAATTTTGCAATAAAATAGGAGTGAATAAGATCACTTGTCTTGTCACACATAAATATTAGCAAACTCAATTTAATATTTGTTAAAAAATAGTGTTATTGATAATTTACTCTATTTTTTTCTTCCAATTATTGTTTGTTTATAACAGATGGGAAGCTGAAGATGATTCCGTTGTCAACTTCCCAACTGTCCGAATGAAGAGAAGAATGCCAATTTGGGTCAAAAGGAGAGGAGATTTACATTCAGGATCGGAAATCATGAAAATAGGAACATAAAAAGACATTAAAAGAAGAAGAAGAAGAAGAAGAAAAACAAATGTTTGGGTAACAACCAACCGTTGACAGAAATTTGGAATTGAAGTTGACATATATTTTATCTGTTACTTACACTATAACTTTTGTTAAACACACTCTATATTTACTTTTAAAGTATAAATTGAGAATAATACTTTTATTGATCTCTTTGTTTTTTAGTAAGTTCATTAATAATTCTCAATTTTAAAATAAATCATCTATAATTTTAGTTACCCAAAAAATTAGTGTTAAATTCATTAATACCCTTAAATATAGAAAAACATATTAACATAAAAATTTACAATATACCCATTTAACCAATCATCTTTGTTACCTAGAAATTCGATAGGGTAGACGGGTATATTTTCCGAGAGCAAAATTAATAGTATTTGGTAATGTTGCTCTCCTGCACAGAAAATTAGGTCAAAAGGGGCCAGATGAATGCTCTAGCGTAACCTCTCCGAAGCTTATATCAGTATTTTCAGGAAAAACTCTGAGTAATCTGACCCAAGGTTATTTGACATCAGCCTCGTGTTAGCTCTTTACTCTGGAAAATGAGGTCAGGACCTCTTGTCATGTGCTCTCGTATTGCGTCAAGTCATGTCGTGTCTTACCAGGATATATGTGGGATATCAATCTAAATTCATGTTCTGAATTCAATTTTTTTTTCCAAAAATCAAGCGATGTATCGCTCTTAAGCAAAACTCAATCTCAATTTCCTCCCCTTGATACGTGATTGGGCCGGTGCTTGATTGCACCGGTGCATGCGGTGTTCATTGCACCGGTTCACGCGATGCATGCGATTGTTCACTGCACCAGTGCACGCAATTGCACCGGTGCACTCGATTTACCAGTGCACGCGATACTCTGATTAATGTTACGAATTGTCACAGCTAGCAGGTGAAGACGGCAATGACGACAATGATGAGAATGTTGATTGTGATTAGAAAATGCTGATGAATATACAGTTCATGATGCAGCTGCAACAACAACTGAAGGGGTTGTAGCGGCACCCACCGGCACCACGAGGATGAGGGCGGTGGTAGTGCTTCGACAGCGGCGAAATGAAGGGGATAATTGGGAGTAGCCAGTAGGGCTGGTTAACAGATTGATCCGGTCCGATCCGATCCGAAATCTGTCGATTCTGGAGCTGAATTCGTTTGGTCTGGAACAGTAAGCTACCGGATCCGGAACAATAGAATCGATCCGGTTAGCCCGATTTCTAACCGAGCTAATCGGTCCGATTTTGGGCCGAATCCGGATTGACTCGGCCTGTTAAACAGCGCTAATTGGGAGTAACGCTATATACAGGCGTATAGTGACTTTTTGAAAATAAGAATATTTGACATAAATAAATGTTAAAATTTACTAAGAAGTCGGCTCAAAATTTATTATAGACCATCCGTTCAATGGGCGATGGGAATGATTATGAATGCATTAGCAAAACATAATGGGTATGAGCTCTTAGGTATAACCCAATTGGTAAGAGCGCATATTTATTATGAAGAGACTCGAGTTTGAATCTCGTTGTGCACGAAAAAATATTTAAACACTCGTTCTCTAAAAAATTAAGCATAATGGACAAGACAACGTATTTAAGTTTTCCCTTCCACTTATGTTTTGCGAATAATTTGTTCTTTGTATATCTAACATCATCAACAATTTATTATATTATGTAAAATATTTGATTCTTTTCAAAAACGTCTTCTAAATCTTTTGCCTCTTCAAACTAAATAAGAAAGCTTAATAAACTTTAATTTATTACAAAATTATCATCGCTCAACTTATTACATACATAAGCATCTCATTAGTCGATTATGTACTTCTGTTTTTAACCTTATTTTTAAAAAAAAATTAAAAAAAAATCAAATACTAAAAATATATATAAATAATTTTCAAAAACAACCCTATACATTTCTTAGATCATAAAAACATAACGTAAAAAATGTCCAAATGTCGAGACCTCGATACACAGGCTTTCTTGAAACTATCAATTTTGCTCACTTGATTGGATAACAGGCCACGTGGTAAAAGTCGGGGCCCACAGGATTGATTGACAGTCTTATCTTCTGTCTGGGCCGGGCCCAACAAGAGGAAAAAGCCCAGCTGGTCACAGCGAATGGGTTGGTCGAAACTTGTTACAATTTACTACACTCGTATAAGTTTGCTCATAACATGATTTTTTTTTTTTTGTTACGTTTGCTCATGACATGTTTTTTTATGACGAATTAGTATTACAGCCGTTATCTTTTAGGTGTGTATTAGATAAACTCATAAATTGATGTGATAGTACGTAAATTACGCTAATCAGATAAACCGCACCAGACAAACCTATTGCGACAGGGTCATCTCAAAAAAATGTGAGCAAAAAAATCGAATACATGACCTTACGATCCTAAACTTACCCTGCTCCACCAACTCGAACAACTCCTTGAGACCTCGTGACATATTTTGGATTTTGATCCGAGCTTACCATGCTCCATTCCTCCTCTTAATGACATGTTTTTTGTAAAGTCTCTAAGTGGGTGAGCACAAATATATTTATATAAAAAACTTAAAAAAAAATTATATTTTATTATTATTGATGAGCTGTTTCATTTCCATTAGTGCTATTATTTAATAAATCAAAGATATTTTCGATTGGCGCGGGGACCACTAATTAATTAGTTAAAGAGTATTTCATCTCTTCATTTGCTCAAGCATTCTACTTTGTTCCACAAGACTCCGCCCGGCGCCACCACCACGAAATGACGAATTACGGCACAATCCCCACCTCATCTTCCCCATCCGGCGGCCACATCGAGTACATCTCACGGGCTAAGGACCGCATCAAATCCGGACTCGGCACGCGCCGCCCCTGGCGTGAAATGTTCTCCTTCCACTGCCTCAACCTCCCCAAGTCCTTCCGAGACTCCATCTCCCGCGTCAAAACTAACGCCGGCTACTTTCGCGTGAACTACACCATCATAGTTCTGGCCATCATCTTCCTCAGCCTCCTCTGGCACCCGATCTCGCTCATCGTCTTCGTCGTCATGATGGCGGTGTGGTTGCTCCTCTACTTCCTCCGAGACGTGCCGCTGGTTGTATTCGGCCGCACGATCTCCGATAAATTGGTGCTAATCGTTCTCTCCATCGTGACGCTTGTTGTTCTGCTGCTGACGCACGCCACCTTGAATATTCTGGTGGCGCTGCTGATTGGGGTGGTGGTGATTTTGATCCACGCCATCGTGAGGAAGACCGACGATCTGTACTTTGACGAGGAGGCGGGTGGCTTGTTGAGATCTGAGGGTGGCGGTGCTCCATCCTCCTCTTGATTTGAAGTTTCTGGTGATTTTCTTCGTTTGTTCAAATGATTGTGGTCGTCGTTGACTTCGTTGAATATGTTGTGTTTGTGAATTTGTATGATTTGGAAGGAAATAATGAAGTTGTCTCGTTACATTTTAGCTGGAGATATCTAGAAATTTAACCTGTCATTTATTGATTATGAACCTAAAACTACGTTTTTCGAAGAAGATGGTGGTGTACATTTCGAATTCAACAAAGGATTAAAACAGAGGCTATAATACATTTGGATTTCAACTAGATTTCTGTGCTTCACTCGCTTTTCTGCATTTTGAACTATGAGACTTTGTTCAAAATTCTATGGTTAAAAAGAATTCACTCCTTTGACCTTTAAAGGTGCATTAAGCCCTGAACAATTTTAAATTTTGCATTTAACCATCTAAACAATATTTGGGAATTTTCCCGAATGTTCTGGCTGTAAATTCTTTTGCGTTGTATATGTCATAGTCGATGATATGTATATCATTTAATATATTTTCTGCATGATTAAATGCAATACATAATATGTATACCTACACTTACAATACCAAATTCCTTTCTCATGGAATTACTACACAACATAAGACCACTCAAAAACCAAAATCTTGGACTCGAACAAAAATGAAGAGCTGATGAATCCATGGGTACTCAGTTACAGATCATCTTCTCATGAAATCTTGACTTGGTATCCCTCTGTTAAACTCGTTGCTGACTCAAGAGAAAGCTTCGAACTAAAACGTCTTGATGCCTAATATATATATCAGATTTCTGTTCCGCACTTAGTACCAAAATGTGACCTCCAGTTGCCAATAGCACAGTCTCCAGTAATCCAAAGACACGAAACTGAAAGCAACGAACAAGGCCAAGTCTTGCAGGCCAGAAAACCAAACAAATACTCTTTGACACCTTTACTAGAACTATGTGAAGAGACAACCACAAGAAGAGTAATGCAATCTCCAGGCTGAACAAAATGAGTCAGAGCCCATAAAAGAGCAGTCTTAGGAATCTCCTTTGATGCCTTAAAAGCAACCTATAACTTCTCAGTTACATCAGAACCACCCTTTTCTTGTTTTCCCACTTTCTTCATTTCTCTACACATTAGCCCACAAGAAATTTATCCTCACTTTTCTATTCGAAAACCTCGAATGAATAGCACTAGTATTAATACACAAAGAATATACCACAATTCTATATTGAATATATGACTGCGGAATGCCTGTCTACATGAACCACCAGCGAGAACCAATACTTTACATCTTACTTTTGTTTTCCGGTCATAGACACTGAAAGCGAAGAGAGTATGATTTTAACTAGAGGTGTGTAGTTGCAGGTTCCAGAAATGATTATCATAGTATCCATTTGAATGGATCCGGGTAGAGAAAGTTGTTGTCAAGGGCAAGAAATCACTGTTTGTCACATGATTTTGTACATTAGAAAAAGAGAGAAAAATACTTCTAGCGAAACAGTAGGCTGCTTTAATTTCAGAGAAGTCAAAATGGGGTTAAATTTGAAAGAGCAGGGCTCTGGGCTCGGGTTAATGAGATGTGCTCCAGAGTCTTCCGTCTCTTTTTCTCTAATATATCAATAAGTGGAAGATCGGAAAAGTGGAACCAAAAGATTCCGTCACAATCAAGATTTTTACTCTAAACTAGGATGTTTTTATTGGTTTTTTCGGCTTCTCAATCCTCTCTCAGTAATCGAGGATCAGCACCATTTTTAAAATCTGCAAAAACCCACAAACCAATCAGCACATTTAAGTTATAATATCGCCAAGAATCAGTTCATGTGCACATCACCGGGGAATAGCGTTTGAAGCCAACAGACTTGAAGAACCAGACTTGAATATAAAAAGGCACCATAAGTGAAGTGCAGAGAAGATCATCCAACTAGAGTGATGATTCAAAGGGTTGGAGAGTGTTTTTCTCAAATCTTGTTGGATTTGACTCAGACCTAGCAATGTTTGGAAAATTCACTGCTTTTTGGAATCTACAGTATTATTTCTGTGTTAACACACTTTGGGCTATGTAGTTTTGGCCTTTTTTTCTGTTTCATTATTGGATTTGATAACTTTGGCTCTAACTTTTTAAACTTCCGGGTTTGATAGCCACCCACGGTGTTCAAAAGTCGCTACTACCCATCTTTGTATATTCAGATCTAAAAGAAGACAGTTTACTTGTCCGACATCTTAGACCTTATTGTCAGCCTCAATGTATTCATAATCATTGCCGGAGATTGGTAAATGTAGTAGTCTTTGCTTGTAGCATTTCTACAAGTGTTTCCTTGGCACACTAATGTGTTAGGCTGGAATTATACCCTATTTGTTTGCTTAGTGAAGTACTTTTGTTTAGGTTTATCATTAATATATATCTTTTAGTTCAAAAAATAAAAAAAATTGTATTTGATTTGCTCTCTCCTCTCTCTTTTGTTATGAGTATCATTTTGTTTAGAGGAAATTACAAGACGGTACAACTCTCAAAAGTTGTCAAATTATTTTCTTTACAAATAAATACATGTTATAAGAAAGTTATTTCAACTAAGTCTATTTTTTAAAACTCTAATCAAATTAGTCAATTAATTATAACAAAAATACCCATTTTATCAAACCCTAATCCCGTTGCCCTTGTTCCTTGCTCAGCGCTAGTTTCTCCATTTATCGGCCATGGATATGAGATTTTGCTCTACCATATCTTCGTTCCTTTTCTTCTCATGTTCGTATATTCTAAATGAATCGTCAGATGTCTATGGCATGGTTTTACCTCGGATTAATGGCGATTTTCGTGTCCCTCTCCGGCAATGTCATTCCGTATTCTCGAGCGCATGATTTTGCTCCTGTTCCGGGCCCTTCCAGCGACAGTTTGTACGATTCTCTCCCATTTTTGCTCCTGTTCCGGGCCTTCCAGTGACGGTTTGTATGATTCTCTCCCATTTCTTGCTGTAATTTTTTTTCATAAAATATATCCTGGATCTCATTATCTTAATGTGCCAAAATCCATTCAAAACTAACTCGTAAGTATGTGTTAAACATGTTTCCCGGAACTTTTTTTTTTCTTTTTATTCTAAGATTGAGACTGAAAGCATTTGTATGCTCTTCTACTGGAAAATATGCAGGAAATGCGATTGATTAAGGGATAGCCTGTGTACTGATGTTGGTGGCACTAGTGCTCACCTATCTGATCCACCATATGGATGCATCATCTTCGTACTCTTTTTTTCTGAGTTGATTTCTTGTACATAAGATTTCAATGGATTTCAATCATTTGTTTGTTCACTGTAACTCTTCTGCTACCCATTTCCTACCAGTTTTTCAAAAAACATAGTCTAATGGTGCATATAAATTATATGCACCGATAGATTCTTTAACAAAAAACATAGTCTAACGGTGCATGTAAATTATATGCACCACTGAGTCTATCGGTGCATCTAAATTACATGCATCGATAGACTCTTTAAGCAAAAACATTATCTAATGGTGCATGTAAATTATATGCACCGCTGAGTCTATCGGTGCATGTAAATTACTTATGAGATACATGTAAAATTGACCCATGCGGTGCATGTAAAAATTAACCCATGCGATGCATGTAAAAATTAACCCCGCGGTGCATGTAAATTGACGCATGTGGTGCATGTAAAATTGACGTCTGCGGTGCATGTAAAAATTGACTCATGCGGTGCATGTAAAAATTAATCACGCGGTGAATGTAAAATTAATCAGGCGGTGCATGTAAAATGACTTGCGGTGCATGTAAAAATTGACTCATGCGGTGCATGTAACATTGACTCGTGCGGCGCATGTAAAAATTGACTCATGTGGTGCATGTAAAAATTACTCATACGGTGCATGTAAAAGTTTACTCATACGATGCATGTAAAATTTACTCATGTGGTGCGTGTAGAAATTAATCATTCGGTGCATGTAAAAATTTACTCATGCGGTGCATGTAAAAATTTAATCATGAGGTGCATGTAAATATGCGGTGCATGTAAAATTGCTCATGCGGTGCATATAAAAAAGAGTCATGAGGCTCATGCGGTGCATGTAAAAATGAGTCATGCAGTGCAAAGTGTTTTCATAAGTGCGATTAGTTTGGTCATTGTATTAAAAAATGAACTTAGTTGAAAGAACTTTTTTTAAGGTGATTGGGTCGAAAAATCTTTTAATTAATGGTATCGGTCCGAAAATTTTTCCCTTTTGTTTAATTAGACAAATAAGGCCCAATAACATTATTCCGTCTAAGAGTTTGGGTCGTGGCCCAACTTTGAGTCCGTCTTATACTCCCGTCGAGACTATCCATTATCATTTCGTAAACAAAAACCATTGTTGAACACAGAGAAACAAATGCAGCCACACAATTGGATTGCTTCCAGCTTTTTACCTGTGAATTGTGCATAACAATCCACCCAGCGACAAATTTAACAAAATGCATCTGCTAACATAACAAATATCTAATTGATTTAATTCAAAATAACGTATACTTGTGTGACCTCAGATTTGAATCATCTAACTCTATGTACTAATCAGGATGGCAACGGACGGGTTTGGACAAACTTGAGACCCGACCAGCCCTGTTTGACCCTTTTTTGTTTTAAAATAAATTTATTAGCTATAAATCAATTTTGAAGCACAAAATTTAAGTTTCATGGCTAAATTTTATATTTTTATCTAGTAAAAGTCTTGTAAAACTATCTTTAAGCTACCAGATCTTTATTAATTTGCTCTCATTCCCTTCAAAATCAAACTTTTTTAATATGAACACAAGAGTTTTGATATAAAATTAAATAATATCACATTATAATTCAACCAAAGAAGTACAATGTATATTCGATATTAAATTGTTTTTTTTAAAAATAACATTTAAGTGTTTTGGTTCTGAGTGGGTTTGACCAAACCTTATATCCACCCCACTTCAAAAGCCCATCAGAGCGGGTCCGGGTAATATTCAGATTCATTGCCATCCCTAAGTCAAGAAACCCAATTAATTAATGTGAACCAAAGAATGAGTTTAGCATGCAATATGATTAAAGATGCCAAAATTATTGAATGAATATAAAGGCTACAAGTATGTAGGTTAGGCGATCTCTACATAAAAGAACGATTAATTAATTATATATTAATATTATTAAACGTCGTACTTTGATTTGATACCTGCTAATACAGTATAGGACATAGGTTTGCCTTTTGTCTTTTGCTTTATTCTTTTGAAATTCTGTATATAATTGTTTGTTTGTATATAATATACGTAGAAAATCAAGAAGAATATATATGATGCCACTGTCGTTATCTTTGAGATTTTATCATTTATGAATTATATTACAAAGATTCGATAGATATGGATTAGATTACTTTTTGATGCACTTTAATTACCACATGATCTCTAAATTTAAGCATGCATGCAGTCTTTCGAATAGAAATTCGTTTTCTGAAAGATCTTAACTTTCAAATTTTGGTGGGTTTTCGAGATCTTTTCGATGACATATGTTGTGTTTAAGAGATATCTATATAATCCAATCACGTACGTAAATCTTTTTTTGCAAAGCAAGAGGATAATAAGTTACAAAGTCCGACTAATTTGTCCATCCAACAAAAAAGACCTAACCATAGATTTCATGGCCCCAGCTTTAGGGGATCAAAATCCATAATTGATTTTCCTTTTGGCTTATATTATCTTCATATCAATAACTTAATTGATGTCTTTCTGATATTTAATTTTTTTTTTGTATAAATGTAATTCCAAATTCACGATAATAATAGTAGCTCCAAAAGGGAAATGCTTTGAGTTGAGAAGAAGAATTTATCGTCACCTTACCCCTTCTGTCATTCAATCATCTGTCAAATATATATATAATATATAAATTCAACTCACCTCGACTAATTATGGGTCATTCTTCCATACACCAAGATATAGGATACACCAACATACATCTATACATACACACACTATGGTGTATGGAAGTATTTTCCACTAATTATCGCCATTTTAATCTACTATAGGCCCTTAAAAATTTACATAATGAGCTGAAGATCTAGGGATAGCAATGTGGTAGGTCTAGACTCAGACCCATATTGAACCCACCACAGTGGGGCGGATTCAATCGGGTTTTGAAGGGGCGGGCCGCAGGTTTGGCCAAACCCGACCGGGACCAACCAACTATACATATATTAATTTTTTTTTAAAAAAATAATACTTGTTGTACAAAATTTTTCTCAAAGTGTATCTCATGAAAAAATAACAATGACTTCAAAAAAAGTTTTATGTCGATGCGAGATTTGTAATCTCCGTCCTTAAGACAATATTGTCCTGTTATGGTGCTAACGGTTTGCTATGGCAATTTGTCTCCCAAGATACAACGACTATGACTTGTGATAGGAGCACTTCAAATCACAAGTCCTCAAATCACAAAGGTTCAAAGCACTCAATTTGATGAACAACAAATGCTCTCAAATTTCACAAAAAATATGATGTTGATTTCGAAAATCTGTCTTTAAAACAAGTGGGGATATGTTATATATATAGTGAACCAAAAATCAAGTCCAAAGGACACCATTTAGAGGCAATATTTGGCAAAAATCGCACCCCAAACATGAACGGACATACCATTTTACAAATCATATACGGTGCTCGATCGATCGAGCAAAGTTCTCGATCGATCGAGCTACTGTTCACAAGACCCGACATTTTTCTGGTCCGCTCGATCGATCGAGCATATTACTCGATCGATCGAGCAAATAATTTAAATTCATATACACAATTTTCAACAATCCCCCACATGAATTAAATTAATGCATGTATGCAATTGAGTGCTTTGACGAACTATTATGACATCTGGAGAGATAGCTTGCAGTTTTGAATCTTCCGTAGTAGTATTCAGTCGGATTTACTTGACTTAATAGTGAACTTATAGTCTTGAACTATTTAGTCGTTGGTGTAAACCAAGACAATTGAACCCACACCATAATAATTCTAACCTTCTTATTGGTTTCTTACGGTTGTGTCCGTTTCGGCCATGGACCACGCTTGGTTTCATAAGTGCTTTTCATTCTTTGAAGCGGCCACACTACGCACTTACGTAGGTGATCTCCTAGATGAGTATCCCGCTATACACCAACATATTCTAATATGTCTTAGGAATCACTTTTGCCTATCCTCGTACCCCTTTTGCAGGCTACACCCCTTATCATAGGAATGGGTCAGAGATTAATTCTCCAAGGTGTTTATACAATCTTGTAGTTTGGTTGTCCCTTTTGAACATAGATCTTGGGATCTCCAGTCACATAGGTTGGGTATCCACCACAAGATTTTGATTATAGTGTTTAATCTCATTCCCCTCGATAAACTATATACTTCATCTCTAGGCAAGACTTTCGTGAGTAGATCCGCAATATTTTCCTTTGACTTCACGTAGTCAATGGACATAATGTCATTTGAGATCAACTGTTTAATATTATTGTGTCTACGACGTATATGTCTAGACTTACCATTATACATGCTATTATGTGCCCTTCCTATAGCAGATTGGCTATCACAATGTATTTTAATTGCAGACACATGTTTTTCCCAACAAGGAATATCTTCCAAGAAACTTCTAATCCATTCGACTTCTTCTTCTGCTTTATCCAAAGCTATGAATTCAGATTCTATAGTGGATCTAGCAATATAAGTTTGCTTGGTAGATTTCCACGACACTGCAGCCCCTCCAATGGTAAACCCATAACCACTTGTTGACTTGGAGTCTTGAGTGTCCGATATCCAATTTGCATCACTGTATCCTTCCAATACAGCAGGATATCTTGTATAGTACAATCCATAGTTCAGGGTGTATCTTAAATATTTAATTACCATCAACAATGCCTTCCAATGGTCATTGTTTGGATTGCTCGTGAATCTACTTAGTTTGCCAACCGCATATGAAATATCAGGATGTGTACAGTTCATGAGATACATGACACTGCCAATTATCCTTGAGTATTCTAATTGCATGACAGGGTCCCCTTTTTTTAAAACCAAATGTAGATTCAGGTAATGGGGTGTTTTTACAGACGACGTATCATTCGCAAGAAATTTCTCGAGTATTTTCTCAACATAATGAGACTGCGACAATACTCGTCCTTCGGATATCTTGGAGATTTTAATTCCAAGTATCACATCAGCTTCACCCATGTCTTTCATTTCAAAATGTTTTACTAACATTTTCTTTGTCCCGTTGATGATTTCTAAGTTGCTTCCCACTATGAGCATATCATCAACGTACAACCATACTATTACTGTAATTCTTGGTGTTCCCCTTACCACACATACTAACTGCCTCTATTACCCTCACACTTCAGTGGGCCCAAAATTTAAAATACCATATGCTTTAGGCGTGTTTTTCATATAAACGCATTTGTCACACTCGTTAATTTTGAAACCATTTGTCAACATAGTTTTGTCAAATTTTTCATGCCATTGTTTTGGCTTTTGCTTAAGCCCATACAATGACTTAACGAGTATACACACCTTTTTCTCTTGTCCGGGAACAACGAACCCCTCGGGTTTTTTCATATAAATTTCCTCCTCAAGTTCCCCATTGAGGAATGCCGTTTTTACATCCATTTGATGTATCTCTAAATTGTATAGAGCAGCGATAGCAATGATCACTCTAATGGACGTAATTCTCGTGACTGTTGAATATGTATCAAAGTAATCAAGGCCTTCTTTTTGTCTATATCAATTTGCCACGAGTCTCGCCTTGTACTTATCAATTGAACCATCGACTTATATTTTCTTTTAAGAATCCATTTGCATTCTAATGGTTTACTTCCAGTTGGAAGGTCTACCAATTCCCACGTGTGATTTTGTTTTATGGATTCTATCTCGCCATTAATGGCCTCTTTCCACAGGAGCATCAGGGCTAGATAAGGCGTCACTAGCCGATCTTGGTTCATTGTCCAACATATATGTCATGAAGTCAGGACCATAAGTCTTAGCCACTTTGGTTCTCTTGCTACGTTGTGGTTCTACTTCCTCAATAGAGTCACGGTTAGCATCTTCATACCCCATTTTCTTAGGGCTCATTTCCTTGTTAGTTTTATAAGGAAATACTTCTTCAAAAAATACCACATTTCTTGATTCCATGATTGTACCTTCATGCATATCATTTAATGATTGTACCTTCATGCACATCATTTATTTCAAATTTATGTACTAAAAATCGATATGCACTACTATTGTTAGCATAACCAATAAATACACAATCTATTGTTTTAGGCCCGATTTTCACTTGCTTTGGTTTTTGTACTTCTACCTTAGCCAAACACCCCACACACTTTCAAGTATTTGTAGGAAGGCTTGTGACCTTTCCATAACTCATAAGGAGTTTCATTCTACTTTTGTGTGGTATTTTGTTTAGAATGTAGTTGGCCGACAGGATTGCTTACTCCACAACTTCGGGTAGTAATGAAGTGCATTGGCTTTCAAACTTTCGTGTTTCAAGTTCTAAGCGTTATAGACTTACAAATCCAAATTCAAGTTTTTATTTCTTGAAAATTTCGGATTTAAGCTTACTTGCTTACAAAAGTTGATACTTGGATAATATTCTCAAACTCGGTTCACAATTTACAATTATAAGCGTACTAGCTTAGAAATTCAAAATGAAACAATTTGAGATATTACAACGCCTAATCAAAATTTGTGGCTTCAATTTATCACTTGTGTTTTAAGCGTACAAAGCTTAGAAACTCGAAATCAAGATTTTATAGTCTTGCAGATTCAAGCTTAAGCGTCAAATTCTTAGACAACACAAGTATAATCTACTTACAATTTCCCATAGCAAAACTCATTTGCTAAATTTTATTCAAATCTCATTCTTGAAGTGTTTAAACACCTCACTGGCCTTGTTTTTGCTTCATAGCAATAAAGTCACAATAATATCATGTGCAAATATTGATAAAGTAACAATTTACTTTTCTCACATCTCTAGTTTGCACAATCTTTCCATCATAAACATCATTGTGAGTAAACTCTAGAGACGTTACGATTCTTCTAAAAAATGAATGACGATTTTGTTAACTTAGTGCTCATATAAATTTAACATTACAATTTGTTCTGCGAACTATGGTTTAAATGATCCTAACAATCATGCCACAAACCATAAGATTCACTACAAGAAGTAATACATTAATTTTATTGCTTTCAACAAATATCGTCAGTATATTTATTTAGAATCACTCCATTCTTGGTTTATAGCTTTCAAAGATACACAATCTAAATTAAGCGGTAAGCTTCAGATCATCCAAATCAATTGAGAGACGATCTTCTTCGGTCACATTGATTTGATCTTTTGCTTTCCCACGAGTGTCTTTGTTACGACAATCCTTTGCCATGTGATTGGATTTTCCACACTTATAGCATTTCCTTTGAAATTTTTCGCCTTGCCACTGTTGGAGGCCGTACCGTCAAACTTACGCTTTGATCCGGTTCTTTGTTCAACTAGGTTAGCCAGTGGTTCCATTTGAAAGCTATCCGCCTTCCTCTCGGAAAATTTGTTGTCCTCCTCGATTCGTAATCGAACCACAAGGTCTTCAAGACTCATCTCCTTTCGTTTGTGTTTCAGATAGTTCTTGAAGTCCTTCCACATAGGAGGCAATTTCTCAATCATAGCAGCGACTTGGAATGAATCACTTAGACTCATTCCCGCCGCATGAATGTCATGCAAGATCACTTGTAGATCTTGCACTTGCGCCATCACAGGCTTGGTATCAACCATCTTGAAATCCAGGAACTGTCCAACTATGAATTTCTTCATGCCTGCATCCTCGGATTTGTACTTCTTTTCAAGCGATGCCCAGAGTTCCTTTGATGTTTTCACAAGATAATAAACGTTATACAATTTATTGTCTAACCCGTTTAGGATGTAGTTCTTGCATAGGAAGTCGCTTTGATTCCAAGAGCCGCCCTCTTTTGGGTGTCAGTCTCTCCTTCTTCAACCATAGGAGGCTTCTCGATTAAGAACCTTGCCAAACTTAGTGTGGTCAAGTAAAATAGCATCTTTTGTTGCCACCGCTTGAAGTCGTTCCAATTGAACTTTTCAGGCCTTTCACCATGGTGAACAGAAGTTGTTGTTTCACTCGAAGAAGCCATTGAATTGCTCGGATATTGTCTTAAGATTGTGTACAAAATTTCTCTCAAAGTGAATCTCAAGAAAAAATAACAATGGCTTATGTCGAGGCGAGATTTGTAATCTCCGTCCTTAAGACAATATTGCCCCGCTATGATGCTAACGGTTTGCTATGGTAATTTGTCTCCCAAGATACAACAACTATGACTTGTGATAGGAGCACTCTAAATCACAAGTCCTCAAACCACAAAGGTTCAAAGCACTCAATTTGATGAACAACAAATGCTCTCAAATTTCACTAAAAAAATGATGTTGATTTCGAAAATCTGTCTTTAAAACAAGTGGGGATATGTTATATATATAGTGAACCAAAAATCAAGTCCAAAGGACACCTTTTGGAGGCAATATTTGGCCAAAAATCGCACCCCAAACATGAACGGACATACCATTTCACAAAACATATACAGTGCTCGATCGATCGAGCAAAGTTCTCAATCGATCGAGCTATTGTTCACAAGACCCGGCATTTTTCTGGTCCTCTCGATCGATCGAGCAAATAATTTAAATTCATATACACGTTTTCCAACAATACTAAATATACATTTCACTTCTTTGGTTGAATAATAAAGTGGCATTATTAATTTTATATCAAAACTCGACATTTGGAAGGGAATGAGAGTAAATTAATAAAAATTTGGTTGCTTAAAGATAGTTTTATAAGGTTTTTTATAAATATTTAGAGAAAAACATGAAATTCAATAACAAAACTAAATTTTTGTGTTTCAAAATTGATTTCTAGCTAAAATTTAAAAAAATAACTGGTTTCTGGGGCGAGGAGGGTTAAACCCGCCGGGGTCCTTAGGGCGGGGCAGATATGGCTTTTTTTGTTAGCAGTGTAGATCTCGTATTTGGCCAAACCCGCCCTTTGCCATCCATATGGAGATCCAAATGCCAAAATTTGACCACATGACCACATGTTATTATGTTCAAGTATAGCCTTACTCACGTGTGTATTCGATAATATATTACAAGACACCCTGTACAGTGTATCTGACATTGTACTCGTTATGTTGAACAAAACAAAATAAGTATAAATATCCGATGTTGTTTACTATTTGGAATATACATTTCTTTATACATAGCTTATACATAAAATATCAATGTTTTTTGGTATCTTTTACGTATTTTACACAAATATTGACTTATAATCATGCGAGGAATTTTATTGAAAACGTTTAGGTACTTATATTGTGTTTATGAGTGCAAGAATATAAAAAAAATCAATGTGTATAGTGAAACGATTGTTCTTCGAGGTATTGACATCTTCCTCGCCAAAATTTCAAATAGCAGTACCAAATGTTGAAGTTAACACAATTCTTGTAGTACTAAATTTTGTGTATCTTTAGGGAAGTAGCAAGCAAGACAACAATGACTTTTTAGAACAGATGTCGATGCAAGATTTAGAATCTCCGTCCTTAAGAAAATATTATCCCACTATGGTGCTAACGGTTTAATTGGAAATTTGTCTCCCAAGATACAACGACTATGATTTGTGATAGGAGCACCTCAAATTACAAATCCACAAACCACAAAGATTTGAAGGCACTCAAAATAGAACAAGGAATTGGATGAACAAAATGCACAAGATTTTGCCGATTGGCTATCACAATGCATCTTAATCGTAGGCACATGTTTTTCCCAACAAGGAATTTATTTCAAAAAACTTCTAAGCCATTCGGCTTTTTCACCCACTTTATCCAAGGTTATGAATTCTGATTTTATAGTGGATCTAGCAATACAAGTTTGTTTGGGAGATTTTCAAGACACATCAGCCCTTCCAATGGTGAACACATAACCACTTGTGGATTTAGAGTCTTTTGTGTCTGATATCCTTAACATCGTTGTATCATTCTAACACAACATGATATCTTATATAATGTAATCCATAACTTAAGCTGCGCCTTAAATATTTAACTACCCTTGTTAATGCATTCCAATGGTCATTACTTGGATTGCTAGTGAACCTACTTAGTTTACCAACCGCATATGCAATGTCAGTACGTGTGCAGTTAATGAGATACATTAGACTGCCAATTATCCTTGGTATTCCAATTGAATGACAGGGTCACATCTGTTATTAACTAATATTTGGATCATAGAGTATTTTCACTGATGATGTGTCATTTGCGAGAAATTTCTATAGCATTGTCTAAACATAATGAGATTGCGTCAACACTCATCATTCAGGTGTCTTGGAAATTTTAATTCCAAGCATTACACTTACTTTACCCATGCCCTTCATTTCAAAATGTTTTGTCAATATTTTCTTTGTTGTAATGATGATTTCTAAATTGCTTTCCACTATGAGCATATCATCAACATACAAGCATACTATCACATATGATTTATGTGCGTTTTTCATATATACACATTTATCACACTAGTTAATTTTGAAACCATTTGACAAATTAGTTTTGTCAAATTTTTCATGACATTGTTTTGGCGTTTGCTTAAGCCCATACAATGACTTACGAGTCTACACGCATTCCTCTCTTGTTCGGGAACTACAAACCCTTCAGGTTGTTTCATATATATTTCTTCCTCAAGTTCCCCACTGAAGAATGTCATTTTAACATCCATTTGATGTATCTCTAAATTGTTTAGAGCAGCGATAGCTATTATCACTCTTATGGATGTTATTCTTGTGACTGACGAATATGTGTCAATGTAATCAATGCCTTCTTTTTGTCTAAATTTTTTCGCCACAACTCTTGCCTTGTACTTATCAATTGAACAAAAGGTTTTATATTTCCTTTTCAGAATCCATTTGCATTCTAATGGTTGACTTCCGTTTGGAAGATCAATCAACCCCCACATAAGATTGTGCATTATGAATTGATCTCGCCATTAATAGCCTCTTTCCACATAAGAGCTTCAGGGCTAGATAATGCGTCACTAACCGATCTTGGTTCATTTTCTAACACATAAGATATGAAGTCATGACCATAAGTCTTCGCCACTTTGATCATTTTGCTACGTCATTGCTCTTCAATTTCATTCGAGTCATCGTTAACTACTTCATATGCCCTTTTTCTTAGGATATATTTCCTTATTTGATTTGTAAGGAAATATTTCTTCAAAAAATACAACTTTTATTGAATCCATAATTGTACCTTCATGCACATCACTTATTTCATATTCGTGTACCAAAAATCGATATGCACTACTATTGTTAGCATAACCAATAAATATACAATCTATTGTTTTAGGCCCAATCTTTACTTGCTTTGGCTTTGGTACTTCTACCTTAGCCAAGCACCCCCACACTTTTAAGTATTTGTAGGAAGGTTTGTGACATTTCCATAATTTAAAAGGAGTTTCGTCCTTATTCTTATGTGGTATTTTGTTTAGAATGTAGTTGGCCGACATGATTGCTTTCCCTCACAAGTTTTAAGGTAATCCAGAACTTATCAACATAGCATTCATCATCTGTTTCAGAGTACGATTTTTTCCGTTCGGCGATACCATTTGATTGTGGTGATATGATGCAGTTGTTTGGTGAATTATGCCATACTCAGAGCAAAATTCATCAAACAACGCTCCATATTCTCCACCTCTATCACTTCGAACATTCGTTATCTTTTTGCTTAGTTGATTTTCAACTTCATTCTTGTAGTGTTTAAACACTTCCAAAGTCTCGTCTTTGCTACATAGCAAATAGACATAACAATATATTGCACAATCATCTACGAAAGTAATGAAGCATTTTTTTTCCACATCTAATTTGCACAAACTTTAGATCACATAGATCCGTATGAATTAATTCAAGAGAAGTTGTTATTCTTTCGATTGAATGAAATGACGGTTTCGTAACTTAGCATCCACACAAGTCTCACACTTATGTTTTAAGTTAACTTTCATTGAAGGTAATAAGTTCATTTTTACTAATTTGTTAAGTGAATTATAAATTATATGATACAAACGATCATGCCATATATCACGCGACTCAATCAAATAAGTTTCTAGCATTAACTTTATTACTTTCAAACTGACGAATAACCGTCATTACATTCATTTGAAAAAGGCTTTTCTCCATATAATATTTTCCTACAAAAACTCCATTTTTGGAGAGTACAATTTTTTTCAGATTCTAAAACTAGTCTAAAACCAACCTTGACTAGAGCCGATCCGGATATCAGGTTCATTCGGATGTCAGGAACATGTAAAACGTCAATGAAAGTCAATTCCTTTCCCGAAGTCATCTTTAGAACCACATTCCCCAATCCAACGACCGGAGGTGTTGTCGAATACCTCATGTATAGTTGGCGACCACTTCTTGGCGTGTATGTGGATAACATGGCTTTGTCCGAACACACATGTCGGGTAGCACAGAAATCAACGAACCATTACATAGAATTGTCCACCAAGTTTGCTTCAAAGATCACAACGATCAGCATTAGATAATTCAAGCCATCCGAGATCCGATCATGTTTGGTCACATTGACTTGATCATTTACTTTCCCACGAACGTCTTTGTTACAACAATCCTTTGTCATGCGATTGGATTTTCCACACTTGTAGCATTTATCTTTGAACTTCTTCATCTTACCATTTTTGAAGGCCCTACCGTCAAACTTTCGCTTTGATCCGATTGTTAGTTCAACTAGGTTAGCCTGTGGTTCCATTTAAAACATACTCGCCTTCCTCTCGGAAACCTTATTGTCCTCCTCGATTCGTAGTCGAACCACAAGGTCTTCAAAACTCATCTCATTTTGTTTACGTTTGAGATAGTTTTGAAAGCCCTTCCACATATGAGGCAATTTTTCAATCATTGCGGCGACTTGGAATGAATCACTTAGACTAATTCTCTCCGCATGCATATCATGCAAAATCACTTGTAGATCTTGAATTTTCGCCATCACAGGCTTGGTGTCAACCATCTTGAAATTCAGGAACTGTCCAACAATGAATTTCTTCATGCCGGCATCCTCGAATTTGTACTTCTTTTCAGCGATTCCCAAAGTTCATTTGTTGTTTTCACAAGACAATAAAGGCTATATAATTTATTGTCTAACATGTTTAGGATGTAGTTCTTGCAAATGAAGTCGCTTTGATTCCATGCATCAAGTGCTGCCCTCTTTTGGGTGTCGATATCTCTCTCTTCAGCTGTAGAAGCATCATCGGTTAAGAACCTTGTCAAACTTAGCGTGGTCAAGTAAAATATCATTTTGTTGCTGCCACTGCTTGAAGTCGTTCCCATTGAACTTTTTCGACCTTTAACCATGATGAACACGAGTCGTTGTTGCTCCCGAAGAAGCCATTCGTCGATGTTATTGTCTTAGGATTGTAGTACTAAATTTTCAGGGTTTGTATCTTTTGGGAAGTAGCAAGCGAGACAACAATGGCTTTTTAGAACAGATGTCGAAGCGAGATTTAGAATATTCGTCCTTAAGACAGTATTACACCGCTACGGTGCTAACGGTTCAATTGACAATTTGTCTCCCAAGATACAACGACTATGATTTGTGATAAGAGCACACCAAATCACAAATCCACAAACCACAAATGTTTGAAGTCACTCAAAATAGGACAAGGAATTGGATGAACAAAACACACAATATTTTGCTCTTGAATCTGAAGTGGTTTTCGAAAATCTAATGTTCATTCCCAGTGAATGTTATATTTATAGTATGTCAAGACATTTGCCCAAAAGGACATCATTTGGAGACATCATATCATGAGAAAACACACTCAACATGAATGAACACATAATTTTGCCAACAGGTGCAGGGCTCGATCGATCGCGCCATTTAAATTTCAACATATGAAATCCACGGCCTCGCGCGATCGATCGCTGCATAATCCGCTATTGAACGCGCGCCCACATTTTTTTTCTTTCTTTAATTTTTTCAAATTTCCAACAATTCTTACCACCAACAAATAACAAACATTAATTCACAAAAAGATACTAATAATACTTTCAAGAAAAATTTAACATTTCTTAAAAAAAACACCCCAACCCAATAATATGCAACTTACTAGTAAAAATACAATTAGTCGCTATTTGAATTACAGGATCAAGCCACTTGCAATAGCTCGATTTGTATGGAGACGGGTGGTTTCATACACAGGCAATCCCTCTCTATACCTCTCCTTTCCAATGGCGGAAAGATTATCCAATTCAAACAAATCAGAACTTGCGTAACTTGCTGTGTCATCATCGTCGTCGTCATCAAAATCTTGATCCAAGTCGTGGGATTTTGTGAAATGATCAAAACGGAACTCATGATCCATTTTGTTCTGATAGTTTCTCAGAAAATCTCGTGCAGCTACCTGCACTCTTCGATTCTTCTCCATTACATGCACCATTATCTCCTCATCAATGGCTTCCAAATACTGTTGCTTGCAGTTAACATTCATTTCTTCGCACAGAGATTTGTGCCCACATGGTTGACAATCCTCATTGAGGATCACGCTCACCGGAGAGAACCTGACGGATCTTTGCTCGGCGCCGGATGATTTTCCTCTAGAAGACGGCGTTTTGCTGAGACAGGATCTGGAGAAAGAAGAAGCTGATGAACAAGTTGAGGCGTTAGCCGATTTCAAGATTGGAGAATTGGTTTCGGGATTGCTCATTTTTGGTTTCTTCGTGTTTCCAGCGGCTGTGAATAAGGAATTCAAGAAACCAGCAAGACGGGAGCCGGGGGAAATTGGCTGCTTCATTTTCTTCAGGTCGGCGTATATTTTCAGTGCCCGAGATTTAGTCTTCATGAAACCATCCTGATTTTTGCTGGTTTTATCATGGCGGCTGGCCGATTTCTCATTGACAAGTCCCGAATCACAGATCCGAATCGGCTTCGGCCTCTTCTCATAGAAGGAATCAGCTTCTGAAGATACTAAAAATCCAGCGCCGCCTCCTCCTCCGCTGGAATCCCAAGAACTCGACATGACAACCGCTTCCGACGCCGTTGATTTTCTCCGAGCGGCTACCTTTTCACCAACCTTCTTCTCCATCCATTTATCGATCATACAAGCCCGTTGGAAATTGGCAATTTCTTCTTCAGTTCGAAACAGTGTAGCACTAGTCTGCTGCTGCTGCTTCTTCTTTCTCATCGTTTCTCCGTGCATCACAATCTCGTCTTCCAGTTGATCAATGGAACGGTAAATTGCATCAAGAAGTGTGGAAGAAAAAGAAGGATGGCTTGTGTGAGAGTAGTTTGAATTCTCGCTGTTCTCTGTTCTGTAGTATCCACACCTATCCCCCATGTTTTCTAATTTTATAATCAATCTCTGAGTGGATCAGAAATGATATCAAGAAAGTATTACTGTCTGTTGAAGAAGAATCAAGAACTGAACCAGTTCAGACACTTTAATGAGCAGGAAACAAAATCATGTAATAATCGGTAAGAGAAACAAAAAAGAAACGATACATAATCACACAGAAACACTTGCTGGCAGCTTGTGTTGAGGAGGAACAGGAAAGCAAAGTGGTGGGAATGGGAATGGGATAGCAACAGTTGAAACAAGAGCACCCGTTATTAATGTGATGATATGTATGTGAGTTTAGAGTATAGAGTGGAGAGTGGAGAGTGGAGAGTGGAGCTGTTTAATCGGTTGAGTGTAATGAAAGCTGGAAAGCACGCCTGAGAGGAATTTTGTTAGGTTTTCTCTCGTGAGATCGTGCTTCTATTGGGTTATTGGCAATTATTTTCCAAGTAGGTAAATCAAGTAGTTTGTGAATATGTGCAAAACATCACCTCCTAATATGCTATATTTTGTAAACCACATTGGATAAAATACATATTTTGAAAACCCGGGGGTGTAAACTTTCTATTTACAACCCACATGATGGTAAAGTGCCTATTATCGATACCATATGAGGTAAAATGTCTATTTACAAATAACATAGAGCAAATTACATATTATCGAAACAACATGAAGATAAACTCCACTTTTGTATGATCAACTCATCATGCATTTTGAGAAGGAATTATTAATAAAACAACCATGGGCGGATCTATTAAGAGGCAAGGGGGGCAAGTGCCCCCCCTTGCCCCAAAAAAATAAATTTTTTTACCTTAAAAAAATATTTTTTAAAAAAAAATATTGCAATTTTACCCTAAAAAATTATAAATTGTCCCTTAAACATTACATTTTGCTCCCCCTTAAATTATATTTTGACCTCTATTTTTTTTTTGGCCTAACTTTTTTATTTTAAATTTTTTTGCCCCCATTCCTAAAAATCCTGCATCCGCTACTGAAAACAACAATATACCATTTAATTTTAATATTGGTTTGGTTGCAAGAAGGTTTTTTATTTATTTATTAAGAATGGTCAATGCTAATGTAAGGACCCTAGTTCCTTAAGTGCGGATTTAAGGTTTAAATAAAAATTTCCATGCATAAACAGAGTATAACGGTCGTGTTGATGCCCTGAGCTATTAAATTACAGTGCCAAAATAAAGTTCAAAAGGGATTAGTTACATTCCCAACCAATGGATGCTAATCCTATAGCTTTACACTACTCCTAGAGTAGATACTATACAAAAGAATCAAGCATGCTACCAAGGGCACTCCTCACTAGTTCACCGCATCAACCCGCCTTAGCCCCTTTCCGCCCAAAAGTACCTACATGAACAACCCCAAAACCAAGAGCATGTATATAAATCATATCCACAATAATATGATCATAATTCAATGCATAAATCGTAAATGCAATTCACTTCCTGTATTTAACATATTTAAAAGCTCCCTTGGTTGTCCCTGTACCACAATAATAATCAAAGGATTATAATGCCAATATGCATGTCATGACATGTATCCATTCCGTGTATATCAATGGCCAATTTCCAGTCTTATTATATCAGTGGCATAATACCCCTCGCGTTTATATGACAGTGACATTAATACCCCTCGCTTCGACATATTAGCGGCAAATATTCTTCATCGCTAAATATGACAGCGACAAGTATTCTATCATCGCTTCGACATGACGGCGGCAAGTATTCTATCATCACTGCAATATAATCTCGACTCACAATATATATATGCAACCGTAATGCATATCCAACCCTGTATGCAACCATAATGCATAACCAACCATATATGCAACCATAATGCATATCCAATCGTGTATGCAACCATAATGCATAATTAAGACCATATGTGCAACCATAATGCATAACCAATCAAAGCGTCCTAAATACGTTTTACCGTCCGATGCTCGTACGTCTCACTACGTACCTTAGTTCCAAAAGTGGAGATGTCGTGGGACTTTATCTCCTTTGATGTGTGGCTACCTGGGATGGTTCTACACAATCACATGAATCCATTTTAGAAGCCAATAAATGAACCATTACCAAAAACATCATCATTTAGAACAAAATCCCAAAATCCACATTTTATGCCTTGCGATCGATCGGTCCCTAAGCCCCGATCGATCGCCAAGTGAAGAAAAATAGGCATCCAAGTACTGCCTCCACCGATCGATCGAAACATTTTATCGATCGATCGAGACGTCACACGATCGATCGGAACAAAATTTCGATCGATCGGTAAGCTCATTTCACGCCTTGTTCTGGCTCTGCCCTGCTCGATCGATCGGACACATTTCTCGATCGATCGGGCAGCCCTGTTCCTGCGAGAAACTTCCATGTATGAGCTTCCAACAACACCTAAACTCATATACAACCAAGATCAACCTCCATTTTCAACATTTAACCACAAAACAACCTTAAAATACATCCCCCAAACATTAACAACATGTTGGACCAAGATCCACCCTTTTAACCCCAAAAACAAGCTACAAACCCAACCAAAACTCTACCATAATGGAAGCTTACCACTTGAGCTCCAAGTTTTTAGCAAGAAATCACAAAAGACTCATTTTTCAAAGCTTTCTCCTCCCCTCTTGATTCAGAAACGAAAATGGAAGCTCTAAGATGAAGGGAGAGGGATTGGGGACATAAAGCTGATAGGAAAGTGGATGGGATGTAAAGTATGCAAGTGGCTCCCTTGCCAACTCACATGGGATTTAAATGTGTATCAAAACACAAGCATGGTATATAGAATACCCCAACATGATATTTTAAAAGCATTTTACTACAATGCACCAAAATCACCATTAAAATCATGCTTTACCAAAAATTACAAACCAACACATTTAAACCATTATAACACCCAATTTCCCAACATGTATAACATGCACCCTGAAATGCTCTCCCGGGTCACGCTTACCATGTGACAAGCATTTTACCAAGATAATTAGTCCCAACACATAATCTAATTATCACCATAAGATCACATAAACATAATTAATGCCCAAATTGTAATTAATTATTTCGGGGATATCACAGCTAATGATAGAAATTGGTAAATAATAATAAATTCGGACAACCATTTAAAAAAATTAATATTTGTATTTGAATTATGAAAACTAAATTTGAGGCATGGGTGGGGGTGGGGGTGGATATAAATTTAAAAAACAACTACAAATCTTGATTTTTTAGATTTAAATATAGAGTGGATTGTGTGTGCCTAAGCGTGCCAATGTGCGAATAGAGTTCAAGAATTTGTAACTAGGAAGTGATGCCAACTTAAGTCAAAGCAAAACCATGATCACATATATGTATGAGATTTAGTTGCATTGATTGGGTGTGGGTCTCGGTCTATACACCAACAAAAAAAAAAAAAAAATTCAACCATAGTTTGCTAAGAATTTATGTATGTTAGTGCAGGGACCGAAGCTCACGCTCATTCAAGAATTAACAAGGACCTTGAAAGACCTTTCATTAAACTTGTAAAATACCAAGGGGACCTCCAAAACAATCCGCACGCATATTTGCTTTAATTTGGAGTTAAAGAGACGTGGGGATAAAAAGGACATGGGAATCCAGAAATATCACAAAAAAAGAGGTGCATTTTGGCAATCCCAAGAAGAAATACAGAACCAACCCCCCGACAGCTGCATGCATATTAAAGTGTAAAGAATTGAGAATTATACATCCCAATTGGTACAATAAAAAGACAAGCCCTTTAGCTTTTTTCCCTCTGACAAAAGGGAGACCAAACAACATGATCATTCTATTGTTCACACACACACACAACGGCTTTTTGTAGAAGCAACACCAAATAAAGTGACGATCGAAAATCACAATCAGGTGGGAGTGATCCTATGCCCAACCGTTGGCAGCTTTCTTTATCTAAAGTTAGAAAAAATCCACCAGTGTTATTCTCTGCTAACCGATCCATAGCTCCGATGCCTTTGCTTTTTTCTTGGCTATGTGTTTTGAGCGGTGAAGAAATGCCAAAGATTTTATGTTCCATTCTGAGAAAACATATCACATAATTGGAGTACTTGGTAATAATAAAATCCAAAATCTACTTGCTGTAACGTATGAGATTTCAATACATTTGCAGGAGTGTGAAGAATTCAATGTGCATGCGAAACACTACAGAAGAAAGAGGTATTAAGAATGCATGAGATTCCAACTCAAAATTATAATTGGCAATGAATGGAGTAGCATGTATCTTATAGAAAGCTGTTGACAATTCTCAACACGCCTCCTCACTTGTGACATTATATAAGTCAAATATGTGGACTGATGATTAGAAAGATAGTAGTCTATACATGCACATATGTCAAAAGTCAATACACCTATAGCTCATGTCTGTCCTTGAGAGCCATGAGCTTTCACAAACTCTCTTCAGTAGTTACTGGACCAATTCAAATGACCCAATCGTGTTTGATTTTATGCGCCCACTTGTGTCCAGGAGTTAGTGCAGTCATGTCATGTCATACCAACGCCAATGTTACTACCAGAAGATTGAGTACCTGCTGTTTTTGAAACATCACAAATCCTATTAACTTTGAAAATGTTGCACTGTCTTCACTGTCAACAATGATATGCAAACATATGATGGGAAGGAAAAAACAACTTTAAGCTCGTGAAGCAGCCACTCGATTCTGGAAAAGTCATTGGTGACTAAAAAATTTGGAAAATGTCGTTTATATTTTTTGTCTCCAAGATTAAATTAACAGATGAAACACACACAGAATCTAGGCAAACACTGCTCCAAAAGTCATGATTTTCTAGTGAAAATGAAAACATTTAGCATAAAATCTCTACCAAATATATTTTCGGACGGCAGTAAAATCACAACCCTGTATGCCAAGCAACTGGTCTTCCAATTTACAATACGACCATTAGTATGAGGAGTTCATTGAACTGACTGCATCAAAGCAACCGGATAACAAGATTCTTCAACCCCACATTAAATGTTGGGCCAGTTGTCCGTAAACTAGATAACTCAGGCTACACAACTTTATTCTGCTATCAATGAGCCAGAAGAATCAATGAGGTGTTCATGTAAAAGTTCATCATTTTGCACGTCATGCATGATATACATAGTTGAAAAGGTAGAGAATTCACCTGAGAATTTAGAACATAAAGGTTATCACTACACTTGAGACGAGATGAACCTTCATGCCCTGCAGGAGCATTAATGGTATAACCAGGTGGAGCAGAAAAAATTTCAAATCCAGTTGGACCACCAGCAAGCACAGGCTTGAGCTGCTGGATGCCATACTTAGCCACTTGAAGCTAGATGGGGCCTATTTCGAGGCATCATCAAACTTGATGCTGCCATTTGACGCATGTGGATAGGTAGGATTGTTGAAGCTTGATTTTGGTTTCCACTCCTTATTAGGCCGAGAAGTTAGAGAAAGAAAGCATTGAGTAAGTTCTTCCCCAACTCATTTTTCTTCCCCAACTCATTAAAAATGCAGTTTTTCAGATCGAGCCACAAAATATAAAATGCAAGAAACTAGCTGTATGAAGATAAAGAAGTTCTTATAGCAGAAAAAGAAATCCAGTATTTCCTTCCTCGTTTTCTACCATCTACTTTTTTGTAAAATTCTAAGAAAGAAGAAAATCATAGAGTAGCCAACCAATCATCCTATGTCTTCCATCAAAACATCTAAACCAATTTCAGCCGAGTAAAGTTAAAGTACCAAGCCCAAATCCAAACTAGCTGAAACTTAGTTCAAGATTAAATGGAAAAATAATTGAAAACAATAACTAGCAAGAAGTCTATGAATGTACTCAGAAAATATTATAACTTGAAAACGAATACCCGCTTTGACGACCCGAGCAGACTAGGAATAGTAGATTCATGTGATATCTTTAGACTGGATTGGTTATATTTAGCTACACCATTAAATGGTCTTGCTGACTCCATAGAGTGGCTTTCATTACAAATAGTTCTATATATTAAATCGATTGTGAGTAACAATGTATTATCATAGTTTTCGAAATGTCAAGCATATTTGTACATTATGAGCCTTTACCAGGTGGAATACGTTGCTGACTTACCAAATATAAAAGAAATTTAGCAAACAAAGAATACGGAAGATGTATTTGCAGCAAAATTACATACTAAAATTGTTAGCATAAATGCCCTACAAGCCAATCGTTGGCCCAATGGGCTTTATATTAACCCTGGCCCAATTAGCTTATACAACTATAAATATGACATTTGTATCAGAAGAAAAAGGACCTAATCACTCTCAATCAATTCACGCTCTCTAAAAGTTCATACCAAACTAGCACTGGTGCTGAACTTGTAGATCTGGTCAGGTTGGTTGGACTCGAGGGTCACCGCTATCAGATTCACGTCGGTGAACGGTAATTCCTTTTCGTGCATTTATTCGATTTATGCATGTTAATAAATGAATCAGGCGCGATCGACAGTCCCCGGGTCAGATCTGTTTATTGTATTATTTCCGCTGCGTTTGGATCTGGCGCCGGGGTACGGAAACCCAACAGTGGTATCAGAGCCAGGTTGCGTTTTGATTTATGTATTGATAATTAATTTTATTGGACCGTTTCTACGTAATACTAATCTTATATGGATTTTCAAAAATTACGGAGTCCGGAAAAATATAGAAAATTGGAATAAAATGAGTTTAATTCAACCCAAATTAGTTGACATCGGAAAGTGTTTCCGGTACTGTTCACGGATCGCGCGGCGGCGCGGAGGGCGGCAGCGCGGGTGGCGGCGGTTAAACCATCTGCCATCTCGCGCGGCCCACGAGCTTGCTGCCTGAACGATGCAGGTTTCCTCGTCTGCGTGTACAGGGACGCTGCGCGAATGGGGTTTCTGATCTCACGCACGCTGCAAGCCGGAGAATCGTTCTCTCGTCTTGCGCAATGGTTCGGAAACTCTTCGTGCCGGGTTTTCTGGTATTTATCTCAGACAAAACTCGACGTGCACGAGGGTCCGTCGCCTGGAATCGAACCACTGCGGCTTGCGATGGTGACAGGAGGTGGCGGCGGATTTGGGTAGGGTTTGAGAAACCCTGATTTCAAATTCAAGGAAGATGATGAACAGTTTTTTCGGAAATTAAAAAAAAAATTAGTTTTTATTAAATCCGAAAAATAAAGAGAAATTTTGGGTTGAAATTGCATTTTTAATTTTTGGATCCAAATTGTTTGGAGTCCATAAAAATTATTTTGGGTCATTTTAGATGTTTTATCCGGATATTATTTTTGAAATAATAAATCATAATACTTAATTTATTAAAAATGTGATTTTTAATTTATTAAGTGTAAAATGGAGATTTTACAATTAGTTGAAAATTTAATTAATTGAAAATTGAATGAAAATGTTTCATTTAATTTGTTAATTTTATTTTTGACTAATATTATGATTTGAGGTAAAATAGTGATTTTACCAATTAATTAATAATTTAATTAATTAGAAATTAAATGAAAGTGTTTCATTTAGTTTGATAATTTTATTTTCGATTAATATGATTTAAAGGTAAAATAGAGATTTTACCAATTAATTGAAATTTAATTAATTTGAAATTAAATAAAATTGTTTTATTTAATTTGTTAATTTTATTTTCAATTAATGATGCGATTAGTGGAAACGATAGAATAAATTAATTATTGTGCTCTAATTACATGTGATGTAATTAATACAATTACATATGATGTAATTGTTTAGTTTAATGTTTAATTACATATGTTGTAATTGCATGATAGATGATTATGGGCCTTGACCAATGTGTTTAGGTGAATGTTTAGGTTTTTATTGTTTCATTATTATTGTGATTTTGGTTATCGGGCCTGCGAGCCTGCTCTCTCTATTTTCTGATGTATCCCACCCCGGATTTGTATTCCTATTCTCTTATTTGCACGATTTAAATGTAAAATCTTTAGAATTAGTGGGAGATCAAGATTGAAGACGGAGCACCAAGATCAAGACTTGTATAATGGAAGCAAAAATGTAATAGGATTGCATTACATACCTGCATCACCTTAGACAGACTTGTGATCCACGTATGGCTCACGTGGATCAATTAGGAAAAGGCCGTAATCGTCCATATTTATTTTTTATTATGCATATGATGTATGATAAATGTTTGTTTGTATGTTTTATTAGTACATATGACTGCATGAATAAAACATAGTTGCATGAATCCGGCAAACAAACAAACAAGTACTTGATGAGATTTGAAAATTATTAAATCCCTCTTTTGAATATGATTCAAAATTTTTAATATCAAACTGTAAAGGGAGCTCAAAGGAGTTGTTGCTTCCTGTCTTCCATCAACAGTTAAGCCATGAGACGCTACTTGTGTCAGGTGTCTTGTCTCACCCTCGTGGGGGGCATCTGGCATGGGAAAGCTGTGTGTTTAACTGCCACTTAATTATGGATATGGTTCTGTTAACCTTTAAGATTGCTCACCCTCGTGGGGTCTTATTGGCGAACATTACCATCCGTGGGATGGGTTAGTTTGACGTGAGAAGGCATAATTGGTCTGCCTCCGTAGGGTTATCATGAGGTCGGCTGGACCCTCGCCCGGGGCTATCATGAGCTAGTTGGACTCCAAGCCCACTAAGAAAATACGATTTTCCGTTCATTTGTCATGAGGGTGATGAATTCGAAAAATTTAGTGGGAGCATTCAATAACTAAAGTCCATAGTTTTTGAATTAATTAATAATCAAACGGTTTGCATGTATTTTCTGTTTATTCTCAGTATTGTGATTGCCGTGAATCCGATTGCATCAATTCTCGATATAAACAAAGTAACCGCACCAAATTATTCTGATTGACTATTAATGTAAAAATAGTGCTTGCTTCTAAAAGATTGCTATATACCCTTGATGGGAGCCTCCTGTTGAAGTGTCTCCTGGTTCGTCTCATGAAGAGATTGCCACACTTGAGAAGTGATGGGACGATGATCTCTAGACTATGTGCTATATGATAGCATCAATGTCACCAATGAGTTTCAACACAGATATGAGAAATTCGTTCACATTGCTGATATTTTCCAACACCTACAAATGTTGTTTGGTGAACGGACGCGATTACTGAGACTCGCGATTTCAAAAGAGCTATTTTCATTTCACATGCGAGATGGGGCTTCGGTCTATGAGCATGGTGTAAGAAAAATATCTCTTGTTGAGGAATTGGAAAATCTGAATGTGACAAATCCTCATTAACTGGCTATAGATTTGATCTTATAGTAAAAATGTTGGAAACTCATGAGCCCTTGATTCAAAAGGAGAAACGTGTTCTTCTTGTCGAATCTTCTACCAATGGTAGGAAGAGTTCAAGGATAAAGAAGAGGAAGGGAAATGGTTCCCAACCTCAAAAGATGAAAAAGGATATAGTAGCAACTAATAAAGGAGAGGCATCTATGTTTTCACTGCTGGTCACTGGTGCAAAATTGTGAGGAATACCTAGACTAGAAGCGTTCTAAAAAGGGTATGTTTTATATTAAAATTAAATGTTTCTATTGGTTCTACTTCTTTGGTATATGATGCCAATTGTGCTCGCATTTTTGCAAAGAGTTGCATGTGATGTGAAGAATTAGAGAGCCCTAGGAAGGTGAAATCTGCCTGAGGCTAAGCATTGTAGCAAGAGTTGTTGCAAATGCTGTTTGAAATATTTATTTAATATAAAATCTTGAACTGGTTAGGAACTGGTTTGAGCAATTATTTATTTGTTCTAGATTTAATCATGAACATTGTTCCTATTTTGATAGAGAACGATACTCTTTTAAATATGCGAATATGATTTGCATTATTTTTAAGAATGCATGTTTTATTGAATCTGGTGAACTTATGAATGATTAGTATGATTATATTCAAAGAATATAGAAATAATGATAACTTAAATCCAACACATATTTAGCATGTGCTGAATGTCCATTGAATTTGATTCATATGGACGTATGTGGAGCACTAAATGTTAGTGCAAGATGATGTTGAGTTATCTTAAAGAGAATGTGATTCTCTCTAAGTAACTCTCTAAAGTTACATATTTGTTGAATATAATTCATACCAATGCAGTGACCAAAACTCCATATTCGATATGGATTGAAAAATAATCCAAATTTTTATTTTGAGATTGTTCTGCTTATGTGAAGCAGCCAGTGTGAGATGAGTTGGATAGTTGATCCATCTTATGTTATGTTGTGGAAATTTATATTATCAATTGCAGGCAAAGAGTTTGTTTCGCAAGTGCAATCTTTCTAGAGAAAATGTTTCTATTAGAAAGGATGACAATAATATAACTTGAAAGGGTTCAAGAACCACAAACCACTAGAAAAGTGAAAACGATGAAATTAATTGAGTCAATCATAACCTTTGATTTACACGCACGAAGGAGATTTGAAAATGTTTCAAGAACTCCTGATAAATTGAATTTACTCCTAGAAAGTAGTCAAAATGATTTTGACCATGGATGTGATCCTAGAACTTTCAAGGAGACGATGTTGAACATCGTTTTGGGATATTGGCGAGATGCCGTAAAATTTGAAATAGACTCCATGTACTCCAATAAGGTATGGGCCTTAGTAGATCCTCTTTGGGAATTGTTCCCATTGGCTGCATAGATTTACAAGTGAAAGTTTGGAGTGGATGGGAAGGTTGCGACCTTCAAAGCTTAACTGATGTAAAGAGATTATTCTCATAGGCAAAGAGTTGTCTGTGAGAAACTTTTAATCAGTTGTGATGCTATAGTCTATTTGGATTTTTATTAGTTATATATGCATATTATGAATATGAGATATGATAGTTGGATGTGAATACAACATTTCTCAATGGTGACATTGAGGTAGAAATGTAGCAGCCAAAGGTGTTCAAAACTTATGGGCGTTACCAAAATGTTTGCAAACTCCATAGGTCCATTTATAGGCCTAAGAAGACATCCCAAAGTTTAAACTTCCATTTTGACAACATCATCAAATTGTTTGGTTTTGTTATAAATCCGGAAGTGGCATGTGTGTGCAAAAAGGTTAGTGGGAGCACGGTTACATTTGTGATGCTTTAAGTCGATTATATCATGCTCATTGTGAATGGTATTGGATTAATCAATTAAAGCATGATTATCTACTAATTTCTCCATGTATGATTGGGAGAAGCGTCATACGTGCTTAGCATAAGGATCTATAGGGATAGATCTAAATGATGCTTGAGATCTCTCAATCTACGTACATAAACACTGTGCTAAAAGAGTTTAGCATAGAATAGTCGAAAAATGAGTTACTTCATAATATGTCATAGTATTCATCTCTCGGGTCAATGGGTTTTAAGATTGATGAGGAGAAAGAAAAGATGACATTGGTACCTTATATTTCTACTTTTAATAGCATACTGTATGCTATGGTATGTACTTGGCCTGATGTATGTTCTTAGAATAATGAGCAGACATCAGACAGATCCCGGTGAAGGTCACTGGAAAACTGTGAAAATAATCTTCAAGTTCTTATGAAGAACTTATGATATGTTCATGGTTTTTGGATCTGTAAGTGGAGAAATAAAAGTTGAAGGCTAAGCTGATGCTGGTTTTTAAATTGGATGTAGATGATACCATATCGATGTTCGGATTTGTATTTAAGCTCAATGATGGTGATGTCTCTTGGAAACGTTCCAAGCAAGACATCACTTTGGATTCCACCACTGAAGCTGAATACATTGCAGCATACGATGCAGCAAAGAGGCAGTTTGGATAAGACATTTCATCCAAGAGTTGGGTGTAATTTCTAGTGCAGTTGACACAGTCTCTGTGTACTGTGACAACATTTGAGCTATTATGAATAGCCAATATCTCATCAGGATCCAAACATATATTGAGAAAATACTATCTAATGAAAGAGATGGTATACGCGACATTATTATCGAGAGAATCGCTTCAACAGAAAAATATAGTGAATCCACTGACAAAGCATTACAATGATTGATGTCTGTTAGACATCTTGGGAAGATGGTCTTAAGACACATGAGTAGTTGGATTTGAGAAAGTGAAAGATATTGTTGTCATACATGATTAAGTAAATCAATAGTTGATTGATTGTACCTGTAATCTTATTATGACAAATCTTTGTTTGAATATTAATATATATGGCACTTCTTCATCTGTTTACCCATGCATCTTGATGTATTGATGAAGTCCTTGAAGTTGCTATAGTCCATAGAATGTGGTTACGCATATGATGGTGACCATGAAATACATTCTCGACTGCGATTTCTAAAAGTTCCTGGTCGATGAGCCTTCGAGAATGGGATATCGATATATGCTCGTTAGAGACTAGTATTCATGATGTGTCTAGTGTAGTGCGCCGCGTTTCATCGGCGTTGGCTTGGAGAAGTCAGCACACATGAATAGGTGCTCATTAGGAATGAGTTCACTGAACGACCCTACTCGGAATTCTATAAGTGGTTACCATTTGTCGAGTATATAATTTCTAGTCATAGTTGTGCACCATTACTCCTCATGACCCGAGGCGTCATTGAGGTCTTGATAGATAGTTGTGTACTTTGATTTAATGACTGATCACATGTGGGTCATAAAGTCATTATTTTGGGTATTCAGTGATGCTGTCAGAGGCCTATGATTGTCGTTGGGGATTCACCACTGGTCTTGATGAACCAGGATGTCCTATGTGTTTTTCTATATATGATTCGAGGAATCTCTGGCCAGAGTGGGTAGTGCTTGTGAAAAATGGGTTTTTTCATATACGCACACAAGGAATCATATAATGTGAAACAAATACATAGTTATTGAAATCATAAGGGGCCTCGACCAACCAATGCCCTTGATTCAATCGGGACATATTGAGTGAAAGGAATGTACTGCACGCTAACTATGGCTGACAGGTTCTCGTACGTTGCTAGTCATTTGTATCTAGGTCTTCGTGAAGCGCAGATGCTAGGCGCTACCCACGATCGGTAGGTTGTTGCTGGAATTATATTTCAGCCATTGTCTATTAAAGGAGTTTAATTGACAATGAGGCATTCAGGGTAAGCCCAAAGAAGTTGTTTGACTTCTAAAATCACAAAGGTTGTGATCCTACTGCTATGATACACTTGAGCCTCGCTGGGTCACAATCAACCGGCCGCCGATCTATTGATGAGAATTGAGACTTAAATGTTAAGTGCTCAAATTGAGTGATTTAGAAGAGATGAATTTAATTTTTGAAAGCTCCTCACTTTAGTGGAGTTTCTATATTTGAAAATGTTTCATCTGTAGAAAGTTCTAAATTAAAACGTTTGATATATTAATGTCTCATAATTATGTACATTAGTAGTACATCAAGTTATTCAATAGGATTGAGTTACTTGGATTATGAGTTTGTAGTTTTGTTTTGGCTTTTGGGCAAGTGGGAGATTGTTAGCATAAATGCCCTACAAGCCAATCGTTGGCCCAATGGGCTTTATATTAACCCTGGCCCAATTAGCTTATACAACTATAAATATGACATTTGTATCAGAAGAAAAAGGACCTAATCACTCTCAATCAATTCACGCTCTCTAAAAGTTCATACCAAACTAGCACTGGTGCTGAACTTGTAGATCTGGTCAGGTTGGTTGGACTCGAGGGTCACCGCTATCAGATTCACGTCGGTGAACGGTAATTCCTTTTCGTGCATTTATTCGATTTATGCATGTTAATATATGAATCAGGCGCGATCGACCGTCCCCGGGTCAGATCTGTTTATTGTATTATTTCCGCTGCGTTTGGATCTGGCGCCGGGGTACGGAAACCCAACAAAAATCACAAGTTGCATTAATTTTTACATCACAAAATGAAAAAGAAAGAATAAAATGTCGTTTACAGTCATCAGGCTAGCCTATACGCAAAAAATCAAGAAGGTGAATGAGTTTCTCCCACTAACAAATTAATCACATTACAAGTACTGTTTTTGTATCCTGGCTCTGTTCTCTTCCCACCACAACCTTGCTTGCATTTCTCCAAACTTTTCTCGGCTGCATTTATCATTTCCAAGTCAGAAGCAAGGAAGGAAACACTATCTCCACTATAGCACTAAAAGAAACCATAATCACCTGAACCGCACCCTTCTAAGCTCGCGAGCACCTCCTGTCAATGTTCTGATAGTAATATAGACTCCAGGCTCATCTCGCTCGACCCACTCAGTTTCCAAATCACTGGCATTGCTTGATGAAAGCTCCCCCAAGCGCTCGATCTCTCTTGAAGAACTATACCATGCAGAAGCATCAATGGATGATGTCTCGGGTTTCGCAGCATTGCTCATGTCAGAATAATGCTGAGATTGCGTAGGATGGTGCACAAGTGATTCTGAAGAACAGCCAACTCTTGTTGTGCGTTGGAAATGTCGGGGTGGATGCTCTTTGCTCAATGGGGGTCTTGTAGGGCTATCGTCAGAAGAATCAATTTTTGAGTTCTGAAAGGGAAAGTATTTCCATTCTTAAACTAGTCAAACTGAATTTTTTCTAGATCAGGCAACTAAAAGAAGTAGCATTAGATTATTATGTGCTCAAAAGTGAATTAACTAAAGTCCTTACCTCATCTTCAGATCTTTGAGGTGTTGCCAGTGGTACTGTGTCAGTGCGACAATTCGATCTTTTGACATTATATAACTCCATTACTTTATCATAGTTCTCTTCCCACCACCGTTGAGCTTGCAATTTGTTAAAGATCTCTCGGCTGTACAAAGCATCATGGAGAAGCAATATATTATGGCTACCCCTTCTAATGGCATTTGAGTATCGCGTCGTTTTAGTATGCAAGAAAACAGGAGGAGGCAGTATGAAATAGAAACCAGGATATCACTTATTATAACCACGACCCGAAAACTTAGTAACTTGATTATTTTTCATTTTCAATGACATGAAACACGACATTCTAATTAATAGCATCTCCCACACTTAGCTAACCTTCCAATGTATACCCAACATAGATAATATATTTGAGATGAACCAAATTAATCAATTCCCATTTAAGCAATTAAGTGAAATCTTAAAGAATAGTTTCTGCAATATAGAGTGAGCTCAAACACTTTAATAGTTTGTACACTCAGATAATAAAAAGTAGAAAGAATAGTTTCTGCAATATAGAGTGAGCTCAAACACTTTAATAGTTTGTACACTCAGATAATAAAAAGTAGAAAGACACCTAAAAACGAAAATAAAGAGGACCATCAAACTTAGGTCCTCCATTGCTTTTCTCTCTCGGATCTTTAGTATTCTCTTATTTATTCTCTTATTTATTACATGTGTCTACTATTTAGGCAGAATACCGTCACCAAATTTATTTATTTTTTATAATTGGGGGAGGGGGGATTTGGCATCAATGTTATCCTTCTTCGTTCCTTTAACAAACGAGAGGTTAAAAATAGTTCATTTTCTGGCGAAGAGTGACTAAACAGAATTGAATTTTATAATATAGTCATTGATAACTCAATTATTCATCATCAGCACATCACTCTACAATTAACAATCAAAAACCCCTCAATAATCAAGACATATACTCATCAATATCAACATCATAAAACCAAATTAATTGTTAACTCTCGCAACGAAATCATAACTTTCAAATTTCATTTCAAAATGGATTTAGCAAGATTACTGCATGGCACTAAAATAAGTGGGTGTCCAAATAGGAAACTCCGAAAAAACAACATAATAACTTTGAGAAAAATTCAACCGAACCCATAGTTCTAGGTAGGGGTGCTTATCGGACCAGGTCGATCCGGACCCGGTCCGAAACCGGACCGGTTAGTCCGTTCCGAAACCGGAACCGGACTAACCGGTCCGGAACCGGTTTGATACCGGACCGGATCGGTTCTACCGTCCGGATCCGGTATCTTACCGATTCCGGACCAAACGGATCCGGTTCCGGATTGAACCGGAACCGGATCCATTTTAAAAAAAAAAAAATTAATAATCGATAAATCCTTTCCTTTTTTCCTTTTTTTTTTTAAAAAAAAAAGAAAAAATAAAAAAGAAAAAGCCGGTTCCGGGTTGGAACCGGTCCAACCCGGAACCGGTGGAACCGGAACCAGATCCGATCCGGTTCCTTACCGGATCGGACCGGTTCCTTACCGGATCGGACCGGTTCCGCCCATAACGGGCCCGAAACCGGCCGGTTCCGGTCCGGACCGGACCGGTTCGAACCGGTAACCACCCCTAGTTCTAGGCCACTATGAATAAAGACGTATACAATAAAATTCAATATGTAGCATATTTTTAATGAGTGAATAAAATCTTCTCAATCTTTTGTTGGTACTGTTTATTTAAATAAGAGGATATAATCAGTTTAAACAATTGTGGTGAAAATAAATAATATTGTATACTTACAGCTATAAAAGCAGTAGACTTACAGCAGCACCGATAAATTGAATACTTAACAACAAGAATTGGGAAACGATTCTGGACGAGGCCACATCAAGCCGTGTGCCCGTAAACTCAAATTTGTCCGCCTAAGCTTCTGGTCTCCTGGACAAGTGAGGTACAACGCCCAATCACCTCTGCTCGGATTGAAGCAGAATTTCAAGCAGACTATTTCGAACACTAGTAGTGTGCAACACTTTCAAACAGTATGAATGTATGAAGAATGATTTCGGATTGACAAAACAATAGAACTGGAGCAGCTTATATAGCTGAGCAGCAAACCTCCAAAAGGTCTCAGATATTAAATTTAATGCTTAGTGGAGTAGATGAAAAGTCTCACACTTAAATTTGATATCAATTCTGCAGGAGATGAAAAGTTTCAAACTTAATACTCAGCAGAAGGTGAAGAGTCACTTTTTTTCCAGAAATCCAAGCAGTAAAAAGACAGGGCTGCCTTCGCGGCAGCGATGAGGTGAGGCGAGCCGAGCCGACGGACGGACGGCGCGCAAGGGGCATCCATCTTTTCTACTTAACTACACTATATTCATTTGTTTCTCAATATAAACAAATCATAAAATGTTTCAAAATTCCAATGTGGGATTTCTTTAGCCAATTTACCATTCACATTCACTTACCAAATTTTGTTCTCATTTAACAAAACTTGTGGGCTTTTAATTTATTAATTCCAACAATCCCCCATATGAAATCAATATGGCGAAAAAATTGCACAATGCACTAAGATGAAGATTTGATAGTACTTTGAGAATTCACTGCACCAGGATAGGTGGTGGTTAACCTTGAACCTTTCTTAGTGAAGTATCATCGGATATACTTGTCAACCAGTGGACGTGATGCATTGAACTGTTTGACGTTTTATGCATACCAAGACAACAATACTCCACAGCTTCATCTCCGCACGATTATTGGTTCCCATTATTGTCCATTTTGGCGCTGGACTGTCTTGGTTGTTTCATCGAATGCTCTAGAGATTTAGCCCTTGGATCATCTCATAGAACCGGCCCCTTCACATTCGATATATGCTATTTCTCCTAAAGAGTATCATGTCATACCCCACTTTATCATCTCGAGATAGAAGACTCATTAAGGGCATGAGCTCAGCCTTCCCAAAATAAAGGTCTATCACTCTTTCTATCACTGAGTTAGCTATATCAGGTCTAGTGCAATCCATGAGATACATTAGACTGCCTATGACCCTAGAGTACTCAAGTTGTCGCACACCTTCTCCGCGATTCTTTCAAAGATTTGACACCACATTCATAGGAGTTCTCGCAATGGTATTATTTCCCTTTTCCAACTTGTCAAGTATCTTCTCGCCATAATGACTCTGGGAGAGAGAATAGACATATGCATGTTTGGTGATCTTCATTCCAAGAATCACATATGCAAGACCTAGATCTTTCCATCTCAAAATTCTGCGACAACATTTTCTTGGTAATTTTGATGTTATTGTTAGTACCAACAATTATCATGTCATCCACGTAGAGACATACTATCAATAATTTGTATTGTCTCCTTTGACGAAGACACATTTATCGCATTGCTTTGTTTTAAATCCATTTTAAAGCATAACGCTATCAAAATTTTCGTGCAAATGCAATTATTAACCTTATCGACGTTTTCGAGCGTATGTGTCGAAAAATCAACACACTCAGTTTGTCTATAGCCTTTGACTACAAGTCTAGCCTTGTACTTTTCTACCGTACCATCATGCTTCATCTTCCTCTTGAAGATCCACTTGTGGCCTAGTGGTTTACAACCTACAGGAAGATCCACTAGTTCCCAAGTATGATTATGTAAGATAGATTCTATCTCACTGTTCACGCCTTCTTTCCAAAGATCAGAGTCTTGTGAGGACATTGCTTCCTTGAAAGTAGCCGGATTCTTTTCCAACAGAGATGTCAGGAAATCATATCCAAAAGACTTCTCTTTTCTCTCTCTTTTGCTTCGTCTAAGCGATTCTACATTCTCTTGAGATTCTCTATCCCTCACATATCTCTCAACATTGGTTTCAGTCACTGTCTGAATTTTATGGGGAAAGATAGAATCCCTAGCCTCAATGATAGTATCTACATGCATTTCTGCATTATCTGACTTGTGTACTAGAAATCGATAGGCACTACTATCTTGCGCATATCCGATAAATACACAATATATTGTCTTAGGTCATATCCTAGTCCGTTTAGGATGAGGAATTGGTACTTTTGTTAAACATCCCCAAACCCTTAAAAATTTGTAGCTAGGTGTGCGACCTTTCCCACAATTCATAAGACATTTTATCCAACATTTTATGTGGTACTATGTTTAGCACATAGTTGGCGGAAAGCAAAGCTTCTCCCCACAAGTTCTGAGGTAAGTCAGAACTTATAAGCATTGCATTCATCATTTCCTGAAGAGTTTTATTCTTCATTTCAGCAATACCATTTTACTCGGGAGAATAAGGCACAATGGTTTGATGAATAATGTCACTCTCAGCACATATTTGTGCAAATGGTGACTCATATTCACCATCTCGTTCACTTCAAAGATTTTTAATCTTTTTTATCGAGTTGATTCTCAACTTCATTCTTGTAGTGAATGAACATGTCAAATGTTTCGTCTTTACTTTTTATTAAGTGGACATAACAATATCTTGTACAATCATTGATAAAAGTTATGAAATAATTTTTACCGTCTCTAGATTGTACATACTTTAGATCGCATACATCCGTATGGATCAAGTTTAACGGTTCGGTGCTTCGCTCAATTGAGTGAATGGAGACTTTGTTAATTTGGCATCTATACAAGTCTCACACTTGTATTTATGATTGATGTTAAATTTAGGTAATAGATTAAGAGACATTAGCCTTTCTAAGAACTTATAATTCATATGTCCTAATCTACCACAAATGTGACGTCACAAAAATAATCAAACTTTAAAGTTTTATTAGCCATATTGACAACAATAATTACATTATTTTTGCTTGTGCTAGCCACATTGACAACATTTACATCAATCTCAATCTCTATACTAGACAGCCTTATGACCTAAAGTCATTACAGTCATCTTGAAGAGGTTATTGACCAAGTAGCCTTTGCCCACGAACATACGACCCTTGGACAGAATGACTTTGTCGGATTCAAACACGAGCCGAAAGCCTTTCTTGTTCAGCACCACTCCCAAGATGAGATTCTTTCGGATTTATGGCACGTGGAGCACCTCGGGAAGAGTCAACTCTTTGCCAGAAGTCATCTTTAGCACAACCGTCCCCTTGCATTCAACTTTTGAGACTGCTGAATTTCCCATGTAGCAGTGCTCATCATTTACCGGTTGATAGGTCTTAAACATCCATTTGCTGGCGCATATGTGGCGAGTAGCCCTAGTGTCAACCTACCATTCCTTAGAGTTTCCACCAACATGGTTCACCTCCGACACCACAGCAGTCAGATGCATGTCATCCATGTCGAAACTGAGGTTGTCCTCAGCAATGTGGGCATGAGCAGATCTCTTTCATTTGCCTTTGTTTGAGACTATCTTCCTTTTACCCTCATTGGCTTGGCGTTGAGTGCAGTCCTTGGCCTTACGATTAGGTTTACCGCACACGTAACAGTCACCGGTGAGCCTCATGTTCTGTGTATCTCCCTTGGAATCATAAGTGCGCTTGCACTTATTCCCGCGGGAGCTGTCCCCAACTTCAACTACGTTTGCCTTGGAAATCATACCGATTGATTTCTTGTCAACTTTTCGGTTGTCTTGCTCGACGGGCAGCCTCCTGATAAGGTCCTCGAGACTCATCATCTTTCGCTTGTGCTTCAGGTAGCTCTTGAAGTCCTTCCAAGATGGCGGTAATTTTTCGATCATCATCGTCACTTGGAGGGCATCATTTAGCCCCATACCTTCGGTAACAAGTTCATGATATATCAGCTGCAGCTTTTCTCATTGCTCAACAAGCCACATCAAGCCGTGTGCCCGTAAACTCAAATTTGCCTCTGGCCTCCTGGACAAGTGAGTTGCAAGGTACAACACTCAATCACCTCTGCTCGGATTAAAGCAGAATTTCGAGCAGACTCTTGCGAACACTAGTAGTGTGCAGCATTCTCAAACAGTATGAAATGTATGAATGAAGAATGATTTCGGATTGACAAAACAAGAGCTGGAGCAGCTTATATAGCTGGACAGACTTCCCAAAGGTCTCAGAGACTAAATGTAATACTTAGTGGGGTAGATGAAAAGTCTCTCACTTAAATCTGATATCAATTCTGCAGGAGATGAAAAGTCTCAAACTTAATACGCAGCAGAAGGTGAAAAGTCACTTTTTTCCAGAAATCTGAGTAGTAAAAAGATCGGGCTGCAGACGCGACGAGACGAGTCGAGGCAAGCCGAGCCGAGCCGACGGACGACGCGTGAGGGGCACCCATATTTTCTACTTAACTATTGTGATGACCCCAAAATTTGCCTATTCAAGTGCATTTATCAATCATGACATTAGTAATTCAAGGTTATTCAATTGTATCACCAAAATTCTTGTCATCGTTCAATCTCACTCAATCCAATTTATTGACATTTAATGTCTTGCTCAAATTACGCCATTAGATGGCCATGTGATGACCCCATTCTTTTTGCCATTCTTTTTACTTATTGATGACCCAATCAATACCTTGACTCAATTATTATCATTATGAGGCCAATGTTTTGGAATTTATCAATCAATTATCCTACAATAAACATTCAAAAATCTCTATTCATTGCCCCGTTTAATTTACTCATTCAAATGCCTAAGCAAATCTTTGTATCCATTTAATTGCATGATCAAATCATGGCATTACCATTTAATTATCTTATTCAATCATATGGCCAAAATTTAGGGATCCAGTTTAAAATCATCCTACATTGAAATCACCTTACTCCTAATTGTCTCAATAACCTCACCAAATCCCACTTAATTGCCACATCATTGTCGTCCAATTATCATTATATCATGCATTCATGACTTTGCTTGACTTGACTCAATTTATGGGATTTCTTTGGCCAAGGTTAAGGGATAATTACGTCATTAGATGGCCATCATTCTATTTGCCAGTCTTTTTACCCATTGATGATCCAATCAATACCTTGACTCAATTATTATCATTAGGAGGCCAATGTATTGGAATTTATCAATCAATTATCCTACAATAAACATTCAAAATCTCTATTCATTTGCCCCATTTAATTTACTCATTCAAATGCCTAAGCAAATCTTTGTATCCATTTAATTGCATGATCAAATCATGACAATACCATTCAATTATCTTATTCAATCATAAAATTTAGGGATCCAGTTTAAAATCATCCTACATTGAAATCACCTTACTCCTAATTATCTCAATAACCTAACCAAATCCCACTTAATTGCCACATCATTGTCGTCCAATTATCATAATATCATACATTCATGACTCTGCTTGACTTGACTCAATTTATGGGATATCTTTGGCCAAGGTTAAGGGATGCTGATCCAACTCTACTACCATAAGAAAGAAAACCACATTCCACCTACTAGTTCTTTTTCAAAAATTCACCTACTCACACACATAAGAATTCGAAAGCTTCAAGGCAAGAGAGGAGATGATTCGCACCACCTTCGTAATCAGGGATCCGTAATCCAGGATCCATTCTACCACGCTTTATATATCCTATTGTAAGTGGTTTTTGCTACAAATGTCATTTTGTTTTGAAACTCTATATATGTGTTAAAAATTCAGTTGAACTTGAAAATGTATTTTAAATATCATAATATGGAAGTTTATTAGAAATGCGTATCGAAAGTAGAAAGCTTTGCGGGGCAAAATGCTACGTGTGTAGGAGCCACTACTTGATTCAGCGGGGCAAAGTGCTACATGATGTGGGCATGCCACATGCATGTGAGCCACTTCTTGATCCTTAATAGCAAAGTATTATGCATACGGGAGCCACCTCTTGATCCAAAAAAGCGATTGTGTGATTATGTGTTTATGTGATAAGACTCTAGTGTGAGCAATTATGAGTATGTATATCGATTTACTATGTGTTTGATAAAGAGTTATTCGAAAAGCTTTATACGTATGTTTTATCATGTTCAACTGGCCTCTACTTCCTGGGTGTTTTTTCCCAAACGCTCACCCCTTATCTCCCATCCCCAGATAAGAACAAGGAAAAGTTTGATGAAGGAGGACAACATCACTTTAGGGTGGTGATACACCGATGAGACTTTTATTCTTTCAATTACGCTTCCGCAACTCTGTTTAGATCTAAGGTGCTTTATGAACAATGAAAAACTTATTCAAGTTGATTTCCAGTTATAAAGACGATTATTATTTTTAATAGACTGATTTTATCATAGATCTGTATACGAGGCTTGTTGATTTTGAATTAATTTTTGGAATCAACGCCGGTGTTACGCACTCGGTCCCGGGGCGTGACAATTACACTCTATTGATTTGTTTCTCAATATAAACAAATCATAATTGTCTTAAAATTCCAACATGTGATTTCTTTAGCCAATTTACCATTCACAATCAGTTACCGAATTTTGTTCTCATTTAACAAATCTTTTGGGCTTCTTATATTATTAATTCAAACATCTTTAACGAACTACATATTTACTACTGCAGTAACTCGATCAAATAAAACTCATACAAATTGAAGGCTAAAACAATTTGAAACAACCCCAAATGCGTTACCTGAAACGAATCCTCTTGAGATGATTTCCTGCCTGGGGGAAGGAAACGAATGTAATCAACACCCCTGGCTCAACCTGTGCAACCCACTCTTTCGGCTCATCTTCCTCCACGAACACAAAAGACTCGGTTCTACTACTAACAGAAGCCGGCGTGCTTGAGCCGCTCAAAAGGGCATTCAGCCTGGATTCAGCTTCGTGCCCCCAAAGCCTCGGTGTGGAGTTTGAGCTGCCCGTTCTTCTGTACGAGCAGTAAAACCTCTCCGACACCGAGCCAGCGTCTGAGTCCATGTAGTCTCGACTCCGTTTGTTTCTCAACGAGCCAGAACACGGTCTGCAGTTCTTGTATGCGCCCGATGCCTTTACAGCCATACCCTTGATCTAAAACCCAAGAAACACAAATAAAAACTTCCTGAAAACTTCCAAGGATTAATTTATAAAACAATGAATTTCAGATTAAAAGCCTTAAAGTTTAATCACTTGCGCAGTGAGGGCCTTGATGGCTTGTTTAGTGGAGGGACTGGAAGAATTAACATCGTCTTCAGGCGGTTCTGCAATAGATCCGGCACCGGTTAGATGCTTCGAGCAAGCTACACAAGTTAACATGATCAATTCACAGCCCTCGATCTGTAATAAAAGTTTAAGGGCCTTAACCTATGCTACTGAAATGTATGATAATCAAGTTGAGTGACATAGATAAACAAGAAAATGGCCCTATAGTTGTCGAATATTTTATTTCCTCTCTCGACAAATCACAGCTCATACATGGTGGGAGTGAGAAACATGCAACTCCACAGAAATTGAATTACAAAAAATGGTGGGGTGGGGGTTTTGGGTGGGTATAACTACAAGGTCATTGGATTAGAGAAGATTTGTGGGGTTTTCCATGCAGGAAGAGAGTTGGCAGTGGAGGGAGAAGTTCAAGTGGGGGACGCGGACAACTTTGTTTATTGCTTTTAAGTTGGATTTAATTGCCTCCTAAATATATTTTATTTCTTTTTCTTACCCATATACTTCTTGGTTCTCTCGATCACGTGCCCTTGGAGATTACAATAACTAAACATTTAATTCCAATAAATTGATGTATGTTACATGAATAATAGAGATAATCAATTCAGGTCAAGCACATGTGTAAGTCTTCTCTAAATGCTTCTATCGGTCAGAATATCATCTTCAATCCTTTTAAACTTTAAGTGTTTGTGTATAACTTTGAGTCATGTCGTTTTCGATAGTCTTCTCGGTCTCGTGAAATAGCCAAAATCTATGGACTCCAGTCGACGCACATGTGCATTGTTTGGCCTACGTCGTACGTGACCAAACAACGTAAATGACTTTCTTGCATCTTCTCTTCTATAGAAGCTATACATACTTCAGCTCAAATATCTAAGTTCCTTATTTTATCTCTTTTGATCTTACTGTACATCAATGAAGCATACGCGTCTCTGTCACAATTATCTTTTTGATGTGTTTCCTTTTGGGTGTCCAGCATTTCTTCATATTCAACATTGCAGGTTTAATGACGATTTTATAAAAAAAAATTTCCTTCAATTTCAACGGGATATTATGTGCTCTTGCAGATTAGTGGCTCTAAAATCGAATCTATGCTGCTATAATGGAATATATTATTTGGGCGTCACAATTATTATGTTTTTTTTCATTATCATATAATTTTTTTTTTTGACAACATATAAATTCCATATATTTCCCAGCATGACCCGATAAAAAAAAAATCGAACATATTCGTATGATTCTTTTAGTTATCATTACGAAAAATTCATATATTTCTGAATGATGCACCCTGGTAAACATTAAAAATTTCATAGATTTTTACATCACTGTTAACATTATTTAAATTTTCTACATATAATTAAATATCAATTTAGAAAAATTATTATTTAACGATACAATATATAACATTACAAATTTAATATAAAAATATAATATTCAAATGAATTACTTTATCTCTAGAAAACCAACATTGTCATTCATATCATATAAATATTTTCATAGAAAAATGAGAGATATAAACGGACTTTAAAAGTTACAACCACTAATCTTTTACATAATAATAAAAAAATATAATCTTGTTATCTTAATCATATATTTACATTATTTTCTATAATCAATAGAACAAATCCATCACTGAAACAGAACTTATAAAAAGAAATATTATATTATTCTAATAGCAGATATTGATCCGATTTATTTAAGTACGAAGCTAAAAAAAATAGTCTTTTAAATAAAATAATATATTATATTTATATTATTAATCAGTTCGATTTTAACTTTTTCACCCAAACCTCGAATAAAATCAATTTTGTCTGGATGGTTAACGGCGTTCACCACCTAATCAAAATACCAACGCCTAATCAAAATACCCTTTTTTCACATTGTTATGTTTTGTTCCCTTTTATGTAAAAAAATATAATTTGAAAAAAATATGGAATAAAAATACTCGAAATGCAAAATAGTGGTTGACTGGATATAATAATTGATAATTAGTGGAAAAAACTAATGCCAAATTGAGAGGTGCAACCATGTCGGACGACACGAGGCTCGCATGAAATGCTACATTGTCGTATCGTGTCGTGCCAGGCACGGCCCGTGAGAGTGCCGTGCTGGGCCAAGGTTTTTTGCCCCGGCGCGGGCTGTGGGCACGAATTTTTTTTTTAAGTGTTACCGATTGATCGGAAACATGTGTCGCGTGCCGATCGATCAATAGCATTCGAAACAATTTTTATTTTGGTAAAGTTGATTATGTGGCATAGATGAATTATCACCTGGTTATAAAAACTTTGAACATATATTCCCATGTAAGCCTTTCAAAATTGCAATGTACAACAAACAGCTTTCAAAATTGTTTTGCAGATACGTGTGGTCATCTATATTCAATGAAACACCATTATTTTATAAGAAAATTCTTATGTCACTTATGGTGCTATGAATATTGCAAACTCCATTTATTTTACACAGAAGTATTGGGTAATGAAGAAATCAACTAGGAGCTATCGAATAAAAATAACAATTCTCAAGATACATCAAATATTCACCTAGTTTTTTTGCTGGTCCCTCGAGTATGAATCCTTCGTAAATATTGCTTCACTTCTTTGGGACGATCTTTGGCTATTCCCTCAAAGGTAATTCCTCGGGCAAGAATGCAATCTTAAGCCATCCACATTTAAGTAAAACACTCACCAGAAAATCACGTAATCATGTCTTTAACGGAGCCTTCTTCTCACGGTCAGAAATTCGAGCTGGGGCGTTGGAGTGCGATTTAAACCGACCCCTGCCTCCTCCATCGTCCTTTTCCTGCATAAAGATAAGTCGGTGCTTGATATCTAAATTTCAAAAGATACTTCATGGTTGAGCGATTTATATGAACCAAAATACGCATCATCTAAAGAATAATCAGGTGTGTGGTTTGGAAATTACAAAAAGATAACTGTGGAAAACAACAGCGTGACATAACTGAGTTATGCATAATTGTCAGGATTCACTGCATAGATGAACATGCTTCCATATTTAAGCTTCTTTCAAGATTCTTCCAATTATCGACATCCGTTCCAAATTTCCAACATACAAAACAATTTACAGTTTTTCATTACACAGCATCGAGAGTTTAAATTACAAATAAAGCACAATGGAATCAAGAGATGACCACAACTAGCTTGGAACTGTGATTTTTCTGTCAATGGTTCTCTTAAAATGCATACACGATCATATTATAGAGATGGTCTGTACTGAGGGAGGACTTGAATGCTATAGTAAGCCTCGAATTTAGTTACGTTGCATTGAAAAAAGAGATAACAATGTGACGAAATTCATCAAAGGATAATCTATAAGCTTTATAGTTCATTACCTTTTTCTTAACTATCTGTACAACATCCTCGTCCTGGAGAGGATGACTTAGACCGCAATGTTGTGGATAGTGCCTTGCACTCACACCCCAAACTAGAACATACTTTACTTCCTTTACCAGGTTCCGGTGAATATGGTTACAAAAATCTTCAACCGTGCAGCCACCTCTACCCTGAAACAAAATAAAATGCAATGACGGCTATAATATCCATTCCAGAAAAAGAATACACAATCCTCCCATATCATGACTATGAAAATAATTAATGTAACAGAACGAGATGATAGAACTCGTCCACAAAATAGGTTCAGTAGTGGGCAAACACATAATAGAAAGTGAATTATGAATGAAAAACATACAGCAGAAAGGACAACTGGTTCAGAGAAGTCTGGTTGCTGGCCCTGAGGCTTTGTATATATTCTGACAAGACCCATCTCTTCCCACATTTTTGCAAGCAGTCGGTCCAGATTCAGCTGTTGAAGCAACAAAAGCACTCAAAATTACAAAAAAACTGACCAAGAATTCTTTGAGCCAATTTAAGTTCCTCTGAAAATACTTATAAACGGCAAATGACTGTCTTCCATACACATCTAGCATGTGTAAAACACAGTGTGCTAAAGATTTTCATACCTTCAAGTTGCAGCTAATAACAACTGATGTCGGCTGTCGCGCTAATCTATCCACATCATCAATACCGACCACATCTATCTTGTTATAGACATATATGCATTTCATGTACTTGCGATTCCCCTCAATAACATCGATAAGATCATCCACCGTTGCATCTTCACGAAACAAAACCTTATACGACCAAAGTGAAACACAAAATTGTCAATCGAAACCCTGGCCCAAGGTAATTGTTAATCTTCATAAGTTAAATATAACATCCCAGCGTTCCCCACATATGGTCCAATTTCACATACGCAAAACCATTATGACATATTACCTAGGGACTTGAAGATTTGAGAAGCTCAGTACATGAAATCTTATCAGCCAGAAAATTTTGCAAGAAATAATAGTAGAAAGACCATCAGAAGCCAGTAGCCACCATATGACTTTTATTCAATCGGTTCAGAAGGTTCAAGTATTTGTCAATATAGAAAATGGATTTCGATGCAAAAACAAATGAAAAGAAAATAAAAAATACAGACAAATAATGCGGTAAGTAATAATTTGTGGTAGAGGATAACCAAAATGGATTGATTTACAGAACTGATAATCATGCCACAAAGAAAAGAGGGTGATCCAGGAGAAGGTGTAGCGAAGGGAGAAAGAGTACCTCAGCATTGTGAATCTTGTACTCATGTAGTATTTGATAGCAAAGCTTCTCGTCAACATGAGTTAATGCTACCGTGCTATTAAAAGAAATCCCCCCTGTTTTTTTCCTTTTGAAGTATATCTGTCAGCACGAGTCATGATGAGACAACTTCTAAAGCATGAGGCCAGATTCTATTGACAAATATATGTAACAAAGTTGAATGCCAATAATATGCATTACTTGAGGTGGCCTTTTGTTCAGACGCAAACCAACGGCTTCAAGCTCCTTCGTCAAGATTTGTCGATGCCCTTCACTCTAAAATTACAAGTTAAGGTGAAAGGTGAGTAAACTTTGAAATTACGCCCAAATAAAATGTCACATAAACGAATTGCAGGCGAAATTGTTATAGAGCAAAAGATGTCAAGTCAAATGCTATTCACTGATACTGGGAAAATCAGAAACACGTGACCAGTCTCAACACCATTTCTAAAAAGTATACATCAATGCAACAGGACAGAAAAGGGGAAGGGAAATGAAGATGACCCTATGTGGAAGTCTTGATCTCTATACCATTTTTGTTTGGTATCAGTAATCAGCTCATGCTACTGGTCACGTAGATGATTTCAAGGTAAATGTTGATCTTGGCATATGAAACGATGTGCGCACACAGATTACTCACAACTAACGGCATGCATACCAATCCATGGGTGAGATTATGAAACCACAAACATATCACAAAATGTGGACCTCGAATAAACAGCTGCATATACAACCATAAACATGTAATTTACATAGTCCAAAATATCAATTTAATTTGTGGTTAGCAATTTCAATTATATATAATGCTACTTCCATTCCAATTGTAAGATGAAAACATGAAATTAAGATAATGATATAATTTCACTATTGCAACTAAAATCGATGGACTTTAGCATCCAATATCATGTATATGCTTTTCAAATAGGCCGTTCTTTTGAATAATTTCATCACATGCAGATATCAAGCAGGCATGAAGCAGTCATAATGTTAAACATGCATTAGCATGAGTGGTATAACTTGTCATTAATTGATTGCAACTGACAATAATAGTGATTACTTTTGAAGCATCCAAAACCATCAACACAATATCGGAAGATTTGGACACAGCAATAACCTGGCATTAAAAAAAGAAGTTTTTTCAATCAGGGCTTAAATCATCAACATTTCTTCAGCATCACTGCGGTAACTATGTAGAATATTTATTTGTAAACAAATTTTTCACCTGCCTACCACGCCCCTTTCCTTCTGATGCACCTTCTATAATTCCAGGAAGATCGAGGAGCTGTATTTTAGTATCATTGTAGTGAATGATCCCAGGAATACAGGTAAGTGTGGTGAATTCATATGATGCCGCTTCTGAATGTGTTCCCGTCAACATTGTCAAAAGTGTCGACTTTCCAACACTGAAAGTAAGACCTTGTAAGACACAACTCCAAAAGAAGAATATAAAGGTAATAATATAGCTTCAGCTTTCAAAGTTAAATGCAATTCGAATTGGCAATCTACATTTCCTACTACTAACATTAACAGTCTTCCATGAAATTCAATCATATCAAAAGAACAACCCATTAGGGTTAAAAATGAAATGATGGCCACTGGACGAAGTTACAACAGTATAGAATGAGAGAAGAACCATTAAAAGGCACTTCACTAATCATCAATTACAAAATAATCCCCAGAGAGCCAACTATAGGAAGAAAATAGAATCCAATTTTAGAGTCAGAAGCTCCTCCAATCTTATCTTTTTCATTAACTTTTCCAACACATACTTTCCTAAAGTACTGAGAAGGCAAACCTGGGAAAACCTATCAGTGCAACACGTCCATGGCCAAATTTTGTAACTTCAAAACCCTCCCCAGCTCCACTTGAACCCTGATCCATAATGAACAGCCATCAGAACATGGCTTGCAAAAATTGATCAAGCCACGCTTTGAAAACTCAAGAACGATCTTTTTGAGAAATAAGAATACGGATGTACAATTAATGAAGTTGTATACTTTCGGTGGCTCCAACAATTGTGTTCTCAGCTTCGCTATCTTAGCTTTTAGCTGGCCCAAATGATATTCTGTATGGTTAAAGTACCTCATCAGTATAATGTTTTGGTTTTTAAGGGACAAAGTCACCATGCAGGGCTAAAAACCAAAATAATCAACCGTAAAATAATAGAGACTATAATCCTGAATACAAATCAAGCTCAGTAAAATCAAACTAAAACCACTGATAGCGGAGTATGACCAAATGTAAGAGGGAAATAGTAAACAAAGTAAAGAACAAAACCTTCAATCCAGACATAGAGCCAGTATAAAATTTGGGTCGCAAGAATCAATTCGTGAAAATCATATTTATTTCAAAACTCATTAGCTGATCTCGTAATTAAAAATCTCCAGCTCAATTCCCACACTACGTAAAAGTTATACAATGTGGATCATCCTAACTATTAATGACAAGTAACATACACTGAAAAAATAAAAATAAAAAAATAACCAGTTGCTTTATTTTTCTGAGTCCGGGCCATCTCAGCTTCAATTTCTTTGATCTTTTCAATGATCCCCATCCTGCCGCAGCTGTCATCATTCACAAAAAACCTATCTCAATTTTACTTCAAAAAACAATTACACGGACAAAGATACACTCAATATTGTAGAACATGGTTACAACTTTCAGGCGAACTTATATAATCGAGCAAAAACAAATTCACGAAAAATCGAGCTTTGATCCAATCGAATGAATTAATCATGTAATGGTCTAAAATATCCGCACGCTCGATAAACTCAAAACATAGATATGGAGAGAGATTTTACTCGATGGAATGGAGAGATACAGCAGACGAATTGTTTTTTTTTTTAATAATACAGCAGACGATTTTTTATTGAGAGGAGAGTGATGATTTTTTTATGAGAAAGTGTCTGGCTAGGGCTAGGGTTGCTATTCAGCTGTGCACGCTTTCGCATTTTGGAAAGGTGAATGTAGACTAGTTGGGTCGGGACGCATCTGCTCAGTTATAAAATAAAGTTTAGATTTTGATTTAAGTGTATCAGTCAATATTTTATTTATCTTTGATGTGATAGACATATACTTATTGGCTATTGAGATTCTATTGAGGATATTGAAATTTAAGTGCGACCAATGATTTTCCCACTAATTTTTCTTGAGTGATGAAGTTATGTGTACGAAAGATCGAGATTCTATTTTTTCTGAGAGCTTACTAAGTGTAATATTCAGGTTTTGTAAAATTTATCAAAGTATCACATTACAATGTCGGGAACCAAAGTTTCAAATATAGTCATATTTAATGTTGAGAAATTTGATGAACGAATCAATTTTGGTTTGTGGCAAGTGCAGGTTAAGGAAATGTTAATTCAATCTTGTTTTCACAAAGTTTTGAAGAGCAGATTAACCACTGAAAGAAGCAGTGATACTAGTTCGATTGGTAGAACGTCTAGGGCAACAGGAAAAGCTGGAATGAGTAATGAAGTTGGGAGGATCTAGAGTTCAAAGCAGCAATCGCAGTCAGTCTGTGTGTGGCCAATAATGTTCTTGTAAATGTGAATGGAATGTCTATGACAAAATAACTTTGGGAACAGTTTGAATAGTTGCATCAAACAAAGGGAGTCTCAATCAGGTGTATCTGAATAAGCAGTTTCATACTTTGCGAATGAATGAATGTACTGCTATTTCAAATTATTGAAGTTTCTCAATGATATTGTTTCTAAGCTTGAAACTATTGGTGTCGTAGTTGATGATGAAAATCATATTTTGAGACTCAGCTGGTCTCTTTCACGTTCTTATAGGCACATGAAGCCAATATTGATTAATGGGAATGATAAAATCATTTTCTAAGATGTTACTATTAAACTTCTTTCTGAAATAAAAAAAAAACTTGGTGGGAGTTTCACATGAAATTTTTGCAATGGTAGTTCATGATTGGAAAGATATGGTGGAGCATGATAATTCTCTATATTGTGAATTATGACTGCCTTGCAGTGTCAGTAGTAGAAGCTATGTAGATCTTCATCGAGGTGGAGTGTTATGGGATGACAAAATCACAAGGTGAAGCTTTGTTGGAGATGTGCCTTTTTTGTCCCACATCAGTTGGGAGGAAAAAATATGGGCAGTTCTTGAGTTATAAAAGAAGGTCTATGTCTTCTAATATAAGTACACAAGTAAATAGCTTATCCAACAACTTTTGATTTTAGATAAAATTCTTCCATTGTCTTTCTTGTAAGGAGGGATGTGTAAGAAAGTTTTGCTAGTGGAAAAATTTGTGAGTATATTTGGGTGTGAGAAGAGAAATTGTATGGTTGTAATATTTTTCACATAGTGTTTTTTTTCTTCGATCCTGGTGATTTTCTCCTGATTTGTGAGTTTTCAACGTTACTTTCTTGTGACACTATTTTTTTTTCTTTTCATAGAAGGAGTATATCATAAGGGTGAATTTGGTGGCTGTTACCTCTCCTTTTGGTTCGCGTTGATAACAAATGAATTTATAGGGGAAGGTATGTGCTGTTTTCGCGAAGTCGCAGTTTAGGCCGGAGTCCGGGAGGATCCTCTCTGGTTTTTTGGATCTCCTCCGATCAATATTGGTCTTTTCTTTTTTGTTTTGAGAGGGCTCCCGGGGATCCCTGTCTTGTTAACTTACTCTCCCTTTTATAGGGGGAGGGATGCCAAGGGTTCTGGTCTGCCGGGGATTCTGGGGACAATGTCTGAAACTGAGGGGGGGACCACAGATGGGGGACCATCTGCATCTGCTACCTACTTCGTACGATCCCTTTGCTCTGATGATTCTCTGCGTCCGGGAATATGCTTTTCTTACTCACAGTGCCTGACCACCCTTTGATTGGTTAGCAGACCTAGCTTTTGCTTTAATAGGTGTCCGACTCCTGCAACCCTAGTCTCGGTATACAGGACCACCCTAGGTGGCCCCAGCTCGCCTATCCTGTCCCATGACTGCCCGTCCTGACCTATTGAGGAAACCGCGGCTCAGCCCGGCTATCTTGCTAAATATATCTCGTCCTGATCTGCTGAGGAGACCGTGCCTCAGCTTGGGTGGCATGTCCCATGGCGGACCTCCCCGACCTCTTGATGTACTTCCTCGCCGCCCCGGCTCGGAACGATAGTGGCAGCTAGACAGAGGTGATCGTGCCCGCAATAAACTCGGGTCGGGCGGAGAGCTCGACGAGGACAGCCCGGGATCGGCAGTGACGACTTCCCTTGTTGACTAAATGGGCCCCCCACTGACCGGGCCCAAATAAAGTTCGGACCCTCAAGACCTACTGGGCCTCCAGAACTAGGGATATCATCAGTATCCCCCCTAGTCGAGCTAGTGTAGCGCTGCCTCGACTAATGGGCTTGTGGCGAACTTTATTGGTTCCTCACCCCCGGTCCTTTGATTGGACAACTCCTGGTCTCGGGGTGACAGCTGTCCCGTACCAAACCCTAGCAGGTTGTCAGGCCACGTGCCCTTATCTGGCGCTCCGACTGTTCAGCTCCCTTCATCTGCATCGTTGGTTTGGGACAGGCTTTCCTCGGCCCACGAGCCACATCTTCTATAAATTGAGGCTCTCGAGTCATTTTCCTCCATTTGCACTCTAGGTCGGATCAATCGCCTCTCCCAAAAACCCTGTAAGTCAGCTCTGCCTCCCTTTCTGTTAATGTCGCACTCCACTTCTTCCACTTCTGGTGCCCTCTTTCGAGGGGGGGACGAGGAGGCCGAGGGGTCTGATCTACCCAGTCCCTCGGGTCGGAGGTCGGATGCTCCCGAGGGAGACATTCCGAGGTGGCGCCCCTCCGACAAGTCCCTCATAGGGTATTTGACCCTTCTCTCCCCACCTTCGAGGTTCTTGACCCGAGGAGCCTGGCCCAGGCTGGACTTCCTTGGTACGAGATCCTCGACTCGTGTGTTTCCCCTGAGGCCGAGCACCTTCTCCGTACTTGGTTTATCCCGCCGGATCACGACGTCCGGGTCCCTAGGGCTGGTGAGCGTCCGCACCTCCCCCCGCCCGAGTATTTTCCCTTCTTCCTCGAGCAGCTTAAAAGCGGACTTCGCTTTCCTATCCCCCTCCTTTTCCAGGAGTTCTCCCACTATCATTGTGTCTCTCTGAGCCAGCTTACCCCCAATTCCTACCAGAGCCTAGTATCTGTCATTACCCTCTTCCGATCCTTGGGTCTGCCTTTCTCCCCTACCCTTCTTAATTATTTTTTTCAAGTTAAGAAAACCCCCTCTCCCGGGGCGTTTTACTTTGGTGCCCGGACCTTTTATAAATTTCTAAACAACATCCCGAGCTCCCGTAAGGGATGGAAACAAAGCTACTTTTTTGTCAAACCACCTCGACGCTGGGCTTGCCCAATGGCCTGGCGAGATACCCTACCTACCCCCCGACCTCTGCCCAAAAAATATAAAGATGACGTGTTCTTCCAAACGGTTATCTCAACCCTTGGGGGTCGGCGTTTTGATTCAGCTGCCCTGATCAGGGAGGACGTACTCAGGCGTTTTGGGCTGAGCTCCTATCCAGACGTCCCTGGTGGTACGTTCTTCCTACCCGGCCCCGCTTTTGATATTTAAATATATACATTTATATTATATATATATATTTTTTTTCTGAGCTGAATCTTTTGTCTTGTAGATAACATGTCTCTTCAGCAGCTGCTATCTACCATGGCGTCTCAGAAAAAAGCGGGAAAAGGGGCGGCCGGGGCGGGCCCTTCGAGCCAACATCCCAGTGCGCCCGTTGCTCCCCCAAACCCTCCATTTCCAGTGGCCAGCCCTCCTCGCGCCGAAGAGGTTGGGTTGGAGACAGGCCTGAGGAAAAGAAAAAGGGACGGAGGCGCAGCTAGGATCCCGACTCGGGAAGAGGTGGCTACCTCCCCGGTTATTCATGAGATCGACACCCCACCTGCTTCCCCCCCAAGTCATCTATCCGTTGCTCCCGCTGACCCGGGTTCACCAGGGGTACCAGTGGGCTATACCTGAGAAGTCAGCCTTATCAACTCTGCCCCCTCAGGTCTGTCCGCCCGGATTGTCGAGTGTCTGACCTCCTCCGCTGATCAGCAAGTCTTATCCGAGCTGAGGTGGAAACCCCTAGCAGAGGAAGGCGTATCCCGGGCCCTATCAGTAAGCATATATATATATATATATATATATATATATATATATATATATATATATATATTTTACTGAGTCCCTCTCCCCCTTTTCTCTGCAGGGCCTAGTGATGATGTGCGAGAGCCTTCGTCGGGGTGCAAATTACGGCCAATCAGCCAGAGACGCGAAGAAAGCAGCGCGGGAGGCCAAGTCAGAAGCTGAGAATCCTACAGCTAAATTCGAGGCGGACGCTGCCGAACTGGAGTCTTACAGGGCCTCGATGACCCGACTTCGAGCGGAGGCCGAACAGCTCCGTGTTGCTCTGGCCGGGAAGGAGCGAGAACTTTCCCATGTCGGGGCCGAGCTTGAAAAGGTTAAGTCCGAGTTGGAGTCCTATGTAGCAGGTGAATCAGCCCGACGCGAAGCCTTCATCAAGTCGGAGGAGTTTACGCGCATGCTGGCCTCCAAGGCTTTTAAGTTTCTGGACCTCGGCTTCGAGGGGTGCAAGGGCCAGTTCAAAGCCCAGGGCTTCCCGCCTAGTGACCAGGACCCTGACGACTTCCTGGACCTTAACGCCATCATTGCCAGCATCCCTCCCGACTTCATCAAGTAGTCTCACCTGCTCTTAATTTATCCTTTGTAAATTCTCTTTTTTTTTTTTTTTTTTTTTTGCTGTGCCTCGGAGGCACCCCCCTGTAACGAGGTCATTTTGAATTTTGATTGTCTTATCAGAAGCAATTGATTTCACTTGTTAGGAATTGGTTTCCCTCGCAACTTTACGAACGTCCCGACCCCTTATACCAGCCGAGCCAACCCGTGATTTTACATTGGATTGATCCAAAAAAATACAACTTAAAAATAACCCCCGCGTAGAACTGAATGCCGCATAGGGCCTTCGTGTAATAACGACTAGAATAATTCTAACAAAATTAAATCTTAAAATAGGGCTAACCTGTTAATCTCCACAGATAGTCAACCATGCAAAAAGGCTCTATCCGACCCGATCTCAAGAAATAATTTTTGCAAGCAGATGATGTCCTCTTGACCTGCGCTCCTACACCCGGGCTTTATGATGCAGAGATTACCTGCACTTTTAATTGTTGTCAGGGCCTCATACACCTGGGCTTTAGCATGCAGGGCGGACCTGTGCTTTTAATTGGTGCCAGGGCCTCATACACCTGGGCTTTAGTGACAGGGATGACCTGCACTTTTAATTGGTGCCAGGGCCTCAATCACCTGGGCTTTAGCATGCAGGGCGGACCTGTGCTTTTAATTGGTGCCAGGGCCTCATACACCTGGGCTTTAGTGACAGGGATGACCTGCACTTTTAATTGGTGCCAGGGCCTCATACACCTGGGCTTTAGCATGCAGGGCGGACCTGTGCTTTTAATTGGTGCCAGGGCCTCATACACCTGGGCTTTAGTGACAGGGATGACCTGCACTTTTAATTGGTGCCAGGGCCTCATACACCTGGGCTTTAGTGCCAGGGATGACCTGCACTTTTAATTGTTGCCAGGGCCTCATACACCTGGGCTTTAGCATGCAGGGCGGACCTGTGCTTTTAATTGGTGCCAGGGCCTCATACACCTGGGCTTTAGTGACAGGGATGACCTGCACTTTTAATTGGTGCCAGGGCCTCATACACCTGGGCTTTAGTGACAGGGATGACCTGCACTTTTAATTGTTGTCAGGGCCTCATACTCCTGGGCTTTAGCATGCAGGGCGGACCTGTGCTTTTAATTGGTGCCAGGGCCTCATACACATGGCCTTTAGTGACAGGGATGACCTGCACTTTTAATTGGTGTCAGGGCCTCATACACCTGGGCTTTAGCATGCAGGGCGGACCTGTGCTTTTAATTGGTGCCAGGGCCTCATACACCTGGGCTTTAGTGACAGGGATGACCTGCACTTTTAATTGGTGCCAGGGCCTCATACACCTGGGCTTTAGTGACAGGGATGACCTGCACTTTTAATTGTTGCCAGGGCCTCATACACCTGGGCTTTAGCATGCAGGGCGGACCTGTGCTTTTAATTGGTGCCAGGGCCTCATACACCTGGGCTTTATGATGCAGAGATGACCTGCACTTTTAATTTCGGACAAGAGATTTAAAGGAAAAATTCATTAAATAACAGCGTTCGTACATTGAATTGAAATAACAACAAAATGCCTAGGAATAATATTTTCTGATGTGATATGCATTCCAAGGTCTTTTTAGGCGTCGGCCTCCGTCCTCCTCTAAGTAGTACGACCCGAAACTCTGCTTCTGGACTACTTTGTATGGTCCCTCCCATCGGGGGTCAATCTTTCTTACCTCCCCTGCTGGGTTGACCTTTTTGAGGACGAGGTCCCCCACCTGAAAATTTCGGGGTACCACTCTTTTGTTGTAGGCTCTGACTATCTTGCTGCGGTAAGCCTCCATCCTTATAGCCGCCCTTTCCTGTTTCTCATAGATCAGATCCAAGTCCAGATCCCGGTTTTCCTCATTGTCGCCATCATATGCTTGGACCCTGGCAGAGGTCTTTCCGACCTCAGCTGGTAGCACGGCCTCCGTTCCATATACCATGCTGAAAGGTCTTTCTCCAGTTGGGACGCGATCTGTCGTTCTGTAAGCCCACAACACACTTGGTAACTCGTCCACCCAGTCCTTGCCAACCCCATACAGTCTGGCCTTCAATGCTTGCACAATTGATCGGTTGGTGACCTCTGTCTGCCCGTTGCTCTGCGGATAACCTACTGATGTAAAGGCTTGTTCGATCTTCATTTCCTTGCACCAAGCCATTAACCTCTGCCCCTGGAACTGCCTCCCATTGTCTGATATTAATTTCCTGGGTACTCCAAAACGGCAAACTATGTTCTTCCACAGAAAGTCCAGCACATTCTCCTCGGCGATCTTGGCTAAAGGCTCGGCCTCGATCCACTTCGAGAAATAATCTACAGCCACCAACAGAAATTTCTTTTGCTTCGGGGCCACCGGGAAAGGTCCCACGATATCCAAGCCCCATTTATCGAAAGGGCAGGCCGATGTTACTGCTTTCATGAGACTTGCTGGCCTTGACTGGAACTTACTGTTCCTCTGACAACCCTCACAAGTGACTACAGTCCTGATCGCGTCATTCCTCAGGGTCGGCCAGAAATATCCAGCAAGGAGAGTCTTTCTGGCCAGAGCCAACCCCCCGAGATGGCCTCCACAGCATCCCTCGTGAATTTCTCTGAGCACATATTCTGCCTCTTCCGCGTTGAGACATCGGAGGAGGGGTCCGGCAAATGACCTCTTATATAACACATCCTCTATCAGAACAAAACGGAATGCATGCCTCTTCAACCGTCGGGCTTGGTTCTTATCAGCGGGTACTTCAAGCTTTCTCAAGTAGTTCAAAATCGGGGCCATCCAACCCAACACCTCGGGGGCCTCGGTGACGGGCCGAGTTGTCGGAATCAACTCTGTCTGAAATATGAACTCCCTCTGTGACAAAGGAACCAGGGATGTTGACCACTTGGAGAGCTCATCGGCCTCCTGATTATCCTCCCTAGGGATCTGCACTATGCTCCACTCCACGAAACTTTCTGACATCTCCTGTATAGCCTTCAAGTATTCTATCATCTTCTCGCTTTTGGCTTCGTAATTCCCTTTCACCTGCTGAGTGGCCAGCTGGGAGTCCGAGTGAAGGATCACTCGGCTGGCACCGACCTCTTTTGCCAACCTCAGCCCGATCAGTATAGCCTCGTACTCTGCTTCATTATTAGAAGCCCGGAAATCTAATCTGATAATGACCTTCATCTTCTCACCCGCGGGGGATATCAGAACAATCCCCACTCCACTGCCTTCACTGTTAGCTGCTCCATCCACGTATACCTTCCACGGCTCCTCAGCTTCAACCTCTATCATCTCCGCGAGGAAATCTGATAAAGCCTGAGCTTTGATGGATGACCGAGGTTGGTAGGTTACGTCGTACTCGCCGAGCTCGATTGTCCATTTCACCAATCTCCCCGATACATCAGGCTGGGTCATTATCCTCCCCATGGGGCTGTTGGTTAGCACTGAGATGGGGTGTGACAAAAAGTAGGGTCTCAGCCTCCTTGCGGTTAGGACCAAAGCTAATGCCAATTTTTCGACCTCTGGGTACCTGAGTTCCGCCCCTCTCAGTGCATGGCTGACATAGTACACCGGCCTCTGGTCCGTACCGTCCTGTTTTATCAGTACCGAGCTAACAGCGCTCTCTGTAGCAGACAAGTAGATCCATAATCGCTCGCCGGGCTCTGGCTTTACCAGGACTGGTAGCTCGGCCAAGTGCTTCTTCAGGTCAGAGAAAGCTTCCTCGCACTCGTCGTCCCAAGCGAACTTTTTCGCCTTTCTTAGCACTCGGAAGAAAGGGTAACTCCTATGAGCTGGCCTGGAGATAAAACGAGCTAAGGACGCAATCCGTCCTGTCAGTTTTTGCACCTCTTTTATGCTGCGAGGTGAAGTCATCTCTTGAATTGCTCTGACTTTTTCCGGGTTGACCTCGATCCCCCTCTCTGTTACCATGAAACCCAAGAATTTACCGCTCTTCACTCCAAATACGCACTTAGCCGGATTTAATTTCAGACCAAACCTGCTTAGTGTGGCAAAAGTTTCCTCTAAGTCGGGCAACAGGTCTGCCTGGCTTTTAGACTTTACCAAGATGTCATCCACATAAACCTCAATGTTCCTTCCCGCCTGGTTTTCAAACACTTTGTCCATCAACCTCTGGTATTTGGCCCCGGCGTTCTTGAGGCCAAAGGGCATGACCACATAGCAGAACGTTCCATCCGACGTGATAAAACTGACCTTATCTTGGTCCTCTTTTGCCAAGGGTATTTGGTGATATCCCTGGTACGCGTCCATGAAACTTAACAGCTCGTACCCCGAGGTGGAGTCTACCAGCTGATCAATCCGGGGTAGGGGATAACAGTCCTTGGGACAGGCTTTGTTCAAATTACGAAAGTCGATGCACATTCTCCATTTTCCCGCCGACTTTGGAACCAAAACCACGTTTGACAACCAGGTGGGGAATTGTATCTCCCTTATCTGTCCGGCCTCCAGCAAGGTCTGAACCTCGGCTCGGATAATTCTGTCTTTATCTGGTCCAAAATGCCTCTTCTTTTGCCGGGTTACTTTGACTTCTGGATTGACATTTAACCTGTGCTGGGCTACAGTGGGCAACACCCCTGTCAGCTCGGTCGGAGACCAGGCGAATATTCCGGCATGCTTGGACAGGCATTTCGATAAGTCGTGCTTCAGGACGCTGTCTAGGTCAGCCGCTACTCTTGTGGTTTTATCGGGCTGTCCTGGGACTAATATAATTTCCTCTTCCCCGTCCCGCATCGCCTGCACCTCCTGCACCATCTGTACCCCCCTATCCCCCCGTCCTTCATCACCGCCCCTTCGGGATCTTCCGCGTAGCATTTCTTGGATGAGGGCTGGTCTCCCCTAACTTCCCCCACTCTTTTTCCTACAGGGAACTTTATCTTTTGGTGGAAGGTGGAGGCCACAGCCCTGAACTCGTTCATAGCTGGTCTTCCCAGAATGATGTTGTACGAAGACGAGGCCCCCACAATGGTGAATGTGACCAGCCTTGTTTTCCGATCTTCGTTACCTCCCAGGGAAAGGGGCAGGGAAATCTGACCGAGGGGGTACACGGTGTGCCCAGCGAAGCCAAATAGTGGGGTGTTGATCGGCTCGAGGTGATACCCTCCTAAGTCCATCTGCCGAAAAGCTTCATCAAACAACACGTTCACGGAACTCCCTGTGTCTACAAACACCCTCCCGACTTCATAATTGGCAACAGTGGCTCGTATGGCCAGGGTCTCTCTCCTGCTGACAGCCTTCCTAGCCCTGTTGGAGTCCCCATCCGTTGTCCCGCCCGAGATCATGTTTATGACTCCCCGCTTTGGTGAGTCAGCACGGGTAGGGTTGACGTCATTTAAACTCCTTGGGGGTCCTCGAGCACGTCCTCTACCACGGAACGGAGGACGGAAGTTGGTCCGTCCCCCTCTCCCTCTTGTCCACGACGGTCCTCGACCCCTTCCCCGAGGAAGATTATCCCCTGGTGGGACGGGTCGGGACAACAACTGCTTGAACTGGGAACTGTTCTGTATTGCCTTCTCAAGCTCCTCATCCAAACGATGGCAATCTTGTGTGGTGTGCTCAGTCGCTTGGTGGAAGATGCAGTATTTCTCCGGGGCCTCCTTGCTCGGCTTCACACTAGCTGGTGCCGGCTTTTGCAACACATGTTTGTCTTCGCATATGCGGACGGCCTCCTCCTTGGAGACCTTCAACGGCGTATATTGGGAAAATCGACCGACTGTGCCCCTTCCACTGGCATCTTCTCACCCTGGCTGATCCGTTTTTCCCTAGTCCTCCGCACTTCCTTCCTCCTCAATTGCTGGGCCTCCTCCACGTTGATGTACTTCTCCGCTCGGGTGAGCAGATCATCATAGGTAACAGGAGGCTTCTTTACCAAGGATCGGAAGAAGTCTCCTCCTCTCAGGCCTTGGGTGAAGGCGCTGATCAGAATTTTCGCCGGGCAGGCAGGTATTTCGAGTATCACAGTGTTGAAGTTTTTGATATACTCCCGCAACGACTCATCCTCGGCCTGCCTCATCTCGAACAAGCTCAGAGAGGTCTTCTTATACCGCTTACTGCTGGCATACTGGTGCAAGAACGCGGAGCTAAATCCGGCGAAGGAAGTAATGGAACCCGGCTCCAACTGATTGAACCACTTCTGGGCCGACCTCACCAAAGTGGTTAGGAACACTTTGCACTTTAGGCGATCCGAGTAACAATGTAGCATGGCGGAATTTTCGAACCTGCCCAGGTGTTCTTCCGGGTCCGTGCTCCCGTCGTATTCCCCAGCATTGGGGGGTCGGAAGTTATTTGGGAGTTCCTCGTTTACTATTTCACCCGAGAAAGGGGTTCCCCTCCTGACAGAGGTACCCCCCATCCCTCTCTTCATCCTCTGGACCTCGTCCTTCAGCTCCTCCACCTGGCCCTCCAGATCCGGAACAGCAGTCACTTTAGGACGGGAAGTTGCTCCTTGTTCGGGATCCTCCATCTGCTGGGAGCTTTCCCCGTGCACGCCCTCGGACGAACCTTCCTTTTTCCTCATGGTCTGCTCCACCGTAACTGCAATCAGTCTTGTGAGCTGCTCCAGTGTTAAAGCTCCCACTGTCATGTTTACCCCGAGCAGTGGCTGTTCCTCGCCATTGGTGGAGGCGTGGTGCTCTTGATTTTCCTCTGCTTCTGTTCTCCTTATTCTTACCATCGTATCAACGTCTTTTGCTCAAATCTTCCCACAGACGGCGCCAATTTGTTACCTCTCCTTTTGGTTCGCATTGATAACAAATGAATTTATAGGGGAAGGTATGTGCTGTTTTCGCGAAGTCGCAGTTTAGGCCGGAGTCGGGAGGATCCTCTCTGGTTTTTTGGATCTCCTCCGATCAATATTGGTCTTTTCTTTTTTGTTTTTAGAGGGCTCCCGGGGATCCCTGTCTTGTTAACTTACTCTCCCTTTTATAGGGGGAGGGATGCCAAGGGTTCTGGTCTGCCGGGGATTCTGGGGACAATGTCTGAAACTGAGGGGGGGGACCACAGATGGGGGACCATCTGCATCTGCTACCTACTTCGTACGATCCCTTTGCTCTGATGATTCTCTGCGTCCGGGAATATGCTTTTCTTACTCACAGTGCCTGACCACCCTTTGATTGGTTAGCAGGCCTAGCTTTTGCTTTAATAGGTGTCCGACTCCTGCAACCCTAGTCTCGGTATACAGGACCACCCTAGGTGGCCCCAGCTCGCCTATCCTGTCCCATGACTGCCCGTCCTGACCTATTGAGGAAACCGCGGCTCAGCCCGGCTATCTTGCTAAATATATCCCGTCCTGATCTGCTGAGGAGACCGTGCCTCAGCTTGGGTGGCATGTCCCATGGCGGACCTCCCCGACCTCTTGATGTACTTCCTCGCCGCCCCGGCTCGGAAACGATAGTGGCAGCTAGACAGAGGTGATCGTGCCCGCAATAAACTCGGGTCGGGCGGAGAGCTCGACGAGGACAGCCCGGGATCGGCAGTGACGACTTCCCTTGTTGACTAAATGGGCCCCCCACTGACCGGGCCCAAATAAAGTTCGGACCCTCAAGACCTACTGGGCCTCCAGAACTAGGGATATCAGTGGCCAAATTTCCAAGAGATCAACCAAACTCGGAATAGAAACAAGCCAAGGTCCGACTTTCCTAGACCTGTTTGAAAACAAGTGTAGTCGCTAGTTCCATGGGCTATGCCAAGCTTGATAAATCGTAAACTTATTTCTTGTTTCCTTTTTGCATTATTACATGTTATATATATACAAATATATGTATAGTAATGCATGGAGCACATATATTATGTCTAAATAACATATCATATACCTAATGAGAAGATAGGAGATGTGAGTTACAATTTTTTCTTTTTTCTTTTGAACAGACAAAAAGGATTATATTACTATAACAAATGTAATGAACCCAAGTCATAATCACGTCATTAATGCAGTTATCATCGTTCATTAGTGCATACATTCATATCATTCAGGGATTCTCATACATACTTCTTAATTATAGCATATCTTGCATATAAATTTCCGAAACATCCCTACTCGATTCTTCGACACAACTCAATTCATATATACACTTATAATTGCACTAATCATATTCTCAATTCATCATGCAATGTTTACTCTCAATTAAATTGCATGTAATACTCTAATGAAAAGAGAATTATCAATCACATTTATACAATCCATATACACATCTTACCATGCTCACAAACGAGAATTAACAAATAAATGTGTATCTACTTGTATAAATTCATCACCCTCAACTAATAATGGTACCTCGCTCCTATAAGCATCCTCAATCAACGGCTCGAACTCATTTTCGGAGCCAACAGAGTACATGTTTTACCTGTTTCAACAAAAACAGCACTCACGCGAGGTGAGCATATTAACAACATAATCTCAATATCATCAAACACACAATTAATAAATTACGGAATATAAGACTGCAATTTAAGACAATACTTCCTGAGAATTCCGTACTTATATGAGGTCCCCATGATGTTCATGTTCTCACAATTACCAAAATCATCAAGTCGTAATTGATAATACATCAATCCATAATGTTCATATTTATCAATTCCATAATCGATAATCATTATTTCAATACAACAACGATTCAATGTAAATCTTATACATTTCAGTTCTCAATTAGTGAATGATATCTCGTACTACCACATCGTATGCTCAACAGCGGTGGCACCATAAACCATCCCACGCTCAACAGCGGCGACATCACAACACATCGCACGCTCAATAGCGGCATCACCATAAACCATTGCACCATGCATTGGTTATCTCAGTTTCGATCAATGCATTATTCAATACGCATGTCAATAGGTTAAACCCCCAAAGTTCATCAACAGTATATTATTCAATAATCAGAATAATAATATATTTACATATGCTCATATGTCACACGTACCTTAAGGTCGATAACGTGATTTAGATATCCTTGACAATCGGAGGCTCGTCCAGTATCTATATTGAACATCGATTCAATATTAACATCTCAACCATAACTCTTAACATTAACATCATTCATCATAGATACTGGTCACGCCACCTATAATACTCCATATACCACTCAAATTGTCTCGTTATAACATTTATCAATTCGAGTCGTCAACTAACTCAAGCATGTAGTATATACGTTTCTAAGATTCATCACATATGACCTTATTTCATTGTTCAAGGTTTCCTTAGAATATCATAATTACCATGTGAATCAATCACAACCACCACATCTCAAATTTTCAATAAATTAACAACTTTTCAATATTTTACACCTCACGATCGGCCATAGCCCACGAACAATCGCGAGCTCATTTCAAAAAAATTTCAAGTTTCGTTCTTCCGTGATAGATCGCCAACCATCTCGCGACCGGCCACTGCGAGTGTTCATCGCCAGAAATTGGATCGACCTCGCGTGATCAATCGAGCTCCGTCCCACGATCGATCGCGAGGCCCTGAACAAGCGAGAAATCGCCATTTTCATGCATACATTCCATTCCACTCCCACACCACAACATATACTTCAAATATTTCAACTATTATACACTTAAACACCATATTACATCAACTTTTTCAACATTAAAACTCATAAACATCATGGCCATAAAATCCCCCAATTGTAGTTTTCAAGAAATTAAACCCATAAATCATCAAAACAATCCCACACACAACAATAACCAAAGAAATGGCAAGGGAATTTTACCACCAAAAACTTGAGTCAAGAATCGAGTTTGAAGACAAGATTGAGTGATTCTCTCCTTTAGGGAGAATGAAATGGGAAAAAGATGAAGGAGAGTTTTGTAGGGATTTAGTAGATGTATGTGGTGTTTGTATGTGTTTGTTGTGGAAGTTTGGCATTTTTATTGCCTACACAAAGCAATACATCACTTAACCAATTCATTAACACTACAATACACAACCATGTATTGTTCTCTTCTAATACATGCTATTTTAGTTAATTTCATTAACTTCACAATTTAGCACCCCATCTCATGATTAGTTTACATAATCCATCCATAGTCGGTTTACTCAAAATCGAGTACAATTACCATCATGTAATTATTTCATAATTACTACAATCAACGCATAATGCACATACTTATTTTCAGGTAAGTTACTAATTCAAACTCATCATTTTCTTAACCATTATCATAATTCATTTCAACTATTTGAGAATTCAACAATTCTGCCTCGCTCACGACATAACACTACACTCGATTTATCTTAAATTCGAGTTCAAATGCAACACGATAATTAATCATAGTTATTTCTTAGCCATCCCATTAACTCAATTTAGTCAAGATAATTAGATTTCAGGCATTACAAACTAGTACAATGAAATCAGCCAACAAACAGCCAAGGCACGACAATAAACTCAATACCAACGATAAAGACAAACACCTAGCATTGACACAGAGTAAGAAATATCTAGGAAGTGTCGGATAAAAAGGTGAGCATGAACAAGAACCACCATAGTAACACAAGACCTTGACCATGAGAGTATAAGAACCTCCTGAGTCAATCCAAGTTCCCTCAAACCATAAAGTTCATGGTATCGGCGGTATTGGCGAGCAAGGGAACTGTCTACCAACAAATCTGTAGGTACAAATAAGGAAAATGAGCAGCATAAACTGACAAATGACAAAAAATCAAACAAGCTCTCGACTTCAAATCCAACACAGATAACCAACGACCCAAGAATATCACTGAATGGCGCACGAAACCTAGATGCCCAATAGCATTGATGCCACAACAATGCAATGGAATCAAAAACCCACCACAAAAGAAACGAGATAACCAAATACATACACCACATATTTACCAGCAACACATAAACTAATAAATATAAAGTAGATAACTATATAAAAGCACCAAAAGGGGAGATCTCGCACGACTAGTCAATCGCACACCAATTAATGCATGAAATGATCCCAAACCCCGCCTACAAAAGATCCTCATCCTGGGCGGCGTGGTTGCCACACAATCACCGCCAAAAAGGAAAAACACAAAACAGAGGTGTTCGACACCCGGGAAGACCAAACCCGCAATTCAAACCATCCCCACGACACCGCCTGTAATGCCTGGAACATAATCACATTAATTAAAAGAAGTTTAAAGTGAATAAAAAGTAATTATTGAAATTGGACTCGATTTCGAGAATAAATCGACTAAAATGTTGAGAATTATGATCGAGCCATAATTAATTATTGAAATGAATCATGTGGATTCTGAATATGTCGTGGTTGAAATTGTAGAGTAATTATTGAAGTTTATCAATAATCAAGGGACTTGAGATAAATAATAATTTGGGGTGAAACTGTAGTGTGAATTAAAGTTGGAGGACTAAATTGCAAATTGAATTTTATATACCCAACTCATCTTCACACTTTTCACCATTTTCACACACTAAATCCCTAAAAATTCATTCTTTCCCTTTCCAAATTTCGTCCATTTTTGTTGAAGAATCAAGCATGGATTCTTGATATGATGATCATGGAAGCTTGGGTATGCTAGCTTGTACCTTAATCTTGGTTTTAATTGGTGTATTGAGGTTGAATATGGTTTTTGGTTGAAGAATTGATTTTGGGTGGGGAAACTTGAAATGAGTTTACATGTTGATAAAAATGATGTTTAGGTGTATTGTGATATAAATATGTGAATTATATGATGTGGTGTGGGAGTTGAATTGTTATTATGCACAAAAATGGAGTTTTCTCGCTGAAACAGGGCTTGGCGATCGATCCCTGGTAAAGAAGCGATCGATCGCTCGAAGTGGGTAAAAATATGTGTTGCTGAATAGTGTCAGAGATCGATCGCTGGTAATGTAGAGATCGATATCTGAAGATGAATAGTGCAATATATCGATCGCTGATAATGTAGAGATCGATCTCTAGTGACGACTTCCCTTGTTGACTAAATGGGCCCTGTCAGTGACGACTTCCCTTGTTGACTAAATGGGCCCCCCACTATTCATCTTCAGATATCGATAGCTATGGTGATGCCGCTATTGAGCGTGCGATGATTTATGATACTGCCGCTATTGAGCGAGCGATGTGATAACATGAGATTTAAAGTGTAAATGGATGATTGCAATGCGTCTGATTATAATAAATCATTGTTATAATGATTTAACTTATTGTTATTTATAGATTATTGTCGATTATGAGATTGGCGATTGTGATTATCTGTTATGGATTGATGATGTGGTATTGTGAGAACAGGAACAGTGCAGGAGATTGCTTGTGGGCATTGTGTACTCAGTGAGTATTCCTTTATTTTACATTGTGTTCTGTAAATTATTAATTGTGTATGCTTTGATATTGTGATTATGTTATTGATATGCTCACCCGCGTGGAGGCTGTTTCTGCTGGAACAGGTAAATCAGGTACGTCATTGGCTCGGGAAATGAGTTCGAGCCGTGGAACAAAGATGCTCATTGGAGCATTGTACCAGTATTGGTATAGTGTATGTGTCTTATACAAGTAGATACACATTTATTTGTCAATACTCGTCTGTAAGCACTGTGATGTGTATATAGGTTGTATAAGTATTTTAATGGTTCTATTTTCATTTGAGTGTTGCCTGCAATTTAATTGAGAGTAAATTGCATTAATGAATCGAGAATACGATTAGTGCATTATGTAGAGTGTATAACTGAATTATGTTGAACTGAAACTGGATTTATGGGAAGATCATGTCCAAATTTTATAGACTCATATTGTGAGTATGTGGCATGTGAAAGGCGAGTTTCCCTAGTGTGATAGTTATGATACACTTATAACGATATAATATAATGCACTGATGATGAAGTTAGGAGTTGGGATCCTACACCGACCGAAAGTGGAGAAGAAATAGGGTCAATAGTTGGTAAACCAGCAACCAGAGCCACTGAAATCTCACGGCGAGAGGCAGTGGCAAGTAACTAGACAATAGCAAAATAACGACGATAATACCCGTAAAACTCCAAAAAAATACCCCAAAAGTAAAATAGCCAAGATAAGGATGATTACCATAGTAGCGATGAAAACACCATAGCCTAATAACACCACAGTCGACAATGACACATATATAAAGCAGCGATCATTGTTTTTGCCATGTTAATAATGGCGCATTCGAGAGATACCCCATGGGTACCCCAATTGTCATTCAAAATAAAAGTAAAATCCATAGTAGGGGCAAGTCGTGGTGTTACTTCTCACTGCTTACGTGAGAGTGAGAGGTCCTCTTTGATTTGTTGGATAAACAAACGATCATACAGTAGTATACAAATATAATGTGTTGTAAGTATATAATATATTTTTTATTTATTTATAATATTTATAATATTTATAATAGTGAGGTATAAGATTAAAATTCTTCTACATAGTCAATAACCGATTAGTTTTGAAGTTATTTATTTGCTTAATCAGGAAGTGTGCGTTAACAATTAAGACCATCACCAACTATAACTTCATTTTAACGCAAATTTAGCACCAAAATAATGTAATTTATGGACCAAACACAAAAAACATATCTTCAAACTTTACTTTAAAAGGAATATTACCTACAATATTCATTTTAATTTCATTTACAATTATATTTTATTCGATCAATTATATGTTTACAAATTTATTAATAAACTTACATATTAAATTTATGTCTAAAATTTATTTAGATAACTAAATAAAATTTAATTTAATAATTAAATCAATTAAACTTATCAATAATTCAATTTAATTAATTAATTAAATTATTTACTAATAGTCCAATTTCCACACTAATAAGACAATTCAATTAAATAATTAATTTACAAAAATAAAAAAATGACAATATTGCTAAAGTATTGGTGCAATATTGTAGAGGTGCTCTAAACCTAAATCACATAATCATCATACTCCCTCAATGTATTGGTGCTCTGGTCGTGATCTAGCGAACTGAGTGCGCGTGCGGTGCTTTAAGACGAATTAAGATTTTCTAATTCGTGCACTAACATTTACTAATTCGCGCACCAATGTTTACTAGGTCTTGCACTAAAGTTTACTATATCGCGCACTAAGGTTACTAAGTCTTGTTAAACTTCTTAATCATCTGGTCGAATAAAAGATTTGAATTATACCGTTATCACTGTGTTAGGGTCGGAGTGGTGTTTAGAAGGGGGGGTTGAATAAACACTTAACTCAAATTATATTTTTCTTGATACAGCATAAGTACTGCAGCAGCTTCTCAATTGTTTGCAAGTCGGCAGACACTGATAATAGTGCGGAAGACGTCTGCTGGACTTGTGAGTTAAAGTAACTGAATGGTAAAATGCAGTAAGTAATTGACACAGAATATGTTTATGGAAGTTCGAAGCACAGCGCTTCTAGGTCTCCCCTTATTCATTTGCAGGAATGTTACACTAGAAGACTTTGGTTTACAATATACAACCTTCTTAGGCACTCACACAGCTTGGCCTAAACTCCTAGCAATATAACTCTCTAAGCTTATTACAATGTGTTTTTCAAAACTCACACAAAATATAAATCTGTTGTGCTTTGAGTGTTCTTCGAGCAGCAGACTCAGTAAACTTTGATCTTCAATATCACAATAAGGATGCTTTGTTGCACGTGCAAAAACTTCAGAATATATTGGTGGAGCGTTTAAGGTTTTGCTTGAATGAATGGAGTTGATTTGTGTTGTTTTAGTTTTCTCGGATTTATCAGCAACTTCTTCATTCTTCACTTCGACGTATTTATAGACACAATTGTCTAACAATAACTTTTCTTCAATTGGAAAGTTCAGCTTGAAATCAGCTTCCTGATTTCCTTCCAAATTATGTGTGTCTTCTTTCCAATTTTGTTAATTAACCGCTCTTTCATTTTGACACTATAGGTGGCGCTGATATCGTAGTGGTGCGGCGCTCTGTTGTACTTTGGTCAGAATGAGTTGTACTTATTTTGTCTTGTTGCTTTATACGTCTGCTGACTTCTCATTTACTGTATATCTGCTGGTTGCATGATCAGCTGATGTTCATTTCATCATCTGCTAGTTACACGGTCATCTGATGTTCATTTCATAATCTTCTGGTTGCATGGTCAGCTGATGTTCATTTCATCATCTGCTGGTTGATGATTTGTAGAGTTAAGTCATTATTTTCTCCGTCAGTAGACTTCAATGCAGTGGATATTTCAAGCAATAGATATTTGTGATCACCAAAACTTAGAAATGTTTTTCCAACACATCGGCTATAACTTTTTTGCAAAGATGCAAATGTTCGTTCTTATAATAAAATCTAATTTTAATGTCTTTAAGAATGCTAAAGTTGCAAATACCAAATTTGTTAAGAAATTCATATTATAAAATTATAAATAATATAATATTGATGTAAATTTGTTAAATATGATGTATGTTAGATATTTGTGCATTAATGTACACCCGCACTCAACTTTTTGAAAAATTGATGCGCTCACGCAGTCGCACGAGCATGCACATCATGTGATCTAGTTCTAAACTAGCGCAAAAAATAGTGCTAGGTTGGAGCATCTATGATACCTTAAAATAATGTCTCATTGGAGATGCTCTAAAATGGAGTTGGAGGAAGATGTATTTATATAAGGTTGAAATTGGATTTGTAAGGAGATTTAAATCATGTCATTTGAAATTCATATATTTTAGTTAATAAGTTGTTGGGATAAAACCACGATTTGTGGGTTAAAATTAAATATCAATTTTTTATATGAAAAAAATCATTAATATGAAAATGTAACGCTTCAAGATACATGAATATATCATTCAAAATACACAAATGAAGGAAAAATAAAAGGGTAAAAAATGAACAATTCCCAACTTTTAGTCACTTTAGCACTATACCCTTTAACCATTCAAAGTGTGCACTTAACTCCCTGAATAATTTTAAGTCGTGCATTTAACCCCTAAACAATAATCTGGAACAATTTTCCGAATGTTCCGGCTGCAAATTCCTTCACATGTGTCTTAGATGCCACGATTAAGTATGTATATCTTTTCATGTATTTTCTGCAGGAATTTTATGAGTAAAATTCTTCGACCGTAGTATATTCATAAAATTAATTTTCATGTATTTTCTCATGGGTACACTCGTGAGGGAATTTGCAACCAAAATAGTCGGAAAAATTATTCATGAATATTGTTTATGGGGTAAGTGCACTACTTAAAATTGTTCAGGGGTTGAGTGCACATTTTGAAAAGTAAGGTGGTAAAGTGCTAAATGGTGTAAATATTGTGAGTTATCCGCTTTTTACCCAAAATAAAAACTATACAAAGCGTTGTAAAATAATAAAATAAGAATAATTATTTGTATTCAAATTCGACTCATTCAGTGGTAAAAAAATGTTGTTGTAGATTTTTGATACTCACTTAATACATCTACATTATCTCGATGTTCGTAATCTTAAATATTTCAAACACCTTGGTTACAATAAGATATTTATTATGGAAAGAACCTTAAAATTAAAAACATAGAAAATGTTATAATAGTTGATTCTTGAAGTACTTTCATTATATATAATTTCTATAAAAAAAAAAGTGAGAAATGAAATCAATTTTTTTTTTTTTGAAAAAACAACATTTAATGAACCAGACTTTCTTAGAAGATATAAAATAAATTGCTAACATGTCAAATTGTTATTATTAAAATTTAAACAATGAATTTAATTAATGCAAATTATATAAATATTTAATTTATATTTATTTAATTAAATATTTAATTATTCGATTTATTTAATTACATTAAACACATTAAATTTATTTAATTACTTTAATTATTAATAAAATTTTACAATGAATCTACAAAATTTATTTTAAAATATAAAATAAAAACAATACAAATGTAAATGACATTATTTTTATTTGCACGCATTATCATGCATTCTCTGTAACCATAAATTGTTAAACCCATGTGAGTTGGTGGGTTTATTATCAAGCTTTAATACCACTATATTATGTATCCACATGATTAGAATGGTTTAGTAAAAGACGAACCAAACAATTAATATAACATGATAAGTGTTAACAATCCCGATACCAGACACAATAAGGGTATTTTTGGTATCCAAAAAGGATATATCATAATACCATGATAGTTTTTTAAATAACTCTCAAATTAAGCAACATAACATATATATGAGAAAAATAGCAAAACTTAGCATAAAAAAGGATTAAAATTGCAAAAGGTATAAAGTTATTATTGAAACAAAAATTAGGCTAAGTACCAATTTGCAATTTTTGGAAGCAATATTTTACTTCCTTTTTCCCTAGGAATCGATTCGAACCCTAGACCTCGTCGAAACCCAAACAACAGACAAAATCTCGATTCCCGGCTAAAAAAAAAACTGATCAACTGCTTGTCAGTCAACATTCAAGCCGCACCCGCCCAGATGGATTCTGTCGTCCACCTGGCATTGGAAGAAATTTGCTGCGAAGGTGCCAGTGGGCTTCACCTACAAAGTCTGTGGGCGAAGCTCCGACCTTCCCTCGCTTCCATCGGCCTTCCCTTATGCCCGGACGTGAAGCGGATCGTCTGGGAGAACCTCGTGGAGGTCCCAGGACTCCGATTCGGGGAACATGAAGTGACCTTTTCGGCTGAGCATGTGATGAAGTGTGCTGTTGAAGAGTGCGAGCATGTGAAAATTTTTGCTCCCGAAGCAATGAGGAAGTGTTTTCTAGGAATATACGAGATCGAGGCGTCCGAATATAGTCTCTCTGATACTCAGCGTCTCATTCTCGAACTCCTCGCTGCTGCCAGGTTATTTTTTTTTTATCTACTTATTAGTTTTTGGTGTTCACTCTTTTGTTGAATATATCAAGTGTTTCCACAAATAAAAAACTGATTATTGATACGTGGAGGGACGGGTATGATGACCGTCTGTCACGTTTCTGATTAATTTTAAGTTCTCTTAAAGGGAGTGATTCTTTGACCTTTTGTTAAACTTCGTTCGATTGAGAGGATGAGTGTGAGGAACTTTCAGCATCGAGTGTGACTCATGTGGTCATAAGCGTGCTTCAATATTCAAGATTGAAGCTAAAACATTGGCATAAGTGAGTGATGCGATTGTTGTATGTTCAGGAAAAACGGGATTGCACAAAATGATCTTACCAAGCAATTGAGCATTCAAGCCAAAAATGATCCTACCAAGCAATTGAGCACTCAAGCCAACAATATATTCTATCAATTGAAGAAGCTTGAAACCCAAGGATTGATTGTGAGGCAGCCAACTGTTATCCGGAAGAAAGAGGCATCCAACAATGGAGAACAGAAAAGTGATTCCATAGTGTCCACAAATATGCTATATTTATATCGTTATGGGAAGCATTTAAGTTGTCAGCAGAGGCTTGAAATCACCAAAGAGGATAACCTCTTCGTGGATAGCGGGGTTGCGGATGGTCTTGCTGAAACTAATGATGGTTTTGGTGAAGATATAGCTAAAGGTGATGTACGTGTGAAAGACTTTTTACCTGCATTGAAAACTATCTGTGATAAATTGGAAAAGGCTGAAGGAAAGGTCAGTATGTCTCGGGGTTTCAATTGCAATGTGGTTCTGTTCACACAACATTCTAATTATGAAGTTTTTGGTGGTAAAGGTTCTAGTTGTCTCAGATCTGAAGCGAGATCTTGGTTATCGAGGGACTTCTGGCCACCGATCTTGGAGAAATGTAATATTATTTTGTTTATCTTGCTATGATTTCCGTTCGGTGTAAACTGCATGATGATGTTCTCTGTTAGGTCACTTGATTGCTCTTAAGTTGATGATTTAACATGGAGTCTGTTGTTAGATATGCCACAGGTTGAAAGATGCACAGGTTGTGGAAGAATGTCGTACTATGGTGAATAAGAAGGTATGCTTACTGGAGTTGCGACTTTGATAATTTGACATAATTCATTGGCAAAAGAAGGTGAATGATAATAATTAATCTTCTGATCCTTCCGTGCCTCATAGTGGGGGAAGTGTGGAACCTTTCACCTTCCTTTTTCTTTAGTTCTTTCTTCCTTCATTTTTTGTCTGTATCCCGAAAATTTTCTGTTATTACTAGACATCTGAAGGAACTACTCTCAACCGATGTTTGTGTTCCTTTTGACTGTAGTCTGTTTTCTAATGGAATTTTTGTGGCTAGGTGCTCGCTGCACAATCATAGTTTGTACATAAAGTGTAATTTTACCCAACGAAACATCCCTTATTTGATTTTTGAGCATGATGTATGAAACATAGCTGCCTGTCACCCTGTGAATAATATGTTGTCGGTAAAATAAAATCCTTAACTTTTAAAATGATTTCGAGAGAAACAAAAGTATGTTTAGGTATCCGACACATGCTCCTGCTTTTTTGAGTGGTTGTCTTTTCTTAGTTTGTTTGGCTAGTCATTCTTCAATAGTATGAATTCATTCGATTTAAGACTTGAATTTAGTACTATGGAGTATTCCTTAAGGAGTGTATTGTTTACTTCTTTAATGTGCAGGAGGTCAATTGTTTGCGTCTACTTCAAAGTTTTTCACCATCACATTTCGAGCCAAAATCCCAAGGACGCAGACAAAATGATAATGACATGGAACAGTCAATCACTTTGATGAAAAGAGGACAAATTACCGAACAAGTAGTAGAGCTTCCCATATTGCGTCAAGTATATGACATGATTGATTCTGAAGGATCAAAAGGATTGACCAATACCGAAGTATGTCTGCTTGTTTTTTAGCCAAGAATAAAAAAATGTTCAATCAAGGCAGATTGATTGATTACTTTTTCTTGTACTTCCTAACTTGGATTGTTGCTGTATATGCTTCTATCTTTATTGCTTCAGTTTCATTTATACTTGTGCCCGTGCCCTTACCCCTAAACATGAAAAATTCTCCTGCTTCTTTTGATGCATATTTCAACTCTTATACTGATACTTGCTGCTACCTATTCTTAAATGCCTTTATTTTTCTGATTATGCGAAATCCCCTTCTTTAGAAAATTCAAATTAAGAAACATAATGACCCTTGAGTCTATTGCTTGGTTTTTTTTATTAAGGCAATTCATTTGGATCTTGACCAATACAAATTCCTGTACCAACTGACTTGGAAATATTTACGTACTTTTTGTCCGTCTTTGTTTGTGAGGTGGCTGCCTAAGTTGTTATTTTGAAGTGCCGGTGCAACTGCTGATAGAACTAGTGTTATTTGTGAGGTGGCTGCCTAAGTTGTTATTTTGAAGTGCCGGTGCAACTGCTGATAGAACTAGTGTTATTACCTCCTTTTTTATGTACATACTGGATGTGTGGTAATTTCTTGGACAATAGAGCTGCTATATGATTATTGATCTGTACAATTACCATTACATGTTAAATATTTGTAAGTTCTACATGCACTACACGATGGTTTTCTTAAAAAAAATAATGTATTTTATGGTTTAACAATTTCAATGGTTTTCTAGTACACATCAATTACTGAGCATTCGGTGATAACATTTTACATTTTATGATTAAGCAGGTGTGTAGAAAACTTGGACTATGCAGTAAAGAGTACCACAAGCGAATTTTTAACAAAATGTTTACTAGGTTTGGATTCCATTTACAGGCAGAAAGCCATGATAGAGGTGTGGTATACCGAGTTCGGACAGCTGGTAACTTTAATTCTGAATCATCTAAACTGGAATCATCCAGCATGTCTACCATTGCAAAGGACCTAGTTCTGCAGGAAGGCATCGACTCTAATCCACAAAGTATGAATCTTGACTTTCATGAGAACTTGTCTCAGCCAGTGCAGGTGGTGGATAATTTGGCTTCCATAGGCGATTTTATCGATATTAATGATAATGAAAAGATAGCAGTTATAACAGAACCTTCAAATGACATGACTCTGAGTGGTGAAGACAAGAGTATGCAGCTTTCACTATGGAATCAACAGAATCCTGATATTGAGCCAAACAATACAGTTTCCGATGAGAAACTGCAGCTGGTGGTCAGTGATTCAGGAACAAACAATGCCATGCAAGGGACAAGTCTTCCTGCTGTTGTATCTTGTCGTAGGCGCAGATCAAATCTAAAGTATCCTTGTCTTACAGTTGCTGCAATCAACTCACAGAGAGAGCAGCGGATACTCCAAATGCTGCAGGTTTGTCTTGCTATCTTAAATCTTATTGTTATGTTAATCAATCATTGACTCTTTCCATGAAATCGTTACAAATTTTACTTGTGAGCAGGAGGAGAAGTTCTTGATAAAACCTGAGCTACACAGACGTCTTGAGAGTCTTCAGAAGGAAAAAGCTACAATGATGGATAGGAAGACCTTGGAACGTAGTCTGAACAAACTTCAGCAAGAAGGACATTGTAAATGCATCCATATGAGTGTTCCTGTCGTGACAAATTGTGGCCGAAGCCGGACAACTGACGTGGTCCTACACCCATCTGTTTATAGCGTGTCACCTGAGTTATTGGGTCAGATTCACGACAAACTGAGGGCTTTTGAAATTCAACTGCGTAGACTATCAAATTTTCATCAGAAGAAGGGCCAGTCAGTTCCCATGTTGGACAATGTGCAGAGAATTCCAAATAGCATAAGATTAGATGTTCAATCAGAGAGATCTGCGGCAATGCGTGCAAACGGGTTTGTTCTGGCAAAAATGGTTCGGACAAAGCTTCTTCATATATTTATTTGGGGTTTGGTCTGCAGTTTCCCTGGTTGGAATGATGCTTTCTTATCCAGTAATCAAGCTCATGACCTGAAAAATCCACATAGCACTTATAAGTTGTTCGATTTAGGTAGGGCAATAAAATCCATGCCACTTCAATTGTTTCTAAAAGTTGTTGGGTCTTCTCAAGAGCTTGAGGATATGGTTGAGAAATGTAGAAGTGGTTTGCTACTTTCTGATCTCCCTATGAATGAGTACAATGGCCTTGTGGATACTCGGGCAATTGGACGATTGTCATGGTTAATTGATATCTTAAGGCGTTTGAAGGTACACTAGATAATCAGTTTGACTAAAGTTTGTGTTTCCATGTTTATTTTATCAAAGCCTGTTTTGTAATTCTTACTGCTCATTGCATTCTTATTCATCATTTGAGGCTAAGTTTTTGGTGCTGTAGCATTTGTGTCCCTGAGTTAGAGGTCCCTTAGCCCTCTACTGCCTCTGTATCTTCTCACATTTCTCTTTTGTTTCTTTCATACATCCTTCTTTATAAAAGGTAGACATTCACAAACAGCAGTTAAAATCCACTCAATTTTTTTTTCATCGAGAAAGAGAAACAAATATGCTTTTTGATAACATTACTAATTGATATCATTCATGGCCGGTTTTTATCATAGCTATATATTGTTGGCTGTAATTATCCACGAGAAATGATTTCTTGTGCCACTATGTGTATGTTGTTGGGTGATTTGATGCTCAAAGTGTTAACAGATTGATGATGTGTTTCACACATGAATTCGTGTCCTCGTGCACCTCGAGATATGTTCATGGTTTGCTTTCAAACTCTAAGAGCGAACTGAGTCATTCACTGTGAGAATTGGATGGTTTCATTTTATGAGTGAATGATATTGGAGGATGAGGCTGGGAAGGACCATTTAGTAAACATAGTCTTAATTGTTTGAATTAGGGAGGGAGTCTGTTTATGTTACATATAGTTTCTCCATATTCACTTTAGTAGTCTTTACTCAGCTACAATTTTATATCATTTAATTGGAATGCCAAAATGTTAATTTTGATATTCCTTGTTAATTTTGATATTCCTGGTCATTATTTGGGAAGCATGAAGTATTCATTAAGCAATCTTACATATTTTCCTTTTATGCTTGTATAATCAACTCTTGATGCTTGTTACTCGCTTGGGTATTTACTTCTCTAACCCATAATTATTATGAAACAACAAAATAATACCTAGAAAACTTACAGATCCAGCTCTCAGTAATCCTTTGATTATTGATGAACTAAATTTTCTCCAGTCTCGTGGAATATAAGTTTTTTTCCTCATTTATTGACTTTGTTTAAAATTCAGCATGGCAATTCCGTCTAAAATGTGAGTCTTTGACAGCTGATTCGCCTAGTAAGTAGTGGCCAGGCAGAAGATGGAACCAGAAGTGGCCGACATACCACTCTTACTCATGCACTGGAATTTAAACCTTATATCGAGGAACCTGTCTCAGCAATTGCATCATCTGGTTTCCTTTTTCCTGATCTTCGCCCTCAAATCAGACATGATTTTGTTCTTTCAACCAGGAAAATTGTTGATGAATATTGGAACACTTTGGAGTATTGTTATGCCGCAGTGGAACCGAGAACCGCTTTGCATGCATTTCCTGGGTCTGCAGTTAAGGAGGTGTGATGCCATAACCTCTTTTTATTTTTTTTTTCCTTTTTTCCTTCAGTATTATCTCAATTTCCTTGTTGGTACTAACTCGTACGATTAATTACTTATTCTCCATGCTTATTGATCGGTTAACTTGGTGTGCCGTTTGCTTGTTCCCCTTCTTTACTATGAAGCACAATAATATTTCTGTATGACTATATATGTGTGTGTGTATGAATATCACAAAATACGGCTCCTCTTAAGCATTTAGAAGAATCCTATAACAATTATATGAAAAAACTTGTAAACTTATGTCAAATATCACCTAATTCTTATTATCTCTAAGTTTATAGCAAGTCAATGATAGAGGATGCGATTCATTGCTGACTTCTATTGCCTTAATGCAACCCACACAATCTTAAAATAAGAAAAAACCATTGGATATTTTACTTTTAAGTCGTGCCTGCAAATCCTAAGATTAAATGACTTATCAGATTACTTGTTTGTTTGACTGAGTTTCCCCGTGTAAGTCTCATGTCTATTGAAAATCTCTTTCCTAGCAGGGTAAAATGTTCTCTTTTTGTTTTCTTGAGCCACACATCACAGCTGAACATATTCGATTTACCTTATATTTACCTACTTAGTATATAGGTTGTGCACTGTAGATGAGATAAATCTTATGTGATTGAATCAAATATTTGATATCAATCTTTTGTGATTTATAGAATAATTTAGGATTTAATTAATTTTTTTTAATATGGTAGGAATTAGGATAATATTTGATTGGGCCTAAATTGGTGGAGTTTGTTGTAATCCTTGTGCTATTTAAACGAGTATCGCACTCATACAGGCATACATACAAGGAATTATACTCTCATCTTTTTTGTGGTATCAGAGCAAGCGGATTTCTCCTCTCTATCCAAGTCAACAATGTCCATTGACTCAACCCAGTCCTCTGATTTCTTAGTTGTCGACGCAACCGAAAAGCTTCCAGCGGCTGTCTCCTCTCTTTATGGAGGTGACATTTCATCGCTCTAAATCATGGGCCATAAATTAAATGGCCGAAATTATTTGCAATGAGCCTAGCCCGTCAAGATCGTCATATGAAGCTCATGATGCTTATTGGCCTGCCTAACCAGAACCGGTTAGTCCGGTTACAAACCGGAACCCGATCCGCGTTTTACTCGGATCGGAGCGGGTCCATTGGATTGGAACCGCCAATTCAGCAGTTCCGGTTACTACCTGTTCCGGTTCCGGTTCCAACCGAACCGAAACCATAAAAATTTAAAAACTAAAAATAAAAAAGGGGCTATATAACCGTTGGCCACCAGCCGCTGCCCAACGGCTATTTTAGCCGTTGGGCAACGACTTTTAAAAAAAAAAATTAATAAATAAAATTATACTTATATGTTTTCTATAAATATCTCATTTTTCCTCTCCAATTTTTCATATAATTCCAACTGTCTTAATCTTACACTCCTACTCTTTCATTCAATTAACTCATTTTCCCATATAATTCCAAAATTCCACCTATGTTATACGATGGATCTTCTTCTACTGGTCATGGTGGTCCCCAAATCCACCTATATTCCAAGAAAATTATGATATTTTTGCCGAGTTCGACAATTCTTACGATGTTGAAGAAGCGGAACAAACTGCCGCACCCCAAAATCCGGCGCCCGGTGGGTCATCACAACTGCTGCCGCTTCGAGACGCCCAAGTAACCGTCCCAAACGAAACAAGGTTTGTGATCATTTTGATGTCGAGACAAAACCTGGTATGAACGAATCTGTTGTGATCGACTCGTTGGAGGCTTTAGAGTTTCTCTAAAACCAGAATCATTGTGCATGCTTACGCTGCCAAAATATTGGTTCGATGGTGAGAGAAGAAATAAGAGACAAGGAGGAGTCGACGAGTTCGGCAACGAAAGTTCCGAAGAAGAAGAAGAAGAATTGGCCAAGACTATACTGATCAATTATGATGAATAATGTATTTTTTTATAATTTTCAAATGTTGTAGCTTTTACGTTGTTTTCCATATTCAATAAACTATGTATTTTTCCTTTACGATTTGGGTTGAAAGCAAAATCTGAAAAAAAAAAGAAAAACAAAAAGAAAAACAAAAAAATAGGCCTGGGGATCGATCGCCTTTTGGCCGTAACTTTTTTTAAAAAAAGGGTGCCTTGGCAATCGATCGCCGAGCGGCGATCGATCGCCTAATCGGTTCCGTTTGGAACCGGTATAATCCGGGCCCAACCGGACTATTGGATCCGGGGTTTCGAATCGGACTGGTTCCATGGTTTGGGCCATAGAACCGGAACCAGACCAATCCGTTTCGGAACCGGATTGGTCCAGTTCACCCCTTTCGGATCTGGGACCGGTTGGATTCGGTCCGTTCCGGCCCATGACCTGGTCTGCAGCTGAGGAAAGTTGGGTTATCTCACGTGCGACCTTCCTGTGCCCCAATCAAGCAGTCCCAACGTAAAAAAATGCGTTTGGCCGAGAACTTGATTGTGCTTAACGGGATGATAAACTCCATGGAGACCTGCATAATTCATCGCTATCTTTGGTTTCAGACTAGGAGGAGGTGTGGAATGTGGTGCGGAAAATTTACTCTTAGCTAGGCAATTCTTTTCAGATTTTTGAGCTTTATTCCAAACTTAAAGAAATGAAGCAGGGCCAAAATTCTGTCACCCAATTTTGTCACCCAATATTTTCGGACCTTCAAGTTCTTTGGCAGGAGTTAGATCTCTTCCTCGAGGAAAATCCTACGTGCGCTAAGTGTGCTATCAAACAACGTTCTCATGAAAATGAATGTGTCCATGTTTCTTGGCTGGTAGGTACCTGTTAAACGAACAAAATCGAGAATAAGATAAGAATTTGAAGGCTCGAATTCGGCTCGAATTAATATAATTGAACCCGAGCTCGATTTGAAGCGCGGATGTTTTAAATTTTTTGACTCGAATAGAGCTTGAGTTGAGTTCGGCTCGAAAGATTCGAACATGTTTGCGAGCTAATCGAATTATTGATTGAAAATAAATAATCGGAAGGTTCGACATATATTATATTGTATTAATAAAATATTAAAGTTCTTGAACGGCTCGTGACCTATCGCCCAAAATAATTTGTGGCCTGGGATCCTTCCCCGTTGCCGGAAGATGGTTTTTAGAAGTGCACCATGAAGAAATGCACGGGAAAGTCATGCTTACTGATGAATCTCCTATGGCCCAATCTGACGTTTCTGCCTTGGCATAAAATAAGGTATCTGTTACGGACCAACGTGCAGCCAAACGGCCTTGGTGTGGCCACTGTCATCGCCCAGGCCAAAAGACAGATAAGTGTTCGGAAATTCACGGCAAACCAGCTAAATGGCAGTCTCGAAAAATGAATAATGGCCTGCATATCAAGCTCAATCACCGCATGAGCATCCTGCAACTTCTGGTATTTGTGCCGCATTCAACCCGGAGCAGATTGAACAGTACTGTTATCTTCTTCACCAATCTGGTAAATTCCACTCAGCTCTAAATGCATCGTCTCCAGCCCGATGGATCATTGATTCCGGGGCCTCCGATCACATGACAGGATGCTAGAGTTTATTTTGCTATTGCACTCGTTGTTCGAATCATACTAATGTTAAAATTGCAAACGGTTAAGTTTAGTTGTTGTGGTTGGTAATATTAGACTATCAAAGGATATTATGTTAAAATCAGTGTTAGATGTCCAATCCCTTACCTGCTCTGATTTCCGTCCGCAAACTCATTCATGATAATCATCGTGTGGCTAAATTCTCACCTTTCTCTTGTATTATACAGGACCTACCATTTGGGAGGACGATTACTAGTGCTAGGAGTCACAATGATCTCTACTATCTTGAGATTACTTTGCTTACAGATCCACGAACTTAACTTCTACTTTTGTTTCTAGTGCTAGAGAAATAATGTTAAACATCATCAATTAGGTCATCCCAGTCTTTCTGATAAGGTTAAAATGATCGTTCTGTCTTTATTTGATAATAACATTCTTGGTTTACTTAATTGTGAGATTTGTCAATTTACTTAATTCTAAAATACACTCATTTACCTTCCCTCACAAGCCTTGTACACCTTCAGTCCCTTTTTCACTAATCCATAATGATATTTGGGTCCCTCACCGATCACTATATTTCTTGGAAAATGATGGTTCATAGCATTCATGGATATGAACACACATGGGCTACATGGGTTTACCTCATTCATAACAAATCTGACACGAGCAAAACTTTTCAAGCCTTCCATCAAATGGTTCAAACTCAATTCCACACTCCTATTCAGACCTTAGAACTGATAATGATAAATAGTATTTCAGTAATGTTCTCGGGGACTATCTATCAAGCAATGAGATCATCTATCAAAGCTCTTGTGTCGATATTCCACAATTTAATGGTGTATCACAACGAAAATAAATCGTTACCTTCTAGAAGTAGCTCGTGCCCTCATGTTCATAATGAATGTTCCAAAATACCCATTGTGGGATGCCATTCTTACTGCTACCTATCTTATAAATCGCCTACTCAGTCGAACCATCAACTTTGACACCCGGTTTTCCCACTTCGGAAAATCATATCCATGTAGGTCCACTTCTCATAGCCTTCCCTTTAAAACCTTTGGGTGTACTGCCTTTGTCCATGTTCATGATCTTTAATCGAAGCAACTTGATCCTTAAAGATAATTTTTACTGGGTAGGCCCCAACTCAAAAAGGCTATCGTTTGCTACTGTTCTCAAACTTGAAAAATCTGTCTCCCGGGATGTCATATCCTTTGAGGAGCATGCCTATTTTACTCGTGTTTCGCTTCTAGGGAGAAACCAGATCAAGAAGCTGGTTGGAATACTACCTCTCCTTGGTGTCAATTTAGATGCACAATTGTATGCACCCCTGACCCAATTCCAAAAAATCTTTATACACCTTCTCGAGGTCGTTTCTCAGCATTAGAAACGGGGGGGAGAATCAACACTACCACAAGAGTTGCAAGTCTACTCAAGATGGAAAAAAACTCAAGCGCATGCAGACGTTGTGAATCATAACCACAATCAAGAAAATAAACCGGTGGTAGATTGAGATAAATCTTACGTAATCTGAATCAAATATTTGATATAATCTTTTGTGATTTAATAGGATAATTTAGGATTTAATATATATTTTTTATTTTGGTAGGATAACATTTGATTGGGTTTAAATTAGTGGAGTTTGTTGTAACCCTTGTACTATTTAAACGAGTGTTGCACTCAAATAAGCAAAAAATTTCTCATATTTTTTATGCACAAACTAATGATCCATGTAATGAAGCCTTTGATGATCGATCAAATTATTAGTTTGTTTGAGATCATATCTTGGAGACCAACTCAATCTATTATCATGCTATTAAGAAATAGTTTCCTTGCACTTTTTTCTTTGGTTACTGATTTATTATATCTTGGGGTTATGTGAACCAGAAAACCAGATACGCTTGTCCGGTTGAATGAGTCCTATTCACCAAGCCGGTTTACATGGCAGGTTTTGTTGTTGATACCTAAAACCTCAATACCAGCTCTTTTTAACAGGGCACACACTGATTCCCTAGTAGCTAGTAACTTTTTGTCCTTTTTATTCTTTCTCTGTTTTAAAAAAATTATTATGGAGAAAATAATTTCCAGCAACAACAACAATTAAGCCTTTAATCCTAATGGATTGGGGTAGACTACATGAACCATAGAAAAAATCAAGACGGGTCGCGCACAAGCGTCAGTCTTCTCCAAGTGGTTCTTTCTGTCAGAATATCTTAATTGATCCATTTGGACTCCAATCTATGTAAAAACTTCGAGCCATGTCTTCTTCGGTCGTCCCCTTGCTCTCCTGAAAGGGGCCGAAATCCATGGACTCTACTCGACGAACAGGTGCATTAGTGGGCCTACGTCGTACATGACCAAACCATCGTAAACGACTTTCTTGCATCTTATCTTCTATACAAGTCACATCTATTTCAGCTCGAATGTCTTTATTTTTTATTTTATCTCTTCTGGTCTTACCACACATACGAATGAGCATGCACATCTTTGCTATACTCATCTTTTGGACGTGATTCATCTTGGGTGCCCAGCACTCCGTATCATACATCATTGCATGTCTGATGACAGTTCTATAAAACTTCCCCTTCAATCTTAGCGGGATATTACAATCGCATAGAACTCCATGTCAACCCGCCCGTCTGGATTCTGTGGTAAACACCGCTATCAATCTCCCCATCCTTTTGGATAACAGAATCTAGGTATCGAAACTTGCTACTCATCGATACATCTTGGCCGTCGAGTGTTACAACACCATGATCCCGAGATGTACGACCACTAAATTTCCACTCCATATATTCTTTTTTAGACCTACTTAATCTAAATCATTTTGTTTCCAAGTTCTCTCTCCATAATTCCAATTTAGCATTAACTCATACACTGGTCTAGGCGATTAACACAACATCGTCAGCGAAAAGCATGGTCCAAGGTAATTCAGTCTGAATTTGTTTTTGTGATCTCATCAATGACTAAGGCGATCAAGATATGACTCAACGCAGATCCTTGGTGGAATCCAATAGTGATCGAACCCATTTGTCACCCCGCTACACGTTCTAACATTGGATGTTACTTCGTCGTACATATCCTTGATTATATTGATATACTTGATGAGAATTCTTTTCTTCATCAAAGCCGAAGAAGACATGACTCAAAGTTATATGCAAAGACTTGAAGTGCAAGGGTATTACAAAAGATATGTTGACCGATAGAAGCGTTTGGAGAAAACTGACGCATGTGTCCGACCCGACTTGATTCTCTCTAATGTTCATTTAACCTACCCCAATTCATTGAGATTAAAGGCTTAGTTGTTGTTGTTGTTGAGAACTCTTTTCTTCATCAAAGCTCACCACAATATCTCCCTTGACACTTTATCATAAGCCTTTTCCAAGTCGATAAAGACCAGATACATATCTTTACTCCTCTCACAATAGCGCTTTGTAAGTCGGCGAAGTAAATGGATAGCTTCCGTTGTTTACCGCCTTGGCATGAACCCGAATTGGTTCTCCGAGATTTTATCTTCCTCCTTAACCTACAGTCAATTACCCTATCCCAGAGCTTCATTGTGTGACACATGCGTTTTATAACACGATAGTTGGAGCAACTCTGAATGTCACCCTTGTTCTGATAGAGAGGGACAATAGTACCCTTTCTCCATTCATTTGAGATTTTATTATTCCTCCAAATCTTGTTAAATAGAAATGACTAACATATTTGTTTACTTGTGCTGATGGGTGCTCTTATTTTCGCACTACATTATTTGATTGATCATATAATTTGAATAATAGTGCAGAGTTCAACTTATTAATCTAGAACATGTAGTTGATCTGCATATTCGATTTTATGTTGTATGTTTAAATACCGTCTTTTTATTCAAGCTAGTAATGGAACTTTTATAGGTATTTCATTCTCGATCATGGGCATCTGTCCGAGTAATGACAGCTGGCCAGAGAGCTGAACTTCTCAAGTGCGTGGAAACAGATGACTCAAACAAAAGGCTTTCATTCACCGAGTGTGAAAAGATTGCTAAGGATCTTAATTTGACTCTGGAGCAGGTGTGTTTGCCTACGAGTATTTTGTACTTTAATAATTTCAACACCTGCTTTGGGTTGCTTGATAGGAAATTTAAGATCATTGAATTGTTCGATCTTAAAACAAAACAAATATGCTGATTGTCGTTGCTCTTTGCTGAAAGTAGGAACTACTGTTTTTTTCTCAACTGAGCACAAATTTCTACCTAAAGGTTCAATTTGGCCGCATTTTATTGAACACTTTCTAATATTTCAATCTCAATGTCGATCATTTGATCTGGTGTTTATTTAAAGAAGAATACTATGAGATTTATGTTTTTTTTTTAACTTGGAAAGCTAGAACATATTTCGAAATGTTCATCGATCATTCAAATCAGAGTAATGACACTCTACTGATGGGATAAGGTAATTGATAATATCTGAGGGATTTCCAGGCATCAGAGCTAACATAATTAAATAAATAATAATGCAGGTGCTTCGAGTCCATTATGACAAGAAAGTACGCCGTCTTACTAGATTCCAGAGAGTTTTGGATGCCGAAGGACATGAGGTGAAGCCAATTAAACACAAATCCAATTTTCCTTCACGTAAAGGAATAAGGCATTCCGATAGAGTCTCCTCAAATCTGTTAAAATCCACCATTGCAGATGGACAATCAAGTTTGCATATGGTGAGCCAACTAGATTCTTATAATTAAAATTACTAAGAAACTTCTTTTTGTGCTGACTACTTATGAAAATTATGATTTCATTTTCAGAATTATGATATCGGCAACAATTTAGAGGATTCAGAGCCAGATTTAAATGAAAAAGATGATGATGCCAGTATGTGCATTTACAAGTGTGCCTTGTCAAGTTTGAAGCAGCGTAAGAGAAAGTTTTCATGGACGGAAGATGCTGATAGGTGATGTTAATTATAATTTTTTCCATGGATATAATCTATTAGCTCTTGCTCGAAGCAACTTATTGTAGCAAAAAAGAATTTATGGAGTAGGAAACTCTTATTTTTATTATCTTGAATAAAAGAGATACAAGACACCATTATATATATCCTTTTTGATGGGGAGAGTACCCAAGGAAAATGCATTTAATCACACAAGGGTCTAAATTGCCCCTATGGTGTTGATGTATGTGGACAAACGATGTGCAACCAAATATTTTGAGCGGAATGAAGGAAAACATGTGAGAATTGGGGTAAGAGCGAAGAAGAGTTTGGATGGGGGTGTCAAAGTTAAGGATGCAAGATGGCATCATATTGATGAGATAGGTTGCAGTGAGGATCGCATCTCCCCAAAAATAATGTGGGACTTTGTGGGAAACAGTAAAGATCGGGCTACCTCAAGTAAGTGATGATTTTTGCCCTCAGAGATTCCATTCTATTGTGGTGTATCAACACATGAACTTTGGTGGACAATCCTTGGCTATGAAGTTATGAACCAAGGTTGAGTCGAGGTAGCTACGTGCACGATCGCTTTTTAACACCTACATACTGGTAGAAAATTGGGTTTGGATCATGGAGTGAAATTGTTTAAAAAGATGACAGGTTTCAGATTTGTCCTTCATCAAGAATACCCATGCGACTTCTAGTGTGATGTCAACAAATAGCAGGAACCATCGAGCCCTTACATTTTTAACCCTCGAGGAGCCCCTGATACCACTATGGACGAGCGAAAAGGGTTGAGATGGATTATAGATATGTGGTGTGTAGCTATGACGAGTGTGCTTAGATAATTGACAAACATCACAATTAAAAACACTGGAGCTTTTATTTCGAAATAAAGACGAGAATAATTTTCAAGGTACATAAAACTTGGATGTCCTAATCGATAATCCAATAAGAAAGTATCATTATCTTTACTAGAATTAGACAACAATGACCTGAAAAAACTCACAATCTAAGATGAATGGTCAAACATCATAGGTAGGAGATACAAGCCTGCAAAGTATTCAGCATTGCCAATCGTCTATCTCGAAATCAATTCCTGAAAAAGACAAGAATCAGGCATAAATTTAGTGACACACTTGAGATCTCTATTGAGTTGACTAACTGATAACCGATCAAGATCAAGAACAAATAAGACTGAATGCAAAGTGAAATTGCTCGAAATATGGATTGTCCCCGACCCAAGAATCTTCGCACAAGAGCCATTGGCTATGGGGCAGTGCAGGGAGTTGTGCAAGGACGATAAGAGCGTAATAGCTTCAAAATTTCTGTCATGTGCTCCGACGCACCAGACCCCCGTAGGCTGAGGAGCAAAAGATGGAGCCATCTCCTTATCTTATTTTTCTGTCAAGAAAAAATATGAAGAGTTGAATAAATAAAAAATCCAAAGGAGGTTCATGGCCAAGAGGAAAGATGCACGAGTTGAATGTCCAAAAGTTGGATAGCACCTGCTGTGAAAGCAAAGCGATATATATAGTACCTGTATGTGCCACACTTCCAGCACCAATAGGCGAATGAGTGTTCTGTGGAAGAGCCTTACTCAACAATTGGTGAAGAACATCAAGTTGCTCTTTGCTAAAGGGCTGTAGTTCCTGCGCAGAACCTTCGGGTAGGGCCAGACTGGCACGCCTCTGACGTGATGAATTCCAGTTGGCTGGCTTCCCAAGAATTCTCCTACATGTGTCAAGAGTATGGTTGCGTCTGCTACATTTTTCACACCAAGGACGACCATTACACATGTTGTTTGAAGAACCCGAAGTCTACCCAATAGATCCAGTAGGTTGAGCGGTAAGATCCGCAGTGGGAGACATTCTATAATTGGATTGATGCATGGGAAGGGCCGAGCCTTCAAGTGTTGGGGCAGTGAACGAAGGGCCCATCGTTAATTTTCTCCGACTCTCTTCTTGTCGGACCGTAGAGAAAGCCTCGCACAATCTAGACAGAGGTTTCACAGCAAGAATGCGCCCACGAACATCATCCAGATTCGTGTCGAGTCCCAGTAAGAACTGGAAAATTCGTGTGTTTTCAACAATCGCCCGGCAACATGATTCATCATCCGGACGCTTCCTTTCGTAATTCTTCAAAAGATCAATTTGTTGCCAATAGCAAGTAAAAGCCGTGAAATATTGGGTGACAAATGAATCGCCTTGCTTCAAGACAGTAAGAGTGCTTTCGATCTTGAAAAGCTCTGCATTATTTTCCTTACTGGAATAATTGTCCCTAGTCGCTTCCCCGACGCCTTTGGCCGATGAATACAATGAAAAATTCTCGTCAATATCAGGGGTCATGGAATTAATTAACGAGGACATCACCATATTGTTTTCGGCATTCCGAGATTTGAACACACCATCGGTCTTCGCTGGGCAGCGGATGGCACCGGAAATAAAATTGTCTATGCCCTCCCCACAGATGAACATCCCGCACGGATTATGACCATTGAAGATAATTTTGTCCATTTAATTTATAATTTGTGATAGGAATGAACGTATTATAAAAAAAAAAACTGGTGTGATAGGGGCAGTGGCAGGGGACTGTGTTTCGGTGGCTGGTGAAGAGGAATCGGCGGAGGCCATACTGCCGTACTGGGTCATGGTCAAAACCTGGCTCTGATATCATGTAGCAAAACAGAATTTATGGAGTAGGAATCTCTTATTTTTGTTATCTTGAATAAAAGAGATACAAGACACCATTATATAGACTCCTAACACCAAAGACTCCTAAGATAAGATAACTCATAAGAAAAACTAAACACAAATAATTATCTACAATTCCTTATCAGATAGCTCTTTGTTATCTATATCTATTTATTCAACACTTGTCATTCTCTAATTTCTGTTGCATGGAAATGAAAGGAAATTGTTTTGTTCCGAGTACTCATGTCATGAAATATTAATGAATGCCTTATACTCAAATGTTCTACTTTTTCAGTGTGCCGCGTACTTTAATTTCACTTACTTTGTAATCATTGGTAATCTTTTGGTATGAAATCTCATATTTTCAAGTGGATCAATATTGGCAGACAGTTGGTCATTGAATATGCAAGTCATCGAGCTGCTCTTGGGGCAAAATTTCACCGCTTAAATTGGGCATCAATTCTTAATCTGCCAGCCCCTCCAGATACCTGCAAAAGAAGAATGGCGTTATTGAAAACTTCTGATTCTTTTAGAAAAGCTTTGATGAAATTATGCACTTTGCTTGGGGAACGTTATTCTAAATACCTCAAGAAATATGGAGATTCCGAAATGATGGTGCGGGATTATGCGTCTGTAGAAGATGGTAAACGTTCTTCTGTTCCAGAGTCCTGGAAGTGGGATGATTTTGATGCAAATAATATCAAGGTAGCACTAGATAATGTTTTGAGGCACAAAAGAATGGCTAAATTGGAGGGTGTCAAAGATGTTTTTTCTGATCAAGATTACATGGAAGATGTAAGTTGCAAGTTTTCCATGGTTGCTAACTTGCCCATCTTTTATGTGTATCTATACAACAATCCTTTGCTGGTTTAAGTGAGCTGAAATATAGATGATTGATACTTTGACCTCTATGCTTGCAATGATTTTACATGTCCTTTTACTTATCCTCGACTGCCAAGAAGGTGCACACTTTCTGTGAAAAAAAAGTTCGTCTTTTTTTTTCACGTTACAGACATTTATTGTTTGGGTGATTCATTGCCTGTTTCCATTTGGAGCTGTATGCACATACTGCTTCGTGTAGGGATTTATGGTTTATGTTTCTTCTTTCCATCATATGTGCTACTTTTATGAAATTGATTTGATTCGTCAGCTTCTCATGACTAGGAAGTTGAGGATTGGATTAAAGCTTCTGGTAGAAGGTCGAGCTCTGGCCATCAGCCCAGGAAGTACGTAAAGCTTTCAAATGGCTCAAGAGTTTGTAGACAGATACATGAATCAGCTGCAATTGCAAATGCTGCCGAGCTATTTAAGCTAATTTTTCTAAGCACCTCAACAGCTCCTGAAGTGCCGACTTTACTTGCGGAAACATTACGACGTTATTCTGAGCATGATCTTTTTGCTGCTTTTAACTACTTGAGAGAGAAGAAACTCATGGTAAAAAACTAGTTTTGTATTTTGCCTATGCATAGTACTTTCTAATCCTGCTGATTGTTTTCTTTAATGGCAGATTGGTGGCAACTGTAACAACCCTTTTGTACTTTCCCACCATTTCCTTCATAGTATTTCTTTATCTCCATTTCCCATGGACACTGGAAAAAGAGCTTCTAAGTTTTCTGACTGGCTTCATGAGAGAGAAAAGGATCTGATAGAGGAGGGCCTTGATGTTCCAGAAGATTTACAATGTGGTGAACTTCTCAACTTATGTGCTAGAGTCTCTTTGGGTGGATTATCTGTTACCCCTTGCTTACCCGCTGAAGGTGTTGGTGAGGCAGAAGACAACAGAACTTCCAAACGTAAACCTGATAGTGGGGAGCTTTCTTGTGTAAGCATATCTAAGAAATCAAAAACTTCATTTGTTGGGGAGGGTGAGATCATCTCACGCCGAGAAAAAGGTTTTCCGGGCATTAAGATACATTTGCTACGCGAAACGATCCCGAGAATAGACTTTATTGAATCATTTAAAGATGACACATGTGCCTCCTCTCTTTTTGATGCACAAAATCAGAGCATTATATCATCTGTTGTGGATATTGACTGTATTTTATCACATTCTGATATAGAAGATCAAGTGAGAGAAATCTTTGATTCTGGAAGATCCATCCACCTCACGATTGATGGGAATGAATCACCATGGGAAGCTATGGCAAGTTATGCTGAAAATGTGATGCCTTCATGCGCTTATGATGTAAAAAACTTGTTCATTCATCCCGAGTCATTCAAAACTCTTTATTTAGCCATTCAAAAGTCTGGCGACCAAGGTTTGAGTATGATAGAAATTTCCGAAGTTCTCAATATTCAAGGTATGCATGTATTTTGCATTCTATAAATGCATAAGTGTCTCGGTATTGAAGATATAAACTTTTTTTCAGATGAACAGGTGTTGGAAATTATGGTTGAGGTGCTTGAAGCATTTGGACGAGCATTGAAGGTTGGTGTATTGATTAGTAACTATTCTTGATTGTTGCTAGCACAAGCTCTTTTACAGGTTTCAAGCTAGTTCATTAGTTCTTTCATAATGTACCGACTCTTGTTCATCGATATCTTACCAGAAGATATCATAATCAACACAGTTCACCAAATCATCTTTTTTGTTGTTCACCATTTTATTTTTTTTGTTTTCTTTTCTATTTTTTTTCCAGGGAAGGATGGTTGTTTGCGGAGGAGCTAACCTTATTTTGTGTTTCTTGTTGCTCTAAATTCAGGTCAATGCTTATGACTGCGTTCATGTAGTTGATTCATTATATCGGTCAAAGTACTTCTTGACCCCTGTTGCTGAAATAAGTCAATATTTTACTCATCTTCGAGGTCAAAAGAGTAAAATTGAGAATGAACATATGGCAATTGATGCTGTCCATCATATAGATGATGCTGTTGTGTCAGAGAACGGGAATGACATGAATACCAATGAAGTGCACAGAGTCACTATTTTAAATCAATCTGAAGATGTTGTGGACCTCCATACTGAAATTCTTAGTGAGGATAACACTACACCTCACAAGTGTTTTGAAAGTTTTCCGCCTAAAAGGAAGGATTGTAGGCCCTTGTTAACTTGGATGAACGGGGATGGTACCGTGAATGAACTTGTGTACAAGGGACTTGTTCGTCGTGTTCTTGGTATTGTGATGCAAAATCCGGGGATATTAGAGGTAGTTTTCTTTGTAGACAAGACAATACTTTCTTATAGACTGGCAATTGGGATGCCATTATATAATTCTGCTTGTGCTATGTATTAGCTTAAAAGTTGCTTCAGTTTTCGATATAGCGGTCAAAAGTGCCAGTGCCTAAAATATCAGGAAACCATCCTTTTTCGGTTATTGTCAATGGTTGTGTTGTGGATGATCTTAGAAATATTTTTGCGCAGTATGTCTTCATTTTCCCTAGTTCGTGATTTTCCTGCACTTGTTTTTTATGTGAAACTCTTCCAAGTTGTATGATAAAACTCCTTGTGCTCACACTTGATCTTTTATTTGTTATAGATGATGCTATGTGGTGTGCAGAATCTTGGGACACTATTTCTTATACTTACATCTTGTTTTCTACAGGATAGTATCATAAAGCAAATGCATTGTTTGAATCCTCAGGTACATACCCTTATTTTGAAGCAAATGATGAAATTCTTCTAGGGTGCAACTTGTTTCATCCTTGCTAAAGTTCGATTTATATTTTGAATTCCCCAAGAATGTCATTGCATTTTTTTTTTTTTACCTTATTATAGTCAGCCAGCTTCCAGTTTCTTAAAGAATATGCACAAGGGGTTTCGATCTATCATCTCGGTTTCGAAAGGACTAAATTGATTTTAATCGGTGTGGAAAAGGTTTATGGATTCTTTTCGTTTTGTAACTGATTAATCTTGAGTTGGATTAAATGCAATGTTGTGTCAACAAATTTTCCTTTGCTATTTCTTGAAGATTCTAGTTTTGTCTGGGTAGATTTGTGAGCAACGAATATGTAGATACTTCAGCTATAGAGGTGAACACCCTGATATTGCACAGCTAATTTGCAAAAAAAATTATGCGTTTCAGAGCTGCAGGAAATTGTTAGAGATGATGATGATGGATAACCACATATTTATGCGCGAAATGCATCAGATGTCAGCAAATCAGCCCCCTTCTATTCTTGGCAGCCTGCTTCCTAACCGGTTCACTAAATCGAAGAATTTCTTTGCCAATCCGGCTAGCTCCTACTTATTGTGAACCTTAAAGAAGGAAAAGCCCAATTGGATTCTATGTATGGAGATTGTTTTTGTGACTGAATTTAGTTTCATGTATACACGTACATACATATGTACACATTATATATGTATATATAATATCAGGGATACTATTGCGAAGATTGATCCAGCTTTTCAGCGGTCCCATTATTGTGTAAATAAAATTAATCGAGCCGAATATAAAGAAAATTTTAAGATTCGAATTCGGCTCAGAATAGTTATATTCGAGCTCGAGTCCGATTCGAAGTTCGAATAGTTCTAAAATTTTGGCTTGAGTTTGGCTAGAATCAAAATTCGAGTTCGAGTTCGGCTCAAAAAGATTCGAACATGTTCGCCAGTTATTCGAATTATTGCTCGAAAATTAATACCCGAAAATAATGTTCGAAATATTTTTATGTATAATATAATATATTATATTAATAAAATATTAAAGTTCGCGAGCGGCTCGCGAACTATTCAACAATGTAATTTGGCTCGAGTTCGGCTCCAAAAAAGTTCAAACATGTTTGAGTTCGGCTCGAATTCGAGAATTTCAAATACGAATCAAATATTTTTCGAGACGGCTCGAAAAGTTAGTGATAATGTTCGATTCATTTACACCCCTGACCCTGGGAAGGTTGCAGTTTCTTTCTGATTTTAAGCTATCCCTACGAATTTGGACAAACCCCAATTTCCATCGAAGACTTCTAAATTTTTTCCATCTTATTGATATGCCGACAGCTATCATGTAGTGACCCATGACTCCATTATATAGTAGATTTCGCTATTATATATTTTATATTTATTATCGTGTTGTTATTCAAGTTATTACCGCTCTCAATTTAATCAAATGATGTAACAGCAAATCATCTGTGAAACAACTTTATGTATCCAGCATTTCCCGAAATTGCAACATGAAAATGATGTCCAAATGACATTTAGTTCACACCCAACCAAAAAAGAACAAGTCCCCACAAGTCTTCAACCTTAAAAGGAACAATTGTGCTGTCTCATGGCGTAGAAGAGAGACAATTCAAACTTGGGAACACACACTATCAATATGGGAAGAAGCCCTTGTTGTTCCAAAGAAGGCTTAAACAAAGGAGCATGGACTGCCATGGAAGACAAAATTCTCACAGATTATGTTAAGATACATGGCGAAGGAAAATGGCGAAAACTTCCCAAGAAAGCAGGTAAAAATAGGAATCTATCTTCATCAAATATGATCATCTTTATAACAAAAGTAACCCATTTTGGTGAAAATTTAGGCCTTAATAGATGCGGAAAAAGTTGTAGGCTTCGTTGGTTGAATTATTTACGACCGGATATCAAGAGAGGACATATAAGTTCAGATGAAGAGGATCTTATTATCAGACTTCACAAGCTCCTTGGAAACAGGTCATTGTTTGTCTCATTTTTGTTTCTTACCAAGAAGAAGCTTTATTGTATTTCATTCTTAAATGCACTTTTAAATTTATATAGATGGTCTTTGATAGCTGGAAGGCTTCCGGGGCGAACAGACAATGAAATCAAGAATTACTGGAACACGAACATTGCCAAGAAACGAGCTATTGCTGATCCTAAGATGGCCAAACAATCCAATACGAAGAAAGAAAAGCCATCAGCAAGCCAACCTCAACGTCCCAACACCATAGGATCACATGTAATTCGTACGAAGGCGAAAAGGGCTTCCGAAGTTTTCATCATAACGAATCCTTCCCAAAGTGTCGAAAATGTTGAACCCACACATGCATTTGGACAGTCCCAAGTTGAAGACCGTAAGGCAGAAAAGTTGGAATCTGATCAGTTTGGCATGGTGGATTTCGAACTGGATGACAAGTTTTTTTCCGATCTCTTCAGCACTGAGTTCTTCACATTTTCTGATCAGAAGCTGGATGATGGATTGGGGGAGGATTCACTCAATAACACGAATAATATCACTGGCTATCCTTCTACAAATTCGTGCCAAATTCCTGATGAAAAGCATCAGGATCTTGATCTGGGATCAATGATCAATATAGAGCCTGCGATGGACTGGTTTCAAGAATGATCATCGATCGCTTGGGGACAAATGAAAGTTCATTATTTCCTCTCCAAATTCATTTCGAACCACAGATGAAAATCAACGCAAATCTTGATATTTAATCAGTGACTGATGCTGAAACCTTCTCCATGTATTGGTTGCGTTCAAGATTGTTGGAGTTATTCAGCAATTAATGACATGGAGAGTGGAAATTTTCTACAACATTATCTTTGTGAGATTGTTGAGCACAATGGATCAAGATTTAGAAATTTTTGTCATCTATGATCGATACAATCATACCTTTTTTATGGCATTCATTTAATATCATTTCTGTTTATGATGAATTTGGTGCGATGAGATTGCTGAAGCATGCACTAATTGATTTATGGGGAAGGACCATTGACAGTGGATTTAGATAGTTGATTTGGATTATGAAGAATTTGTTAAACTTCGTTCTTCTCTGCATTTGGTAATATTCTTTCTTTGAAGCCAACAAAAGAGCCTATTACTTCTAAGGGGTCGGGTTTTTGGGTTCGGGTATCCAAAAATTTGGGTAAGATTTTTTACTACCCGAATTCGAAAATAAAACACTAGTACCCGACTGTTTGGGTATCCAAAATATTCGGGTAGTATCGGGTACCCGAAAATTTAGAGAAAAAAAATATTTTATTCATTTTTTTAAGAGAAAAAAACCATACCCGAACTCTTTTGAATTTTGGTTAAGAGAAGCATGCATTATAAAATTCTCGATACACAGTTTTGATATACCCATAAATCAAATGAAATCTGCTCAAAAAAAATTAAATAAATCAAAATGAAATCTGAAACAGTAAGCTTCAATGTGTACAGTTGGTACTTGGTGGCAGGAACTTAGTTGCGAAATTCTAAGCAGCAAATTGGTTTCAGATTTAGGGTTGGAAAATTGGAACATTTAATGATGGATATAAAAGTTGGGTACCCGAAATTCATTTCGGGTAGAGGTTTTAAAACCCAACACCAATTTGATTTTAAAAATGTCGGGTTCGGGTACACCCGACCAGAAATTTTTCAAAAAATACCCGACCCGATTACCCGATCGAATTGGATACCCAAAAATCGATTTAAAATGCCCACCCCTAATTATTTTACTATCAGCACACTTTGTTCAGAAAATACACTTACATCTTGTTTTCAAATTTTAAGAAACTCATTTTGTTTATTTAATTTCATATTTATTCACGTATATAAAAATATGGGAAATGGGTAAAAAAAAAAAAAACTAAAGAACCCTTAAACATACATTTTCCTTGGCATGTACACATGTAGTAGTAGTCACTCATTTCTCCCGTCTTGCCATAAGTAGAATTATGCGACCATTGATTTCAAATTTCTATTCATTTGTTAACCGAGATTGGGTTGGCACACGCCCTCATCAAAGTCAGGTCCAAGACCAGTGACAAGTTCTCCAAACTCAAAATTGAAAAATATCCTAACATTTATTTTAAAGAACCCTTTTTATTTTTTTTCCAAAAAATTCAGGCTGTAGGCCTTTCACAAACTGTCTGGTCTTTGCTTTAGTGTTTGCAGTTATATGCGGTACATATCTCAACAACGAATAATACTGCAAAACATAATCAGATACCTTCATGGTTCCCTGTTTCAGATTATTGAATTCATCTTCTTTCAACTGCCTAGCAGCAACAGAGAAATAATGATCAAGAAAACGGGTTCTGAACACATTCCAGTTTACATTCTGTCCCTGAGCTCGCAATTCAAGCATTGTCGTTTTCCACCACGTCATCGTTTTCTTTGCCAACTGGAACTCAGCCAAATGTAATCAGGCTGACTTAGCACATGGTGTTGATACAAAGATCTGTTCAACACGTTCTAACCATTCCTCAGCCTGTTTCCTCGATTCAGTACCCTCAAAGCGAGGTGGCTGATAACTCAAAAATTGAGTCAACGTCAGCTCTCCAAGTAACAATACATGTTCTACTGGTCCTTGCCCTACTGGTGGTGGTGGCACAGGCGCCAACCCAACACTAGCATCGCCACTCATGGCATCCCCAATGTCATCGTGAGGTAATCTGTCTGTCATTACTGTACAACAGGGGTTAACAACAACATTCAAATGTATAAAGCATGTTAGTATAACAACATAACACAGTTATCAACATGCTTTCAAGTGATTAGGCAACTCCCTAAGTCACTTCCTCTACCATGGTTCACCCAGTTCTCGAACCAGTGCACTGATACCACTAATGTGGGGTCCTCGTAACTTAATACATTATGTATCAAATCTTTATACACGTGTGAGTAGGATTTACGTAATAATACACACTGATTAAGAGTTTTACTATGTCAGTTGTTACAACATTTACAAAACCCTAACAAAACTGACATAATATACATCACATGTACATCAGAACAACCTAAAGAAGTTCAACTTCTAATCAGTGGTTCAGTTCGCAGCAGAAATCGACTCACAATCCCGTCCTCCCACGTCTAAGAGTCCCTACAGAAACAATCACACGACATGAGTATTGATAGACAACCATCTCAGTTCTATATCAATAAGAAAACACCATACGATAAATAACCATCGTAAAATCACAACTATGATTGTTCTGTATCATACATTACAATATGCAAATATGTCATGACATGTCTCAACTATCATCCTGTTATAACGGGGCATATATGATATGCCTCTAAGCTCAATATATCAGTGACTCAACCTTCACGTCCCATATTAGCAGCACATATCATTTTTCCGTCATCACACGTTATAACAACCAAAACATATGCTCGACAAGAGCATACCTCTCATGCCAAAGCATATGCTCAACGGTAGCATACCTCTCATGCCAAAACATATGCTCAACAGTAGCATACCTCTCATGGCAACAACCTCAACAACATGAATATATATCAACATAGATGTATACCAATATGATTCCAACAATCATATAGCTCAATCTCAATATAGATAAGCAACATCACATAATCAAACTCAATACCCATACATCAACACGTACCTGTCGTGCGATACAAAATATAGAAATTCAGGCGTCGATGTTTAACCGCCTCATTGTCCTGTCCCCTGTGATGACGCTACATGAATACCATCATGTTATAATCGGCTTCAATATCAAATTCCACCAATATATAACAATTTTCAACATTTTACGTCTAGCGATCGATCGGTCATTCTAGCGATCGAAACCCTAGCGATCGATCGGTCAAAAGCTAGCAATCGATCTCTATTAAAGTCTGATTTATACATTATGCTACGGCCTTCTAGCGTCGATCGGTACTTCTTTAGCGATCGATCGCTACAGCTCGCGATCGATTGGCCACATGCAGCGATCGAGTGCTCCAAGCATAGACCCCCTTAAACTTTCCCCTGTCTCAGCGATCCATCGATACAATCCCAGCGATCGATAGTTAGACAGCAACAGTTTCAGAACATGGCGATTTCATGTCTATCCTCTTGGTGCTTCTCATACACCTCAAGTTCTATCATCCAAACTTGGTACATGCATACTCTAGCATCAGATAAACATGTTTTCATCACATTACATCTCAAGTGTTTACATTATAACTCGTATGAATTCAATAATTCTTAAGTCACTTGCTTCCATGCCGACTTTTCATACACCAACATACAACAAGTATTCAAAGCACATAATTCTTACCAAGAAATTATGAATTCACTTCACACAACTTTAACTCTTGATTTCCAACTTGAAATCCAAGAAAACTATCACTCATAAGCAAGGAGAGAAGGATGAGTGATGTAGAGATTTAGTATGTGTAATATGGGGTGTTATGCTTTTCAAATCTGCTATGTATGTATATATACTTAAGTTTAAAGCTTACTTAAGTCATATCATGGCAAGTGGAGTCTATGTAGTCTAACATGTATCAACTACATGCCTTCCATGTAAAGAAACCACTGTACCAATGGCATAATTAAACATGCATAACACTAACACTATATCATGGTTCCCACCTTACTACAAATTCATATAATTTTACCCACTTGGTTGTCTTTAATCACATAATCATGTCCCTTTGCAATTGCACTACATAATATATCATTTCTCATACTCGGTTCCACTCGAACTCGAGTCCACGCCATACCGTAATTATCACATAATTACGCAATAATCATATCAAGCATATATTATTCATATCGAGGCATTACAATTCTTGTACCTCGCGGATATTTTACAGAGATATCAACAATTGTTTTGTCTGGGTTGATATCCCGTATAGTAATCAGTTTCTCCCAAGTTCATTGGCAATCTTGCATAGGAGAAGAAACTAAATCCTCGTTAATTTGAAACCTAAAAGTGTATGTCTGTGACCTAAGGTTCAACTCTCCATCTTTTACCCCAGAGGTGATGGGTTGACTTGAAGGTTCAAATTGTGATGGCATCTGACCTTCAACATTCGCTACAACTTGTACGTCCTCAAGGAATGCATCATCTGCAACACCTGTGACAGGGGTATGTGAATCCCTTGCCTACAAGTTAGATGGGCCTCGTTCTCTAAACACTCTTTTTTGCACCGTTAGAGATGTGACCTGGATGATAGGCCCCTCAAGACTTCGAACACCCGTTCTTGGGCCTGAATGCAACCTCGTATATGACTAGAAACTAAGTCTCGATCTGCCTGTTGTAGTCGTCCTGCGACCTTAGCATTGAGTCAAAGAGTCCCAAAATCTTGTCCAGGATCTCCAGCTTTTCCCTGAGATGCCTAACTCGTTTGAGGGTATCGCTAGCAATGTGTCCTTCCATCTCGTGTTAAGAAATCTACAAGAACATTTTTATCAGATTTCACAATGGCAGTATCATAATCATAATATTGGCATTCAACTTGTCATCGTAGAAGTCTAGTCTTTCTGGTTTTGGTTCAATTTTATTTTTCAGAAAAGACTTAACACTAGTATTATCTATTTTCAAGATAAATTTCTTTGCGAGTAAAAATAGTGGCCATTTTTTAAAAGCCTTTCGAACTGCAAATGAACTACTTCTCGTTAATGTGACAATGTACCATCTGATAATTTCGATGCTGCCAAATAGACCGCAACAATATCTGCATGGCACTTCTCCATCTGGTGTGGCCTTGATAAAGACTGCAGCCTAGGGGTGTTCACCGGTTCGGTTAACCGACCGAACCGAAACAAAAATTTTTGGTTTTAAAAAAAATCGGTTTTCGGTTACAGGGTCGGTTAACCTAACCGAAGACCAAAAAATTTTTTAAAAAAAAAAAGTTAAAAAAGTTTGAAATTTTTTTTATGGTTTAAATATTTTTTTAATGGTTTCGCTCCTGATTGTATTGATAAGAACTCGTAAATTATCAACATGTTTCAATTATAATATAATTTATTTTGTTGTCTCATTTAAACTCGATTTTTTGTATTAAATAGCTTTAAAATAATATTAGAAGTTGAAAACTGAAAGGTCAAAGCTTCATAATTCATTTGAATCCAATGTATGATGTATTAGTGTTTGTATTTACCTTGAATTTTCATCAATTAATCATACAATTTCAAAAAGAAATTCAAAAATTCAAAAAAAAGTTGAATTTTTTTTTAAAAAGGGTTCGAAACGAAACCGAACCGAAAAAGTTCAGTTGAAACCAAAATCGAACCGAACAATTTTGGTTTCAGTTTTGAAATTTCAAAATCGAAATTTTGGTCAGAAATTTCGATTCGGTTCGGCTCAAACTGGACCGAATGAACACCCCTACTACAGCCCACCAATGATCACTAGCATCTGTGTATATAGTTCTTTCTCGTCGTTTGGAATTGCAAGCTTTGGTAGTTGCCTGCAAACTTCTTTAAGCTGCTTGGCAGCTTGTCTGTGATCTTTATTCCACTCGAACTTAACATCTTTTTTTAGTAGCGGACTGAACACCTTCCTGTGGTTTGGTAGGTTATTAATGAACATCCCAGCAAAATTAACAACTCACATAAAACTCTGAAGTTGCTTTAAATCCTTGAGGTCATCCGGATATCCTTTCACTTTCTCGACAATATGATTTTGCAAGATGATTCCAAATTCGTCGATCTCAATTCCAAAAAAAAAACTCGATCTGTCTTGTGGCAATTATTCTTCCTTTCGTAAGCACTAATCATTCCTTGTAACAAACATCTGAAAAGATTTCTAAATGTTTAAGATGTTCTTTCATGTTTCTTGATGGAATGAGGATGTCGTCAATATACACGAACATGAAGCTGAAGTAATTCTTGAAAAGATTATTCATCTTCCTTTAATATATCTAGGGAGCATTTGCCAATCTCATTGGCATAATATTCCAGATGTAGTGTCCTTGCGGTGTGGATAATGCTGTGAATTTTCTGCTAGCTTCCTCCATCTTAATCTGGTAGAATCAAGACTTGCAATCGAACTTAGAAAACACACAATTTTGATGCTATTTACCAAATGTTCTCTGTTTTGGATAAAATATCCATCAAACTCCAAGATCTCGTTGATCCATTTATAGTTGATCACTAATCTCGGCTTTCCTCTTTTAACTTTTTCATGATTCCGAACCAGAAATCCCGGGCTGCTATATGGAGAAACACCTGCTGAGATTAACTTAAGGTCAAGATGTTCCTTAAGTATTATCTGCATGTCCATCCGATCTTCCATGTTCATGGGGATTGGTTTGAATCTGACGAACTCATTTTCTTTTCCAGCTTTCACCTTTAAAGTGGCTTTGAGCTCATTCTTGTTCCACAATGCCAGGGGATCCTCGTTTTAGTTCCTCTGAATCTTATTTTTCACATCCTCTAGAGTGATTTGCTCTTCGAGTGTAGTTTTAGGTTGTGGAACTTTTTCTTGTAATGTTGTTTTCAGTAACAACAGGGTTTCTGAATTAACTTCTTCCTCATCTTGATCGTATTAACAAGTCAAAAGTTTGAGAATGCTTTTCACTGGGACCTTGTTGTCGAAACTGAAGGATTACTTCACCAATTCTCCGTTGATCTTATCTTGGGGTGTTGAAGTTTTCCTTCATCACCACACTTGCTGCGAAAACTAATGGGGAATTTCTGTGAAAAACCACTCGTAGTTGCTGGACAATAATCTTATTATCACAAAAAGTTGTGAAAATAAGCCTCTTTGTCTCGTTCTCCTGTGTAAACCGCTTGAATGTATGTAGAAAATTGTTTCCTAGCAACAGATCATCTCATGTATCATGAAAATAAATAGGTGGGGTCTTGATATTGTACCAGGGGTAGCGTCTGCTCCCCCGATTATTATTTTCGCCGCCTGGACTCCTTCATTAAGAATAAGAATCAGCTTGAAAAAGTCTCTTCTGGCAATTGCTGGTAATTTTTCACCAACTTCTTTAGGGAAGATGTCTCATTTGGCAGTGCATATTCCAGCTCCTGAATCAATATAAGCTGCGAAATATTCTGCTCGATATTTCTCATATAACATCCCGACTGAGATGTACACTGATAATGGACTGGTGGTCATCGGATTCTGTATCTTTCCCTTCCACCGTGAATTTCGTTCCATCATGTAATCTTTCCCAAGGTTCGTGTTCCTCAAGAAACCCAATCCCAAGAATAAGCTGTTTTGGGATCATACCTGCAGTCCCTGCAATTGTTAGATCAATTTCACCGATTTGAAGGTTTCCTTGATACCTGCCAAATGTAGGTTGTTGCAAATAATATAGGACATCACAAGGGAATATATTGTTCTTCTCAGTAATGTCGAAGATTACCGGCACTTCTCTCCAGCCTTCTGGGCATTCAGCATTCCTGTTGTTTTGAATACAGCAGGCATTTTCAGAATCCTGCTCGAGACGGCTTTCTGTTTTTTCCCTGGGATAGTTACTGATCATCCTATTCTATTGGAAAGACATTCTTCTTGACTCGATCATAAGGCTCATGCTTCTGTTCAAAACAGGCTGGTCTTATATTCTCACGTCGATCTCTCTAATCGTCGGAGTATTAATAATATCCGACAATACTGCTTTTGCGAAATCTTTGAAGATTCTGGGGACTTCGATGAATTCATTTCTCAAGAATACTTCTGAATGATGAGTATTCGAGACACATTGTAGGTAATCGAATAAGGCATATCCCTTCTTTCATCAAACCACTTCTTTTTAAATCTTGATGAAGAGTAAGAACATTGTTGAATTCTCGATCTCCCAAATTATATGCTATTCGTGGATAGATGTTGAAGGTCATCTTTCCAGCATACAAATTGCATGCAACTGCTCCCAAACAAGAATCTTTAAGGTTCTGGATTCTCTTGTCAAAGATCGCCAGATTAAGTGGCGAACCAATTCCTTCCTTGAAAGTTGCTTTGATGATAACTCTAATGGCTCCGATATGAATCCATGATAGCGTATTAACAACTTCTCTTTTAACATTGTTCTTAATCTCCTGAATTTCTCTGTAGGGGATTAACTGCATTTCAATTTAGTTTCCAGTGAATTTCATCTGGATCGCAAATTCTCATGTTGTCACCTTATGGATAATCTGATTCTTCCTTTGTAACACCCGTAAAGATTTAGAAATGTAATTAAGAAAATATTAAGAAAAGTAATTAAGCATTGAGACTATTACAAAAGCTAATAAAATAAAATCTGAGAAATTGAGTTACGGCCATTTTATGTCATTTTTTTTAGTACTCAAATTAATTTTAGTAGAATTATTAGACATTGATTACTGTTAACAAAAAGAAGAAGAAGAAGAAGAAAACATGGGCTGCATGCACACTATGGGACCAGTTTAGACACGTGTGCAAGAGGTGGTATGTTAACATTCTTTGTCAGACTATATTTCATGTTAGCCATTTTCAGCCTTCGAATTAGGGTCACAAAAATTTCTTTCATATTGAGGTTTTAAGATTTCATCTACTTCTTGACTTGTTCTGGAATTGTATCCCTCTTTGTGCTGAAGGTTCAGTAGGAGGTAAAATTTCCTTACTTTTTGTTATTAAACAATATATGAGAAATTTGATTAAGATATTGGCCTAAACCTTTCAATTGGGTTCGGTCATCTTAAGGAAGAAAATATTAGTTGTTCAGCTTTAATTTTTTTTTATATATAAAAAAAAAACTAGTAGACATAGATGAATATCTCAAATGTTCCATGCTTTAGCCCTATGTGTTGTTGTCGATCTTCATCAGATTTTGAAGATGAATTTTGATGGTAACATTGGGCCTAAGGGAAATAGAGAATTAAATTAAAATAAGTAATTGGAAGTACATAAATTAAAAAATTATGTGCTGATTAGTTTAATATTTGCACTATTAACTTCTTTTGGGAGAAATTAATTATTAAGTAATTGTTGAAATCATAATGAGATACATAATAATAATCGACTATCATTGTTCAATGGAAAATGTAGACTATTGAAATTGAATCAATGGAAAAATTGAAAGTAGTTGGTTATATGAAATGTATAGCAAATTTAATAAATTAGAACATCAATAGTGGATTAATGAGTCTAAGATTGATGTTTGACAATATTTTATTTGCTGATGGCATGATCAGATAGTAGCAACAAAATATGTATATTACCCCATTAATTGACTTGGGGCTCATTTGATTTATGGAAGGTCATATTTGCTTTTGAACCGGATCACTTTCACTATGGTGCCTTTTTTTTAACGAAAATGCACTTCAGTGGGCCCAAAATCGATTACCAGAAAATAGGTGTATTTGCCGACGTCACATCAGCGATTTTCTGTTACCTACCAAGGAGCGGACGTGGCCGCTCCGCTTCAGGAACCTCTTTCAGATTTTGGGATTACGTATATGATATTAGGGTGATTACGTATATGGTATGGGGCTCCTCTTATTTTCAAATCAATGTCAAATGGGGCCCCTGTAGAACCCATATTCTGCACCAGTGTTTCCTGATGTCTATTTATAATCAAATAAGATGTATATTACCACTTTCCTTTAGTGAAACACCCTCATAATACTTTACTTGTCTTTTTGGGGTCTCTTACCTCTCCTAATTACATTTTTCAGTGGGCCCAAAATTTAAAATACACTTGTATAAGTGTATTTACTGTAATCTTTTTATTCCACTATTCAAGTACGTTCTGTCTTAATATGAACAGTAAATTATCATTGAGTAAACATATTGATTGATCAGCATTAAATATGTGATGAATTGAGATAGGATAATGATATGGTACATAATGAGTTGAAATAGAATGATGATGTGAACATTGTTATATATTTTATATATGAATTGATGATTGGATAGATGTTATATATGTGGTTGATGCGGACTGATGAGTCCAGGATTTGGGCCAGTGGATGAAATTTTTGGTCCTGATATCATATATATGGATGATATGGACTGACGAGTCCTGGACTGACGAATCCTTGATTTAGGCCAGTGGATGACTAGGGATGGCAACGAGGAGGGTTTGGAACGGTTTTGCGAATCCCAGGACCCGCCCCGCTACACATAAAACCCGGACCCGCCCCACCCCGCCTAGACCCGCGAACCCGGCGGGTTTACCCGCCCCGCCCCGGTTCCAGTTTTTTTTATTTTATTTTTATATTTTAGCTTGAAATCAATTTTGAAACACAAAAATTGAGTTTTGTTATTGAATTTCATGTTTTCTATAGTAAATATTTTATAATAAGTATTGCAAAACTATCTTTAAGCAACCAAATATTTATTAATTTGCTCTCATTCATGTCCAATTTCTTTAACATGGACACATGAATTTTGATATAAAATTAAATAATGACACTTTATTGTTCAATCAAAGAAGTAAAATGTATATTCAATATTATTTTTTTAACAAAAAATTAAAAATGTACAGCGGGCGGGTCTGGGGTGGGTTCGGCCAATCCTAGGACCCGCTCCGCCCCGCTTCCAAACCCGGTTGAAGCGGGTCCAGACCCGCACCCTGCGGGGCGGGTTCAGTGCTGGTCCGGGTCTGGACCCGCCCCATTGCCATCCCTATGGATGACATATCTAGTCTGATGATAGTGAATGCATTGCGATGCATTTCATATATAGATGATGAGATGATATGATGTAATATTGGATATCGTTTTTATATTATAGTATTGTTGTCTTGTTTGACAGGATTAGTTATGAAGTAACGGAACAATGTATTATTATTTGTTAAATTGTTGAGCTATATTGATGAGATGTTTACGATATGTATAATTTTTTTGGTATTTTGATAAGAATGTACTGGACGTTAGCTCACCCTTTTATGGATTTTATTTTTCAGGCGATAGGGCAAGTACTAGTGGCCGGGGTCATAGTTAGCCTGACGGCAAGATATAGGGTAGAGCCCACTAGTTTCTAATGTTTTATAAACTGGAAGATTATACTTTTGATGTCCAATATGTTTAAGAGATTATATGTTTATGTTTATGTTTATGTTTACGTGAGGTTGATCGGCATCTCGATCAGTTTTGTCAAATTGTATTTACGTTGGGAAGTATTTTCTTTGGCGATATGGCATGTCATCGTTTGCTTAGGATTGTGATATTAGATTATGATATTATTGCTTGATTATTGATTACGATTAAATGTATTAATTACATGCTTATGTGAGATTAACTCGAGGGGCCCTACATCCTGCTTCAAAGGCCAATCAAATCCATGGTTTTTTCCATTGCTCCAATTGTAAATCCATCGTAGATCTGAAGCTTTGGCTCTTCTTCATGATCCTCATAAGAGTTTTACGAGAAACAATGGTATGAGAGAAAAGCCCCTACGCCTCTTCTCTGATCATGTGTTGAAGGAATTCTCATTCACTCTGATTCTGAACTGGATTCACTTCCATTTTCAGAATAGATCTCTTCTTAGTAGATGCTTTCATCTGATGGGATATCCTCAAATTGATACACGTGAATCAAATCCTGGAAATAAACAGTATCCTCAAACTCCTTGGTATGCTCGAACTGTCTTACTCCTCGGTTTTGGTTATCTGGACAATCTGTAGAGATATGTCATCTTGCTCCACACGTCCATCAATTATAATCTTTAAAACTTTCATTTGCACGAGTATGAGTGCGTCTAAAAGTTCTCTTCGTTGGTGATGCACCAACTTGCTTGATTAGAACCGATTGACGAGGTTCTACTTCTTGTTGGTCCTGATCTTTGTCTGATCTGTAACTTCGGGCTTTCTGCTTTGACCAGAACTTCCTGGGTCTCCATGAAGATCCACTTCTTCTTGAACTACTTCATCGGGCATAAGAATGACTTCTGTGTTTTTTCATCTTCCGCCTTTGGGGGTAGTTTCCAATGATAGCAGGGATATCATTCTATGTACAACAAAGATGAGCTGTTTTGTTGATTTCTCTTAGCTTCTTGTAGTTCTTTTGGAGCTTTGCTTGATTTGCACCACTCCGCAAGCTTCATTTTAAGAAATGACTTTCTCCTGGACACCGTCTCTATTTCTTGTGGTGCTTATTCCTGGATAAGCATTTCTCTTCATGGACTCGGTATTTTGGCAAAGAACAGCTCTTCTGCATCTTTTTGTGTCATTTTTGCCTTGCATCTGTACTATGTGAAGAGTTTGATGTACTCGTCTACATAACAGATATCATGTAGTTCCAGGCTATATATAGTTTGTCTATATTTTTCGCCTTCTCTTGCTCAATTCCTTCGAAATAACCAACTCAATGAAACATATTTTAAATAAATTAGCCATTTTGTCCACAATATCTTTCATGGACTCTCCGGCTAGAACTTCTTCCTTGGTACCCGGGTCTGCAAGTTCCCACGCAATTCTGGTTGATCCTTCTAGACTCATATTAAGGAGTAATATGAATCCTTATTAGCTTAGATCAAGAGTTTCTGCTGCGATTCGCATTGTTGAATCCCATTCATCAATAAAAACTTTTCGATTTTTAAAATCCAAGATATCCATATTGAGCATAAGTCCATATGGATGTATCAGATCTAACTGAGATTTTCTGTAAGGCTTTAGGGAACGACTCATTGTTCCAACTGGGAGATCTAAAGTTGCTCAAGAGATAAAATCTTCCCGATGGGGCATTCATTGATCTCCATCGGGTGGTGGATTGTGTGACCCGAAACTTTCCTGTGGTGGAACTTGAGGAATTCCGCCAACTTGACTTGTTTTAAAGTCTACGAGATTCAATCCCACAAATGAATCAGCAAGATCACGTAGATCTTCCTGGTTGGATTGTTTCAATTACTTTGTATGAAGTATTGGATCTCCTCGTAGGACTGCAATCATTTTTCAGTCTCCGTCAAAGGCCTTCTGACCTCCTTTGTTTTCTCTTTTTGATGTAAAAGGGGTTTCGTTCCATAGGACGGTGGTAACCATCCTCCTTTCTTTCTTCATGAAGAACTTGGTCGTGCCTCCAACTCCTTAACTCGGGTTTGAACATCTCGAAGGTTTTCAATAATTTCCTCATGATGTTTGATCATAATCTCCATCTGACTTTGAATCTGATGGACCTGTGCAGGGACATGGTATTGTAGGTATCCATAACGCTGCACTGTCTTCTGGATCTCTTTAAGATCTATAGATATCTTAAAAATATCTGGCTCGATTTCTCGAAAGGTTGGTTCCCATCCTATTCGTCTGTTCCAAATCCTGTTGGATGATTTGGATCTGGAATCGTGGGGTTGTGCTCAGGATGGCCTTCTTTCTGAGCTTCGATAACTCGAATTGAAGTTTGATATTCATCATGTAGAGGTTCATCGTTGACTTCTCTTGTTGTTGATACTAGTATATGCTAGTTGGCTAGCACCTCTTGTAGTATTTTCCATTTGTGGTTGAAGCATTTAGTTTGGGCCAGATACTCTTGATTTAATTCTTCCAATTTTTGGAAGTATCACCTGTATGAGTAACACTTCGAACATTCATTTGGATTCATATTCTTTTGTATTGTCTCCCTGTTAAAGGATATTATTAATATTTCAAATATTATTTTAATATTTCCAGAATAATTTTAGGCTCTGATATCATTTTAAGGATAACGGTTTAAAATACGTAAAATGTGCTTGGAATAAATAAAACATAAAAATCTTAAACGGATAATTTGGTATTATTTAAAAACAAATATCTCTCCAGGAAGAAATTAGAAAATTAGAAATGAAAATGTTGGGAATAACTTCTAATTTTCCCAAAAATCTAAAGAATATTTTAGGAGGAATGATTAAATTATGAACAACAAATGGGAGAGTGAGTTTGGAAGGCAGCACGACGGCGAGGGCTTGTGAGAAGGTAGAGAATAATCACAGTAACTCGTTGCTTCTTTCGTAGATCAACAATGGCGTCGGAGACCCGTAAAGGTCAGTTTCTTCAAATTTGTGAATTTTGTGCTTTTTCCTTTTTAGTTATATTTTGAATGTCCAGTTTTCCCAATTGATTTATTAATAATCCGATTATTGTAGTTATTTACCACCCTCTTCCCCCCCTCCGTATTATGGGCTCATATTGATTTTGATGGGTTCATATTGATTTTGATGCAGTGGTAGTTCACCTAAGAGCAACCGGTGACGCTCCAATCCTCAAGCAAGCTAAATTCAAGGTTTTTGTTTTGTTTTATTTTTGTCTTTGTTTTTCTTGCATTTGATGAATTATTTGCACGATTTGCTGGTTTTTTATTGCGAATTCTGAAAGTGAGTGATGATTGGGGCAATTTTGCGAGTTTAAATTCTTCTTCCTTGTGTTCGAATTTGTTGGAACCTAAGGATCCAATCTAGACTGGTTCAGAATGGTTAAACTATTATGTATTGCAAGAAGTAATAGGAGTGTGGTCCTAGGTGACAAACTCACCCCTAGGCCCACTTACAGATTCAGTCCCAAATCTCAGAACATGTTATATGCATTATTGAAATAACATGTACGAAAAATCAAATGACTGTTACTTTAAACTGCCAAAATGATTTATTCTATCATCAATATTCATGGTATGTCCAAATAATTTTACCTGATTTCTTCTTAATTTGATAGGTAATCGGTAATGGATTTGGGAACTTAACAGTTCAGCTGCATGCCACAAAATTTCGATAACCTTGGTTGCTATTGAATTCTCAAGAAAGAGATTTTCTTGTCTCGAATTTCAATTTTATGTATCTATGCGTTGAGTTTTTTGTGAAATGCAGATTGCTGGGGATGACAAGTTCGTAAAAGTTATTGATTTTCTTCGTCGTCAACTTCACAGGGAAACTTTGGCAAGTCTTATTATGCATTCTAAAACGGTCATGGTATTTAAATTTTACTCGAAATGTTTCTAACTATCCTCTTGTTTTCATAGTTTGTGTACGTGAACAGTGCCTTCTCGCCAAATCCGGATGAGTTGGTCATAGACCTATATAACGTAAGTCGTCTTATATTATGAGTTATTCTTCAATGAGATCTGCTGTTTTGCCTTAGTTTTGGAGTTACTTAGTCGGGTTATCTTTTGTTGCTCATCCATGTAGACATTGATATTAGTTTTGAGGATATGAATTTTATTGTTTAAAATAACGTCGAAGTTCTTGTGCTGGTCGCTAACTGTCATCTTCTCATTTCAGAACTTTGGTTTTGATGGTAAATTGGTGGTTAATTATGCGTGCTCCATGGCCTGGGGTTGACAACCTCCAGATGCTGGCGATACACCCACATACTGTACATAAGGTGTGTGACACAATCATCCTTTTCCATAGTCTCTGCACAATGTTTAAAAAAGTCTGAACTCAAGTTCATTGTTATGTTCAACCCCCCCATGAGAAGAAGTTTATGACACCGGTATGAACCCTCAGTTATTGTAAATTTCATTTGGCAATTTGATGTTAGGGTAGTTTGGCTGTAATAACTCATGCCCACTTGATTCCTGTATGCAGGTCCTACTAAAGCTAATATGCATTCTTTCCACGATTATTGTCTTTGGATGTGAGCAATATTAATCAATACAAACGATCCTAAGCATCCACCTCATGATTTTTTTTTTTTTGCATTACTGGATAATAATTGATATCAAAGAAGATATGATGTTTCTGTGTAAAGGAGTTTGAATTGTGGTTGGCGCTTCCTAGTAGCACCTTCGAGGCCCTTGTATTTCAGTTTCACCATTGAAATCTTTACACTATGATCTTAGCTCGTTACTCAAAATTTCGCTACCTTCTAAGTCGAGACGAGTAAATGCTTTGCTTAATATTGAAATCTTATGTTGATTGAATTTATTTACAAACACTTGAATATTCTTGTTGGATTATTATTATTTAACTATATTTTAAATGCGATGGCAGATGGTAGATCCAAATTAATCGAAGCAATATGGGGAGAGGAGATTGTGGCATCTGTTATATGGTGCATGAATGGGGAGTAGAACCTTGGCTGTTACTATATATGATATTCTAGATTTAGATTTGAGTTGGTAGATTTTAGAACTCGGGACATAAAACACCATTATTCAAAGCAACGCAATCATGTCCAATATGTGAATCATAGTCTACGGGTAAAACATGCAATGCATACTTCTTTTTTCTTTTTTTGACACTAGAATTGAACACAATCAGTAGCATAAAACGTAATGATTCCAAATCAAGTGTGATCATAATCGAGAAATTTGGAAACCCATTCTCGTGTTGAAGGATTCTCATTAGAAAAATCGAAGAGATCATCCACATCAAAACCGCTTTGCCAGCCTACCACAGCACTATTAGTACTTGGGGTGCTATTATCTTCTCCGGATAACTCAACATTCTTGGATTTTGAATCTCCACTGCAATTGGTGATGCCATCCGTTGGCCTACTTTCTACTTGCTAAGATGGGATTTCCTGTTCGACCCGGTAACCTTGACACAATCAATGATCATCTTATAGGAAAATTCAAAATGAATATAAAATATTTGGTGCCTAGAAGTTTATGGATTCCGATGCAAGAATAGACCTAACCTGTTTCCAAAAAAATCATGGAGCCTAAGGATCAAGTCTTCCTCTTGATCGGAGAAATTATACTTGACCTCGAGTAATTCATCCATCGGAGCCTGCAACTTTTCGCACACCTGCCAAGTACAAAAAAATGATACAAACATATCATATAGATTCAAATATTAATTTGTACCGTGTGTTAAAAGAACCTGCTCTGGATGCATTGGTTGCCCACTGCTCTGGACCATGGATTTCGATAGCTTCAGCCAGTTTCTGATCCTCCACAGCGGTCCACGCTCCCTTGTGCAGTTCACGGTCAGCTGTTGTGCGAGCCATGGACGAGCAAAGTAGAAGTGGTGGCCTGGTGGGGGATTTCAAACAAGTGCTGTGTTGTCTTAACGTTTCTCGGTTTATATATGTCCACAATTCAATTCATTCTTCTGATAAAAGATATAATATTATATTTACACTTGAGCGCCTGGTCGTTTTTTTATTTTTACAACGATCTCTCTCAAAATAAGAGTAGGCACACAAGTCCGTTAACTAAACAGATCTTTATTTCATATAAAATATTTAATATGAAAATATATATATTCTTTCTTTGTAAATTCGACATTATGCTAGCTACCAACTTAGAGTAAATTCTACTTATGCGGGCACGCAAGGGCTGCTTATCAAAGAAAGATATATGCCCTTGAGGGTATATCAAGTCCCTTGGATGGGAATATTTTCATCCATATTAGATGATAATATTTTTCATCCAATGGTTTGATTTATCCTTATGGGTAGCATCAAACTAATCACAGACTTGCAGGCAACAAGGACTTGTACCTAGGTACTTTTAGCAAGTTACAATTATAATACTAATATAATGGTACCTTAAATGTCAAAGTAACCGTCAGTAAGTGTTGGGGTTGTACATGCCCAACAAATCATTCCGTGCGCTCATGGACGAATGCACGGTCATCTGTCGTCTATTGGCTTAACAGCCTCGCCTATTGACACCTATAGGGCGCAACCCCTCATTTTCACATGTTATTTAGTATGGGGCTTTGCGCTGCCGGTATAAGGAAATAAAATTGTGTTTTTATTACCAGCTATAACTTTTAGCTTAGTGTTAATCGTATGATCATTCAATAAATTTGAATTTATTGAAATTGACTTGTGAAAACTCAAAAATATGATAGAGCCTAGATGTTTGAATAACGAAGGTTTTGTTTTTATTATATTTTTATAGAAAATGAGAATATATCATCTGATGAGGTGTTTTTTTTTTGTATAAATAAATAAATTATGTTACTGAATCAAAAACTATACATAGTTCAAGGCACTTGGATTTCCTAACATTTCTGTTGGAAAAGGATCCGGCTACTTTCAAGGAAGCAATGTGTAAAAACCTGATTCTTCACCCAAAGTTTTAGTCAACCAAAATACTCAAGTTTTATTTTATTTAAATCAATAACTTAGTGTTTAGATAATATTGAATTGTATTAGAGTTAATATTGAATTACATGATATCAATTTTATAAATTGTAAAACACTTATTTAAACATATCATTAGAGAATTAAGAATTGTATCTTAATTATAGTAAAACAATCAGCAGATGATTCAAGCTTTTGTTAGAGATGATCTGTAAATAGTTAGAGATGATCTGTAAATAGTTAGAGATCATGTCATTGCTATCTATTAGCCAATAAAACATTTAAATAGATAAATCCTATTCGATTTAATCTTGTAGACTTTTAGCTAAATCAATAACTTAGTATTTTAATAATTAGAGTTTGTATATGAGATAAGATAATATTGAGTTTATATTATTCAATCTTTTAGACTTTTAAAACAAATAAAAGTGTGGAGATAATTGAAAATATTACTAAAGATAATAATAAGTGATATTATATCAATCTATTAGCTAGTAAAACATTTAACAAGATAAGTTTGTAATTAGAAAATAATTAATAAATATTGAGTTGCATGCTTCGAAACCACCACTTTCAGCATGTATTTTGTTTAAATACTCCACTTTGTGCCTTGCAAAACTCTCATCACCATTAGCAAATAATTATAAATAATTGAGTCCACATTGTTTTGTGCCTTTCGAAAACTCTGATCACCTTCAACAAATTTGTTAAACTTCAGTTTGTGTCTCTCGAATTCTTTCATTAAATTCCAACGACACTTTTGAAGATTTCAGCAACATATTTTCGAAATACACACAGTACATATCGTGAATATTAACTTCAAAAAATCACACACAAACCCACGGTAAAGTTTCAGCACCATTTTCGAAAATTCCAGCACCGGGAAGGAAGGAATCGTCGTGTTTCGTTCCTTAAATCATCTATAATCTTTATAAGTGGGCTCGTTTCTTTTTTTTAAAAAAATAATATGTATGTTTTGAAACTTCAATCGATTATGTGAATCATGTTGGAACTATGAAATTCTGATGTTTTGATGGAAATTATATTTTGAAGCACTTTAGATTTCGAAATCCAATTGGTGGGAATCCAAGTTCTGTTTCTGACCTTGAGGCGGTGGGATTATAACCGACGTTCTGACCTGATACTGCGGTTAATCGTTGTTCTGGAAAGTCCAGACCCTTTATTTGTGGGTGATCCGGTGTTTCTGACCTTATCTCTATGAGGATTAAGTCTAAAGAACTGATATCAGTACCAGGAGGAAATTAGAGGATTTACTGTGCTTCACATATATAAAAAATATTTCTGATATGACATGTTCTATTATGGCTCTGATTAGAGCAATTCTGTTACATTTATGTTTCAGTATTCATATCAGTTTATGCTCATATTATGATATATGTTCTGAAAAAATTATGATTATATATTATATTATCATATCGATTGGCCCTCACTTGCTGAGTGTTTTTCAAGACACTCACCCCTTACATCCTCCCCAGATATAAGCGAATCAAAATCGAGAGGAATATCAAAACTATTTTTGAAGATGGTGAATTAGATGATATTGTTCAAGATCGCTGCCATTAATTTATGACGCTTCTGCTGACATTTGTAAGAATTTTTTTTATTTTTTTGGAATAATAGACTGGTTTTCAAAGAATTCTATATTACGAGGTTTGTTGATTTTGAATTGTATTTAGAATCAACGTCGGTGTTATCGACCCCGGTTTTGGGACGTGACACAAGGTCCTCTCAAGACTCTAATCTTTGGAAAGAAGCGGTGAATAGTGAGATAAAATATATCTTACATAATCATATTTGGGTGGATCTTCCTGCAGGTTGTAAACCACTAGGCCACAAGTGGATCTTCAACAGGAAGATGAAGCATTATGGTACGGTAGATAAGTACAATGTAATACTTATATTCAAAGGCTACAAACAAACTGAGGGTGTTGATTATTTCGACACATACACGCATTATCCAGGAAAACGTCGATAAGGTTAATAATTGCATTTGCTGCATTATATGACCTAGAGATCCATCAAATGGATGTAAAGACGGATTTTCTAAATGGAGATTTAGAAGATGAGGTTTACAAGGAATAACCTGAAGGGGTTTGTTCTCCAGGTAAAGAAACGAATGTGTGTAGACTTGTGAAATCCTTGTATGGATTAAAACAAGCACCTAAATGTCACGAAAAGTTTGATAGCGCCATGCTTTCAAATGAGTTTAAAACAAACCAATGCGATAAATATGTCTACATGAAAGTGTTGGGATATGCCCTAAGACATGTCATTAGATGGTTGTTTATGACATACAATGTATTATGATTTTATAAATGGCAAATCATTATTATATATTATTCGAATATCTGTGCAATATGAATTGATATATATGTTAATGTCCTTAGAATAATATTGTATTGTTCTTATAGATTGTCCATAGTCAAGTATTATCATAAATAAGGATAATGATAATACATTGAGACTAGTATGTTTTGATTGATGAATTGTTCATGGATATGAGATATCAAATCAACACATGGGTACATGTTAGAGAACAATGTACTGGACAAACCCACCATGAGAATGCTACATGGATAGTTATATGAGTGTCATAAGCAATTCTCATAGTGATAATAATGTATGTAATCCTTACGACTTGAGATCATCAGAGATCCCAACATAAGGAGTTATGTATCTTGGGTATTGTCAAACGTTACCTGTAACAGGGTAAACTATAAAGGCAACTATTTGATACACTACGAATTATGTAGAGGGATGTTGATTGATCAAGATAGGATTTGTCCCTCCTATATACAGGAGAAGTGTTTGGGCCCTTGATCAAGTAAGACTAAAATGCATGGCCGTGCTCGAATGAGTCGATATGTGATATCGAGCTTATTCGTTTATTCTAGTTCTACTTGGGGATCAAGAAATAGAGATTGAATATACGAGTGTGACTATTCCATGACTCGTGTTCAATATAAACACATGGACAAAGGGATTAAGTTACATGGTTAATATTATCACAAGTTCTAAAGTTATGTCGAGTCAAAGACATTCTTGTAATTTGGTAGCCTTGATGTGTTGCTAGATACCGCTCATTGCTTGTGTCATAAAATGAGATTTTATGTCACTGCCAACATTGCAAGATTTTATCGGGTCGCACAAAAGATTAAATCGATAAGGGGAATTAAATTCATTGGATGAATTAATTAATTAAGAAGAGTCTTAATTAAATGATTATAAGGATTTAATTAAATCATGGGTTTGGGCCCATGAGGCTTTAAGAAAGTCTTGAACCTTAATTAAATCCTAATATATAATTTGATAGCAAGGTTAATGATTAATTAAGCTTCCATATCATAAAACATAACTCACACTCTAATCTCTCGGCCGCCACAAAACCACCATCACCGCCGCCGCCGATCGAGTGGGGTTTTGACTTTTGTTTGGTTGTCGTTGATCGGTTTTGAACCGGGAGTTCAGTTTTGGTTCAAGAATAAGTCTAGCAACTTGTTCTTGAACGTCCCTTGTTCGATTTGATCGTGTGGATACCGTAGAGGCAAGACCTTGGAGGTGTTGCTCGTGACTCACGGATTTGGCATCGTATCTGCTTCAAACACGCTACAAGGATGAGACTCTTATTATCTCTATTCCGATATGAACCCTTTGTATAGATCCGCGGTTTTAGTAATCCAAATTTTTATTATTCCGCTGCGTTGTATGCTCGTTGGATTACTTACAGTGGTATCAGAGCCGTGTACAAAGCTCATATCGGAATTATGTGGTTAATCGTTTAATCATATTTAGATTTGTATTGCATGCTAATAAAACTGTATATAATCATATATGATATGAGTAAATCGAGTTTGTGTAATTATCGTAAAATTATATTTGATATAATTGAAGTTCATTGTATACGATACATGAAGGCGCAAAATCAAGCCCATAGCATGAGATGGTTCGGCCACCACCATCACAAATGACACACAGCTGCCACATGAGGGCTAGGGTTTTTGAACCCTTGGCTCGAGATGGTTTAGCCGTTGTGGCTAATAATTGTGCATGGAAGTGTCGAAACAATTCTAGGGTTTAGAACTTTTGGCTCGATTAGATGGTTGGCGGCTTCCTCCACATGAGAGCTAGGGTTTTTCGAACCCCTTGGCTCGAGATGGTCGAGCCGCCACCGTCATGAATCGTCCATAAGCCGAGCCACCGCCGTTGGACTAGAGTTTCGAACCCTAGGGTTCAAGTGGCTCACGGCTGCCGCAAGTTTTAGAGGCTAGGGTTTCTAACCCTTAGCCACTTTCGGCCCATGAAGGCGCCGATATGACTAGGGTTTCGAACCCTAGTCACATGCGTGGTGGGCCGTGGTTTTGGGCTAAGGTTCCGTGACATGTGATGTCCCGAGCGTACGATAATTTCATAAAATTTATTTTACATTTTTTATTGGGATTAAATTTTAAAATGTTTAGAATTTAATTCATTAATTGTTATTGCATGTTATATGTGTTGTTTGAGCATGGTGCATGGTTATAGCCCTTTAACCTATTAGATAGGATTTGTGAATGTTTGTATTTAATACGACCTGCGAGTCGTGCCTTCTCTATTTTTCTGAATGTATTCCCTCCCCTATGCTCCCCCTCGAATGTAACTCGAGGAATTCTCTAAATCATGTAATTGTTATATAGTTTAGTTAGAATTTCTTTGATAGAGATCAACGAAGACGGACCATGGTGCCGGGATGAGAAGGCCATTCACAAAAGGGAGCCAAAGAGGTGCTTGGAGAAGTTACCCTTAGGTTGACCTTTTAGATTTTCTCATTGGCTTGAGAAATCTTTAGTTGGGGCTATAACCATGTCACGTTTTCATTATGTTGATGTATGAGATGCATGTTTAATGTTTTATTTAATATTGATGCTTATATATATATATATATATATATATATATATATATATATATATATATATATAGATATGTATATATTCATATATGTACTGGACATATTTTCAATATTAATAAAATCATGAGATCAATAAATCCCTCTTATAATATTAAGTTAAGATGCCTTCCAATTAAAATACTCGTCAAGACTTCGATTGAACATGTGTGTGTTTGCCAAAGCAAAGCACCGTGACAATCTTAGTAAGACGTGAAAGGATAAAAGTGATATCCGTGTTATTTTAAAAATTGGGTTCGGCTTAACTAGCGTAATCTCAATAGGATTGGGAACCTAGAGGCATGGGGTTGGATAATAATTCATTAGATGAATTTGAACAAAGTGTTGTTCATCCAATCATCCAAGAATTACATGTGATGTAATTGACAAAGTGTTGTCTACCTAAATAACCGAGTCTTGGGCGATTAGCCAAAGCTAACTCAAGATTAAGTGAAATATGGATCTTGGCCCACTAACTTTTTCGAGGGTTGATAATTTTATACAAAATAGTGGGAGTGTCATTTAATATAAGACCATATTAAATGATTAAAATCATAAACTTATTTTGCATATTTATATTGTAGATATCAATGGCAACCAACAACGTTACTAGCACATTATCATTACGATCGGTCCTTGAGAAGGACAAACTTAATGGGACAAATTTCCTAGACTGAGTGTATAGGAATTTGAGGATTGTCCTCAAACAAGAAAAGAAGTAATATGTCCTTGAGGAACCCTTACCTGCTGAGGAACCTCCCTTGACGGCTGTTAAAGCCGATAAAGATGCTTACAAGAAGCATCAAAATGACGCACTTGATGTTGGGTGCCTTATGCTTGCCACCATGAACTCTGAGCTTCAGAAGCAACATGAGGAAATGGAGGCGTTCGATATGATCGAGCATCTAAAGCAACTGTACCAACAACAAGCAAGACAAGAGAGGTATGACGTCTCTAAAGCGTTGTTCCAGTGTAGAATGGTAGAAGGAAGTCTAGTTGGAACTCATGTACTCAAGATGATTGGGTATATTGAGAATCTGGAGAAGCTGGGTTTTCCTTTGGACCAAGAGTTGGCCACTGACGTGATCTTGCAATCGTTGCCTGAAAGCTTCAGCCAATTTGTCTTGAATTACAATATGATTGAAATTGAAAATACTCTACCACAGTTACTTGGCATGCTTAGAACTTTTGAAGCAAATAGCAAGAAGTCTAAGCCTACAAATGTTCTTATTGTGAATAAGAGCAAAGGAAAGACTAAAGCTAAGAGCTTCAAGAAGAACAAGAAGGTCCTTGTTAAGTCTAAGCCACATGCTTCTGCACTAAAACCAAAGGGAGGAGTGGCAAAGGAAGGGAACTGTTTCCATTGCGGTGAGACTGGTCATTGGAAAAGAAATTGCAAAGTTTATCTGGAGGATCTTAAGAAGACGAAGGGAAGTGTGACTTCCACTTCAGGTATTTTTGTTATAGAAGTCAATTTATCTACTTCTTCATCTTGGGTATTAGATACTGGATGTGGATCTCACATTTGTGTAAATGTGCAGGATCTCAAAAGGAGTAGGACGTTGGCGAAAGACGAAGTTGATCTCCGAGTTGGAAATGGAGCAAGAGTTGCTGCATTAGCTGTAGGAGATTACCATTTATCATGTCTTCTGGTTTATCATTTATTTTGAAAGACTGTTATTTTGTGCCGTCTATTACCAAAAACATTATTTCTATTTCTTGTTTGGACAAGTGTGGATTTTCATTTATGATAAAGGACAACTGTTGTTCTATTTATTCAAATGATATGTTTTATGCAAATGCACAAATGATTAATGGTCTTTATATATTAAATCTAGATATGCCCGTCTATAACATTAATACTAAAAGGATTAAGAATAATGATTCTAATCCAACTTATCTCTGGCATTGTCGCTTGGGCCATATAAACGAGAACCGCATATCGAAACTTCATAAGGATGGAGCATTAGATTCATTTGATTTTGAATCATATGAAACATGTTGTTTAATGGGTAAGATGACTAAAGCTCATTTCAAGGGACATGTTGAAAGGACAAATTATTTATTGAGTCTCAAACATAGTGATGTATGTGGACCAATAAGCACACATGCTAGAGGTGGTTTTCAATACTTCGTTACATTTACTGATGACTTCAGTAGATATGGGTATGTGTACCTAATGAAACATAAATATGAAACCTTTGAAAAGTTCAAGGATTTCAAGAATGAAGTACAAAACCAACTTGGTAAAAGTATCAAAATCCTTCGATCAGATCGAGGAGGTGAATACCTAAGCCAAGAGTTCCATGACTATCTAAAGGAGTGTGGGATAGTCCCACAACTCACTCCTCCGTATACTCCACAATGGAATGGTGTATCCGAGAGGAGAAATCGAACCTTGTTGGACATGGTTAGATCAATGATGAGTCATGCAGATCTTCCGATATCCTTTTGGGGACATGCTTTAAAAACAACAATATTTATATTGAACCGTGTTCCATCTAAATCAGTGGAAAAGACACCATATGAGATATGGACTGGGAAATGTCCTGGTATGTCTTTTATGAAGATTTGGGGTTGTGCGGCTTTCGTGAGACGTCACGCCTCTAACAAACTTGGACCCAAATCTGATAAGTGTTTATTTGTGGGGTATCCTAAGGAAACGAAAGGATACTATTTCTATTATCCCACCGAGAACAAAGTGGTTGTTGCTCGGACTGGTGTCTTTCTTGAAAGAGAATTTATTTCTAGAAAAACCAGTGGGAGACATATAGAACTTAGTGAAGTTCAATCACAAGAAAACACTGAAGATTGAGATGGAAACAGAGCAGTCACCACAAGCTGTTGTGGATGAAGTGCCTGCTCAAGAGACACAAGCTCAGCATAGGTCTGTAAGAGAACACCGGGAGCCACAGAGATATGGATTTCTTGTGACTCAACAAGGTGACTTACTACTTATTGATGAGGATGAGTCGTCATCTTATCAAGAAGCTATAATGGGCACTGATTCTGAGAAATGGCAAGAAGCCATGAAATCTGAGATGGAATCCATGTATGCAAACCAAGTATGGACTTTGGTTGACCCACCTGAAGGGGTGAGACCCATAGGGTGCAAATGGATTTTCAAGAAGAAGACCGACATGGATGGTAATGTACAAACCTTTAAAGGTCGACTGGTAACAAAAGGTTTCAAACAAATTCATGGTATTGACTATGATGAAACTTTTTCACCAGTTGCCATGGTTAAATCCATTAGGATCTTACTTGCAATAACTGCATTTCATGATTATGAAATCTGGCAGATGGATGTCAAAACAGCTTTCCTTAATGGAAATCTGCTTGAGGATGTGTACATGACACAGCCCGAGGGTTTTGTCGATCCAAAGGATGCTGGAAAGATATGCAACCTACAACGATCCATTTATGGATTGAAGCAAGCTTCTCGGAGTTGGAATCTTCGTTTTGATGATGCAGTCAAAGAGTTTGGTTCATCAAAACCGTAGATGAACCTTGTGTCTACAAGAAGGTCAGTGGTAGCATAATTATCTTCCTAATATTGTATGTAGATGACATACTAATTGGGAATGATATCCCTGCCTTACAATCTGTAAAGATTTGGCTAGGGAATTGCTTTTCTATGAAAGACTTGGGTGAAGCCACCTATGTATTAGGAATCAAGATCTATAGAGATAGATCGAGAAGATTACTTGGCCTAAGTCAAAGTACATACATAGACAAAGTGCTAAAACGGTTTAGCATGCAAGAATCTAAGAAAGGATTCGTGCCTATGACACATGTAATACATCTCTCGAAGGATCAGTGTTCTTCAACACCAGATGAGAGACAACGCATGTGTAAGATTCCATATGCATCAGCTATTGGATCTATCATGTATGCCATGATATGTACTCGTCCCGATGTTTCGTATGCTTTGAGCATGACGAGCAGATATCAAGTTGATCCAGGTGAAAGTCACTGGATTGCAGTCAAGAACATCCTGAAGTACTTGAGAAGAACTAAGGATACATTCTTGATTTATGGAGGCGCGGAATAGCTCAATGTAATTGGTTACACTGATGCAAGTTTCCAAACCGACAAAGATGATTTTCGATCGCAATCAGGATATGTGTATTGCCTAAATGGAGGTGCTGTGAGCTGGAAGAGTTCAATGCAAGAGACAGTAGCCGATTCTACAACGGAAGCTGAGTACATTGCTGCCTCAGATGCAGCAAAGGAAGCTGTTTGGATCAGGAAGTTCATTTCTGAACTTGGAGTGGTACCTAGCATTAAGGATCCGATAGAACTCTATTGTGACAACAATGGAGTGATCGCATTGGCTAAGGAACCTAGAACTCACCAAAGATCCAAGCACATACTTCGGTGCTTTCATTTCATTCGAGAAATCGTTGAAAAGGGAGATGTTAAAATATGCAAAGTACCAACAGATGATAATGTATCTGACCCATTGACGAAGCCACTGTCAAAGCAGAAGCATGATCGTCATACTAGATCTCTAGGCATTATGTATATGTCTGATTGGTCTTAGTGCAAGTGAGAGATTTGTTGGGATATGCCCTAAGACATGTCATTAGATGATTGTTTATGACATACAATGTATTATGATTTTATAAATGGCAAATCATTATTATATATTATTCGAATATCTGTGCAATATGAATTGATATATATGTTAATGTCCTTAGAATAATATTGTTTGTTCTTAAAGATTGTCCCTAGTCAAGTGTTATCATAAATAAGGATAATGATAATACATTGAGACTAGTATGTTTTGATTGATGAATTGTTCATGGATATGAGATATCAAATCAACACATGGGTACATGTTAGAGAACAATGTACTGGACAAACCCACCATGAGAATGCTACATGGATAGTTATATGAGTGTCATAAGCAATTCTCATAGTGATAATAATGTATGTAATCCTTACGACTTGAGATCATCAGAGATCCCAACATAAGGAGTTATGTATCTTGATATTGTCAAACGTTACCTGTAACAGGGTAAACTATAAAGGCAACTATTGGATACACTATGAATTATGTAGAGGGATGTTGATTGATCAAGATAGGATTTGTCCCTCCTATATACAGGAGAAGTGTTTGGGCCCTTGATCAAGTAAGACTAAAATGCATGGCCGTGCTCGAATGAGTCGATATGTGATATCGAGCTTATTCGTTTATTCTAGTTCTACTTGGGGATCAAGAAATAGAGATTGAATATACGAGTGTGACTATTCCATGACTCGTGTTCAATCTAAACACATGGACAAAGGGATTAAGTTACATGGTTAATATTATCACAAGTTCTAAGGTTATGTCGAGTCAAAGACATTCTTGTAATTTGGGTAGCCTTGATGTGTTGCTAGATACCGCTCATTGCTTGTGTCATAAAATGAGATTTTATGTCACTGCCAACATTGCAAGATTTTATCGGGTCGCACAAAAGATTAAATCGATAAGGGGAATTAAATTCATTGGATGAATTAATTAATTAAGAAGAGTCTTAATTAAATGATTATAAGGATTTAATTAAATCATGGGTTTGGGCCCATGAGGCTTTAAGGAAGTCTTGAACCTTAATTAAATCCTAATATATAATTTGATAGCAAGGTTAATGATTAATTAAGCTTCCATATCATAAAACATAACTCACACTCTAATCTCTCGGCAGCCACAAAACCACCATCACCGCCGCCGCCGATCGAGTGGGGTTTTGGCTTTTATTTGGTCGTCGTTGATCGGTTTTGAACCGGGAGTTCAGTTTTGGTTCAAGAATAAGTCTAGCAACTTGTTCTTGAACGTCCCTTGTTCGATTTGATCGTGTGGATACCGTAGAGACAAGACCTTGGAGGTGTTGCTCGTGACTCACGGATTTAGCATCGTATCTGCTTCAAACACGCTACAAGGGTGAGACTCTTATTATCTCTATTCCGATATGAACCCTTTGTATAGCTCTGTTGTTTTAGTAATCCAAATTTTTATTATTCCGCTGCTTTGTATGCTCGTTGGATTACTTACAGAAAGGAGACAATACAAACTATGTGATAGTATGTCTCTACGTGGATAACATGATAATTGTTGGTAATAACAATAACATCAAATTTACCAAGAAAATGTTGTCGCGAAATTTTGAGATGAAAGACTTTGGTCTTGCAGATGTATTCTTGGGATAAAATCACAATGCAGATGACTATTCTCTCTCCCAGAGGCATTATGCGAGAAGATACTTGACAAGTGAAATAATACCATCACGAGGACACCTATGGAGGTGGTGTCAAATCTTTGCAAGAATCGCGGAGAAGACGTGCGACAACTTGAGTACTCTAGGGACATAGGTAGTCTCATGTACCTCATGAACTGCACTAGACCTGATATAGCTAACTCAGTCAACAGACTGAGCATATATACGAGTAATCCCAGTTATGAGCACTGGAAGGCAGTAGTTTGAGTTCTTAGATATATAAGATACACTACTAACTACGAAGTACATTATACGAGATATCCAACAGTAACTGAAGGGTACTCAGTTGCGAATTGGATATCGGACTCCAAGAATATTGTTGGGATATGCCCTAAGACAAGTCATTAGATGATTGTTTAAGACATACAATGTTTATGGATTTATGAATGGCAATTCATTATTATATATTATTCTTTTAACTGTGCATTGTGAATTAATATATATGTTAATGTCCTTAGAATAATATTGTATTATTCTTAAAGAAGTTCCTAGTCAAGTATTATCATGAAAGGGATAATGATAATACGTATAGACTAGTATATGTTGATCGATGAATTGTTCATTGATATGAGATATCAAATCAACATATGGGTACATGTTAGAGAACGATGTACTGAACAGACCCACCATGAGAATGCAACATGGATAGTTATATGATCGTCATATGCAATTCTCATAGTGATAATAATGTATGTAATCCTTACGACTTGTGATCATCAGAGATCCCAACATAAGGAGTTATGTATCTTGATATCGTCAAACGTTACCCGTAACAGGGTATACTATAAAGGCGACTATTGGATACACTACGAATTATGTAGAGGGATGTTGACTGATCGAGATAGGATTTGTCCCTCCTATATAACAGGAGATGTGTTTGGCCCTTGATCAAGTGAGAACTAAAATGCATGGCCATGCTCGAATGAGTCGATATGAGATATCGAGCTTATTCGTTTATTCTAGTTCTACTTGGGGATCAAGAAATAGAGATTGAATATACGAGTATGACTATTCCATGACTCGTGTTCAATCTAAACACAAAGGACAAAGGGATTAAGTTACATGATTAATATTATCACAAGTTCTAAAGGTTATGTCGAGTCATTGACATTCTCGTAATTTGGGTAGCATCGATGTGTTGCTAGATACCGCTCGATGCTTGCGACATAAAATGAGATTTTATGTCACTGCCAACATTACGAGATCCTATCGGGTCGCACAAAGATTAAATCGAGAAGGGAAATTAAATTCATGGGATGAATTAAATAATTAAGAGGAGTCTTAATTAATAATCATAAGGATTAATTAAATCATGGGCTTAAGCCCATGAAGCTTTAAGAAAGCCTTTAATTAATCATATTTAATATGATTGCATGGTGTTTTATTGTAAGACAATTTTTATATCAAAACCTACACCCAAAACCAAGCCACACGGCCGCCTACAATACCATCAAAAGCTCTCGGCTTCTTCAAGGTAGCCGAAGGAGATTTGGTGGTTTTTGTGGCGATTATTCGATTGTGAATCGAGTTAGCTTTGTGTATCGGTTTAATAACTTGTCTAGCAACTTGTTATTAAACCATCCCTTCACCCGATTTGATCGTGTGGATACCGTTGAGGCAAAACCAATCGAGTTTTGCTTAGTGACTCGGAGAAGGTGTAGGACGTGGTGCAGCTCCGTGGATTCTGCTTCAAACGCGCTACAAGGGTAAGACACTTGTAATTCTCTAATCCGATATGAATCCCTATGTATAGATCGCTGGTTTGTAATCCCAAAATTTTATTCCGCTGCGTTGTATGCTCATGGGGTTACTTACAGTGGTATCAGAGCCAGGTTCAAGGCTCATATCGGATTTATGTGGTTAAATAGTTTAATCATGTTAGAATTTATATTGCATGCTATTTAAAACTGTATTTTCATATATGATATGGAAAAATCGATTTTGTGAAAATCATCGTATGATAATATATATGATATAATTGACGGATCGAAATATATGATAATTCGTGATCAAAAACCGGAACAAGCTCGAGTATGGCTCACGGCCGACGCCACCTAGGTGCTAGGGTTTCGAACCCTAGTCACCATGGCTCGGCCGCCGCTTCCAATAGGCTAGGGTTTTGAACCCTAGTCACATAAGCCTCTCGGCCGCCGCTTAAGGGCTAGGGTTCGGACCCTGGCTCGAGCATGGGTCAAGCCGTCGCACTATCTAGGGTTTTGAACTCTATTGGCTCGATAAAGTATTGAAAATGTGCAAGTTGGCTCGATAGAATCAACATGGTGCAAGGCGGCTAGGGTTTGGAACCCTAGCAGCGCCGCACCCAAGCCGCCGCATGGACCATGGCTCGGCCATGGGCTAGGGTTTCGAACCCTAGGCCCACTATTGGTCCAGCCGTGGGTTTTGGTTCGAACCATGGTGGTTCGTGTTTTAGTCGCTTTAGTTCGTGGCATGTGATGTCCCGAGCGTACGATAATTTTTCAAAAATTATATTACAGCTTTAATTAAAATTAAATTTAAAATGTTTAGAATTTAATTAATTAAATGTTAATGCATGCTTTATGTGTTGTTTGAGCATGGTGCGTGGTTATAGCCCTTTGACCTATTAGATAGGATTTGTGAATGATTGTAATTTATAATACGACCTGCGAGTCGTGCCTTTCTCTATTTTATTCTAAATGTAATCCCTCCCCTATGTTCCCCTCGAATGTGAATCGAGGAATTCTATATCTTGTAAATAGTATAGTTTATTTTATTGATGGTGATCAATGAAGATGGAGCATCGTGCCGGGATGAGGAGGCCATTCACAAATTGGAGCCAAAGGAAGGAGCTTATGAAGTTACCTTAGGTTGACTCATAGGAGTTTCTCATTGGCTTGAGAAACTCATTAGTAGGGGCTATAACCATGTCACGTTTTAATTATGTATGTTGATGCATGATTTATCTTATGTTTTAGTTTGATAATAGTATTACACATATATGTAGATATGTATACAACTATATGTAGTGGACATATTTTAAATTATCAAATTAATCATGAGATCAATAAATCCCTCTAAAATATTAAGTTTTAGATGCTTTCCAAATAAAAGTACTCGTCAATAACTTCGATTGTACATGTGTGGGTTTGCCAAAGCAAAGCACCGTGGCAATCTTAGTAAGGCGCGAAAGGATAAAAGTGATATCCGTCATACTTTAATTGGGTACGACTTAACTAGGTTATCTCAATAGGATTGGGAACCTAGAGGCATGGGTTGGATTATAATTCATTTGATGAATTGAACAAAGTGTTGTTCGTCCAACTATCCAAGAATTATATGTGATGTAATTGACAAAGTGTTGTCTACCTAAATAACCGAGTCTTGGGCGATTAGCCAAAGCTAACTCAAGATTAGGCGAAATATGGATCTTGGCCCACTAAAGATTTCGAGGGTTGATATTTTTCAAACAAAATAGTGGGAATATCATTTAATATAAGGCCATGTTAAATGATTAAATCATAAACTTATTTTGCATATTTATATTGTAGATATCCATGGCAACTAACAACGTTACTAGCACTTTATCACTGCGATCGGTCCTTGAGAAGGACAAATTAAATGGGACGAATTTCCTAGACTGGCATAGGAACTTGAGGATAGTCCTCAAACAAGAAAAGAAACAATATGTCCTAGAGGAACCCTTACTCGCTGAAGAACCTCCCCTAACAGCTACAAGAGCTGAAAAAGATGCTTACAAGAAGCATCAGAGTGACGCACTTGATGTTGGGTGCCTCATGCTTGCCACCATGAACTCTGAGCTTCAGAAGCAACATGAGGAAATGGAGGCGTTCGATATGATCGAACACTTAAAGCAGTTGTACCAACAGCAAGCTAGACAAGAGAGGTATGATGTCTCTAAAGCGTTATTCCAGTGCAGGATGGTAGAGGGAAGCTTAGTTGGAACTCATGTGCTCAAGATGATTGGGTACATTGAGAATCTGGACAAGCTAGGTTTTCCATTGGACCAAGAGTTGGCCACCGATGTAATCTTGCAATCGTTGCCGGAGAGCTTCAGTCAATTTGTAGTAAATTACAATATGACTGATATGGAAAAGACTCTGCCCCAGTTGCTTGGTATGTTGAGAACATATGAAGCAAATACTAAGAAGACTAAGGCCACAAATGTCCTTATTGTGAATAAAGGCAAAGGAAGGGCCAAAGCTAAAGGCAACAAGAAAGCAAAGAAGGTCTTTGCTAAATCTAAGCCAAAGTCTTATGCACTGAAACCAAAGGGAGGGATAGCAAAGGAAGGGAACTGTTTCCATTGCGGTGAGACCGGCCATTGGAAAAGGAACTGCAAAGTATATCTGGAGGATCTAAAGAAAGGAAGTGTGACTTCCGCTTCAGGTATTTTTGTTATAGAAGTCAATTTATCTACTTCTTCATCTTGGGTATTAGATACTGGATGTGGATCTCACATTTGTGTAAATGTGCAGGATCTCAAAAGGAGTAGGACATTGGCGAAAGGTGAAGTTGATCTCCGAGTTGGAAATGGAGCAAGAGTTGCTGCATTAGCTATAGGAGATTATCATTTAGCTTTACCTTCTGGTTTATCACTGATTTTAAAAGACTGTTATTTTGTGCCTTCAATTACTAAAAACATTATTTCTATTTCTTGTTTAGACAAGTATGGTTTTTCATTTATAATAAAGGACAATTGTTGTTCTATTTATTTAAATGATATGTTTTATGCTAGTGCACAAATGGTGAATGGTCTTTATGTATTGAATCTTGATATGCCTATCTATAACATAAATACTAAAAGGATTAAAAATAATGATTGTAATCCGACTTATCTCTGGCACTGTCGCTTGGGCCACATAAACGAGAACCGCATATCTAAACTTCATAAGGATGGAGTATTAGATTCATTTGATTTTGAATCATATGAAACATGCGAATCTTGTTTAATGGGCAAGATGACTAAAGCCCCTTTCAAGGGACATGTTGAAAGGGCAAATGTTTTATTGGGACTAATACATAGTGATGTATGTGGACCAATAAGTACGCAAGCTAGAGGTGGTTTTCAATACTTCGTTACATTTACTGATGACCTCAGTAGATATGGGTATGTGTACCTAATGAAACATAAACATGAAACCTTTGAAAAGTTCAAAGATTTCAAGAATGAAGTACAAAACCAACTTGGCAAAAGTATCAAAATCCTTCGATCAGATCGATGAGGAGAATACTTAAGCCAAGAGTTTCATGACTATCTAAAGGAGTGTGGGATAGTCCCACAACTCACTCCTCCGTATACTCCACAATGGAATGGTGTATCCGAGAGGAGAAATCGAACCTTGTTAGACATGGTTAGATCAATGATGAGTCATGCAGGTCTTCCGATATCGTTTTGGGGACACGCTCTAGAAACAGCAATTTTCTTACTGAACCGTGTTCCATCTAAATCAGTGGAAAAGACACCATATGAGATATGGACTGGGAAGCGTCCTAGTATGTCTTTTATGAAGATTTGGGGTTGTGAGGCTTTCGTTAGACGTCACGCCACTAACAAACTTGGACCCAAATCTGATAAGTGTTTATTTGTGGGGTATCCTAAGGAAACGAAAGGATACTATTTCTACTATCCCACCGAGAACAAAGTAGTTGTTGCTCGGACTGGTGTATTTCTTGAAAGAGAATTTATCTCTAGAAAAACCAGTGGGAGAAAAATAGAACTTAGTGAAGTTCAACCACAAGAAAACACTGAACCTGAGATTGAGATGGAAACAGAGCAGGCACCACAAACTGTTGTGGAAGAAGTATCTGCTCAAGAGACACAAGCCCAGCGTAGGTCTGTAAGAGAACACCGGGAGCCACAGAGATATGGATTTCTTGTGACTCAACAAGGTGACTTACTACTTATTGATGAGGATGAGCCGTCATCTTATCAACAAGCTATAATGGGCAATGATTCTGAGAAATGGCAAGAGGCCATGAAATCTGAGATGGAATCCATGTATGCAAACCAAGTATGGACTTTGGTTGATCCACCTGAAGGGGTACGACCCATAGGGTGCAAATGGATTTTCAAGAAAAAGACCGATATGGATGGTAATGTACAAACCTATAAAGGTCGACTGGTTGCAAAAGGATTCAAACAAATTCATGGTATTGACTATGATGAAACCTTTTCACCAGTGGCCATGGTTAAATCCATAAGGATCTTACTTGCAATAGCTGCATTTCATGATTATGAAATCTGGCAGATGGATGTCAAAACAGCTTTCCTTAATGGAAATCTGCTCGAGGATGTGTACATGACACAGCCCGAGGGTTTTGTCGATCCAAAGGATGCTGGAAAGATATGCAAGCTACAACGATCCATTTATGGATTGAAGCAAGCTTCTCGGAGTTGGAATCTTCGTTTTGATGATGCAATCAAAGAGTTTGGTTTTATCAAAAACGAAGATGAACCTTGTGTCTACAAGAAGGTCAGTGGGAGCGTAATCATTTTCCTAGTGTTGTATGTAGATGACATACTTCTTATTGGAAATGATATCCCTACCTTGCAATCTGTAAAGATTTGGCTAGGGAACTGCTTTTCGATGAAAGACTTAGGAGAAGCCACCTATGTATTAGGAATCAAGATCTATAGAGATAGATCGAGAAGGCTTCTTGGTCTAAGTCAAAGTACATACATAGACAAGGTGCTTAAAAGGTTTAGCATGCAAGAATCCAAGAAAGGATTCGTGCCTATGACACATGGTATTTATCTCTCGAAGGAACAGTGTCCTTCAACACCAGATGAGAGACAACGCATGAGCAAGATTCCATACGCGTCAGCTATTGGATCTATCATGTATGCCATGATATGTACTCGTCCCGATGTATCGTATGCTTTGAGCATGACGAGCAGATATCAAGTTGATCCAGGTGAAGGTCACTGGATTGCTGTCAAGAATATCCTGAAGTACTTGAGAAGGACTAAGGATACATTCTTGATTTATGGAGGTGAGGAAGAGCTCAATGTAATGGGTTACACTGATGCAAGCTTCCAAACCGACAAAGATGATTTTCGATCGCAATCCGGATATGTGTATTGCCTAAATGGAGGTGCTGTGAGCTGGAAGAGTTCAAAGCAAGAAACAGTAGCCGATTCTACAACGGAAGCTGAGTATATTGCTGCCTCGGATGCAGCAAAGGAAGCTGTTTGGATGAGGAAGTTCATTTCTGAACTTGGAGTGGTGCCTAGCATTAAAGATCCGATAGAACTCTATTGTGACAACAATGGAGCGATCGCATTGGCTAAGGAACCAAGATCTCACCAAAGATCCAAACACATACTTAGGCGTTTCCATTTCATTCGAGAAATCGTTGAAAGGGGAGATGTTAAAATATGCAAACTACCAACAGATGATAATGTATCTGACCCATTGACGAAGCCGCTGTCACAGCAGAAGCATGATCGTCATACTAGATCTCTAGGCATTAGGTATATGTCTGAGTGGTCTTAGTGCAAGTGGGAGATTTGTTGGGATATGCCCTAAGACAAGTCATTAGATGATTATTTAAGACATACAATGTTTATGGATTTATGAATGGCAATTCATTATTATATATTATTCTTTTAACTGTGCATTGTGAATTAATATATATGTTAATGTCCTTAGAATAATATTGTATTATTCTTAAAGAAGTTCATAGTCAAGTATTATCATGAAAGGGATAATGATAATACGTATAGACTAGTATATGTTGATCTATGAATTGTTCATTGATATGAGATATCAAATCAACATATGGGTACATGTTAGAGAACGATGTACTGAACAGACCCACCATGAGAATGCAACATGGATAGTTATATGATCGTCATATGCAATTCTCATAGTGATAATAATGTATGTAATCCTTACGACTTGTGATCATCAGAGATCCCAACATAAGGAGTTATGTATCTTGATATCGTCAAACGTTACCCGTAACAGGGTATACTATAAAGGCGACTATTGGATACACTACGAATTATGTAGAGGGATGTTGACTGATCGAGATAGGATTTGTCCCTCCTATATAACAGGAGATGTGTTTGGCCCTTGATCAAGTGAGAACTAAAATGCATGGCCATGCTCGAATGAGTCGATATGAGATATCGAGCTTATTCGTTTATTCTAGTTCTACTTGGGGATCAAGAAATAGAGATTGAATATACGAGTATGACTATTCCATGACTCGTGTTCAATCTAAACACAAAGGACAAAGGGATTAAGTTACATGATTAATATTATCACAAGTTCTAAAGGTTATGTCGAGTCATTGACATTCTCGTAATTTGGGTAGCATCGATGTGTTGCTAGATACCGCTCGATGCTTGCGACATAAAATGAGATTTTATGTCACTGTCAACATTACGAGATCCTATCGGGTCGCACAAAAGATTAAATCGAGAAGGGAAATTAAATTCATGGGATGAATTAAATAATTAAGAGGAGTCTTAATTAATAATCATAAGGATTAATTAAATCATGGGCTTAAGCCCATGAAGCTTTAAGAAAGCCTTTAATTAATCATATTTAATATGATTGCATGGTGTTTTATTGTAAGACAATTTTTATATCAAAACCTACACCCAAAACCAAGCCACACGGCCGCCTACAATACCATCAAAAGCTCTCGGCTTCTTCAAGGTAGCCGAAGGAGATTTGGTGGTTTTTGTGGCGATTATTCGATTGTGAATCGAGTTAGCTTTGTGTATCGGTTTAATAACTTGTCTAGCAACTTGTTATTAAACCATCCCTTCACCCGATTTGATCGTGTGGATACCGTTGAGGCAAAACCAATCGAGTTTTGCTTAGTGACTCGGAGAAGGCGTAGGACGTGGTGCAGCTCCGTGGATTCTGCTTCAAACGCGCTACAAGGGTAAGACACTTGTAATTCTCTAATCCGATATGAATCCCTATGTATAGATCGCTGGTTTGTAATCCCAAAATTTTATTCCGCTGCGTTGTATGCTCATGGGGTTACTTACAAATATAAAGTCCACAAGTAGATATATATTTATAATTGGAGGTGCAGCAGTTTCATGGAAATCATGCAAATAGACGTGTATTGCAAAATCAACTATGGAATCTGAATTCATAGCTTTGCATCTAGCAACATAAGAAATTGATTGGCTTCGAAGTTTCTTGGAGGACATTCCAATATGGTCAAATCATATACCACCCATTAGTGTGCACTGTGATAGTCAGTCAGCTATGGGAAGAGCACAAACAATGTGTATAATGGGAAGTCTCGACACATACGTCGGAGACATAAATTCGTGAGAAATCTACTGAAAATCGGTGTTATTTCTTTAGATTATTTGAAGTCTAAAGAAAGTATTGCGGACCCATTAACGAAAGGTCTAACGAGAGACCGAATAGAGGTTTCATCGAGGGGAATGGGGTTGAAGCCCATGAAATTGATCTCCAACCATGATGACAACCTAACCTAAATTGTAAAATCCAATTTGTATGGGAAAAACCGAATTGTTGGGGATCGAACAAAGCACTTTGTAAATTGAGTTACTTACATATTCCTGTGATGAAAGAGTGATAGACATGTACTTTGGGAAGGCTGAGCTCATGCTCTTAATGATTCTTCTATCTCGAGATGATAAAGTGGGGTATGACAGGATACTCCTTAGGAGAAATCGCCTATATCCAATGTGAAGGGACGCTTCAATGAGATGACCCGATGACCAAATCTCTAGAGCATTTGATGAAACAACCAAGGCAGTCCATGTACAAAATGGACAACAACGGAAGAACCAATAATAGTGTGGAGATGAAGCTGTGTGAGTATTGTTGTCTTGGTATATATAAAACGTCGATCAGTTCAAGAAATCGCGTCTACTGGTTGACAAATATATCCGATGATACTTTTAAGGCTTGTTTATATTGAGAAACAAATCATTGGAGTGTAGTAATGTAGAAAAGAAGGTGCTCATCGCGCGCCGTCCGCTCCGATTGGATCGGCTACGCGTCGCGCATGTCGCTATCACAAAGGCATTCCTGACTTTTTACTACTCGGATTTCTGGAATATTGACTTTTCACCTTCTTGGCTTTTCACATTTTGCTGAGTATTAAATGTGAGACTTTTCACCTCCCACGGAATTGATATCTGGTTTAAGTTTGAAACTTAAATCCGTGATAAGTGTGAGATTTATCAGCTACCCCACCATGCAATACCATTAATTTTTCTGACCTTTGGGAGGTCTGCTGCTCAGCTATATGAGATGCTCTAGCATCATACTTCAAACCATCCGAAAATCTGTATTCATCCATATCACACATTCTGTTTTGAGAGTACTACACACCACTAGTGTTCGAAAGTTTCTGTTCAAAATTCTGGTTCAATCTAAACAAAGGTGATTGAGCGTTGTATAAACATTTAACAGTTTATAATTTGTTGATGTAAGTTTTATTGTTTTTGTATTTAAATATAATTTATTTTCAATCAACAATATCTAACTGATTCAATCCGTAAATTTATATATACAGTGCCAAATATATATATATATATACACAATTTTTTTTAATATCTACATGCGTTTAATAGTGGACAAAGTTCAGAATTGTCTAACTTTTCCATTTGTATGTACATATTTCAAAATAGGTGCGTATATTTTTGCAAAAGAAAATATCAGAATAGAAAAATTATAATATATCTCGTATTTATATAAAAAAATCAACTTAAAAATATATATCTATTTTTCAACTCAACTTCTACCATTTGTTTTTCTTGACGATATTATATAATAATTAAAGTCAATATTCAACCCTTGATATTCGACGGAATGAGCACAATAACGGAATACACCAACAGAACCAGTAAAGTCAATCTAACTCTAACCACATCGCCAAACTGTATAATCCACAAATTCACTTGCTCAAGAATACAATTATCAACATCACCATTCCCTTCATTTTCAGTTTCTTTAATCAGCTTTTCTATTTGTCTTCTGTAGACAGGCATACAGTGGTCAGCGATCATGGTCTGTGACAGCCTCAATTTACTATACAACGACCGGGGAGCGAGGAAAATACCCACTTTGGGCTCTTCCTCCGAGTTTTCGTCGAAATCACTCGATGTACTGTCATCACTCACCAGGTGGGGGTAATCGTTAACCAGTGCAACAATATGCATTATCTTTCCAGGAGGGAAGAATCTGTGCACCTCCATTGTATTCGGTATAGGCTGATTATCATCACTTACCTCAGCAATGACTGCAGCTTCTTCTTCCCTAATTTCCTTGACCATATCAACTTACTCAGACGACTCCTGCTCGTAAAGCTCGCGTTCTAGCTGTTGCCACAATTCAACTTCTGTCATGCGATCATCGTTTCTTATGTGGTCCAATACACCATCCCCATCATTGCTGTATGTGAAAGTAATCTCACTTGCACCATTGTCTGAAGTCCCTGCTGCACTGATGAGGATTCTGGAAGTTCCTTGGTATTTGTAACGACAGTGGTCTTCTCAACAGTTGTGAGGAAAGGGTGGTCTAAGGTTCCTCTCCGAGTTGAGGAAGATTCTGGAGAGTCTGCTCCCACACTGCAATTTGTAGGGGATCTATGACGGGGACCAACGCAAGACCATGAAGACATACTTACGCCAGGATTTTTGAGCCATGATTTGAGCTCTCTTCATAATGTCGGTCCAACAAGATCTAACTAAATGCAACTCTGAGTTCACGCGTGTAAACAATTTAGTTAGACAAGAGATTGGAAGGTAACATCATCCTTGAATGTTAACGTCAAACAAATCTTCCTATTTAATAGAGCAGAAGCCCCAACAGGAGTTTGGGTCAACACCATATTATAGGTTGAAATAAAAATAGAAGTTGACAGGACTCGAGAGCTGTCCTAGTCTTTCCACATGCTGAAATATTAGGATAAACTATGTACACCTGAGTACCACTGGAAACTGGACGTAGTAGTGAACCAGCACCAGCCACTTTTGCTTTAAGGCGAGAACCCAATGCTGAAGCAGATCTATACACTGTACTAAGGATTCGGGTATATTCAATTTGATTTCTCAGATCATTCAACCATGCAGATGCTGTGACCTTCGAAAGGCATAAAGCTATTGTGAGCCAACAAAACTATGGGTAGAACGTGTGGAAAAGGCATAATGTGCATGCAACTTTATGTTCATCTCAAATCAAAGATAAGCACATCAAAGAGTCAATTTGAATAGGTTTTAAGAATTAGCCAAATCATATTCCTCTTCTGAGTGCCCTTACAGTGTTATCTCAGTAATATCATGACCCTATTATATCCTATATCTTATATTACTTCTGAGCTAGGACTCATTAGATGAAACTATTTTCTGAGATTGATAAGTCGAGGTGATTTGAAAGATCTTAATGAAAGCTGAAAAATTAAGAATTACACTACTACTACTACTACAACATTTAACGTGGAGATATGGAACTAACAAATCAATCTCTTTTCAACGCAAACTGTAAAATATCTAGGAAATATTTTGGACAACACTTAGAAAAATACCTCAGCACGTAAGTCATATAAAGATGCAGCTGAGAATGTGGGCACCACCAAATCAGCACCATTTATTACAGAAGTAACAAACTCATTTCCTGATTCAGTCAGTTCCCAAGTCATACTAACAGCTGCAAGTAATAATTAATGATCATGTATAAAAACATGTCCTTAATAAGGCTCAATACCGAAAAAGGATAATCTAGACCAGACAACATAAATGTGCAGAACTATAATCAAGCAGAAAATGAAATGAACCTGGAGCAAAAGCAAAACAGGTAGTGGTTGTTAACTCTTTCTGTTCACGCAATACATATGTTAGAAGTGCAGCTGTGCCACCACCCAGAGAATGTCCAACAATCTGTAGACAACAGAACAAGCCTTAAAACCAGAGCAGTACCAGTAACACATGCCAAAAAACAAAGCTAAGCTTAACCTGACATGATAAAAAAAATTTAAAAGTGAAAAGAATCCGTGATGCCTGAAGTGACGTAATAGATCAATCTAAATTTTTTAATCAAACATTATTGCATGACATATTCAAAAATTATGCGGTTAAAGCTGTTGAAAAATTATTATTGTTGGGTTTGTGGCCCAATTGTAAGCCTCCAAATATTTTAGCCCATTAATCCTTAACCTTTATTTAACCTACCCTAATCCCCCACTTCAACCCTAACCCTAAAAAACTAAGTCTGATTAAGAGTGAGCAGCGCCTCCACGGTTGAGCGGCAGCCTCCTTCATTTTGATATCAGACTTGGCGCCTCTCAATTCCAGAAACCAAAATCGTCCGCCTCCTTCCCTCTTCACTCTCTCGCTCTTTATTCCGATTCCTGTGCGTGAGCTTTGTGCTTCTCGGTGGTTTTGGCGTCGGTGAGAGGTGGTGGCAGTGAGCTTTGTGCTTCCGGTAAGAGTGGTGGGATTTGGCGCTGGTGAGTGGTGTTGGCCGTGAGCTTAGTGGTTGCGTGGCTGTGTCCGGTGGTGGTTCTGGCAGTGAGCTTTGTGCTTCTGGTGTGGAGGTGGCCGTGAGCTTGAAGGTGGGAAGTGTGGTCTGGCCGTGTGTTTCTCGGTGCTCAGGCAGAGTGTGTGTTTCTCGGTGCTTGGGCAGAACTCTTGGTGGGTTTTGCCATTCACCTTCCGGCCTTTACCTTGGAGTCTCTCGGTGACGTAGATTGGGAAAACAGCAGATCTGAGCCTGCCTCGATATCCTTTTGGATTTAGTATTATATTCGTATATTGTGTATTTGCATTTGTCTTTGTTTTGCGGTATACATGGCGATGCCAAAGCGGATACCCTCCTAGCAGTGGTATCAGAGCCATGTTATCCGCGCCTGGTGGGTGAACAGCGGCGCTCGGGCAGCGGCTGTTTGGCGGTTCAGATTCTGCGCCAGTTCGGCTTTTCGGTGGAAAAAACCCCAGAGCGTTGGCCTCTGGGTTGTAAGTGATTGGCTTGAACCCTAAAACTTTTACTGCTTTGTTGAGCGTCTAGGTCTTAGGTTCTGAGGCTTGCTTGCTGGTAGAAAACTAGGATTTGTGTGATTCTGTGTTTTCTGTATTTTTCAGTGTGGCTCACTGAAATTTTAAAATTGTCTAAAACTTTCAGTTTTTTCGTTATCTGTGCCTGTTTTGTGTGGTCCTGCTTCTGCTGCTTACTTTGTGTAATTTGGTAGCCTGTGATTTAGTGTGCGTATTTTTTGCTTGTGTGCAATGGCTTCTATATCTGGCTATAACATGGAACCATTTAATGGAAAATCGGATTTTTCTATTTGGCAACAGAAAATGAAAGGAATATTAATTCAACAGAAAGTGTTTAAGGCTATAGGTAGTAATTATGCTGATGATATTACACCTGCTAAAAAGGCTGAAGATGATGAATTTGCTTACTCCTCCATAATCTTGAATTTATCTGACTCTGTGCTTAGAAAGTGTGGTAAACTTAATTCTGCTAAACTTCTTTGGGAAAAATTAGAAGAGCTTTATACGGAAACCTCTTTGCCTAGTAAATTGTTTTTACTTGAAAAATTTTTCAGATTCAAGCTTGACTTGAACAAAGATGTTGATGAGAATCTTGATGTGTTTACTAAATTGATTCAAGATATTAAGTTAACTGGAGATAGGAATATTGATTATACTCCTATTGTGCTTTTAAATGCTATTCCTGAGACACATAGTGATGTCAAATCTGCTATTAAGTATGGTAGAGATTCTATTACGCTTGACACTGTGATTAGTGGTCTTAAGAGTAAAAACTAGATTTAAAAGTGAACAAAGGTAGTAAGCAAAATTCAGATGAAGTTATGCATGTTAGAGGTAGGTCTCAACATAGGTATAACAAGACTAGGTCTAAGTCTAGGCCTAAGAACAGAAAGTGTTTTAACTGTGGTGATCCTAATCACTTTATTAAAGACTGTCCTAAAAAGAAAAACCAGAAACAAAATGATAACAACCAATCTTATGAACAAGTGAATCATGCTTCTTCATCGGGTGAAAACTCGGATGATATCTTTATGGTGACTGATTTATGTGATGCTGTGAATTCTGTGCATTCATCTACTGTGTGTGAAAATGAATGGCTAATTGATTATGGTTGCTCTTATCACATGTCACCCTTTAGAAATTTGTTTTCTAATTATAAAGAAGTTGAAAATGGTTCTGTGTCTATGGCTGATGAGAAACTTTGTAAAGTTGCTGGTATTGGTGATGTTTATTTGAAGTTTGATTCTGGTTATTCTATGACTCTAAAAGATGTAAGACATGTTACTGCTTTGTGCAATAATTTGATGTCTTGTGCTGCTTTAGAATCTGGTGGTTTTGAGGGTAGATGGGGAAATGGAGTTATGAAAATCTTAAAGGGTTCTTTGGTAGTTTTCAAAGCTGAAAAGAAAAGAAACCTGTATGTTTGCAAAACTGAATCTGTATATGATAATGTGAATTCTGTGACTGATGACTTGACTGATCTGTGGCATAGAAGATTAGGTCATATGAGCGCTAAAGGTCTAGAGATTTTGCATAAAAAAGGTTGTTTTGGTAAAGACAAGTTGTCTTGCATGCCTTTCTGTGATTCTTGTGTTTATGGCAAACAACAAAGAGTTAAATTCCCGGTTTCCCCTTCCCCTAATGTGACTAAGAGTTCTGTGATTCTAGAGTACTTGCATGCTGATGTGTGGGGTCCCTCTAGTGTTCCTACACAAGGTGGTAATAGATATTTTTTATCTGTGATTGATGACTTTTCTAGAAAAGTATGGGTTTTTCTAATGAAAAATAAATCAGATGCTTCTGAAAAGTTTCAAAATTGGAAGATTTTAATTGAGAACCAAACTGGTAAAAAGATTAAGAAACTTAGGACTGATAATGGCTTGGAGTTCTGTAATTCTTTGTTTGACAATTTGTGCAATGAATCTGGGATTCAAAGGCACAAGACTGTTCCCTATACCCCTCAGCAAAATGGTGTTGCTGAGAGGATGAATAGGACTCTCCTTGAGAAAGTTAGAAGTATGCTTGGATCTTCTGGCCTCTCAAAGAAGTTTTGGGGTGAAGCTGTTGTGACAGCTGCTTACTTGATAAATAGATCTCCTTCTGTGCCTTTAAATGGTTTGTGTCCTGAATCTGTTTTTGTTGGTAAAGAACTTGATTTTTCTAATCTTAAAGTGTTTGGTTGCTCTGCTTTTGTGCATAGGAAAGGTGATAAACTTGAACCTAGATCTACTAAGTGTGTCTTCCTAGGTTATCCCGAGGGAGTTAAGGGATATAGACTTTGGCTAAGAAGTGAACCTGGTTTTAAAAGCATTATAAGTAGGGATGTAATTTTCAATGAGTTTGAAATGCCTTGCTTGCTTCCTTCTGTGCCTGTTGATGAGTCTGAGTCCAGTGCTACTCCTAGCAAGGTGGAGTATTTGCCTAATGTGCTTCCTGTTAATGATAACAATGTGCCTTTTGCTGAAAATCATGTGAACTTGCCTGTTAATGAACCTGATATTCATGGAATGCCTGAAAATCATGATATTGTTGTTGAACATGAACATGTTGTGCATGATGAATTGGTTGCTAATGAACATGAAGATTTGCATGATTATCAATTGACCAGAGATAGGGCTAGGAGAAATATAAGACAACCTGCTAAGCTAAGTGACTTTGACCTTGCTTCTTATGTGTTCAATGTGTTTGAATCAATTGATAACTGTGAACCTAAAACCTATAATGAAGCTTTGAAATCCAAAAATGCTAATGACTGGCTGTGTGCTATGAAAAAGGAAATGCATTCTTTGATTGTGAATCATACGTGGATTCTTGTTCCTAAACATGTTAATTGCTCTGTTGTTGATTGCAAATGTTTGTTTGAGGTTAAGAATAAAAATGATTCTGTTAGGTTCAAAGCTAGGATTGTAACTAAAGGTTTTAATGAAAAAGAAGGTGTAGATTTCACTGATGCTAAGCCTGTTAATGTGCCATTAGCTGCTCACTTTGTGTTGAGTAAAGATCAATGTCATAAATCTGATTTTGACTTTGATTCTATGAAGAATGTGACTTATTCAAATGATATAAGATATGTTATGTATTTGATGGTTAGTACTTGGCATGCTATATCTTATGCTGGTAGTTGCTTAAGTAGGTATGTGTCTAACCCTGGCATGTTGCATTGGAATGCTTTTAAATGGCTGTTGTCTGTAGTTGTTAAACTCAAAGCTTATGTGTTTAATCATGCTGATATGTGTACTAAGTGTTTGTCCCTTAGTAAATTTCAATCATGTTTAAAAATTTTAAAATTTGATACTGGTGATTGATGCATGTTTAGTCCCTTGGTTAGTGTTTTATAACCTGCTGTGTGCTCGTTATAAAACTGTTACCCTGGTTACTTTCCCACTTTAACTTGCTGTGTGCTTGTTATTGTTTTCCTTGTCTTTACTTTGTGTTTTGACAGGAACTTGGTCCACACAATTACTTTGTGTATTGTGGGACCATAAGGCGATGATGATGTCTGCTTATATGTTTTCCCTACGTCTGAAGAGAAACCGGTATTGGGCCAAGGTGGAGATTTGTTGGGTTTGTGGCCCAATTGTAAGCCTCCAAATATTTTAGCCCATTAATCCTTAACCTTTATTTAACCTACCCTAATCCCCCACTTAAAACCCTAACCCTAAAAAACTAAGTCTGATTAAGAGTGAGCAGCGCCTCCACGGTTGAGCGGCAGCCTCCTTCATTTTGATATCAGACTTGGCGCCTCTCAATTCCAGAAACCAAAATCGTCCGCCTCCTTCCCTCTTCACTCTCTCGCTCTTTATTCCGATTCCTGTGCGTGAGCTTTGTGCTTCTCGGTGGTTTTGGCGTCGGTGAGAGGTGGTGGCAGTGAGCTTTGTGCTTCCGGTAAGAGTGGTGGGATTTGGCGCTGGTGAGTGGTGTTGGCCGTGAGCTTAGTGGTTGCGTGGCTGTGTCCGGTGGTGGTTCTGGCAGTGAGCTTTGTGCTTCTGGTGTGGAGGTGGCCGTGAGCTTGAAGGTGGGAAGTGTGGTCTGGCCGTGTGTTTCTCGGTGCTCAGGCAGAGTGTGTGTTTCTCGGTGCTTGGGCAGAACTCTTGGTGGGTTTTGCCATTCACCTTCCGGCCTTTACCTTGGAGTCTCTCGGTGACGTAGATTGGGAAAACAGCAGATCTGAGCCTGCCTCGATATCCTTTTGGATTTAGTATTATATTCGTATATTGTGTATTTGCATTTGTCTTTGTTTTGCAAGTATACATGGCGATGCCAAGGCGGATACCCTCCTAGCAATTATTTTAGTCTTTATTGTTCCTTAATTTGTGCCTTAGTTTACGTCTTAATTTTTGGTCAAAAGCTGTGCCTAAATTTATTTAAGGAATATGTTGGTCCTTGAATTTAGGAGGTTGTATTTTCTTGCAAGTTTTTTTTTTCATGTTTTTCTATTTATAAATTAGTGTATAAATTGTAAATTTAATAGAATGAAATACAAATGAAATACAAATGAAATACAGCAAATATTTCAAACCTGTTTTTCATACTTGGTATCACAGCCAATCGGATCTAGGTTTTGCAGGCTGCGCTACTGCCCCAGCCTTCGTGGTCTTCTTTCCGGCGGCGGCAGTCTTGGAGCAGTGGTCGCTGTTTCTTTTTCCCTTTTGTGTTTCTAGTTCGTGGGTCTTTGTTTTGTTGTTGATTTCATTTCTGTTTTACTTCGCTGGAGGTTGCTGCTTGTTTTTTTACCCTTTCTTCTTCGCTTCCACACCAGGCGGCGCTGAGACTTTATCTAGGGTTTCTATCCAATCTTGCAGCTGGTTCGATCTGCCTCCAGCCTTTCGTCACTACTTCGATCGCTGTGGCTGCTAGGTTTTCTCTACATAGGTGACAGCAGCTGCTGGGTTATGTCTCATTTCTCCTTCGCGCTGTCAAGCTTCGAGCACCGCGGTGGTGCTGGGGTTTCCGTCCCTTTTTTTTTTTGTGTGCGTGAATTTTGTGGGCGTTATGCTTTAAACCATCACTGATCTCATTAATTGAAGGAAGAATTTGACTTTGTATTTCATCTACATCTCAAATTTCAAAGTTCCAACCTTTATATTTTTGATAGGCCAAGTCAATTTTCCACTGGTTCTCCTGCTCGTGGGTATTTTATCAGCCAGACTACGGCTAGGGTTAGTGCTGGAGGTTGCTGCTAGTTTGAACTGTCCATTTCTTCGACGAACAACCAGTCATCGGCGGGAGCAGCTAGCATTTGCCCCTTTCTTCGTCGCCTCCTGCACAGCGGCAGTACTCGGGTTTATTTCCCTAGCCTTTCTTCCTGCAACCAGCTTCAAACACAGCGGCGGTGCTGTGTTACTTCGTGCGATGGCGGCTGCTGTTTTTTTCTTCTTCGCGGGGGCGCATCAGCGGCGGCTGTTGGTACTTCTTCTAAGAGTATGATGTCAGCATCAGCTCTTGGGACGTGTTATCTACCTTTGGTTATTTCCGACACCTCTTGTTTTAATCGTTCATTCACTTCCACGAGTTGCCTTCCCTTATCTTGAAGTTTATTGATTTCTTTCAAGATCTTTTCTTCCTTTTTCTCCGTAACACGGACCAGTCCAGCTTCAAGCGACTTCTCCAGATGCTGCAACTCTTCAATGCTTAACCCTTGTAACTCCTCCCCTCTCATACGCCTAAGCTGATGGCTATTCTCAGCCACTTCTTTGTTTAAACTGGAATAGTTACTATCCTCAACTAGCTGTAGCTCCAGGCATGGCTGTTCCAACTTATCAAGATTCTTTGAATGCAAGTTATGCCTTTCGATTATTTCCTTCATACTGGAACTAGCATATTCAAAGAGCTTCCCAGTAGAGGAGAATATGATGAGAGCAACATCAGCATCACAGAGAACTGAAAGCTCTTCAGCTTTCTTGAAAATCCCTCTTCTTCTCTTCGAAAAGGTAACCTGACGCGCAGCAGCGTTATCGATTTTCCTGATCTTTATCTTCTCTCTCGCCATTTTTAGAAAAAAAAAAAAAAAAAGCAGAACGGAGTGAAATGAACAAGAATCGAGCTGGAAATGGAAATCAAGAAAGGAGTTTCCAGAAATGGCGTTATTTGAGGTCAAGCTTAGAAGGGAGACACATGTTTAGGTGACAAAAGGCGGCCTTTGCCATTTTTCGCGGGGGTGTATCAGCGGCGGCTGCTGGTACTTCTTCGCGCGGCTGTTGCCACTAAGTTTACTGCTACAGCTTCGCTTTCACCGATGGCCTCCAGTTTCATCCCTGAAAAAGCTCGAATACGCCTTGATTTGCCGGGAAGATTGCTGCCATGTGCGACTATGGTTCTTGGAATGAGGCAACACCGATGATGGGTTTCCGGCCCTGGACGGATGGTTCTTCTTCCAGTCTTTGACTGCTGCTCAGAACCCGCTTGTGGCGGCTGTTTCTTCGCGCTACGACTTCTACTTGCTGTTTCTGCTGTGGTAGGTGCGAGTGTTCTGTGTGAGAGACAAGGGGCAAGTGGCTTGAATTTAAGTTTCTCCTGCATTGTTATCTAAACATCTACCAAATATCATTACTGGCCCACAAACAATTGTTTTTTTGCATCCACTTGATTTGGGGAGTTGTGGTGGGAGTGAGATGTGGCCTGTGGAGCATAGGGAAAACTGTAAATTGGCATAATATCCCCGACTTATATGTTTAAACATAGTGTTTCTATCATAAATAATTTCAAACATATTTTTAAAATAAAAAATTGTCTTAAAAAATATATATTTTTTAAGACAATTTTTTATTTTAAAAATATAATTTTATTCGATATCTTTCCTAAAAACAGCTTAGATTTTTCATTAAATTATATATAATTATATGCCAATTAATTTGGTGTTAATATGCATTGAAAATAGATTTCCAAAATGATTAGTTAATTGATTTAATTTTAATAACTAAAAACTATTTTGACAAGGCTATCAAACAAAATGGAAATAGCTTTTTAACTAGTTGGGTAAACCCGATCTCCAAAATTTTTAAAAGCAAAAGTTGTGATTAGCCTGAATTCTTCAATTTGTTAATTTAAATTTTATTATTTTATAGTGATTTTTTTTAAAAAAATCTTATAATACGAAGCATGCTATAGCCTTATAGGTTAATGGTACCACAATAATACTTATTCATAGACAATATAATATTATACTTTTGTGTAAATGGTACCATATTTTTTACTAAATAGTACCACAATTATAAGATAAGAGTATCACGAAGTAATACAAATAATACCACACTTATAAGATAAGGGTACTACAAAGTAATACGAATAGTACCACATTTTTTCTTAAATGACACCACAATTATAAGATAAGGATATCACGAAGTAACGCAATATATATTAACATTATTTACATGGAAATAAAAACCACAGCATATATGATATACCAAATTCAAGTGTTGATCACTTGATTGTATTATGTGTTATTTTACAATAGTACATAATCATAGATAATATAGTAACACATCCATATTCAATTGTACCATATATTTTCTTAAATAATACCCGAATTATAGGTTAATATTACCACGAGTTGATATAATTAGTATCATAATATGTATTAGTCAAATTCAATTCTTGATTGTATTTGTAGGATCGAGCGCTTACCGCTTTACCAATAACTATAGTTAAGGGTAATGGCGCAACATCAATCTTTTCAACCATACACTGGCACAAGCGCTACGTGTTCGACCGATCACAAAGCAGAGGCAATTGTTGAACCCCAACAATCCCTCCCCCAATAATTGCACTCTCTGCAATTCATGGGAATCGAACACGCAACCTGGCTCTGATACCAATTGTAGGATCGAGCGCTTACCGCTTTACCAATAACTATAGTTAAAACCATACACTGGCACAAGCGCTACGTGTTCGACCGATCACAAAGCAGAGGCAATTGTTGAACCCCAACAATCCCTCCCCCAATAATTGCACTCTCTGCAATTCATGGGAATCGAACACGCGACCTTGGCTCTGATACCAATTGTAGGATCGAGCGCTTACCGCTTTACCAATAACTATAGTTAAGGGTAATGGCGCAACATCAATCTTTTCAACCATACACTGGCACAAGCGCTACGTGTTCGACCGATCACAAAGCAGAGGCAATTGTTGAACCCCAACAGTATTACATGTTATTTACAACAATACTTCATAGACAATATAGTATGTGTAAATGGTACCACATTTTTCTTAAATAGTACGACAGTTAAAAGATAAGAGTACCACAAAATAATACAAATAGTACCACCTTTTTTCTTAATGGTACCATAGTTATAAAATAAGGGTACAACGAAGTAATACATGTACAGTAAAAACCTCGATAAATGCACATCCTTGGGACTTAAAATGAATACTCATTTAGCGAGATTATTTATTTATCGATAATGAATAAAATATTCATTTATTGGTAAATCAATATTTATTATTCTATATATAATTTTTTTATTGTAAAATGCATACATTGTATGTGGTAAGAAAAATTAAAAGACGTCAATTAAAATATTACTTGAATCTAGAGAAGTTCAATTATCGATTGGAAGCTGGCCATTCACTTGCCACCAAGTATGTAGAAGGACGCAAAATGAACAAAGAGAGAATTATTGTTGTTGTTTCTTGTAATGGTGATGGATCTGACAAAGTACCTCTTTGGGTTATTGGTAAATATGCAAATCCTAGATGCTTTAAAAATGTGAACATGAACAATATTAATTGTGAGTATCGATCCAACAAGAAGGCTTGGATGACTGGCTTACTTTTTCAAGAATACGTTGGTTGACTTGATAAACGAATGAATGACATAAATGTTCTTTTGATAGTAGACAATTACCCATCTCATCAAATATAATAGAAGTCTTAGATGTTGGTCAATTAGATGAAGACATATAAGGATTAAGTGATGTCATTTCTAATTTATGCTAAATGTGATGGATGTCGAACATCTTTTGAACTATCCTAGCGAGAATGACGCAGTTATGGAATCGATTGCAGACGAAGAAATTATACAGTCAGTAATGAATAATGATGATGAAAATGATCCAGAGCCAGATGATAGTCACGTTGTCACAAATGTATCGTCAAAAGAGGCATTTCAAACAATGGTCACTGTAAGGACCCCAAGCCCTTAACCCTTGATTAGTGTACTAACCACTATGTGTGGCACATGCTTTCAATAAAAATCAATCGGGAAACTCAAATGATGATTTACAATTGAATGGCAATCACAAAATTTTCTTTAATATGCCATGTTATAAGATCATCATCCTAACAACATATAGACTCATCGAGTTCGCCCATTACCATCCCCTTTTTGCCACTTTTTACATTGTGGACTTTTATAAAAATTTGGGCAGAGTCTCCCCATAAATTGAGCTATCCCAAAACAAAAGCACATCACATAATATAATTCCCGGCCAGGGAATACACAATACTCAACAGAATACAGAACACAAAGTAAATTCCCAGCCAGGGAAGACACCACACATAAGACGACAAAAGTGGGTTTCAACACCCACATAATACACTAACGACTCTCATATCATTAGCAATTCTACCACAATTGCATGCAACATATAATGAAAGAGAGAAAGGCTCATGCCTTTATATACAACACATACAAGAATATCTGTGCTCACATGCGAGCATCATAAATGTGTATATAAACCTCGGGTGTATATAAGTACTCTATACGATACCGTGCTCCATCAAGCCCTGGTACCACGATCCTGTGAGTACATCCAATCAACAGCTCGAGCTCAGCTCCACAGCCATCGATGCACCTGTTCACCTGCCCCAACAGAGACAGCCCCCAACGGGGTGAGCATACCAATACACAAAATCCCATAATCACAATAATGAAATTCATAATTTACAACAAAAGTAAATACTAATGAATTTTAAACGATACTCCCTGGATGGCAATGTCCTCATCCGGGATTCCGTGTACTGTCCCTGTTCTCACAATCATCAAACTCATCAAATCTCAAAAATCAGTAAATCAACACATTGATTTAACTCATAGCATGCCTGATTCTCAAGTATCAATAATTAATGTTTCCAAATTCATTATACATACAAATATAGATATCTCGATATCTAATACTGATTTTCAACTTTGCTACCAATCACAGATAGCTCAAATGCCTAGCATTTATTTTACCAATTCTCCATTTCACTTAGACATCTCACATGTCTTATAATGAATGCATGATTCCACGATCATTCTCAGGCATCTCAAATGCCCTACAATAGTCATATAGACCCAGTACCCCATATCTATTATAAGGTCATACTACTCTAGTATTACGCACACTTGTGGCAGCGATATCAAGACTAGGTCGTTCCATAGTCATATCGACACATATATATATAACCATACCCACAACCATCTAATGCAATTAAAACACATTATGCATTTCACAAATGCTTTCATATAAAGTAATGCTCGTACGTCACACGTACCTCAAATCTCCGAAGTCCGAGCCAAACTTTGCTCGAGTTCCATGCCCCGAGGAACGATGTGCTAACACGATAAATTAATTCACAATTAATTACGAACATGCAACCCATGCTCAAGCACACCCATAACCCTCAAAAATATTGTCAACACAAGATAATTAACCATTATCGAAAATTGCTCAAGAACACCCTTCAATTTTCGAATTCTATTCTCACAAACCGAACCCAATTAAACACCATAATTCATCTAAACATGAATTAATCGATCAACAACAAGAATCATCATCCCCTGCCAAAAACCCCCAAATTTCGAACTCAAACCCCTCAACCAGCATGAAATTCGAACCAAAATTCACAATTTCGAACACAAATCCTTAAATTCGAACACAATACCACCAAATATAGCAGGGAATAACATGAGAGGGACGAAAAAGGGGTAAGGAAGGTTACCCATACGAAGATCGGAAAGAAAATCGACCGAAATCGAAGAACCCTAGCTTTTGGGGATCGACGCATTCTGCCAAAATCCGAACGAGAAACGCGACCAAACTTCGAATTGATGGTGTAGAAAGGAGCGCCTGGACGAGACGAAGCACCGGTAGGTCGGACGCGCCGAACGGCGGCCGGACGGCGGCGGGCGCACCGCTTTTGCGTGCGGTGGCTGGGGCAGACGGGAATGGGCGGACGCGGGGAGAGAGAAAAGGTAAGGGGCTGAAATGAAAATTTAATTAAAATCTCGGGTTCAACTGGTATTTATAGCAAAAATACCCCGAAATACTAATAGCCCCACAAATACATCACGATTCATTAAAAATCATCTGTTTTCAAAAACTCTCTCTCTAACTCCAAAACCCCCTACCGCTGCCCACACAAAGCACCCGAGATTCCGAGACACTTCAACAACCCAACTCTTAGATTTTACACCGTAATGAGAATACAATCTCAACCTCGGGATCCACCAATCCCAACTACCCAAATAAATGAGCCCCGAAGGCCCAACACCGCGATTAAACTCCAAATCGCCACGTAAAACAACTTTAGGGGTTATTAACACTCCGAAATTAACATCCATAATCTCTGGTCATCACAATATCCCCCACTAAAAGAATTTCATCCTCGAAATTAGCACCGGTGTATCACGTAACACCCGGGCTACACAACAACATTTAAGCCATAACCTCGATTCTTGACCATATCAGAATCGTCTTAAAAACCGCGAGGATACTTATCTCACATCAAACTCTGAAACAGAGCGACTATACCAAAACCAACTTATCACTCAAGAGGCAAAATGTACCTCGATGCGGTCCATCCCAAAAGTCAGTCCCTCATGACTGCAAAACAACCAATATTTATGACTGTAAATCGGATGGTCATCCTTAGTTCTAATACAACTAGTAAGAACGCATCCTGAATGACACCTCAACCGTGAGAACGTTGACCTCGTGTCAAACTATGGAGTGGAATAGACTTCCAAATCCATCATAACGTCAAAGAGCGTCAGCACAGCTCAACGCTAATACTCCAAGAGCAGTTAGTCAACTGAAACTGCAAGGATTCGAATCGCTCCCGATTCCATCGTAGATATCATTCAAAGACATCTCTATCATGACTCACGATGTCTAACACACATCATTACGAGGAAAAACACTAGTATACCACGATGTACACATACCAAATCTGGTCTCCACTTCCAAACCTCCACCATCAAATGAGCACGCATCATTGCAACTCAATTTGGGCAACTCACGGCCACAGATTCACACAAAAGACATCTCACAAGATGTCCACCTTCGGGTATTCCAAGGATCACATCCTGATCATAAATAAACCATCGAGACTCCACAGAGTTCAAATTCTGAAAGGACATGCAATAAACCCATTGCATCCTCAACGCTTGTGTCGACAGCGACACCCAATAAATCCGAATTCCTGCCATCCCTTGATAATCCTAGGATTTAACAATCCAAACTTGGGAAGGCTATCGCATAACTCGAAGGAAAACACCAACAAGGAAACACCTCAACCCACACAAGATAATCCCTCCTCAAAGGGAGTCAACTAACTCCACGATTGTTTCTCATAATTATAGTGCCATGGAGATTCCCAATCTCAAGGTGTTCCATATCTCTCATCAGAGATTTAGCCATCCAAAATAGCATAACTCTATGCTTGTCAAAAGGAAATCGATAACTGGTATCCGTACACTCACCGGTATACCTGCCTAAGCACCTGACATCACATGCATACTCAATGCACTTGGCTCGGGTATCTACAACATACCCCTAAGCCCCAAACACAACTGTCAATTCTGAGTTATTCCCATCCAGAGGAGGATGATAATTGACGATCAACAACACGGCGTGATTTCCAAAATCGACACCCCACGTACCAATTTACCGAATCTTTCAAAGATTCCCAAATAGATATTATACTACCTCCCTCCCCACAAGGAAAGTGCTATCGAACTCGAGATCCACTAGTCTCGAACCACCGTTCGGAAAAACTGGATACAATAACACCCATTGCATCCCAAGTACACGGATTCTCCAGATCGAGTCAATGACGACTTGATGACTCTCTTGTTGGTACTTCAACATTATGAGCTGTCCCAGACAAGTCTCACCAAGATTTAACATCAACGTATACACGTTTCAGTGAGGCATGCACAACCTCAACCTCAAATGACGTGGTGACTACTAGAGTCCACCACGATCCACATCGTATCACTTTACGATTTGCCAAACTTGGTTCCAACGAGCAGTATCATGGCCCCAACAAGCACACTATATCATCACTACGATATCTGGCTGGCAAAGTGCTGTCTCCATAGGTTCATATCAAGTCCACCAACAAACCATATGTTCCATCTCGGTATGCCATACCGTATAAACCGTTAGAGTAATGGGTCATCGCCCAACATATCTCTAAAATACCAAGCACAATGGACAACCCGGTGTCCTTGCTCACTTATGATGCAATCATAATCCAATATGATTTATCCCACACCCTCAGGGTGGGTGCAACCACGTCTACCCTACGTCACAACACAAGCGAGTAGTTTCCTCAATGACTACTCTTACCACCAATCACTTGGCCCTAGCCAAACCAACGAGCATACCCAAGGGTATCATCGCTCGACAATTATTTAACTCTATAACATGATGTGGTACATTTACCGGTACAATACATCCAATACTCCACCGAGCAAACCTGCTTGGTAAAAAGGTCTCGTCAACTAGTGACCCAGACTCTATCATGTGCTCACCATCGGCACTCAAACCATACAACTAAATACATAACATAAATGTATTAGCCATCAAAACGACGCTACACGTCTACATAGAACATCCACTATGTCATTGTCATCCCGTGACGGTACCTGTCAACATATGACTTTCAAATAATATAATAATATTGTCGACTCGTGACAGTATATGTCGATACACGACGTCTATAATCTAATCGTCAAACACATGACAATATAAGTAAATCAACACATGATATCCACAATAGTGCTAAATAAACAGTAATATGCCATACCTCATTGCTAACAATATAGCGGCATACCTGTCTCCGTCATCCAACAGTGGTACGCAATCAGCACCCATCGCTCGTAGGTGGCGTAATCCAGCGTCATGTGCATAGCGGCATAACCCGTCGCTATAGAATCAGGGGCATAATCCCTCGTCATAGAGTCGGCGGCATAAAACTTCGCTATAGACATCTGGCGGCATGAACCATCGCCCTAGATGTAGCGGAATGTACCATCGCTATGAATACCCGGCGGCATAAGTCATCGCCAATAGAATAGCGGAATGAGACATCGTTATCAATACCCGGCGGCATAAACCATCGCCAATAGAATAGCGGAATGAGACATCGCTATCAATATATCCGGCGGCAAGAACCATCGCCAATCAATATAGTGGAATGAACCATCGCTATCAATACATCTGGCGGAATGAACCATCGCCAATCAATATAGCGGAATGAACCATCGCTATCAATACATCTGGCGGAATGAACCATCGCCAATCAATATAGCGGAATAAACCATCGCTATCAATACATCTGGCGGAATGAACCATCGCCAATCAATATAGCGGCATGAACCATCGCTATCAATATAGATAATGTGGTTGTTCCGGTCTTGTTATAGCAGCGGAATTTTAGGACCCCTCGCTTCGACATATAGCGGCATCATATGATATCCCTCGCTTCGACAATGACAGCGGCATGTTACCTCGCTTAGACATGACAGCGGCAAATATCATATTACCATCGCTTCATATGACAGCGGCAAGTACCTCCCTCGCTCGAATATAACAACTACCGGAACTTCCACTAGCTCCATGTACCTGCATCCAGGTTAATACCACAGTTCACAATATAATGATCGATATCACGTTCCAGTTATAACCACAATATTCACATTAATCACTAGAATTGTGACTGTTCCGGTCCCAATACAACAGCGGAATTTTAGGACCCCTCACTTCGACAATGACAGCGGCATGTTACCTCGCTTAGTCATGACAGCGGCAAGTACCTCCCTCGCTCGGAGATAAAGGCTACCGGAACATTCATCAATTCTACCACAATAATCAAGCACAACAGTTGATTCCATTATCACAATATATATCACTATCATTTCACATATACCATCACATGTAAGGGTTCACTATCCACGATATACAAAATCAAAGGTATAACACGTTTTACCGTCCGAAGCCCGTACGTCTCACCTTTCCTGATTTTCCCACAAAATCAGATCCCTTAACACATAATACATGAAGGGCCAGACATCACCATTAATGCCATCCCATCTCATGCTACACGATTCCTGCAATCACAATGATTAGCAACACCACTTTTCATATCATAAAAAGCACATAAACAACTAGTTGTGTCATACAACATTAATGCCATCATGCATAAGTGCTATCAATAACTTCCTAGGCCCTTAACAGCCCCAAAGAGCTAACCAATGCTCTGATACCACTAATGTAAGGACCCCAAGCCCTTAACCCTTGATTAGTGTACTAACCACTATGTGTGGCACATGCTTTCAATAAAAATCAATCGGGAAACTCAAATGATGATTTACCATTGAATGGCAATCACAAAATTTTCTTTAATATGCCATGTTATAAGATCATCATCCTAACAACATATAGACTCATCGAGTTCGCCCATTACCATCCCCTTTTTGCCACTTTTTACATTGTGGACTTTTATAAAAATTTGGGCAGAGGTCTCCCCATAAATTGAGCTATCCCAAAACAAAAGCACATCACATAATATAATTCCTGGCCAGGGAATACACAATACTCAACAGAATACAGAACACAAAGTAAATTCCCAGCCAGGGAAGACACCACACATAAGACGACAAAAGTTGGTTTCAACACCCACATAATACACTAACGACTCTCATATCAATAGCAATTCTACCACAATTGCATGCAACATATAATGAAAGAGAGAAAGGCTCATGCCTTTATATACAACCCATATACAAGAATATCCGTGCTCACATGCGAGCATCATAAATGTGTATATAAACCTCGGGTGTATATAAGTACTCTATACGATACCGTGCTCCATCAAGCCCTGGTACCACGATCCTGTGAGTACATCCAATCAACAGCTCGAGCTCAGCTCCACAGCCATCGATGCACCTGTTCACCTGCCCCAACAGAGACAGCCCCCAACGGGGTGAGCATACCAATACACAAAATCCCATAATCACAATAATGAAATTCATAATTTACAACAAAAGTAAATACTAATGAATTTTAAACGATACTCCCTGGATGGCAATGTCCTCATCCGGGATTCCGTGTACTGTCCCTGTTCTCACAATCATCAAACTCATCAAATCTCAAAAATCAGTAAATCAACACATTGATTTAACTCATAGCATGCCTGATTCTCAAGTATCAATAATTAATGTTTCCAAATTCATTATACATACAAATATAGATATCTCGATATCTAATACTGATTTTCAACTTTGCTACCAATCACAGATAGCTCAAATGCCTAGCATTTATTTTACCAATTCTCCATTTCACTTAGACATCTCACATGTCTTATAATGAATGCATGATTCCACGATCATTCTCAGGCATCTCAATGCCCTACAATAGTCATATAGACCCAGTACCCCATATATATTATAAGGTCATACTACTCTAGTATTACGCACACTTGTGGCAGCGATATCAAGACTAGGTCGTTCCATAGTCATATCGACACATATATATATAACCATACCCACAACCATCTAATGCAATTAAAACACATTATGCATTTCACAAATGCTTTCATATAAAGTAATGCTCGTACGTCACACGTACCTCAAATCTCCGAAGTCGAGCCAAACTTTGCTCGAGTTCCATGCCCCGAGGAACGATGTGCTAACACGATAAATTAATTCACAATTAATTACGAACATGCAACCCATGCTCAAGCACACCCATAACCCTCAAAAATATTGTCAACACAAGACAATTAACCATTATCGAAAATTGCTCAAGAACACCCTTCAATTTTCGAATTCTATTCTCACAAATCGAACCCAATTAAACACCATAATTCATCTAAACATGAATTAATCGATCAACAACAAGAATCATCATCCCCTGCCAAAAACCCCCAAATTTCGAACTCAAACCCCTCAACCAGCATGAAATTCGAACCAAAATTCACAATTTCGAACACAAATCCTTAAATTCGAACATAATACCACCAAATATAGCAGGGAATAACATGAGAGGGACACAAAAGGGGTAAGGAAGGTTACCCATACGAAGATCGGAAAGAAAATCGACCGAAATCGAAGAACCCTAGCTTTTGGGGATCGACGCATTCTGCCAAAATCCGAACGAGAAACGCGACCAAACTTCGAATTGATGGTGTAGAAAGAAGCGCCTGGACGAGACGAAGCCACCGGTAGGTCGGACGCGCCAAATGGCGGCCGGACGGCGGCGGGCGCACCGCTTTTGCGCGCGGTGGCTGGGGCAGACGGGAATGGGCGGACGCGGGGAGAGAGAAAAGGTAAGGGGCTGAAATGAAAATTTAATTAAAATCTCGGGTTCAACTGGTATTTATAGCAAAAATACCCCGAAATACTAATAGCCCCACAAATACATCATGATTCATTAAAAAATCATCTGTTTTCAAAAACTCTCTCTCTAACTCCAAAACCCCCTACCGGTGCCCACACAAAGCACCCGAGATTCCGAGACACTTCAACAACCCAACTCTTAGATTTTACACCGTAATGAGAATACAATCTCAACCTCGGGATCCAACAATCTCAACTACCCAAATAAATGAGCCCCGAAGGCCCAACACCGCGATTAAACTCCAAATCGCCACGTAAAACAACTTTAGGGGTTATTAACACTCCGAAATTAACATCCATAATCTCTGGTCATCACAGTCACCTTAAACAACTACTTACTACAACATGAGCAAAATATACCAGAAGTTGTGTCAGCACTACAAAAAGTTAAGAATTATGTTCATTTTGCTTTAGGTGGAAAGAAAAAAACAATCAACTATAGATGCATTTTTTCAGAAGAAATGACTTCTTGTATGAGTATTATTGATGGAATGAAAGGTTTTGTATATATATAATTCAACAATTATTAATTTATATTTTCTTTGGGGCCTTAAGGATTTAAATATTTTTATGGGAAAAAATCAGGCCGGTACATTATGATTGAAATTTGTTGAAGCTAGTCTAAGAAAAAAACATTAAACTATTTAGGTCCACTTTGGGCCAAAAATACATATATACCCTTACTACTGTTAAACCAAAGGCGGCAAACCCTTATCTTTCGATTTGCAACGTCCGTTTGATTACATTCACTCTGACACAATTCTAATTCTCTCACTTCAATTTACATCGATTTGGAATTCGTTTTTAAAACTTTTTGATTTTAATACCAAAGTCTCTTCCATCCAACGCAATCCAACTCTATTTCCTTTAAGATTCCAAAATCGTAATCTGTAAGACGATAAGACATGGCTCCAAAGGCGCTCAAAAATTTGCAAAAAGTGGCTGAGAAGAGGAAGACGAATCGACGCACGCGTGTAACAAAACATGGTATGTATAACGTTTTTCGAATTCTTGTAATTTTCTACTGAGTTCTATAAACATGTTATGTATATTCTTGAAATATTCAGGTTTGTAATGAGATTTCTGTATTGATTCGGATTTTTCCCCCAACTAGGGCTTGTAATGATGAACTAAATTGTTATTGTGTGAAATGTTTAATTTAATGTCACTCGTATTTGTTTCATTACAGCACCAATTGAATCCTCGCCAACAGAGGAAGAAATTAGCAAAATATCGCATAAGACATCATTATACAGATCTAACCTGCAAACAGTAGTGAGTGATCTGAAAAAAATTGAACTCAGAGATGAACATTTACAAGTGTTGCAGCGTACGCCCTTTTGGCATATGGTTAATGTTATTCAAGCCAACAGGGTGGAATTGAATCATTGCAAGAAACGGGATGTGGCAATCAAGAAAATAATAGATTGTTTCCACAAGGAATCTAAAGGATTCCATCTTGGGGAGCATAGAATGATCATTACTACGAGTGATGTTCGAGTAATTTTTGGAATAAGAGATGGCAACAAGGACATTGACACGCATATGGCAGACTACCCATGTACAACATTCCTAACTAGATGCTTCCCCGAGAAAGAGAAATTACGGGATTAAAATGAGCAAGAGCTCAATTTACAAGAAATTGATTTCTAAGGTGGGAAGCCAGGATATTACAGATGTCAATGATGTTGCTCGTTTGGTTGTTTTGTACATAGTTGCAACGTTCTTCATTGCTACAAAATCTTCAAACCTGAATTGGGGTTATGCTGCACTTGTGGATGATATGGAGAGAATATGCACCCTCAATTGGTCGGAACACATTTTAAACAATTTATTGAGCAGCCTGATAGAATCCAACAATGAAAAACATTCTGGTTGTGTTCCGTTGATACCGGTACGTTGCGTACAAATTTTTTTTTTGCAATTAATATCCCTGGTTTGTTAATAACATTGACTAACATTTTTTTTATAGTATTGTCTATGCGAGAAAACGAAGATAATTGATCCAGTGGATGCGAATCTGTTCCCCAGATTCATGAAATGGAATCTCGTAGATTTGTACAAAAAGCTAAGCTCAATTGAATTGAAGGATCCAAACCGTGAATTCGTAAGTGGTGCATTAAATCATAATGGGGAATTTAAATCATAACTGTTACATGTAATTATGTAATTGTAGTTGGTGCATCTAAATTATATAACTGGTGCATGTAAATTATATAACTGGTGCATGTAAATGATAACTGGTGCAAAATCATAACTGGTTCATGTAAATCATTACTGGTGCATGTAAATCATAACTGATGCATGTAAATGATAATTGGTGCATGTAAATGATAACTGGTGCATGTAAATCATTACTGGTGCATGTAAATCATAAATGGTTCAAAATCATAACTGGTGCATGTAAATCATAACTGTTGCATGTAAATCAAAACTGGTGCATGTAAATTATAACTGGTGCAAAATCATAACTGGTTCATGTAAATCATTACTGGTGCATGTAAATCATAACTGATGCATGTTAATGATAACTGGTGCATGTAAATGATAACTGGTGCATGTAAATTATAACTGGTGCATGTAAATCATATATCTATGCATGTAAATCATAACTGGTGCATGTAAATCATAACTGATGCATTTAAATGTTAACTGGTGCATGTAAATCTTAACTGGTGCATGTAAATCATTACTGGTGCATGTAAATCATTACTTGTGCATGTAAATCATAAATGTAAATTATAACTGATGCATGTAAATTATAACTGGTGCATTAAAATCATAACTGGTGCATGTAAATCATAATTGGTGCATTTAAATCATAACTGGTGTATGTAAATCATAACTGGTGCATGTAAATGATAACTGGTGCATGTAAATGATAACTGGTGCATGTAATTCATAAATGGTGCATGTAAATGATAACTGGTGCCTGTAAGTGATAACTGGTTCAAATTCATAACTGGTGCATGTAAATCATAACTGGTGCATGTAAATCATAACTGGTGCATGTAAGTGATAACTGGTGCAAAATCATAACTGGTGCATGTAAATCATAACTGATGCATGTAAATGATAACTGGTGCATGTAAATGTTAACTGGTGCATGTAAATCATTACTGGTGCATGTAAATCATAATTGGTTCAAAATCATAACTGGTGCATGTAAATCATAACTGGTGCATGTAAATCATAACTGATGCATGTAAATGATAACTGGTGAATGTAAATGTTAACTTGTGCATGTAAATCATCACCGGTGCATGTAAATCATAATTGGTTCAAAATCATAACTGGTGCATGTAAATTATAACTGGTGCATGTAAATTATAACTGGTGCATGTAAATCATAACTGGTGCATTAAAATCATAACTGATGCATGTAAATCATAACTGGTGCATGTAAATTATAACTGGTGCATGTAAATTATAACTGGTGCATTAAAATCATAACTGGTGCATGTAAATCATAATTGGTGCATTTAAATCATAACTGGTGTATGTAAATCATAACTGGTGCATGTAAATGATAACTTGTGCATGTAAATCATTACTGGTGCATGTAAATCATAACTGGTTCAAAATCATAACTGGTGCATGTAAATCATAACTGGTGCATGTAAATTATAACTGGTGCATTCATGTAAATCATTACTGGTGCATGTAAATCATAACTGATGCATGTTAATGATAACTGGTGCATATAAATGATAACTGGTGCATGTAAATCATCACTGGTGCATGTAAATCATAATTGGTTCAAAATCATAACTGGTGCATGTAAATTATAACTGGTGCATGTAAATTATAACTGGTGCATTAAAATCATAACTGATGCATGTAAATCATAACTGGTGCATGTAAATTATAACTGGTGCATGTAAATTATAACTGGTGCATTAAAATCATAATTGGTGCATGTAAATCATAATTGGTGCATTTAAATCATAACTGGTGTATGTAAATCACAACTGGTGCATGTAAATGATAACTGGTGCATGTAAATCATTACTGGTGCATGTAAATCATAACTGGTTCAAAATCATAACTGGTGCATGTAAATCATAACTGGTGCATTGAAATCATAACTGGTGCATGTAAATTATAACTGGTGCAAAATCATAACTGGTTCATGTAAATCATTACTGGTGCATGTAAATCATAACTGATGCATGTTAATGATAACTGGTGCATGTAAATGATAATTGGTGCATGTAAATCATTACTGGTGCATGTAAATCGTAACTGGTTCAAAATCATAACTGGTGCGTGTAAATTATAACTGGTGCATGTAAATCATATATCTATGCATGTAAATCATAACTGGTGCATGTAAATCGTAACTGATGCATGTAAATGATAACTGGTGCATGTAAATCTTAACTGGTGCATGTAAATCATTACTGGTGCATGTAAATCATAAATGTAAATTATAACTGATGCATGTAAATTATAACTGGTGCATTAAAATCATAACTGGTGCATGTAAATCATAATTGGTGCATTTTAAATCATAACTGGTGTATGTAAATCATAACTGGTGCATATAATGATAACTGGTGCATGTAAATTATAATTGGTGCATGTAAATGATAACTGATGCATGTAATTCATAAATGGTGCATGTAAATGATAACTGATGCCTGTAAGTGATAACTGGTTCAAATTCATAACTTGTGCATGAAAATCATAACTGGTGCATGTAAATCATAACTGGTGCATGTAAGTGATAACTGGTGCAAAATCATAACTGGTGCATGTAAATCATAACTGATGCATGTAAATGATAACTGGTGCATGTAAATGTTAACTGGTGCATGTAAATCATTACTGGTGCATGTAAATCATAATTGGTTCAAAATCATAACTGGTGCATGTAAATCATAACTGGTGCATGTAAATCATAACTGATGCATGTAAATGATAACTGGTGCATGTAAATGTTAACTTGTTGTTGTGGTTCAACAATTGCCTCTGCTTTGTGATCGGTCGAACACGTGGCATTTGTGCCAGTGTATGGTTGAAAAGATTGATGTTGCGCCATTACCCTTAACTATAGTTATTGGTAAAGCGGTAAGCGCTCGATCCTACAATTGGTATCAGAGCCAAGGTCGCGTGTTCGATTCCCATGAGTTGCAGAGAGTGCAATTATTGGGGGAGGGATTGTTGTGGTTCAACAATTGCCTCTGCTTTGTGATCGGTCGAACACGTGGCGCTTGTGCCAGTGTATGGTTGAAAAGATTGATGTTGCGCCATTACCCTTAACTATAGTTATTGGTAAGCGGTAAGCGCTCGATCCTACACTTGTGCATGTAAATCATCACTGGTGCATGTAAATCATAATTGGTTCAAAATCATAACTGGTGCATGTAAATTATAACTGGTGCATGTAAATCATAACTGGTGCATTAAAATCATAACTGGTGCATGTAAATCATAACTGGTGCATGTAAATCATAACTGATGCATGTAAATGATAACTGGTGCATGTAAATGTTAACTTGTGCATGTGAATCATTACTGGTGCATGTAAATCATAATTGGTTCAAAATCATAACTGGTGCATGTAAATTATAACTGGTGCATGTAAATCATAACTGGTGCATGTAAATCATAACTGGTGCATGTAAATCATAACTAGTGCATACAATTATAACTGGTGCATACAATTATAACTGGTGCATCATAATCATAACTGGTGCTTGAAAGATAACGGTTGCATGATATATAGCTTGTGCATGAAATTTATAATTGGTGCTTGAAATATAACTGGTGCACCAGTTATTGGAAAGCTTTTTACAACTGACAACTGAGGAAGCTGAACTCCTGCAACAAGATATTGAAAATAAAGAACCATATGTGGCAGAACGACAAGAACATCGAGCTGTAAGTCTTAATGAAGAACCCGAATTTGACTTAAGAGAATATGAAGAAGAAGAAGTTGCATATTTCCCTGATGCAACAATTGCTGAGGTACTGCTTGATCTTTCTGAACATTCACGTGGCGAAAATTTATATGATGATGTTGACATGTCCAATGAGGATATGTTGGTTGAAGTGTTTGTTCATAACGAGATGGAGACACAACTCTTTAATGTTGCTGACAAAAGCTATGGTGAGGAATTTTTGTTTGCTACTGATGGAGAAGGAGATGAATTTCATGAAGATGTGAATATGGCAAGTGAAGAACCAATGGATTCAACTCAAAATCCAGATTTTATTCAATCCGCGGAATTGGCCACCCAACTCCAAGAAACAAAGCAGGAACTTATGAGAAGGGAAAATGAGTTAAAAGAGTTGAAGGTGAAATTTGACTCATTTGTTTCTGAGCACGATGTCCAGTGGCTCAACAATGCAGAATTAAGAACATAGCTGGAAGAAGCAAGAACAATGATCATGCTGAAAGAAGAAGAGCTGAAAGAATTGCATGCCAGAAATAACGAAGTTCTGAAACAAAAGGAGGAGCTTGACAACATCGTTGCACAGCTACATGCTCGAATCGAAAGTTTAAAAAAGGATAAGGAAGCAGTTGGCAACGACTTGAGCAGCACAAAAACAGCTGCAATGATGTTGAGCGAAGAAAATGTAGAACTCGTGAAATTAAACGAGGCACAGACATCAATGGTGAAAAGAATTAAGAACAGATTGGACCGAATGGCCCATAAAGATCGTGACCATACGTAGCCCTCCTTGAAAAGGGCTAGGAGGTCAACACAAAAAAGCTCTACTGTAAAAGAAAAAGATCAACCCAAAAAAGCCAGTAAAGATATAATAGCATTGCAAGACGATGATAATTTTGAGGTTGCAACACGCGTTAAAGACAATAAGGATGACGAGCCTTTCAAGTTCAAACCACGAAATGTCATCTTACAAACAGTTGACCAAAGAAGAAAAAGATTGGTTACTGAAATTCAACAAGGATCATGGACAATGGTATGACTTGTTTTATTCTTTTAAAAAGTAAATTAATTCAACTAGATGAAACCAATAAATGTTGCAATTTATCATTGTGTGCAGGGGAGTGATTTGGCGAGATAATATGGCAGCAAAACAAATACGTGTTAAATATATTGGAGCCATACTTAACGGACTTTCAATTCCTAACGATGTAAACGGTTTATCAAAAGAGTTGTTCACTTGTCTATTTTCTTGATATTCAATTAACTCATTGCAAAATGTCTGATCACACCTTTCAGATTGTTGACTGCTGGAGCATCCTTATTGATAGGCAGCTTGAGAAATTAGGGCAAAGGAAGACTTACTACGTTATTGATTGCTTGTCTTGGGTAATAAAACACAAGTTATTAATTTTAATTTCTTATAAAAATCATGTTTATTAAATTTCTTCGTGCTGCTTGACAGCATTACATTGCAAGGAGATCACGAGATATATATTGCGAAGAGGCAGCAAAACACCAAATAAATGGAAAGATTGCCCAAGCCATGGAATATAGATTCCTTATTTTTCCTATAAACACATTTGGCCGTGAGGATCCATCGGTGACTACTGACTACCATTGGACATTGCTCGTATTTGACTTGCAAGAATCGAAGTGGACACACTACAACTCAATAAGGCCACGCAGGGAAGATGAAACTGATCACTACTTCGAGAAGGCCAAAATACTGGTAATTTACGTTACATTTTAAGAGTTATTTTCTAAATTATTATAAGTATGCTGACAAAAGAATTTGAACTCGTACCCAATTTACAGAAAGAATATGTCGAATAAGCTATGCATAGAGTGATTGAGGATGACCCTATATCAAAGGGTATACAATATACTCCTAGTGAAAAAATATTTCAAATTGAGTCATATATAGAAGCTGCACAACAGAATTCTGGGTCCGTCGACTGTGGTGTCTTCGTTTGCATGAACATGGAAAAGATTATGAGAGGACAGCCGGTGCCAAAGCATTGTAGTGTGGACTACAATACAGATTACAGGGTAAAGATGGCGAAGATGATTATTCATGATTCAAAATTGTTACAAAAATGATAAACAGAAGCTTTAGCCTGTGTAAAATAATAGATGAAATACAGTTGAAAAAAACAAACATGGTGCATTTAAATTATAACTAGTGCATCTAATTGTAAATGGTGCATGTAAATTATTACTGGTGCTTGTAAATTTCGACTGGTCCGTGTAAATCATAACTGGTGCATGTAAATTATAACTGGTGCATGTAAATTGTAACTGGTGCATGTAATTATTATTGGTGCATGTAAATCATAACTGATGCATCTAGTTTTAACTGGTGCATGTAGTTATAACTGGTGCATGTAAATCATTAGTGGTGCATCTAATTTTAATTGTTGTATGTAATTACAACTGGTGCATGTAAATCATAACTGGTGCATGAAAATGATAACTGGTGCATATAAATTATAACTGGTGCATGTTATTATAACTGGTGCCTTAAAATATAACTGGTGCATGTAAATCATAACTGGTGCATATAAATCATAACTTTTGCATGTAGTTATAACTGGTGCATGTACATAATAACTGGTGCATGTAAATTATAACTGGTGCATGTAAATGATAACTAGTACATGTACATAATAACTGGTTCATGTAAATTATAACTGGTGCATGTAAATGATAACTGGTGCATTAAAATATAACTGGTGCATGTAAATCATAACTGGTGCATGTTAGTTATAACTGGTGCATGTAAATAATAACTGGTGCATATAAATGATAACTGGTGCATCTAATTTTAATTATTGCATGTAATTACAACTGGTGCATGTAAATCATAACTGCTGGATGTAAATGATAACTGGTGCATGAAAATGATAACTGGTGCATGTAAAATATAACTGGTGCATGTAAATAGTAACTGGTGCATATAAATGATAACTGGTGCATCTAATTTTAATTGTTTCATGTAATTACAACTGGTGCATGTAAATCATAAATGGTGCATGTAAATCATAAATGGTGCATGTAAATTATAACTGGTGCATGTAAATTATAACTCGTGCATTAAAATGATAACTGGTGCATGTAAAATATAACTGGTGCATGTAAATCATAACTTGTGCATGTTAGTTATAACTGGTGCATGAAAATATGATGTTGCCTAAAAATCATAATAGGTGCATGTAAATTATAATTGGTGCATGTAGTTATAACTTGTGCATTAAAATATAACTGGTACATGTAAAACATAACTGGTGCATTTAAATTATAAATGGTGCATGTAAATTATAACTGGTGCATGTAAATGAAAACTGGTGCATGTAAATCATAACTGGTGCATGTAAATAATAACTTTTGCATGTATTTATAACTGGTGCATGTAAATAATAACTGGTGCATGTAAATTATAACTGGTGCATTTAAATCATAACTGGTGCATGTAAATCATAACTGGTGCATTTAAATCATAACTGGTGCATGTAAATCATAACCGGTGCATGTAAATCATAGCTGCTGCATGTTAGTTATAAGTGGTGAATGTTAGTTTTATAACTGGTGCATGTAACTAACTGGTGCATGTAAATCATAACTGATGCATGTAAATCATAACTGGTGCATGAAGTTATAACTGGTGCATGTAAATTATAACTGGTGCATGTAAATGATAACTGGTGCATGTAAATCATAACTGGTGCATGTAATGATAGCTGGTGCATGTAAATCATAATTGGTGCATGTAAATCATAACTGGTGCATGTAAATGATAGCTGGTGCATGTAAATCATAACTGGTGCATGTAAATCATAACTGGTGAATATAAATTATAACTATTGCCTTAAATTATAACTTTTGCATGTAAATCATATTGTATTTATAATACGCCTGGTGCGTGTGTATTATAACTGGTACATGAAAATTAATCGCTGCACTAAAAAATTTACATTTATAACTGATACACAATCATTTGTTAAAAATTACATTTGCGTAAATTTTTTCTTTTTTTTCGAAAATCAGCAAATAAGCTCTTTACAAGTTTTTTTATTGTGCCCATGTTTGTTACAACGACTACAACGGAACTGTCTAATGTTTTCCCCTTTAGATCGAATTCTTCTCTTCTTTGGACGACCTGGTTGCCTTTTTGTTTGCGGTGGTAAAACATTTGTTTCCATACCCATCAAAGGAACATTACCTTTGGTATGTCTTGGAACGGGTAAAATGACTCCTTCATAGCATAGCCTGTACGTACTAACATGGAAATATTTGTCAACTACTTCATCTATTTGCACTTTATTCCTCATGAATACAGCAATAGCATGAGGACATGGGAATCCATCCAACTGCCACTTGTAGCATGAACATGTTTGATTGTCAAGGCGAACAGTAACTGCAGGGCGGGAAAACACTTCAAAGTAGCAATGCGAAGACATCTTCACATTCCAAGCACGACCTTCATTTACATAAGATGTACATTTCTTTCCCATCCGAGCACACAACACCCCACTCCATTTGCATGCCAGTAATCTTCTATCAGAAAACAAACACATCAACTTAACTCTAATACAGTCAACCATATGGGTAATAGGAAGACCCCTTGCATCTAAGATCCATGAATTGAAGGACTCCGCTGCATTTGAGTACATCTCTCCATATCTCATCCCAGTAGAATATGCATTTGTCCACTTATCCAATGAAAGTCCCTGGAAAAATATTCCATATTTTGTCCGCCTTCTCGTTTTAAAATAGTGAGTTTCTCATTAAAAATTGCCACCGTCGGGGAATATGCACATTCGTCCAGCAGGAAACATAACCTCTCACGAGAATTGTTTGAAAAGTGTTTGCCAGAATATCTGTCACGCAAGTTGCACTTTAAATGGTATAAACAAAAAAAGTGTTTCAGAGAAGCTCCAAAAACAACTGGCAGCGCCTCCATCAAACCGACATTACGATCAGATATATATACAACATCTTCCCCGTTATCTAAAATATTAGTCAAACAAGATAAAAACCAACGCCAATTATCATAGTTCTCAGAGTCAACTATAGCAAAAGCCAACGGGAACAAACCTACAAGATAAAACCATAAGTTATAACTGGTACATGACATTGGTATTAATAAATGGTGCATGTTAATCATAACTGATGCATGTAATTATAAATGATGCATCATAATCATAGCTGGTGCATGTAAATTATAACTGGTGCATGTAAATTATAACTGATGCATTTTAACTGATGCATGTAAATAATAACTGGTGCATCTAATTTTAACTGTGCATCTAATTGTAACTGGTGCATCTAAATTATAACTGGTGCATGTAATTTAACTGGTTCATGTAAATTATAATTGGTGCATGTAAATGTTAAATGGTGCATTTAATTATAACTGGTGCATCCTAATCATGAATGGTCCATGTAATTATAGTTGGTGCATGTAACTGTTAACTGGTGCATGTAAATTATAACTGGTGCATGTAATCATACCTGGTGCGTTTAATTTATAACTGATGCATGTAAATTATATAACTGGTGCATGTAAATTATATGACTGGTGCATGTAAATTATAACTGGTGCATGTAATTATAACTGGTGCATGTAATTATAACTGGTGCATGTAAATCATAACTGGTGCATGGAAATGATAACTGGTGCATGTAATTATGTAACTGTAATTGGTGCATCTAAATTATAACTGGTGCATGTAAATTATATACCTGTGCATGTAAATCATAACTGGTGCAAAGTCATAACTGGTGCATGTAAATCATAACTGTTGCATGTAAATCATACCTGGTGCATGTAAATCATTACTGGTGCATGTAAATCATAACTGGTGCATGTAAATCATAAATGGTACATGTAAATCATAACTGGTGCATGTAATTTTGTAACGGTAATTGGTGCATCTAAATTATAACTGGTGCATGTAAATTATATACCTGTGCATGTAAATCATAACTGGTGCATGTAATTTTGTAACGGTAATTGGTGCATCTAAATTATAACTGGTGCATGTAAATTATATACCTGTGCATGTAAATCATAACTGTGCACGTAAATGATAACTGGTGCATGTAAATGATAACTGGTGCATGTAAGTGATAACTGGTGCACAATCATAACTGGTGCATGTAAATGATAACTGGTGCATGTAAATCATAATTGGTGCATGTAAATCATAACTGGTGCACGTAAGTGATAACTGGTGCAAAATCATAACTGGTTCATGTAAATCATTACTGGTGCATGTAAATCATAAATGATGCATGTAAATGATAACTGGTGCATGTAAATCATAACTGGTGAATGCAAATCATAACTGGTGCATGTAAATCATAACTGGTGCATGTAATTATAACTGGTGCATGTAAATCATAACTGGTGCATGTTATTATAACTGGTGCATGTAAATCACAACTGGTGCATGTAAATAATAACTGGTGCATGTAAACCACAACTGGTGCAATTTAAAACAGTCAATTTACCTTGATTCCCATCCTTAGCCATAGCAGACAGAAGGGTGCCATTGAATCTGGATTTCAGAAACGTTCCATCAAGGAATAACATTTGACGACAAAATTTAAAACCGTCAATACTAGCACGGAACGAAACAAACAAACGGGAAAATCGGTTGTTGTCGTCAACTTCAAGCTTTACAAAACTTCCAACATTTATCGTTCTCACCGAGTGAACGTATGAATTCAGTTCTTGGAACGACTCATCATAATTTCCAAAAGCAATAGATCTAGCTTTCTCAACACTTCTCCATGCTTTATTGTACGTTATATCCAAGCCGTAATCTCTCTTCATTAACTCACATACATCGATTGCAGAGAAGGTTGGATTTGAAAACACTCGTTCCGCAATAATTTCAGATATCAGAACTGAACTCATCTTTTTTGATTTGTTCTTCATCACTCTCAGCCCACATGTGTGCATGTTTTGCAATTTTCTTATGTAGAAAGACCTATCTATTCTTGATACACTAGCATTCACAAACCAACCACAACCCTCATAATGTTTTCTAGCACACTCGGCAATTACCTTATCTTTATTGTTTTTTACATAGTTGAAATCAAACCCAACCTCAACCGAATATTTACTTAATTCACAGCGAACCTCTTCTACACCACCACTAAACTATCGCCCAACCCTACTAATATTCGATGCCCAACTAGAACACAACAACAACTTCTCTTTGCCTTTAGAATTACACATTTGAAGGTCAGAATCATATCCTGCAGATGAGTTACATCCCTGTGCACGTAATTCACTTACATCACTATTTTGCCTAGTATCTCCGAGCACATCTGTCTCGCATGCACCACCACATTGAAACGGCACAGTGCCACCACCATTGACAGTCTGCCAATTCATACTTCCCGAAGAAACTCCATGATATGCATTTTTTTCATCATAAACATCAATTGTCACCAATTGAACATCTATAATCTTACACAGAATAAACATATTTCTCATATCATCATCATTACTCAAACAACATTTAGGATGTCCAGGTACAGAATATTTTAAAGTCATTGCATCAGAGTTGTAATCAAACCATTTACCGATTGCAATAGATTTTAACTCACTGTATGAAAATGTGGGATTCACATTCAAAACTTGCGTTTCATCTCTACATTTCAATAGAATCATAAATCCAAGATCCATCGTAACATATACGAAAGCAAAAAAAATTCACAAAAGTATAAAATACCTTCTGTGACTTCTCTAAATCGATTACCAGGAACGAAAACCAGACAGAAATCGTAAATGCCTCGCTAAAACGATTCGATTGAAATTATAATCGATGTTTTTACTTGGAGAAACGATCGAACATGAACTCAAAATTTCCCAATGCGCAGCCAAATAAAATTTCACACTGTTCCATTAGATTTTAGGGTTTACTCCTAAAAGGGTATTTTTGGTATGAAAATAAACCTTTTAAAATCATAAATTTGAAAAGTGGACTTAAATGAGAAGATATTTTTCCACCATGCATTTATTTGCACACTTTTTTAAAATGGAGATTTATATGAAAAACTTGTTTGGTAAGTGCACATAAACCTAAATTTCCCTATTTTTATTACTTAACACATTTAGCAAGGTTATTATTTTAGTCCATTGACACAAGTCGGGATCGAAAGAAATTATTATATAAACTATGTTATTACTTTATCGAACATTCATTTATCTAGGTTTAACTGTAGTAGCACTTTTGTTCTTAATGGTACCACAGCTACAAGATAAATGTACCGCGACATAGTACAAGTAGTACCACAGTTTTTCTTAAATAGGACTAGACGATAGTTATAAGATAAGGGTACCACAAAGTAATATAAGTAGTACCACAATTGTTCTTAAATGGTACCAGAATTATAAGATTATGGCACCACGAAGTAATACAACTAGTACCATATATATATATATATATATATATATATATATATATATATATATATTAATATATTAACATTATATAAGCGTGATAAATTTGGTCGGTGATTTCAATTGGTTTCTCTTGAATATTTACGTTAATGCCATTTTCTTCACCGAGTTCTTCCAACCCATCACGTGAACTCTTCTCTTCACCTTCAATTCGACCAAATCTCTTCCAACCCAATTTGCTCTGTCACGTGAACTCTTCGATTCTCCTTCTTCCGATAAAAGCATTTATTCTCTTCTACAAATCCCTCCCGCCGAGGCCCTCCATCGAAGTTGTGGAAGCCGCCATCTCTGTAGTCCAAACAGTGGAAACAGAGAAAAATCTCCAATTGGAGGACATTTCCAAGCAATCACCTCCGCAGGACGTACTCCCGAACTATTTTCCGTGCTGCAAGAAGTTCAGAAATCCATGGTTGACAACCCCGAAGCCCCACCTAATGCTACCTTTGATTGACCGGGTTTACAATTGGTCGGTGCGGCCTTTCCTACCTTTGCTATAGCCACAGCTTTTGGCTTTCAGTATTGATCTCCTACCTTCCCTTGTCCAGTCACGGAGCTCTCAACTGAGTTGTTCAGGTTCTGGAATTTCATCTCTACTTGGGGGTTTCGATTCGAAGGAACTATATTGTGGTGCGGGAAAACAAAGTCCAAAGGACGGAAATTCAATAACTACTCTTACTTAATGGAGCTATAACTACCATAAGGAATCCTTACATGACTATTAAAGGCCTAAGGAGCTTCATATAGAGTGGGTTGGGTTGGATTACTTAGTGTTACGCGCCTAGGAGACCGGGATCAAGCTTACAACCTGTGGATAGCCGCCTTCTCGTTGCCTACTAGTATACAATATAAAATGAATTAATGCACTAGGGTAGGTGATCTCGACTATTATATAAGATAATATGAGATAATCGACATCGTGAGCTCATTTGTTGCATGCCCTCGGAGAGTGCTTTGTCGTGCTAGGTCACTGACATATCCTTTTTTATCTTTATTTGACCCCATCGAAACAACTTTCCTGTCGAAGACCTTTGACTAAGTAGTATTCCACTCGTGCAGTGGGTGTATGGGCAAGCCCCCGCCTGTCGCAATGGTGTGGGGCGTCAGAGGTTGTTTCCCCGTGGAAAACTCGAAGGGGCGTCCGAAGGCCGAACTTGATTACTATACAAACACAAAAACAATGTGACCGTTTGCAGACAGGAGAGGACCAATTCTTCCAGATGAAAGAAGAGCCGATGGAAGAAGAGAGCTAATAAGGGCGAGAATCCTTAAGCAAGGGCGAGGGGGAATCTGCATCTCAAAATGAATCTCTTTCTTTTGTCCTCCCTCAACTTCAAATCCATATGCCGTCCCCGTATACTCTGCTTCAGGGGCCACGGGTCATAACGCACTCTTCACACAACAAATCCACTTTGAAGTTGACTTATTCGCTCGGCGAATCGTCGGAATGTGTACGAGATACCATAAGGGCCCAATATCTCAATAGCACCTTTGTCTAAAGCTTCGTGGCCTTGCACCGACCATCCGATGGACCATGGACTAAACGACCACTGCCGCAGGTTTGGAACCCTGGTGTGGTAGTTCGATGAATATCCAAGAAGACACTAGAAACTGGAATGATAAAGAAACCGACGGTGGACTGCCGAGCTACAAGTCCTACAACACAGGAGCGGGATTCTCTAAAAAGCCAAGGTCGTGGGTGGCCAAGAGGGCCCACTTGGAGACTTGGGATCTCAGCAGGAAATGTGAAGGTTGCGACAAGCCGGTCGGCCAATAGGCGAAAGAGAATCAACTAGTTTAGTTCTGATCTGAGTAGGTTCATAATAGGGAATATCCTAACCGTGGGAACCGGGGCCTGTCCATCCTTCGTTTGCGGTCGATGTTCCGGCTTTGTCCGTCGACAGCTGAATGTTTCGATTTGGTTCGATTCATGATCACATCTGCAAACCTTATCTCGTGGGCCTTAGCAGACGTTTTTCATTCTTCACCCGGTCCTTAGTAGCCTCCTCATCTTCCTATTTATAAGCCACAGCTTACTTCGACGTTTCCAATTTCCCATAGAATCTCCAGAGCTTTCCTAGCCACTAAAGAACATATAGAATGACGTATCTAATATCGATGACTTGGGCAAAGACAGAGAGGAAGCGCTAAGGTCCATCCCCAACCTTTTCATTCATAACAATAATGTGATTCCATGTCTATGATGATTCGGCAGGAGGAAGAGCCTTTCATGAGAGTTGGGTTTTTCATCTCGTGTCAACGTCGTCGTCAAAATTTCGTCTTGTGCGTACAAGTGAAACTGAATCACTCTAGATCTCTCTTGAAAGTTGTTTTCAATCTCTGGTTCTTCCTGGTGACGCTTCAGTCTCTCTGTCAGGCCCCATGGAAGCTGGTAATTTCTCGGTTAGTTCCTCGTGAAACTCTTACTTTCTGTTGTTTGCGGTTCCCCTGTTTTTGTTCTTCTGTGTGGTGATTTTAGTTTGGTGGGTGAGGATTGTTCCCCCAAGGGTGACCGTCTTTAGCTGGAAATAAAACCACAGCATATACGATGTTATGTCAAATTCAAATTCAAGTGTTGATTGTATTATATGTTATTTTACAAGAGAACCTAATAATAGATAATATAGTACAAACAAGAAGACTGCCCGTTAAAATTCTCTTTCTAGATCTTGAACTTTCTCCCACCGATTCCTCAGTTTGATCCCTGCAAATTTGCAATGGCTGCCCTTCAGCCCTCGGCTGAGGGGCCTCCTACCTCTCCGACGAATAAAACCTTTTAGTCGATGTTTATAAAAACTTCTCCATCGCCAATAGACATTAAAGAACCATGTTTTCTTTTCTCGGGATGATATCGCCCCAACTGGCTGCACCATTCAAGCTATCGATTGTGGGTAATTTTCCCATTGCAGACCAAAAATTGATTTGGTTAGAAAAAAAATTTCCTCCCTAGATCTGAAGGATTCTGTTTCGGTTGGGCATTTAGAGTTTTAGACTCAAGACATGCACTGATAAGATTTAAGGCTAAAGGTGATTTCCTTCGTATTTGGACTAAGGGTTTATGGCAAATTGGAAGATTTCCAATACGTTTTTTTAGGTGGCCCTTCCTTCACTGCCGATCCATTTCTTCGATAAGCATAGTCTCTTCTCCATCGTGAATTCTATTGGTAGTCCTCTTCTGGTTGATGCAGCTACTTTGGCTTTTACTCGTCCTAGCGTGGCTAGAGTGTGTGTGGAGATTGATCTGTTAAAACCTATCCCTCAGCGGGTCTGGGTTGGTATGCAAGGAGACTCTTTCGGGTTTTGGCAACCGGTAGTGGCCGAGAACCCACCGCACTATTGTTCTTCCTGCTGGCGACTTGGTCACTCTTCCTCTGAATGCACGGCTAAACTTCCTCCGCCTCATCTCTCTCATCGTCCGGGCAAAGAAAACATTGCTCACAAGCAATCCCAAAAAGTTTTTAAGCAATCCCAAAAAGTTTTTAAAAAATTTATCCCCATGAATACAAAAGGGGATAAGACTAATGAAGATAATAATAGTGTAGATACGCGTCTTAATGTCCCACCTTTGGATAATAAGGAGAATTCAGCGAAATCAAATAATATGTTGTGGATCAAAAAAAAATAATATGGTTGCTGGATCCGGTGATGCAACCAAGGATTCAGAGGTTCAATTTATCAACCTCCCTTCGGATCAACTGTGAGAGATGAGGGCTCTGCACATAAAGATCAACCTATCTTAGGGAATCATTCTGGGATTTTTTCTAATCCTTCCAACCAAGTTCATTCACATCAGAAGCTTGTAGTTGAGATCCCTGGATCTGAGTATCTAAACACCAAGGATTTGCTGGTGAATGATGTTCAACCTGGAGAAGATAATCTAGCGTATGAAGCGTTGATGAAGATTTCGTGGCAAATTTAATTCCAGATGAACCTGGAAATCTATCTCCTAGACGTTTTACTGCCCACTTCAAGTTCCAGGAACTGCACAGTCTTCAAGTGCTGGAAAGTTAGATCCTTTGGTAGATAACTCTCAAATTTTCTTGAACCAAAAGCCTCGTAAATCAAGACTGATCAATCCCAAATTCCAATCAGACAGGGAACTACGCTCTTCATTTTCTCAAAATTCTTTCCAGGTTCTTTCTGATTAATACGCTATTCTGGAATATAAGGGGCATTTCAAAGTCCCCAAACTTTCGTAGGTTAAGAAAAATCATTCGCACAAAAAATATTCAAATGGTGGCCTTATTTGAATCGAGGGTGTCCCTCGCTCAAGTTGAGTCCTTCCGTATTAAATTGACTTTTGACTCTTTCGTACATAATGATAGTGGATCAGTCTGGATCTTTTACAATGCTCCTTTTATTTGCGCTCGAGTGGGAGCAAGTGACCAACATCTTTCAGTGTCAATGCAACACTATCTTCTACCTTCGCCTATTACAATTTCATGTGTTCATGTTGATTGCTCTCCTGTCATTTGTAAAGATCTTTGGGACAACTTACTTGAAGATAAACCAACTGATGCTCCCTGGCTTGTAGGGGGAGATTTTAATGTTATAGTGGATGCTCAAGAGAAAAGAGGGGGAAGACCATTTCGATCATCTGAAGCTGTAGATTTCTTGCATTTTATCTCGTCTGCTGGCTTGTTGGATACTGGTTTCTCTGGCTCCCTATATACTTGGTGTGATAATCGTCAAGGTTCTTCCCGAATCTGGAAGAGACTGGACCGGGTACTGATAAATGAAAACTTCACAGATATTGGGGTTCAATCTCAATCTCAGTCTCACATTCACCTAGACACCCTTCTGATCATTGTCCTTTATTATTAACGGTTTATGCTAAGTTGGATAGTAAACCAAGACTGTTTCGTTTTCTGAACATGTGGGTTAAACATCCATCTTTCTTGGACCTCATAAAAGACACTTGGAATACAAATTGTTCAGGTACTCCACTACAGGTCTTCTGTTCAAAGTTGCATCTTGTTAAACATGCTATTAAGGAGTGGAATTTAAGGGAATATATTCAATAATGTTAAGATTGCAGAAGAAGCGGCTAATCTGGCAGAGCAGCCTATTGAGATTGATGACTCCGATACCGCTTGGTTGGATTTGCAAAGAGCTCAAGCTACCCTGCGTTCGCCTCTTAGTTCAGAAGAGGAACTTAGGAAAAAAAGGTCTACGATTCTTGGTTAAAATCTGGAGACAGGAATTCAAAATTCTTCCATTCGGTTGTTAAAGAACGAAGGTTACATTCAATCATTCAACGTATCAAAACTTCGGATGAGACTTGGATTTCTTCGGATTCAGACATAGGTGAGGAGGCTATTCACCATTTCTCAAGCCTTTTTTCTGCTGATGCCTTGGACTACTCTTTTGCTATTTCTGATGTGATACCATCTGTAATCCTACCTAATGACCGAGAAAAACGGGAGGATTTCCCATCTATGGAAGAGATCCGTCGTGCTATTTTTGACATGGATGGAGACAGCGCTGCAGGACCTGATGGTTTTACTGGTGCCTTTTTCAAATCTTGCTGGCCTATTGTAAGTGATGATTTATGCAGGGCAGTTCTCAGTTTCTTTTGTGGGGAATTACTTCCTCGCAAAATAACCTTAATTCTGATTCCAAAGGTTCTACACCCTCAAGATTTCACTCAACTCAGACCGATCAGCCTATGTAATTTTATAAACAAAATTATTTCAAAGATTCTGGCAGATCGCTTGGCATATTCTCCCCTACATTATGAACAACTTATTCAAGTTGATTTTATGTTGTAAAGACGATTATTATTTGTTATGGAATAAATAGATTGGTTTTATCATAGATCTGTACACGGCTTGTTGGTTTTGCAATAATTTTTGGTATTATTTTGAATTCTCCTAACTTTTTTGTCTTCCATAATCCTCCAATATCATCTCTCTGACTAATTTTAATATCTCATATGTAGCTAATGCAGTTTTGGAAGGCGCATGTGAGTGTGTTATTGCTGGCGATCTGTATTGTGACATTTCATTAGTCTGTATGTAATCCGTGGAGAAAATGTTGTCTTAATTGGGGAGCTGGTAATTGGTGGTGTAATATATTGAAATTTACTTTCAGACCATTTTGTTTTTTCCCCACTTACATAAGGTGGGATATAACTTGTCAGGACCTGGACAAAGAGGAACTCCCTTCACACATGACTTGTGTTTCACCAGCAGAGATTAGAAGGATAAGCATACTCTCAATTTATTAATATCTAAACGATACCTTTGTTTCACTGTGTTGTCAATAATTTGTTTGTGTTGTTTTGTGAGACATGGAAGTAGTTTTCAGCTTGCATCTTTCTTGTCGCGTTTGTTCTATAAAGTTGGAACGTCAGGGAGCTTTTTATCAGTGTAATGGTTCATGTTTGTATCACTGTTTTTTCTTCCGGTGGTGGTGGGGTAACATGTTGAGCATCAAATCTTGTATATGATGAATCACATCCGTTGATCTATTATTTTTTGATCGAACAATATAATGTACTTCTCTTTACACTCGTGCTTTTCCCCTTTCTAGAATCAGTCAACTAATATCATGAATACAACATGGAAGTGTTGCCTATTGTTCATTTACCATCAGTGGATAGGATTAGACTGTTTCAGTTAGTTTTTGACTTCATATGTTATGTTCCTTGGGATTCAGACACAGATTAAGGTTTCGAAAGGAAATATTTGTGCTTTGACCTCATCTATCTTTTTTTCCTCATCTTTAATTGTGCACTTCTGAGGTACTATCGTAATGGCTTGAGTCCTTTTCCTTTGTTGGGCTAGGCACAGGAAGCAGAAAGGGAGTCTTCAGAACTTGAGGGGACGATGAAACAACGGATGGGTTTTCTTGATATGGATTGAGGTACAAGGCTTCTTCCATGCCATGCCATGATGTCTGCAAATATTATCGCTCGATGCTCGCCGCAGCCTGGAAATATCAGTCAGAATGGAGGATCATTTTGCTTGTGAATCAAAATTCAAAGTTGTGTGTAGCAGCATGGATTCAGAAAATTTAGTTCTACGTAATTGATATAACTAAGAAAAGACATTAGCTTGATGATTTGTGACTCATGGACCGGGGTGGGTGGGTGGTTCTTTCATGGTATTTTGTATTTGGAAGGACTTTGGATTTGTTTGTGACTGAATGGAGCTTCGCATATATCTATCTGCTATTCGTTCATATGGCTGATTTTGAATTGTGTATAAGAAGAGAACTGGTTAACTTATCCATTTTTCAATTTAAAAAAGATGAGACTTATAATTTTAGATGAGACTTATAGTTTTTTTTTTTAGCATAAACAATAATTATATTAAGAAAACGACAGGTACAATGAAAATTTGACCGAAGACTGAAATAAGATAAAACAACCTATAAGAATTATAGTTTTGGTTGCTCTTATAAACTGAATGAATATTTGCAAAATGACACAAATTCTATTATATTTGAGTTGTAACCTTTTTTTTTTTATAGATGGGAGGGTCTAAATATTTTGCGGGACTAGAATTTGAGTCTTTTCAATGAAAGTGAGCTCTTATCAGTTAAGTTAGGCTTGGAGCTCGATATGTGTGTGGTAACTTTTGACATAATTATTAACGTGCCTAATAAAATTATTTTAGCTACAGAAAATAAAATATATAAAAATGTTATTTTTAAAAAAATATTTTATTATTAAGATATAATAAAGTTTTATTCGTAATCCTTGTTTTCTCACCCTCTTTCATATTCAACCAGAGTTGAGACACTTGACCACACATCAGCCAGTCGCTATTGTGTCTAGTCTCTCTCTCCCCACCCCCCGATCACCGGAGATCTCTCTCCTTGGTGTAAAGTCAATTGCGATGTGGCGGTTGAACTCTTTCATCACCATTCTACCCTTGGCGGCGGCGTTGCTGCTGCTCCGTACCCCGCGCATTGAAGCGTCGGTGCATCGGTACGCCGGGGAGATATTCGTCGACAAAGGAAATGCGTTCGTTGTTCACGGTGGGAGTGAGGGGATTTACTCTTCTGCTCCTGAACTTAATGAATCCTTGCCTGGCGGCTCTTTCATTCGGTGAATATTGCTACCTCTTTGCTTCATTTTTACTTGAACTCCAATATTTTTTTCTTTGAAAAAAAATGTGTTGTGCTGAATTTGCTAATTTCCTTTTTTGTTGCGGTGGTGCATGCATCGAGGAGTCAATGTAAGGGTGCCTGGGATTTGATCTTGTGTTCGGGAAATCAGCGTTGTTTTTTGAGATCTTTGAAATTTGACATTGAAATAACCAAACTCCTCGTTATTTGAACATATGATGAGATCGAGCGAGTAATGATCATTGATTCATTATATTCTTCAGAGTGGACGCTTTAGTTAGTTTACCTTTTTGTTCCATGAATTTGAAAATGTTGAATCGTTTTTACGTTTTAACTCACCCGCTGCAATGGAAGCCATTGGTGTTGCGACCAATATTGTACAATAGCATTATTATTTACTAGGATTTATCCATTTTCTTCAAAATCCATTTCCCCCCATAGATTCTTGTCATTTTACTCTCAATCAATATCTGATCACATCATATCTATTCTAAATCAGCTTTGAGAACATCGTATTCCGGAGACCTTTGGAACTTTCTAATTTCAGTTCAGGATCAGTCCATACAATTGTATTTGAGGTGGATGATAGGGAAACCATAGGGGGTTCTGCTTATGGAGGTCAAAGAGCTGTGTGCTGCATAGCAGATCTTGCAAAACTTGGAGTCTGTACAGAAGGTCAAATCATTCACCGGCCATCGACAAATAATCCAGGTTGGCCTCAGGTGTTTGGTGCATCATTTGAGGTCGATAAAACAGAGACTACTCTGCATCCAAGATCCATTCAAATTACAAAAACTGGAATGTACAACCTGTACTTTATTCATTGTGATCCAAGACTCAAAAAGCTGGTTGTTGATGGGAAAACTGTCTGGAAAAACCCTACTGGTTACATACCTGGGAGAATGGCTCCTCTTATGGATTTCTATGGGTTCATGTCTCTTGCTTTTGTGGTGCTTGGTGTCTTTTGGTTTTTACAGTATGCCAGATTCTGGCGAGAAATTCTTCCATTGCAAAACTGTATCACATTTGTGATTACATTGGGAATGTTTGAGATGGCATTCTGGTACTTTGATTATATTGAGTTCAATGAAACTGGAGTCAGGCCTACTTGGATTACTGTCTGGGCGGTGACCTTTGGAACTGTGAAGCGTACTGTATCACGATTGATCATCCTCATTGTTTCTATGGGTTACGGTGTTGTCAGACCGACCTTAGGTGGTCTTACTTCAAAAGTTCTTTTGCTCGGAGGAACTTTCTTCGTGGCATCAGAAGTGCTGGAATTGATTGAAAACGTTGGGGCTGTGAGTGATCATTCAGGAAAGGCTATTCTGTTTTTTATCCTTCCCGTAGCAATTTTGGATGCTTTTTTCATTCTTTGGATATTTACATCTCTCTCTTCAACTCTGAATAAGCTTCAGGTACTGAGATGTAGGTGACTTTTTACATATTATATACTGCCTTGAATAATTGATACATCTTGTTGTCTGGCCCTTCCTCGCTCTTTATCTTTATTGGTAGTTCATTTCTATATGTTCCAATGTTCACTTTTTTTTTCGCTCATTCCTCACCCTATCCCCCCCTTCCCTTAATAAATTCAATGTTTAACCAATCAAATTTCGGTAGAGCTGTATTGCCTATTAATATTGACCTTTTCTGTTTGTTGCTTAATGTTACAGGCTAGGAGGATGACTGCCAAATTAGATGTTTACAGAAGGTTTACAAATGCATTAGCAGTTGCGGTTATTGTGTCAGTTGGTTGGATATGCTATGAGGTATTGTTGGTACTATATTTTTCACCTATTTTCTTTGGAGATACAACACTACTAAAAATGTTAATAATAAGATTGAAAAAAAAAAAAAAGAAACCATTGCTTGAATTTTACAATTGTATGTCGCATGTAAAATTGAATGGCTTTTTCCAACCTTATGGCATGTTTAAGCCTTGAATTTTTGCAGCTTTATTTCAAGTCCAATGATTTATACAATGAGCGATGGCAGAATGCATGGATCATTCCTGCCTTTTGGCAAGTCTTGTCTTTTTCTCTGTTGTGCGTCATCTGTGCTCTATGGGCGCCATCTCAGACTTCAATGAGGTGTGTTTCTTTGTTTTGATTTATCCATTGGTGATCGAATTTACAATGAAGCATTTATAGCTCTTGCATCCTTGTAGCCATCATTGTGGATTGCATTTAATACCCAATCATGATACCTACCATGCTTGCCATTGTGTCATTTTAAGCATTTTAGGTATCTATACTATTAGTGCTAAAAACACGAACGAAAATGTTGGTCCTTTTGCAAAATGAATGAATTTGAAGTGTGAACGCAGTCATGTATGCCTTGAAAATTTTCAATTTTAGTATGTAAATTTCAGAATTCCAACCTACCCCTCCTTAAGAGGCCAGCATACAAAACATCAAGTATTGTCATGGGACATAACCAATATTTTTTTTTTGTTTACTTTCTTGGTAGATATGCTTACTCTTCTGAGGATGCGGATGAACACTTTGACAAAGACAACACTTTGACGCTAATAAAGCCATCTTCTCTGACGTCGAAGGATGTCAGGAGTAGCCCCGAACCAAAATCCATCGAGACTGGCAATGGTTTATCACACGGTGATCTTGAAGAGAAGACTGATTGAAGTAAGACGTACCACGTGAAACGGACTTGAATCTATGTGTTGCTGCCAATGTTGTGAGGGTGGAAGAGAGCGAGTTAGAGAATTACAAAATGGTTCAGTTTTCACCCTTTTTGTTTCTTTTGAATTTAATACCTTTGCTATCACAATACTTCTCTGTTGTATGCATAACCCTTTTGTGTTATTTTATTTACTTCTTTCTCATTTTATTTTATAACTCTCAACACTTTAAACACTCATCAATTGCCATATAGTTATGCAGGATAAATGTATTTTCTATGTTGTAGGATTATTTTGAATGCATTTCTCCGCCGTAATTTGAGAAAAAATACGAGATTTCATTTAGACCTCATTTAATATATAAATTAATAATTTCTATAGCACAAAACTTCAACAATTTAAAACGGATCGTGTTTTAAGTAAGGTTTCCCTTCCTCATCCTTAATAACTATAATAATCATCATCCTCAAGCTTCTCCATCTCTTATTGCTGTTCATCCTCATGCCTAAATTAAGCTTGATCGAAGATGAGTGACTTGCAGGTAGTTTTTAATTTAATTCAAATAGCATGATATCGACTAAAAAAAAAATAGCATTCGATATATCAAGGAGAGGAGGTTTAGGTTTTATTGTGCTTTATCAAAATTTTGCCCCGTGGAGAAACGTTGTTCTGAGAACTTCAGACCCTTTATTCGGGGTAAACCGATTTTTGATCATATATCTTGGAGAGATATGTCTAGAGAACAGATATCAGTAACAGAAGGAAATTAAATGATTTATCGTGCTTTAATAAAATATTTTATATATAATCCGACTCTGATGTGAGCAAACTTCGGTTTTGACTTTGATATGAGCAAATTTTTGTTCGGAATCTAATGCGAGCAAATTTCTATTTAGACTTTGATGGGAGCAATACAATATTATGATTTCTTTTCGATATTTCTGTTTTGAAAAAAACATAAGTGGGTCAGAAGTCGAGGACGAAGAACATCAACATTTTTGGGGTTCGTAATTCGCCGTTGCTGTCATGGGTTCAAGAGAATTAAATTATTTAAGCTTCCGCTGATATATTTCCCATGAATTTCGCGTGGTCACAATGACCAGCTAATCTCTTTAAAATTGTGTTTCGTTCACCTAAAGATGGGTTTGAGTCTTATCGATATATGCATGTGTAACAAAAACTAATTAAAAGAGACTTTATTTTATTTTGGATTTATTGCTCAAATGGTGGGTGACCAGTCTTCGTTTATGAGCTTTATGTGCTAATCAAGTCAATTCTTTTGGGCAGCCAAACCCCCAACAGCCACTAAAGAAATGCAGACTATTATGCATTCGGCCGAAACAAACAAAAAGGGGAAAAAGAGGATTTCATGCTCATGTTTTTAAGCAACCTCTCAAGATTTTCTACCCAACCAGCCAACCAAAAGCTTCCCAATCCTTTTGCTGGGGGTTCCACAAGAATGAATAGCAATGAAGTGTAAAACTTATAAACCATAAAGGTACTTTACTTTAGTATTCACCAAATATAAATTTAAGTTTCTTGTACGTTTAAGCTTACCTTAGACACTTGCAATTTTGTGAGATATCAGTCAAGGAACGTGGTCAAGGGAGCACTCCGCATTTTATAAAATGCTTAATATCTGTTCCATTAATTACAAAGATATATTGAATCTTGCATTCTGAAGAAAATATGGGATGAGGGTGACTGAAGCTGGAGAAGCAGGGCACATGCCACTCCTGATTGCTCGAATCCTACGACCGATAATTTGGCATGTGCTCTGGCTCTCCATCTTTGCCCCTCTCCTGATGAATATCATCACAAGTCAAAACACCATTGCCAGATGAAATAGTCATACATGTAAGTCACTTATAGTAGTTTTCATCTACATATCTAAAATTTTCAGCTACTTTGTCTCCATGAATAGTTCATTGACATGAGTAATTCCGATGTAAATTCCCTTCATTTGAACAAGAATATAAAAGCAAGCAGAAAAGATGTTGATTCCTGAAATATAATTTCCTTTAAGTAAATAATTAGTATAGTCATCATGTGGTTGATAGCTTACACAAGGACAAGTAACCATAATTTAAGGTGATTTGAAATTTTCAAACACAAACCAGAATAAATTATTCATAGCTTATTAACTTATTATCAAATGAACATTTTTTTGACTGTGATCGTGAATTTATTAATCATCGGAATTACTTACGACTTTCCAGAGCTAAAGCTGCAGAATCAACATGAACCAGCAAACAAGCATAAACTTTTTGCTTCAATCTAACAACAGTCTCCAGCAATTCGTTTTGCTCTGAGCTTAAGTCGCTTCTAAGCTTATCCAACCATTCGTTTGCTTGTTTTAGCTGTGACAGTGTCAAAGCAATATGATTGTTTTGTTCCATAAGAAGTGCAGCATTTTCTTTTCCTTTCTTTTGTCCACGACCCCCTTGGAAGCCAATTTCAAGTGCATTTTCCAAGAAATCTAGAAACCAAGATTGTGCTTCAGTAGAAAGTATCATTTTGAATTCCACGATTTCTTTTGAGCCATAACCCTTCGACCATTCTAGTTTATCAGCATCTGTGAGTTCTAAGGAAGGTTTTGGAGTTTTATTCACGCTTCTGTGGTGTAAAGAACTTGCCTTTTTTCTGCTATTGTCCTTTTCTTGCACCGTTGAGTTTATTTGAAATATCCCCCAATTATCTATTGTCGGAATAGTTACATCTGACTTTTCAATAAGTTGGTTGAGTACAAAGAACTTGGAGAGATGGAGATGGGGGTTCTCGGGAGAGGCAGATGTACATAGATCAGCAAACATACTGAAACGAGACAATAAAAAACAGGATATAAGATATGGAGTCGACAACAAATAGAATTCAAATTCATAGAGCCCTAGCATGTAAATATTTTATCCATTATAGCCTAAATATACCCGAGGCACTTGACGAGATTTGCTGCTGTGATTGCTTCCTTTTGTGCTTCCGCTGCTACCAGAGAAGCCAAGTTTCCCCTCTTCAGCATTCCCTTATGCAAATAAAGGCCAATGAGAAGTATAAATACACAAACCAAGGAGCATATGTCGGTTCTTGATGATAAAAACTTCATACCGGATACTTCTCAGCCCAGGGCGATTAAGACAATAAATATACCTTTCCAGGCTTAAGAAGAACAGCTGGCAGATCGGACCATGATACTACCTCAGAAGGTTGCTTTTTGTTACTATTTGGCGAACTGTTCAAGTGCATGTTTTCTTGTTTGACACTGCATTTCACAGCTTGGGATTTCACTGGTGTCGCCTCCACCTTGCTGGCAAATGGATCTGCTTCTAATTTCTGTGCCAATAGATCAGGACCAGTGCGAGAAGGGCTTGATTGCTGTTTCTGTGACAGAACAATAAAATTCACCTTAAACATGGAATGCTTTCAGCCAAGGGACTTGTAACTTTAAGAAAGTGGCAAGGAAGATTGCCTGTTATCAAAATCATACCTGACCTTTAAGATCATGTTGCTTCCCTTTCAAAGAGCCAACCTTTTTTCCTGGAGCTATACCATTCTCATTCTCATTGGTTTTCACTGCACAGCTTTGATCAGTTTCTCTAACTTCTAATTTTTGTTTTAAGATGCCCTGCATGTACCTAGACGCAACAGCCCCTTTCTCCTCTTTGATCACTATTTTCTTCTTTTCATTTGTTTCCACCAAATCACCCACCTTCACACTAGTCTCACATTCTTGACTGGGTGACTCAGGAGCCTCCATCAATTGCATCAAATCCTTAGGATTTCCCACAAATGGATGTCTCCCTGGAACCGGTCTAACACCAACTAAGGTTGGAACCGGTGTGCCAGCCTCCATTTTCTCGACATAGAAGAATTGCCCTAGTTGTAACTTGTTGTTTAAGATGAGATCAGTGTCCTTCTTAGATAAGGAGACATAAGTTGAATGGGAAGAGTCCGAGACCTTAATGAAAAATCCATGGTCCGGCCACAATTCTGATCCAGTTAAAGCAGGAACTATGCTGATTACTTGTAAAAGAATTGATCTGTACTCACCGCGAACTTTCAAGTTGGAGTTAATACTCTGAAGGAGTTTAACTAATACTCCAGGCACAAGGGATGTCATTTCTTCCCTGTTTCAAAAGCATAAGATTTTAGACACTGAATACCGATTCGGTTAACTGTAGATCCAATTCAGATCACTACTAATATCTTAATTCACAGATATTGCCAAAGTTGTCTGAAAATCATCACTTGCTTCAAAAGTGGCAAGAAAACTAAATGCAAGAGAAATAGCCTATCTGAATATAACGACACTCTACCATATCACAAGAAAAACTAGACATAGCTAAGATGACACACTATAACAATTCGATAGCACAGTTGGGGTACGGCCAATTGACTCCTGATACCAAAACTTCATATCTTGCGGATTAAGGCTTCCAAATTTTGATTACAATTTACACGTACATATTACCAAGAACAAAAGAAGATCTTCAAATTTCAACATGCTACCAGCATTATTTTCGTAAATTACAAACAGAGAACAAGCAAGAAAATTCTTCATCCATTTCTTTTACCTAAGAAACCAAGATTCATAACCAACATTATTAACGCTATTTCAAAACCAAAAATTACATAAATTTCTAATGCTCTAACTTCTAACCAAATAGAATCTTGATAAAGTAACAATTCATGCCTGAGAGAGAAAACAGAAAAGCAATAAAATGGCATGCAAAAGACCAAAATCCAAAACAACCTGTGACACAGAGCTTTTACGATAAAGAGAGAAATGATAAAAAAATATCCAAAAAAATTGAAATCAAATTTGTGGGATCGGCAGCCAGAACAGTAGCCCAGTGGTGGAAGGCACGAAAAATAACTTGTATGTGCAAGCTTTACATGGTAAGCACGTAACCAGCCAACTTCCACTTGGCTTTGAATTCAAGACTGTCTTTTTATGAAATGGAGCGGAATTACAGCAATGGCCTCGCCTGTCGAAGTAGTCTTGGCTTGTGTCACATGGGTAATATAGGAATTGTGAAAGGAATTGTTGCACTGGTTGACATTTCCTTTTCGAGGAAGAAGGGTAAGCAGTAACTGAGAAGGTGAGGATATTAAAATGTCCTACTCTGTTAGAATATGACGATTTGCATGAATTTTTTAAATAGGAAAAAGGGTTTGTCTTGTTCAAACACAACTCGATTTGGTATGGTTTATAGTCCTCTCAGCTTTATTTTTATACGAAAAATCTCTTGATTCATTTTGATCTCGAATTATAAGTCTTCAATGTCGTAAAATTTTGAATTTAAGATATTGTGTTAGACCGATTCGGGAGTTAAAACGAATCGAACATGTTTACGAAATTTTCGAGCCGACTCGAAAAATATTTGATTCGTATTCGAAATTCTCGAATTTGAGCCGAACTCGAACATGTTTAAATTTTTTTCGAGCCGAACTCGAACTCAAATTACTTTGTTCGATAGTTCACGAGCCGCTCACGAACTTTAATATTTTATTAATATAATTATATAAATATATTTGAACATTTCGGGTATTTATTTTCGAGCAATAATTAGAATAACTCGCGGACATGCTCGAATCTTTTCGAGCCGAAATCGAACTTTGATTCGAGCCGAACTCGAGCCAAATTTTTAAAAACGCTTCGAGCTTCAAATCGAATTTGAGCTCGAATATAACTATTTCGAGCCGAATTCAAACCTTAGAATTTCCTTTATATTCGGCTCGATTCGGTCCATTTACATCTGATTCAGATGTATCTTGCTCGAACTTGAAATTATCCACCCAAAGCTTCAAAAGCCTAGCAGTTGTGTAAAGAATGATGCAAAATAAATCCAATGTATTTATATTAGGGAAAATTTCGGGATGGTACCATTAGGTAAAAGATTTTTCAGCCCAGTCACCCCAAAAAAATTCTTTCAATTAGGTCCAATTTTGGTCAACATGACCAAAATAGTCTTCTGTCTTCTTTGGATCACGCCATTCAACCTCAAAATTCTAGTCTCCAACCCTCACACCAGCCACCTGTCCCAACCACCAACGCAGTCATCGAAAGTTGTCGCTCATTCCATGGCGTCGGAGCTGCGCACACTGGTCGTGAAGAATCGAAAAAAACGGTTGTGCAAGAAGACAAAATCATCTCATTCTACGGTTTATCATCTATTTACTGACTGTGTTGATTTTTTTTTTATTTCTTATGAATTTCAATTTTTTTGTAATGACTGTTTGTAGATTTTTAATGTGAAACGTAAACTATAATGTATTTGAGATGTTCGATCAATTGTTTGAATGCAAATTTTATATTTATTATGAAGTTCAATTTTATTGTAATGATTGTTTGTAGATTTTTAATGTAAAACTCAAAACAATGATGTATTTGTGATGTTCGATCAATTGTTTGAATGAAAATTTTGAGAATGTAATGATATTGAAACCATTGGTGGATGTAATTTACATGCGCATACAATTCATGAGTCTATCAGTGCATGTAATTTACATGCACCGATAGACTCAGTAGTGCATGCAATTTATATGCACCAACAGCTTATGAGTTATCGATGGATGTAATTTACATGCACCGATAGACTCAGTGGTGCATGTAACTTATATGCACTTTTAGAATTAGGTGTTGCTTTCTTATTCAGTTTGCTATTTCATATCATGAGCCTTCTATTTCAGTTTACTATTAATTTTAAAAAAATAATGAGGAAAAAATGTTTCATATTCAAAATTATATATAAAAAGACTATGTTTTTGGTTAAATATAGTATAAGTCTATCGGTGCATGTAATTTACATGCACCAATAGACTCAGCAGTGCATGTAATTCACATGCACCGACTTACTAAAATCTATGGATGCATGTAATTTACATGCGTCGATATGCGGTGATGCACTAATATACTACGTCTTTATCTAATTACTAAATAACAATGATCAAATCATAAAAATGTGAATTAATTTTTCATTCTATAATTTTTAAAATTGATCTTATAACAAATTAAAGATACAATATATTATTTTAGAAATTAAATTTTTATTATGGATGAGTATATGATATATGATAAATTATTAAATAATCTCATAAAAAAGGTATATTATTTTCCAAATGATAATATATTACATATATGTGTCTTAATTTTTACGTGTTATTTGTGATCGTCTTTAACATTTACTGTATGATACTTAATTATTATGTAATTTGAGAACCAATGCAAATGTTGAGTCTATCGGTGCATGTAATTTACATGCACTGGTAGACTAGCTGTGCATGTAATTTACATGCATCGGTATACTAGCGTGTTGGGTTTTGGAAACCCGAATAATCTTGGTTTTGATGTTAACAAAACTTGTTATTGTGTTGCTAACATATTTCATCAAGTGTGCAGTTCATAAATCATAATTAAGAGCTTGAGGAATTACAAAGAAGTAGCTTGAAAATATCAAGCTGGACCAAGACTGAAATTCTGGCAGAGCGGATTGTTTCGATCATATCTAATAGCTCGGATATCGAAATGGCGTGCTTCCAAAGAGGTTGAACAGCCAACTCAAAATAATAAAAGTCATATTTCACAACAGATTGGCTAGTTCGAATGTTATCAAGGGGAAAAGACGTCTGTAAGATCGAGCTGTACCGCGAAGAAACAGCAAGCTGTTTCAGCAAGCAACTGTCAGTCTGTTGGTCATAACTCTTAGCTCGCTTATTGGAACGATAAGAATCAGTATGGGTTGGAAAGCTAAGACAAAGATCTACAAGTCATCTTTGGAAGTCAAAGACTGAATCGGTCGTTAAGATGGCCAAAAAGCTTCTGCAAGTCACGCCATGTGCTGCTGCATCCAGCAAACAGACAGCAGGAGCATCGCCTCGTATTTCGAGCATAACTCTCTCATACAAACACGAAATCGAGTGATTCTTGATTCCGTGGAAAGCTAAGAGAAAGGGCTACAACTTTCATGTAGATTACTTTGCCCATAAATCAAAGAATCAAGAGCTACAAGCAACAGATCAGAAGAGCAGTTCATCAATCTGTTTTTGTATCAAGCTTGTCTCGCATCAGACTGACTTGTCCAGACCAGACTGAACCAGACCAGCAGACAGAACAGCATACCAGACCAGTAGACCAGACTGAACCATACCAGCTGAGCAGACCAGCAGACCAGACCAGTCCGGTCTGAAATACAAATAGCCCAGAAACCAGAATATGACCGTTGTAAGCTCGGGAATGGTGCAGAACCTTCTCCAACGGGCATATTTCTTGTGTCTAACGTATATATCATTACTTGGGGCTATATATACATGATTTGGAAGCTCAATAACAGCTGATTGAAGACCAATCCAAGCCTTCCAAAGCAAACCCACTTGGGATTCAATTGAGGAACTTAAAAGACAAAAGTTGCTAAATAAATAGCACTCCTCAAACCTTTGGCACCACTTACCTTGATATATCAGATCTAGTTAGAGATCATTTGTGCCATATATATTCACTCTATTCATTGTATATAAGAGCTTAATAGATGAGTGAATATCATTGTAACGGTTGATGATTTATCACAACCGATGAGAGGTCTTTGTATGTGAGACATTAAAGAACATACATAGTTGTGTTGCTAGGAGTTCTAGTTGGATGTGGCATTCCCAACTGGATCGAGTTTGTACAACGGGATTGTATAAATCAAAGTCTTCTAGTGGAATCCTTCCATGAGGTGGAAGAAGGGGAGACGTAGAAGGATTACACCACCTTCGAACTTCCATAAGCAAATGCTTGTTTATTTACTTTAATTGCATATCTTTAAAATGTCTTTCAAATGTTTAATCGGTTATAGAGTGGGTTATGTCGATTGTCTTCCGCTCGGTTTTGTAACCGAACTCGATATAATCTCTCGGTGCAATTATTTCAAGAACACGAGCTATTGAAGCTCAAGTTGGTTGAACTCGGGTGTGGAATGGCAACCCACCCCCGAAATCGGTCCTGACAAGTGGTATCAGAGCGGGTTGTTCTTGGAAAGCATTTTAACCGATTTTTTTAGCGGATATCTTTTAAAATCATTTTCAAAATTTTCTCATGAGTATGAAATATTTTCATAGCATATTTTTTCAAAATATGGTGTATGAAAATTTTTAGCATAAAAAATCAATTTCATTGCATTCATTTTGCACGAAAATAATTTAAAATCTATTTTAAATGTTCAAATTTTCGTTCAAAATGTTCTAAACTCATTTTAAGTTTAAAATTTTTATTTGAGATTTTATCTAACAATTTTCGAAGCATTCAGTTTTTCTGGCAGCTTGCAGCGACTTTGGGAAAATTGGCATAACTTCTTGCTCGGATGTCCAAGTGACGAACCATTTTTTGCGTTACAAACTAGACTCATAGAGGATCGCAACGGTATAGGTCTTGCAGCCTAATTCTTCACGAGGAGATACAGTTTATTCTGCAAAGTTGAACTAAGTGTGCTGTCACCGCTGAAAGATGAAATGGACATTGTTAAGTTTTGTCAAGAAATTCAAATTTGTTGCCAAGTATGCTTCATCCATCATCAAAAGAGGTTATTTTTATTCAAAAATTAATGTGCATTACATTTTTTTAAATTTTTTTTAGCCTACCCCATTTGCCCCTCACTTGCTCAAATTTTCAAACATTTTAATATTAAGGGGGATAGTTTAATCTCAATCCTTGAGGGGAGTAAATTTTATTTGTCTTCCTTTTTGATTCACACAAAAAGCGGGAGAAATATGTTGTTTAAAAATATGATTTTTTCTTGTTATGCAACATTGTGCTTTAATTGTTCATATTTTTAAAATGTCTTTCAAATGTTTAATCGGTTATAGAGCGGGTTATGTCGAGTGTCTTCCGCTCGGTTTTGTAACCGAACTCGATATAATCTCTCGGTGCAATTATTTCAAGAACACGAGCTATTGAAGCTCAAGTTGGTTGAACTCGGGTGTGGAATGGCAGCCCACCCCCGAAATCGATCCTGAAATAGCGTTACATGTACTTTACATACACCGCTATGTGTTGCTTGAAATATTAACCCTCAAGTATTATAAAGAAAAATTCGCCACCCAAATTTTTTTTCTGGATCCACCCCTGGAGGCGAGTTAGAGCAATCTTGTTGTGGTGTTCGTTGAAATCGTTGGTAGCTTTGCATTGTGATATAATTTTTAAGTTGTTATATTCTAATGCCACGATAAAATCATATAAATTATACTTTATAATTATTAGGGTAAATTACACAAAACATCATATAGTTTGTTCCAAATTTCACTTTGCATGCTTTTGACTTGATTTTGTATTTTATCGAAGATTTATCTCTGAATTCAATCATCACCTAACATACTCAAGCTTATATCCATTTAAGCTAGTTATTCCAAATTTTTTTAAAAAACAAAAATAATATTTTTAATATCAAAATTCTGTAGTTAACGATTACGAAAAATGAAATTTTGACACCCCCAATATTAATTTTGATTTTTTAAAAATTTGCAATCGCTTGTTTAAGTTGATCTAAGTTTGAATATGTAAGGCGGTGATGAAATGCAGTAATAAATATTCAATTAAAACATTAAATCAAGTCAAAAGGATGCAAAGTGTTACAATTCATGAAAGTTGATGATGTAAACTGTAATTGTTTAAACAATGGTTGCAAAGTAAAATTTAGACCAAACTATATGACGTTTTTGGTAATTTTCCCTAATTATTATTACATAAGTATGATGTCTAATTGTGATTAAAAGAAATTAAAATATACTAAAGATACGACGAGTCAAATCAAATGCAGAGATAAATATTCAGTTAAAACATAAGTATGATGTTTGATTAGGATTAAATTTTGGGGTGTAAATTTGGTTCGAAGTGGAATACAACGAATGTGATTGAAAATGTTGTACAAATTAATTAGGAGGAGGATTTGAGCAAATAATAATTTTTTAATATAATAATAGAATTAATGGGTTGAATTATTAATTGTGTGGAGGACATGATCTAAGGGCTCTTGCTCTCTCCTCTTTTAGTGAGGTGTATTCATTCCATATTTTTATTGACGTTTAATGTTTTTTATAGAGTTTCAAAGTCTAGAGATATTCAATCTAGACTTTTATGTACTCCGTAAAAGTCTAGTGGTATCCAAAATATACTTTCATAGAGTTTTAAAAAGGCATGTGATATTCAAACTTTACTTTTTTAAAACTCCATAAAAGTTTGGTGGTATCCAAAATATCAATAGATTTTCAATGATTCTTATAGAATTCATTAAGTACAGATCTTAAAACCCTAAGTACACCTATAAAAATCAAAAAAATCTCTATCATCAACCTTAAAGATTTTCAGAGACTTTTAATTGGAAAATATCCTTCAGTTGGAAAATATCATCATACTTTCTCTCCCCACTCTCTTCATACGTATATCTCCAATCACTCGACTCTCAGTTGGAAAATCTCACCACATTTTTCTCTCTAATCTCAACTGGTGTTTGTTTCGGGTGAGTATAATATTTTTTTATTGATGATTTGATGTGACACTAATTTTCTTGCAGAAATTGTATACACTAATTTGATTGTTGTGTTTCGGCTCTCTTATGTATTTGATTATTGTGTTTCGACTAGTTTACTAATTTGGTTGTTGTGTTTCCACTCTCTTATTTTTATTATATATAATTGTATCAAAAGAAATTATTGAATTGTATTTAATTGAATTGATTTCATTGTTTTATTGATTATATTTATCTTTAATGATAATAATTGATCTAACTGTTTTGGAAGTCAATACTTGTGATCCATTGCAAACATAATCAGTCTTTTGGGTGTAAAATCTGTTGGTTATTAAAGTCCATTTGTCATGTTTATTTGTTTTCTTGCTTATTTTATTAATATATCTTATTAGTTCGGATGATTTGCCCTTAGTTTGGATGATTTGCCCTTACTTTGGATCTGTTTTATTTTATGCATACTCAATAAGTTATCAATGGGAGATTCATAAGCAAAATATATGTGTGGACGATTGAGGAAATCAATGAATTGCTAAAACTTATGGTTGATGCTGCAACTCGAGGATGGCGTGATAGGAATGGTTTGAACAAAAAAACTGTAGAAAAAAGTATACTTCCTGCTCTTAACACAAACCTTGGGTGTTAAAAGACTTTTATACAATATCAAAGCCTTTTGAAATGGTATAAACAACGATACAACAATTATTGTAAGCTTACACATCATAACTCTGGTTTTGGATGGGATCCTATGACAAAGAAATTCACAGCAAGTGATGAAATATGAGAGGATTATTTTAAGGTGAGAATTTTCAAATTAAATTTATATTTACAATTAGAATTAGAATTAGTTTTAACACTTCCTTTGTGTGTGTGTTTTTTTTGTCAGTCTCACCCTAAACATGAACATTGTCGAACATACACTTTTGGGGATTATGAGGATTTGAGAATTGCAGTTGGGAATGAACTGCTACAGGGAAATACTCAGTTGCACTAGGAGATGACACATATGCAAGAACATGTGAGATGGAAGAAAATAAAGATACTAATTTATTAGATGATTACGTGTTTGATTATACTAGTGGTGAATTCATACAAAACAATATGCAAGAAGCTTCATATCAGCTTCCAATTTTTGAGGACTCTGCTTCACCATTACCCTTTCATCCCATCAGTTCAGAGGTCCCAATAGCAACAAGGAAACAAAATAGTATTGAGTTTGGAGCAAAATCAACCACATTCAAGAATACTGACCCAGATGTTATAAGTAGGCTCTCTAATACCCTTGAGAAGGTAGCTTCTAATATAGAATCATTTAGCAATGTAGACGAAAGTTGTTGGGATGCTATCAAAGAAGATGGATTTCTTCAAAATGACAATTGAAGAGCGTTCAGGATGGATTGACTGTAAATTAAACGAATGAGTAATTCTTGGGGACATGATTAATTTCTTTCTCAGCTTTTGAATTATTTCTAATTCGGCAATTTTTAGATTGTTTACTAAAAAATTCTTATTCTGGTTTAACATGAGATATTTTTTCATAAATTCATAGAGTTTTTTATTTTAATTCTTTGTTTGATGTCGGGTGATTATTTAAATGTCAAATATCAACGTGCATGAAGTAGATGAACAATTGAGAGAAGGGGAATTTGAAGAAGAACTACACGAAACTGTTGGGTATTTGTTGGTGGAACTTTTTGGGATCATCTACGTGTTAAACGATCATATAACTAATATGCATCGTGAACATGTTCATCGTCCCTTAATTAGACGATCAATAACTACAAGTGGATACAATTATATTCATAAAATATTAAAAGATGATCCAATAAACTTTCGAGAAGTTTATAGAATGTGCCCCGACGTCTTTTTAAAATTGTGCAACATCCCTAGAGAAAAAACACATTTACAAGATACAAGATATATTTCTGTTGAAGAAATGTTTGCCATGTTTTTACTCATTGTCGGTCAAAATACTAGATATTGTTTGATTCGTAAAACATTTGGTCGATCACAATACAATACCAGCTAAAACTTCAACAAGGTGTTGAAAGCATTAAATAGCATTGCAGTAGATATGATGGTCAAACATGGATCTGTAGTACTAGAAAAAATAAGAGAGTACAAGATTTTATCCATACTTTAAAGTAAGTAATGGACTTCTTCTTATTCTATATTATTGTTGTTGTTATTACTATTTTTTATTGTTGTTATTGCAGGATTGCATTGGAGCTATTGATGGAACTCATATCCCAGAGACGGTGTTTGGGCATGATGCTAATAGTTATCGTAATCGTCACGGAATAATTTCTCAATATGTTTTAGCAGCTTGTAACTTTGATTTACAATTCATATATGTGCTTAGTGGATGGGAGGGATCTGCCCATGATTCAAACGTGTTGATGGATGCTTTATCAATAAATAATGGGCTTAAAGTGCCACGATGTATGTTTTTTGGTCTATATATTATTTAACTCTGTACATTTTGTAATTTTCAAAGATTATATATGTTATTCATTGGTTCTTAATTCTACAAGTATGATTTGTAGGAAAATGTTTTTAGTGGATGGTGGATATCCAAATCGACGTCAATTCTTGGCTCCTTATAGAGGTGTACATTATCATCTTCAAGAATTCACTGGCCAAGTGTTGGGGTTCAACAATTGCCTCTGCTTTGTGATCGGTCGAACACGTGGCGCTTGTGCCAGTGTATGGTTGAAAAGATTGATGTTGAAAATTACCCTTAACTATAGTTATTGGTAAAGCGGTAAGCGCTCGATCGAACAATTGGTATCAGAGCCAAGGTCGCGTGTTCGATTCCCATGAGTTGCAGAGAGTGTAATTATTGGGGGAGGGATTGTTGGGGTTCAACATTTGCCTCTGCTTTGTGATCGGTCGAACACGTGGCACTTCTGCCAGTGTATGGTTGAAAAGATTGATGTTGCGCCATTACCCTTAATTATAGTTATTGGTAAAGCGGTAAGCGCTCGATCCAACACCAAGGTCGTCACCCTGAAGATGCAAGAGTTGTTCAACCTTCGCCATGCTTCTTTGAGGAATGTCATTGAGAGAATATTTGGTATATTTAAATCGCGTTTCACAATATTCAAAATGGCTCCTCCATTTCCGTATCCAACACAAGCAGAGCTTGTATTGGCCTGTGGCGGATTACACAATTTTCTTCGTAAGGAGTGTCGTTCTGACGAATTTTCAGTTGAACCAGATAATGATGCTTCACCATCTTCATCTGAACAAGTTTATGAAGATGACGACTTTGATTCACTCTTTGTTACTCAAGAACAACAACGAGCGAACGGTAATGCATGGAGGGATAGTATAGCCACTCAAATGTGGAGTGATGTTGAGCATGTTGTCAACGAATGAATTGTTGAACTGACTTGAATTATTGCTTTATCCATTATCTAGTACCACAATCATTCATAAATATATAAATATAAATTTTTAGGATTTTACTTTTGTATAGTAAATACGTAATAATTACTTACTTAACAATAGCGGAAGCGTTTATATAAAATATTTAACAAAATACAACTCAAAACAACCCCTTAAAAATGTTCGATACTCTAGCAAAATAAAATACTAAGTACTGGTAAGCCAACATGTTCAGTTTTTTTTCTCCTAACTTTCCTCCAGTTCTGTATCCGGTTCTCATGTACCTGGAACTCACAATAAATAACAAGAAAAAATAGAGGTTAAGTATTTAAGAACTTAGTGAGCGAATAACGATGGCTTACATTTTGTACTTATCAAATGATGCAATGTATCAATATGACATGTAATGTAATAAAGAAATAGCACAGCATGTAAGGAAATTATCAATGAACAATAACGATTTATGACATTATGGTGAATATTGTGGGCTAAAGAGGTGGCTCCCACCCGACAGTTAGGTGTATCACTTTTCCCCACATATTTAGATATGATGTGTACATTCATTCATTTATAAGCCAAGGTGGACCATTCTCCGGACCGTAACACGGTGCACGTTGTTCAGATGAACCATATACCCGGACTGTCATCCGTTGTTCATTGGACTCACTTTTCGGGCCGAAGACGCGTTGTTCAGTGGACTCAATATCTAGATATATGTCTGTTGTCCAGGGCTCCAATAGTCATTCAATCATTCGAAGGAACAGAATGGTGATGAACACGGTAACAAGGCATGTAGACAATATGATCAATGAACTGTTGTGATGCGCAATATGATAACATATATGAAAATTATGTTAATGAATAAACATATAATGTAAGTTCCAGGCCAAATGTCAAAAGGGCTATTTTGAAAGAAATCGGTAGTACACCTCACCTCACTAGCTTATAATATTTACTGGATTGACTCGATTTTGAACCCAGTTGCCATTGAAATTCCTATAAACATAATATAAGTAATTTATAGTGATTAGTGACCTAAATGCATGGTTGAACATTCTTAGACATCATTTTTTCTACAAAATTTGTCCGGGTAATTTTGAATAAGATTTTAAAAATTCGTGATAATTCAACCATACTCGAAAAATCATGAAACTTTCCATAAATGCCTAAAATTAGTGCAGAAACATTCGGCAACCGAAAAAGTGAAATTGTGGAGGCGCGTGAAACGCACGCGCCGCCTTGCCGGTGCGTGACTGGCGCTTCGGAATCACGCGCGACTGAGAATTTCAGGGGTTATCGTCTCGTCGAGATCTACAACTTTCGTTCAGAAATCATTTTAAAATTCGCAGCCGATTTTGTCCAGATTCTGATTCTTCAGAATGATTAACTAGGGTGCTTGGGTCGCCTGAAACTTGTACGTACGGTGACTTTCTGGGCAAACGACTGACACAAATATATACTATAACATATTTTAAACAACTTTAAGTTTGTACCTAAGATCGAAAACATGAAACAACATATGGAACAAGGGTTTGAACATATTATCTCAAAGTGATTTTCTGGGCAGATTTTTTTCACTTGTTCTTCTCGGTTCGGAAATTTTTTAGCTATTTTGCCTGATGATTTTGTTTCACCATCTACACATGTTTGTTTCTGTGTTGATAAAGAATGTTGGGTAAAATTGTCAGAATTTTTAGAAAGGTTTTGGTTAATTTTATGAATTTTGACATATTTTGGCCTAAAATTCTAACATTTTCTTTGGCATTTCTCTAAGGATTTTGAGCGATTTTTCTGCTGTAAGTGATGGATTTGGAGTGTTTTTATAGGCAAGATTTGAACAGATGATTTACATGCATGATGACATTTGTCATGGTAAAAAATTATATACCAACTCCTAATAATAATGTTTATAACTTATTAGCATTAGCATTATTATTATTATTCTTTATTTATTTTTTTTAAAAAAAGAGGGTTACAATTTTTCTATTGATCAATTAAAATGATTCATTTAATTTAGGACTCAGTCATTTACGCCAATATAAATTTTATGCACTTTATCTTAAATTTATTATATTTATATATTATATTATTCATATTTTGGCTCAAAGTAACTAAAATTACATTAAAGTTAAATATTATCTTTTTTATGTTTAACATTTGACTAAATATGTTTAAATTCATAATATTTAATATGTACCTCGTCCTATATGTGTTATTTAGAACCTTACGAAAGAGTATAGCTTCAAATATTTTCAATTAATTGTTTAAAATAAAATATTATCAATAATTAGCTTGCATATAAGTCGTGCCTATCGGATAAAGATTCTAAAATCGCATTTGCAGAAGCTTTGGACAAATACGTGCAGCAGTATATTCAGGTTTAGAGGATAACGGTGAAACCACGCGCTCTGGAATACAGTTTTATGCTTTTCCCGAAAACTATAAATAGTCTGACCTTCCAATTATCATTTCGTGCCCTAATTTCTGTTTCTCCCCTCGGCCGCACATGATCCTTCGCCTGAATTTACCGTTTGATCATTCAAATCTCCCTCTTTACTCAGATTTTCCGTCGATAATACGCTTCAGATGTCCTTTCACTGCTGTCAACGGCTTCAATTCAGCTCAGATTTGATACAGAAGTTCAAATATTTTCGAATTTACTGGTGAGTATAGTTATTTGAACTGAAATATTGTTAAATTTCTTAAGGTATGTGGTGCCATGGTGGGGTTGAACTGAAGCTGCGGTGGCGATTGCGTTGATAGAATCATGGGATCTGCCGAGGGCGGTGTGGTGGTGACAGAAGTTGGGAGGCTGTCTGGGGATGCATGCAGCTCCGGAATTCAAAAGGGTGAGCTTCTGGAATCTGTATTGGCCTTTTTTCTAAGATTTGGTTTTGGCCGTGTTTGTGTTGAGATAGAAATGGCAAGCTGGATTTGGGGATGATTTGGATTTGTAAATACCATTTTATGAGTTTGGCTAAATAGAATTTAGGAAGGGAATTTGGATTTCATGCGACTTTGTGGGATTTGATTACACTTGTACAAATCCTATAAAAAAGGATTTGGTGGGATTTGGATTTGGAAATTACAAAAAGTCATTTTAAATATAAATTATATTAATTCACACGCACTTTATCATATATTTTTAGAAAATTTATTTAAAACCAATTAAAACTATTTTTATATTTTAAAATTCTATAATTGTTTTCTCTCGAAAACCTCTATTATTTTAAATACTACAAAACCTAATTTATCAAACTTTGGTAATTGTTTCTAAATTTCAATTACTTTGTTTTTTCATTTTGTAAAAAAAATATTTAATAACAAAATGATTTCTCTTGCTATGTTTAAAATATTTTTTTCATAAATATTTATATTCTTATTATTAATAAACAAATATTTAAAAAATATAATTTTTTAAATATAAAATAGTATTATTTTAGTGTCAAATCCAATTCTTAAATAATATATTGAAACACTAAATGGAATTCTAAATCCATTGATTTTAAAATCCAAATCCAATTCGAGATCATGTTCCAAAATCCAAATTCCTTTTTTATTCAACCAAACATAGCCTAGCGGTGTGTTTGGTTGAATAAAAAAATGGGATTTGGATATGGAATTGGATTTGGAATTTCATTTGGTGTTTGGTAAAAATTTAAAATGTTATATAGGAATTTGATTTGACATTAAAAAATACTATTATTTGATATTAGAAATTTTTTTATATTTTATATATTTTTAAATACATTGCTTAACATTTATGTATTTTTTATTAAGATATATAAGAAAAAAATTTAAAATTAACAAGAAAACCATATTTTTATTAAATAGTTTTTTAAAGAAATGAAAAAAAAAAGTTCATCAAAGGAAATTTAGGAAAAAAATTGCTAAATTTTGATAAATTAGATTTAAGAATTTAAAAAAAAAAATTTAAGTAGAAGAAATAATTTATATAGTTTCCAAATATTTTTAATTGATTTTAAATAAATTTTCTATAAAATATGAATTAATAATATGGATTTTTAAGAAAATAATATTTTATTAAATTTGAAAAGTACACCAAAAATTTATGAGGAAGTTATACAAATTTAATATTAAAAATATTTTTTATCTTTCCTACAATCCAAATCCCTTGAAATCTTTTCAATTTTGTATGGATTTCATTTTGTTAAATCAAATCCCACCAAATCCCATCAAATACCAATTCCGTTTTGAAATCCTGTTTTTCCAAACACTAAAATGGAATTTGTAATTCCAAATCCCCTCAAATCCCACCAAATCCCGTTTTTGGCACTAGTAGTGCAGTTAGTTAAAAGCTGCTACGCACGAGTCTTTATGGTCTAATTACCATGATAGTATTGTTTAAATAGAATAGATTCCCAAAATTATGATTAATTATTTTGAAGTATTTTGGGTTTTTATGGTCTAATTACCATGACAGTATTGTTTAAATAGAATAGATTCCCAAAATTATGGTTAATTATTTTGAAGTATTTTGGGTAACTGAATATCAGTTGGTTTGGTTATGACTGCAATGAAGTATTGCTTCTCTTTTCAGTTTCTTTTGCCTGTGATAAATTCAGCATTCATGTACAAGGGATCTAAATGGTGGAATTTTTACACTTATAAAATGGTGGTGCTTGTTTCCCACTTATTTACTTCAACAATTGTTATATGGATTTATGGTAGCGACAATGGTATTGTGAACAGTGTTTCTTTTGTTTTTACACATCATTTGTGATACTTGTTAATTAGAAAAAGGTTTTAACATTAAATGTCCTTTACGATGTACATTATACCCCTCCACTTTTTACACACGTTTTCTTCATCGAAAGATTCCTGAGTAATGTCAATGCTTTTATACCATTCGAGGCTTACCCCTGTGTGAAGGCACTGTAATAAGGTTGAAATATTGTAACCTTACTACCATCGGGGATTTAAATTTGTTACCCTGACCTCTAAGTACCTTTTTTCATTCCCTATATCATGCTTTGTTTTATTGATTGTCAAGTGAGATATTGTGTGAAATGGGTAATTCATGCTTATTTTATTGTATGTTTTATTCAGTTTATGGGTGATTCGAGAGGTAAATGTATTTTCTAGTTTCACTTTGACTTCTTGTGCTGCATGGCATCTGATGTAGCTGTTCTTTCAATTCATTAGAACTTATCCTGTTTTAAATACGATTGTCTGATGAGGTGTATGTTGCAAAGAATTCAGGCTTGGAGAACAGGAATTATTCTTCCTTGGCACTGGATGTAGGGGTTAAGCTTTTAATTGGGAGAACTGGTGAAATACCAAGAAGCAATAGTGTATGCTCTAAGAGATCAGGGATGGTACCATTGGAAGTTTCTGATCGTAAATCTGGATTATTAGATGTGGAAGGAATGTCTGTTGAGCTTGCGTCGAATCCTGCAAGCAGTAATACTTCAGGTACCAGTCTAATATTTTTGTTGACAGAATGCTGTTAGTGAATCAATCTCCCAGATGAAAGTACCTTTGTATTTAATTTTTTTTTGTTTTTCGTTAGTCCCTAAATACATGTTTTGAGGTTGAGCATCATAACCTCTCGTTTTGTTTGTTTCTATCTGAGCAGAAAAACCTTCAATTTCTCCTTAATTTTTCTTCCCTTCACACCCCCACGCCCTTGTCAGTATAGACAGTAGACACACCCTGGTTCCATCATATTAAATTCTTGGCAATTTATCAGTCTCTCCTGAATTTATATCTTTTTTCTGATACCGGCGTGTTATTAATCACAATGTTGTTGTGGTCACTGTATTGTTTAAAAGATGGAAATTTAATGTTGAATATACCTGTATACTCGATCTCATATTTTCTTTTTGGTATATTCGGGAATAATGGTTAAGTTTTGAATATCTTATCAACTTTTCGAGTATATTATTCTACAAGAAAACTAAGTTACTAGCAAGGATTACTACGCCAGAGTTTAAGCACAGGATTTGAGTAGCATCAGATATCCATCTTATTAACAATGTTTGTACCAATTGACGTCCGATTTTTGGAGGAAGTGAATGCCATTTGATGCCAATGATCTTTAACAAGGTTCTAGATTCATCTAGATGCACATATGTGTACTGCATTTTATGTGGTATCATTTTAGTCACCGATCACCACCTAATGAATATACATAATTTTATATGATAAAGTATAAAATAGTTATTTGTAGTATATACTTAAGTGGATGTTATTGACACTTGGCCTGATGGCACCATCTCTCTCTCATAGTTGTCTAAGGCTCTAAGCACATCAAAATTTACTAATTCTATTGTGTCGTTAAAATCTTTTGGAAATCATGGAGGAAGGAGGATAATATTGACATGGTATGAGGCTATGAGTGTTTTTCTCTGAAAATTCTTTTTTTTTAGTGCTTTTGGTGAAATACTCTGGACCACCATTCCATTTATAGAGCGGTGGCTTACAAAATGAGTGCCATGACAATTGATTCTCTTTCTTGAATATGTTGTCTTTATTTGTTATTTTTACTTTATGGGATTTACTCCATAATAGTTCTCTTTTTCTGAGCTCACAGTAGTATCAAGAGTCTGATTGGCCAGCTCGGTGGCGAAGTTATGTTTTTTCATTTCCTTGATGAAGCTATAAAATTAAGTTAGATGAGTAATTCTGCACCACTATTTTTTCAATTGCTAATTCTTCTCTGGAAAAGAATTATGGATGACAAACAGACCCCTATCTAGTGTCTATTCCCCTGAAAGTTTTTGAACTTAGTCCTTTGCCCCATTTTCTTGAGAGCCAGTTGCATGATGAGATCACTTTTTTAAATATTGTTTCTGCATTTCAAATAACTGTATGGATTTAAGCTTTCTGTTACTTGTACCATCAGAGATTGAATCCAGATTACATATTCCCTCTCCCCATCAGCAGAAGAAAAAAATTCCGACTCACAAGACAAAAACTGTCTCCCAGATTTTTCCTAGATATTTTCTGAATGTTATTGGCCCTAAGATATAGTTACAACTCTGTGGAAAATTTAGTTCAGATGTGTATCGCAGGTACCATCAGATTGTGTTGATGCCTAGTTGTTCCAGTCAATGAACTGAGTGTATGTTTTTCTTGTTTTGGTGCACATTTTCTTTTCCATGTTAGGTACATTTTTAGCTTTGGTTGCAAAAAAATTTAATCATAAAATGTCCTTTCTGTAGCTTTGTTATGTAACATTTTGGTGTTTGATTCTGGAATCTAATCCTTGGGGATTTGGATTTTGTCCTCCAACTTGTTTTTGTTTGAATCAATTATCTGTAACCAATCACCCCTGGCATGCCTGATTCGATGAACTAATCAAACCATTAAATGGAACATGTAATTACACCTGTTCTGGCTTGAACTAGCATTAACATAGTATCTACGTTACCTATTCTTGAGTTTCAACGAAATAAACTCTATTCCACGTGATCTGCTGGAGCATTTCTGTGTTATTGAGGAGTCTTCAACTTTCTCAAACCATTCACTTATGGTACTCCATTTTACTCTTTATACAGAGAAAACCCAAATTGTCAAGCGAAGGAAAAGTTCACTTATCAAACATGGGGATAAAAGAAATGGTAATTTTTTAATATCATAAAATGTCATTTTTGTAGCTTAGTTATGTAACTTTTTGGTGTTTTATTCTAAAAAATCATCCTTTGAGGATTTGGATTTTGTCCTCGAACTTGTTTCTATGTGAATCGATTATCTTCCAACCAGTCATCACCGACAAGCCTGGGTGGATGAACTAATCAAACCATTAAATGGAATATGTGATTACATCTGTTCTGGCTTGAAATAGCATTAACATAGTATCTACAATGCCTATTCTTGAGTGCCAGCAAAATTGTCTATTCCATGTGACCTGCTGGATCATTTCTGTGTTAATGAGAAGTCTGCAGCTTTCTCAAACCATTCATTTATGGTACTCCACTTTATTCTTTATACAGAGAAAATCCAAATGGTTAAGCCAAGGAAAACTTCACTTATCAAACGTGGGGATAAAAGAAATGGGAAAGTGCACAAGAACAGATGCGATTCAATCTCCTTGAAGAATGGTTTGGTTAGCTTCAATTCAGCTGCAGGAGGGAATAACTTTTTCAGTATGAATTATTCCCAATCTTTCTGTCATGGATGGGGCAAATTTCTTTTCATGTTATGAGTTGAAATGACTTTTAGCTCGAGTATTAGATACTGGAATATCTCTAACATGAACTGAAACATTATGATGATAATGGTTCTTTTGGACAAATTGGTCTGGAGAAAAAATTGGTCTATGATTCACCATCACATATGACTATCTAGTTATTTGGGGGCAAATTCCACTTGAAAATGATGGTAGTGTCGTGCCCTTGTTTTTACGTGGTTATTGGTTCGTTTCCTCATACTGTTCATGTGGACTGTGTGGTGGTGCCATGATGATTTAATTGAGGTGCTACAAGTGATGGTGAAGTGGCGAGGTAGTACGCCAATATTTGTAATGTGAACAATGTTTTGTAGTGGACTAATGGGTTTAAAAAACTAATAAAAAGTTTACCCATAAATATGTGATTATGTTTTTATGGTGTTAAAAAATGGATTTACAAAACAATTCACGAGACTGTCACATTTGTAATAATTGCTGGTAATACTGCATGCATTTCGTGCCCATTTTAATTATGTTAGTACATTTAATTTTTTTGCATAATAAATGCACTATAACTGTACTAAAATTGTTTGGGAATGCTAGATTAAGTTTTTTGATTTGATAAGATTGTAATCGACAAGATTTTGTAGATAGTAGCCTAGAATCTTAAGACTTGTTTATAGTAAAGATTTAGTACTTATCTAGATCACGAAGTTACCTTATTTTGTGCATGTACTCACTTATTTAAAGGTGGAAAACTCTCGGTTGAATATACAGAATTTGAGGATCGTTTCCTTCTCAATTCCGATTCTGTCAACATGGTATCACAGCAATTGGTTTTAGGCGTCAAGTTTTAACCCTAGCTGCCGTTCACTATGGCCTTCGAGGTGACTTCCGAAACCTCCATGAAAAACTCTGAATTTTCATTCCCAAATTTCCATTCCAATCCTCATTCTGCCCAAATCACCAATATCAAGTTAAATGGTGATAATTTTCTGCGATGGTCCCAATCCATCCGTATGATTAGAAGCAGAGTGATATTGGGTTATTTAACTGGTGACAAACCCGACCAGAAACAACAGATTCATCATATACAATCTGGGATGCTGAGAACTCGATGGTGATGACATGGCTCGTCAATTCCATGGAAGAAGATATCAGTTCCAATTATCCGTGCTACACGACTGCAAAAGAATTAGGGGACAATGTCCATCAAATGTATTCGGACTTGGGAAATCAGTCCCAATCCGTCAAGGGAACGATAATATCACCAAATATTTTAATTCTCTCAAGCATATGTGGCAAGAGTTGGATCTCTCCAATGATTACGAGTGGCAATCTCTGGAAGACTGCAAACATTACAAAAAGCAGGTTGAGGATCATTGCATCTACAAATTTTTGGACGGTCTAAATATTGAATTCGATGAAGTGCGAGGCAGGATCATTGGTCGTCAACCTCTTCCACCCATTGGTGAAGTATTTCTAAAGTTGGACGGGAAGAAAGTCGTAGGGGTGTGATGCTTGGAAAAAAGGAGGCTACCGTTCCAATCGAAAGCGCTGTCTTAACTATGTACAACCCTGCTGCTAACAAGGTATTCAATCAACGACAACAACCTGAATAATCTGGAATACGGTGTGAAGTGTGTAATAAACCAAAGCACACTCAAGCTACTTGTTGGAGGACGGCAAACCCACAAAAATAAACCAAAGCACACTTGGAGAAGTAAGATGCAAAGCGTAGTGGCTAGAAGTAGTGCTGAAGCAGAGTTCAAATCAGTTGCTCATGGTATATGTGAAGCAGTGTGGATAAAAAAACTGTTGGAAGATCTAAAAATTACGCCACGTTACCAATGACCGTGTATCGTGAAACAAAGCAGCAATTGCAATTGCTCACAATTCAGTTCTCCATGGTAGAACCAAACATGTAGTTAATAAGCATTTCATCAAAGAAAAACTTGAGAAAGGAATTATCAACATAACTTACATACCTACGAGTGAGCAAATTGCAAACATTTGTGCCTAAGGATTACACAAAGGACAATTCAACTACTTAACTACCTAATTGACAAGCTGACCATGGAAGATATCTACCAAGCCAGCTTGAGGGCGAGTGTTGGAGAATGTTAGATTGAGTTGTTTGATTTGATAAGATTCTGTGGATAGTAGCCTAGAATCATAGGACTTGTTTATAGTAAAGATGTTGTATTATGTAGATTAGGAAGTTACCTTATTTTGTGCATGTACTCACCTATTTAAAGGTGGAAAACTCTCGGTTGAATATACAGAAAATGAGAATCGCTTCCTTCTCAATTCCGATTCTGTCAACAAAAATGTATGAGGTATTTTAGAGAATAAAAGAAATTTCAAAATATATAGAAATATGTATATAAATTCAAAGTTCCATACTAGTACCAGCGGTAATAGTTTAGAAAATAAAATTAATAAAATATATTGAAATACGGATCAAGAGAGTATATACTAATATATAATATAAGAAAGGGTGTTTTAGGAAGTATAAGAGGCACACCTTGGTGACCGTAGGTGGGTACTCCAGGTTCCTCTTGCGTGCTTATATGGCATAGATAATACATATTTTGGTCCTAAACAATGTGCAAATGACCTTATTTTTGACGGGAATGTCTACTTAAGCTTTTGTTTGTTGGAAATTTGGGCACTGACATTTGCAAAACGATAGTATGTTGGAAGAGACGTGTTGATAATTAGTCGCACGTATTTTGGCAATTTGTTGGACTAACTGATATATCTGCAGAACATTTTTTCTCATTTTTGAGTTTTGGAAGTGTCTAAGAAAACCAATGTTTATGAAGTTGTACTCCGATAGCTGTCATATGGTGTATAACTGGAGGGCAATAGAATTTTAAGCATCAGTTTCTTAGTTCTGTTTGTTTATTGGCTTGTCTGTTTGTTGCTATTTTTGTAAGGATCTATTTCTGTTTTAGTAGTTCAATGGCATAGCTGTTTTTAATATCCTTGTTTTTTGTTGTTCTACCTTTTGTAATTGGGAATTTCAGTTTTTTTTATTCTACAATATTTCTATTGTCAATAGAAAAATGGTTCAGAGGTTCAGTCTTTGCTTGGCAAACGATACTTTTCTGATGTGTTACTGGGAGTTCATTTATGCGTTATGCGCAGTTTTAAGATCTAATGTTGTCAGATTGATAGCCTCAAGTTTATGGAAGATGGGATCGGTTTCCAGGAGTGATTACTACTTTTTTCTCTGTTAGTTATTAATTCTTTATGTATTTTCTGCATAATCTGCAATGTTTTAACTTTTCTCTTCACAATGTAAACATAGCATTTTGAATAAATAATTATCTGTATGGTTTGATTAACGGTAGAGCTCCTTCACAATTTTCAAGCGTTTATATTTATATATTATTTTCTTACATCATTGAGCTGATTATGAACAAGTTTTCAGGAGTCTGTGGTTTAAAACCTGATGTTTTTGACATCACAAAGTATTTCAATGAGATTCCTCTCGATGAGGTTCTACATGGAAAGTATCATTTTCCTAGTATTGCCAAAGACGAGGGAAAGAAAGCAGTGAATTCAAACAGCAGTCTTTTGCAGTCGGTAAGAAGGGCCTACACTGTTCTTCAAGCTAGGAAGGTTTTGCAGGCTGAAAAATGTGCTGAATTTGATAACAGTTGCAACCAAAAGGTTTCAACTAGTTTCGTCACTGCTAGTTCCTCTACAAGCGAAAGTGACGGTGACAAAGGAGATAGTTGTGATGCAGATCCGCCATCCGACAAGGTATGTTCGGATAGTGGGCTATGGAGTTTTGCCTTGACTCTATCAAGTACCTAGGTATGTTATGTGGTGATAAATAAATATAATTTCGTGTATTGTTGAAATCATATACTTGATGTGGCCCAGAAACTCCTCACTTGTTTTAAGAGTATGATAAGAAACTCCATGGTTTTATCCTTGCTCCATATGCTCACACACACATGGTGTGACAATAAGCTTTTGGAGCTAGTGTATTTATCGCTATCAGTTTTGTTCTTCGCTATAAATTAGGAAAATATTAATTGATGCATTTTAGGATTAAAGCATTTAATTTCTTTTATTAATTCCTCATAATATTATCTGCTCTTGTTGACTACAAATATTAGATTTATGGACCAAAGCCCTACCAGGATATGTGATTTCTATTGTTGGTATACCTCATTATGCTTAAAAATTATATCATACTTGTGAAGTGCATCTAGTCAGTTTTGAAGTTTGATATAGTGAGTTGACTGAAGCTTATCATTGAAGGTTCAAGAATCTGTTGGCAAGATGAATATATCTATCTTCATTTCCGATTCCCCTCCGTATCAGCCAAAAGAAATCTTGGAGTCTCTCGCACTTTCTCCATCGAAGGATTTGGAGGCGTTTCTATTTGATGTGGCCAAGCCTGCATCATATTTTTTGAAACAAGGCAATGATCCTCGTATGGGCAAATCAGTTTGTCACCGAGCTGGCCTACCACCTTTTCCTTGGTCCCATTCGTTTTCTGGACATAATAAGTCTGGTGCTGATGCCAGTAAGTTATCTGCAAGTCGGACAATATGTCAAGGTAGATGGGTAAAAGTTAGAAATTCTACCGCCCTTCATAGAGGTTCTACTGATTTACAGATAGACCTAGAATCACTACCATTTGATCACAGTTTAGTGCCTTTAGTTAACCTTAAATCTGAGCGTCCAGAACATGAAATCGCTCCACTCGAAAAGCTTCTTTCCTCCTCGGAAGCATCCTCAACTTCTAACATTACCGCAGCAGGTAAATCTCATCTAAAGACCTAGTTTCAATTGGTTATTATTTTACTTCGTATCAGATAATTTTGTCTCATCTATTTCATCCCTTTGCTCTAATTATTTTATCATGAAAATACAGTTTTGGATTAATTAACCCACAACAGAGACCAGTCAGATGTGATATACACTTGATGAAAATAAGTAGTCTGTTATAGTATGATCATTAGTTTTTTGTGTGGCACACGTTTAAACAACCATGAGATTTGAATAATTTCATGTACATAGACTGAACTGCTGGATTCTTGGCATATATTACCTTTCAGTGAATACCACATGTGAATATATTTTGTTCGTTTCTTAAGTTAGCTGGTTGGTGATGCCAGATGAGCACTCTCCGATGTATGCTGCCGCTCAAGCCCTTTGTGAATTGGCTATTCATTCCTCAAAGAAAAATCCCGATTCAACTGTTAAATTACTTGAAAAACCTTCCCTGATAGTCATGAAAGCTTGCAAATCTAAAGCCATGGAGAGATCTGATAAATTTTCCGATGCACCAAAATCAACAAACGGAACCATGAATCTGATGAAACTTGGCGATGAAGGGTTTCCTTCAAAGAAGCTCAAGCTCTCGACAAATCTAAGAAACACCTACATTAGTAGTACTGATTCCCTGAAAAAACAAGCATTAAACTGGTCTACTCCAGGACCATTTAGAGCACCTCCTATGAAACTATTCAAGGAGTCAAAACCAGATCTTTACAACATCAACCTTGTAAAGAAACCATATATGATGAAACCGCCACGTGCTACTGATGGGCCTGGTATTGATCAACAGACGCTCAGGAAAGTCGTCCCAATGAATTTGAATCGACCCAAAGGTTAGCTGAATTCATGTAATGTAAATTCACTTACATCTTGTTTTATCGGTCATTTGCTCCGAATCAATTCGTTGTATATATTGTGTTAAATTTAGGTAGAATGTAATTCGATGTTGTGTACCATTATTCGAATTAGGGACGTCGAATGTTAGACATGCAACAGACAGAAAGAGTACCCTTTTTTATCCTCCTTGCCTTGTGTAGATAATTGTTTGGGCAATTGAATATGCTATTTTTCTATCCAGGTGAATTCTTTTTCATATTCTGTGGTTTGGCTCCAAGTTTAAACGCAGTCTCCCTATGGTCGCAAAGTGTCATATTGGAGTTAATGTGGTTGCTAGTGCTGAGTTAAACATGAATCGAACCAGCTAACGAGTTTGTTGAGTGTTCAAGTCTAGTTCGAGTCTAATTTGATCACGAGTTTGAGCACAAGCCAGCATCAAATAATATTTTTCCATAAAAACTCGTAAATTTATGTCCATGAGCTCGCACCCAAGTTTTTTACAGTAAATTCCATTTTTATTTAGCATCTTAAAAAACTTTATAAATTATACAATGAACCCCCAAAAATGTACTTTTCTTGTCGGACACGCCCCTCAACCGTATTTTAAAAAAAATTAAGGACACACAACGTGGTATGTTCGAGGCGTGGCCGTTGAGTGTTGGTGTCTTAGAAGTGTCCGATATTATATCAAATGATTTTTAGGAGTGTTCGTGGACCATAAGGTAAAACGAATGTCCAATCACTATGTAGGTGTGCATAATAATTTTATAATATTGAATCTGAATGAAAGTATATAGTGCTAGTTGATTTTTAAATTTTAGTAAAAAACAACTTAATTTGTTCGAATAATTTTTCAAATGTATAGATTTAAGATACTTTAGTTGTAATTTCAAGTTAATTTTAATATAAAATTATAATGGATTTAAAACCTTTAATGTTCGAATTACTTTGAAATGTGATCTTCAAATTAAATCATTCAGGCCAAGCAAAACCCTACATGCTGGAAATCATTGATATTAGGAACAATGAAAACTATCAAATATTCGATTTTAAACAACTTAGAAAACAATTTTCAATTAATTATTAAGAAACGACTTTGTCGAATAACCTACAAGCTCCCTCCTCAAGGAGAACCTGATGAGGCATGGAATTTCTAACGCCACTGAAAAATAAAAAATAAAAACTATTATTAATTATTAGTTTTATATATTATTACTATATTATTAGGATTGATGGGTCTAAGCAACTAACATTGGTGTCATGGTTTAATTTTTACAATACAAAAAATAAATATCCATTTTTATTTGATTACACAATATCAGAAAAATATATTTTTTGTAAATTTGTAATTCACCTATAATTATCATATATTATCAACTTTTCAAAAAATTTAAAAGTAAAATATTTTTTTATCTAGACTTTTGAATTTTTAAATGACCATATCACTCTTTGTCGGGATCTATAATGGTGGTGACCAATCGACCCAGTCGAGTCCAGTCTAGTGAGCTGCAATAGCTTGTGTTTTTAAAACGGTAGTGCCGAGAGATTAGATCATGTTTGGTTTAAGAAACCAAGTTGAAGACACTCAAATTAATCTGCTCTAAAACTGACGAAGCATTTGTAAAATCATTTAAACAAATATGCAAGTACGATGATACATAACATAAACACATAGATATTTGTTTATGGAAGTTTTAAGACGGTGTAACTCTTCTACATCTCACATTCTTATATCAAGTGAAAGGATACACTAGAAGACTTTGATCTATACAGTTATTTATATAGACTCACTCTAGTCGAGGTCACACTTGCACTGAAACTCCTAGCAACTCACTCAATATGTACAGACACAAGTTGTGTTCGGGTTTACATGATATATCTTCTCTTCTCTCGTAGATGGAGGGCTCATCACTGTCTATGGCATTCTGACTCATTATTACTCAAGTGGTATAACCACTCATGTCCACCCGTCGTTTAGTACACGACTTTGCACTGCCATTGTATAATAGATAAATATTTTGGTTTAGTGGTAAGTGTTTGATCCTAACAAGTCATCTCACAACTAAAATTACTCTAAAAGCTCACGAGTACAAAAAATAGAAGAGCAATGGGTAAGCACAAATGATCGGATAAAGCTTATGGAACCTATTTCGGGGTTGCTCTCACTCAAATTTTATCTCTGAAGATCCACATAGTTTGGATCTCTATCTATAATATATTAGTTCTTTGAAGCGGTGTGTAAGAGATTCAAGATATCTCTTCTTGTGATCTCAATCTTCAAATGTGTATAAATATAACTTAATTTGTCTGTTAGACACATAAATATATCTGTTAAAAAGATCTTGTAATTTGTATGACATCATCGTACTATGCCTATTTTTTCAACGATCATTATTTCAGTCATTGGCCTTCTGCAAGTCAATTATAACACTCAACTGGTCTAATCTGTTTAGCGAGGTTGACTCAGCTAGTCTTTGTCTATATTAGTTGAGTTGAATACTCAACTGGTTTATTCTGTTCAATATGTTGGTTGCATCAGCTTGGTTGATTCCTTAGCTGGTTTAGTTATTCAGCTGGACTAGTCACGTCAGCTTGGTATGGTCGGTTTAGTTTTGCTTATAAGTCGACTTGCCTCGTCTCGTAAAGCTCTGCTGATCACATATCTGACATGTTCTTATTCAACTTTGTCGCTTTAACCAATTGGTGTGTCCTATCGATCTCTTGATTGCTCGGTTCAGGTGGTTGTTCACCTAACTGGTCGTCGATTTTGTCCTGCTACTAACCCACCTGACATGTTCTGTTGAGCATAGAACTGGTAGCTCTAATGTATTTCTTCTTTGATAGACTGGACCAACTACTATGTCGGTCTGACTTCACTAGGTTGAATCCTTCCTACTTCGTTGATCTGCTGTGAAGCGAATCCTGCTGCACATTTGATTCAAAATATCAACAACACAAATACAAGTTTTGTTAAGGTTAAAATCAAGTTTTATATATGCTTGCATCATATACGAAGAGACACTAGTTCATAACGAAGAACAAAAAAGCTCGTGGCATTTCACATGTTCACTAAATTAAAGGTTTGAATCATAATAATAAATTATATGAATTAGTAGAGGTTTGAATCATAATCCGTGTCACAGATATATCATAACCAATGTTTGTTGCACTAGTATTGTTTGTCACACTTAAGCATCCAATAGATGTGGGAATGATTTTAAAAGTCAGTAAGTTTTAATTCTCTGTTTTGATTGAGTTCTGTGAATGAAGAATATATATATTATCAAAGTGCACAGATACGGAAACCGAGATTACTTTTAGCAAAGTTGTCAAAGAGCATTAAATACACAAGTACTCTATTTGGTAAGGAAGGGGTTTGTCTTGGGTGCACCCAAGACACATACATATGTATCTATATATATGTATAGATATACATGTGTCTTGGGTGCACCAAACACCGAGTGCACGCAAGACAAACCCGGTAAGGAAGTGGTGAACATTTAAAATAAGACAAAATACTCTGTAAAAGATGGTTTTATGCATAAAGCAGAGTACGACGTCCACCGTTTCAAATATTTTAACTTGGAATTTCAAGTATTTAAGGATACAAACATCGGAGCATTAAAGTGATTTGACGCTTTGAACAATTCCAAGCATTTAAGGCTTTCAAGCATTCAATCACTAATCCTAACATGATTTTTCTCAAGCACTGCTGATTTATTTTATTTGACCATTAAGGATTGTTTGAGAGTGAATATATGTTGTAAATGTCAGATTTCCATCTAAACAGAAATTGTGATAAGAGTTGAGTTCCTACGAGTTTCAGCTGAATATAGATAAACCTGAATGAAAGTGATTGTACCAGTTATTGTACTTTTCAAAGTCTTCTAGTTGATGATACGTTTACACTATTATTTTCACATAGCCCAACAATTTAGTTCTACACTATACAAAACTCAAATGAAATCTCGCTCTTAGTTCAAAAATCACAAAATTTCAAGAGGTGTTTATTCACTTCTTTCTAAACACATTGCGCATCCTACACACTTTATATTATACATTTATTGAACACATTCTCAAATTCAATGCTTGATTCATTGTGTTGGATAGAAAGATTTGATCTAGATGAATGAATTGAATTTGAAAAATGATTTGAAGTATGAGTTTCAAATTACACAAATATGCGTGCATTTATATTTCATTCTAAATAATCATAAATCAATGAGATTTTTAATTTGATAATACTTTGAATAAGGTTATCCAAGTAACCAAAATATGTATGATGTTTTGAATTTGAAATCCATGATTTTTAGTGACTCGATTCAATATGGATATGTGTGATGTGATAAGTATGAGAATAATAAAAAAGTAAGAAACGATGATAAATAATATAGTTTTTATAATTTGAATTAAAGAGAATTTCAAATTTTATAAAAGTAAAATGTAGGAAATGACATGTATGTCACTTTATACACATTTTTATTGGTTTTTAAATTTTTGTAAACAAAGTAGGATTATTAACATGAATTAATCCATAATTTCAAACATTGGATTAAAAAAAAATTAACCATATGCACTAGAGATGTCAAACGGAGCGGACGGCACGAGGCACGGCACGGGCACGACGCGGAGCGGCACGGCACGGCACGTTTTGCTACAGTGTCGTGCCGTGCCAAGCACGGCCCGGAGTATGGGCCGTGCCGGGCCAAGCCATGCTAGCCCGTGGGCTGGCACGGCACGGCACGACACTGTTCCTTTTTTTTTTTTAACCAGGCGATCGATCGCCTATAGGCAGTAAGCAAAATGCAGGGGTGGCGATCGATCGCCACAAAAATGGCGATCGATCGCCAATGTCCAACGGTCAAAAATATAGCCGTTCAACGGCTTTTTAAAAAAAAAAATTTATTTTTTTGGTTGTTATATATATGTGTGTGTTGAGGAAACATTTTATCCTCTTAATCTGTAAGCTCTATATACTTGAGACGCTATACTCTCAATTTGTTCACAAGAAGAAAGAAATTCGTCTTACGTTTGCCAAGACAAGCACAAGCAACAAAGCCAACACTCCTCCTAGCAAATATTTGGTAACTTTTATATTTGTTGCATTAGATAATTCATAATTGTAGTCTATATACATAATGACCGATTCATCTTATAATGTGAATTCTGATGATGAAATCGATCAATTCCAAGAAAATGAAGAAAGCACACCAAATATTCAATCATCAAGTAGAAGAACTTCAAAAAAAAGAACTAGCAATGTCTGGCAACTATTCGATGTAGAAATTGTTGAGGGAAAGGGATCAAGGGCAGTTTGTAAAAAATGTAAAAAAGATTATGCATATGCTTCTTCTGGTGGTACAGGTCATTTACTAAGACACATGGCTAAACATGAAAAAGAACCAACTGATGGTAACCAAACTATTCTTTCACAATTCGGTACTGGTAGTAGTAGTTCAAGTTTGGGTATTTTCACTTATAATGTTGAAAGAGATAGGAGAGAACTAGCTAAATACATCGTATGGGCGGAGAAACCTTTTTCAATGGGGGCGGACGCCAAATTCACTAATTATATTCATTTAGGTTTGCAACCTCAACATAAACGATTTTCAAGGAATACTATCAAATCGGATGCATTCACAATTTTTAATGAATATAAAGCAAATTTAATTACGTATTTAGGTAATCTTTCATCGAAAGTAGGACTAACAAGTGATATTTGGACAACTTATCTTGGCAATGCATCATATCTCTGTGTTACAGGACATTGGATTGACGATAACTGGGTGTTACATAAAAAAAATTTAGGTTTCACAAAAATTGATTGGCCTCATACGGGTGGAGTTATTCCCAATGCCATTATGCAAGTTACTAATGAATATAATCTTAGTAATAAAATCTTCTCTATTTCATTTGATAATGCAACTAATAATACTGCTGCAATTACTATATTAAAAACTTATTTGAAACCAATTTTAAATGGTGATCTTTTTCATATTCGTTGTGCATGTCATATTTTAAATTTGTGTGTGCAAGATGGATTGAAACCACTTGAGCTTCATTTAGAAAAAATAAAGACTACTCTTAAATTTCTTAATGGTTCAGTTGCTAGAAAACAAGACTTCAAAAGTTTATGTATTTCTCATGGTATGAATTATAAAGATTTTCCTTATGATGTTCCTAATAGGTGGAATTCTACATATTTAATGTTGCAAGCATGTTTACCTTATACAAATGTGATCACTTTATTTTTTAATGAAAGGATGGCCGAACATTTTTATATTGAAGAAACTGATTGGGAAATTGCTTCTAATATTTGTAATTTTTTAGAACCGTTTTACGATGCTACCAATTTATTTTCGGGCTGTTATTATCCAACTTCTTCAATATTTTTGAATAAAATTTATGAAATTAGTGAATGTTTTGCATTATATAGATCTGATCCGTTTTTTACAGGTATTGTCGAACCAATGGAGTATAAATTTAAAAAATACTGGAAAACTATTCCTATGTTGAATTGCTTGGCATCAATTCTGGATCCTAGATTAAAATTATATAGTGTAGAAATTATAATAGAATCTTATTACACCAACATGGCTTATGAGAATATTAATATTAATCAAGAGAAAGAGCGCATTAATAAATGTTTGTTTGCTTTGTTTTCTTTATATGATTCGTTACATAATTCTAGAGCAACTCCAGTAAGAGAAAGTGGTAGTAGTGGTGGTAGTAGTGGTAAGGGTTCTGTGTGGACAATGTTAAGAAGAAGACAAGACACTACTTCCGCTTCTTCTAGTTCTAATACATCTTCATTTACTGAGCTTCAGTTATATCTAAACCAAGTCATAAATTTCAGTGAACAAGAATTAGAAACTTTTGATGTTTTGGCATGGTGGAAAGACAATGCTAGACTTTGGCCAGTACTTTCCATAATGGCACGTGATCTACTAACTCCTCCGATATCCACAGTTCCATCGGAGTCTTGTTTTAGTGCAGGTGGAAGAGTCATTGATGAAAAAAGAAGTAGAATGAAACCAAACACTGTGGAGATGTGTATTCTTTTAAAGGATTGGTTGGATGCTGATAGCCGCTTACAAGGTTTGGGAGGACATGATGTTTCTTCGGATGAAAATGAAGAAAATTAGCATATTTTTTAAACTCTTTTGTAATTTATTATTTTCTTTTGTTCAATGTAATTTGTAGTTTTTCAATTCGTAGTCAATAAATTTTGATTTTATAAGTATATTGTGCCAATCTATATTTAAATATAATATTATTATATATAAATAAATAAAATTAAACAAATAAAAAATGAAAAAAAAAAAAAATTGATTTGGGCCGTGCCAGCACGGCACGGCCCATAAGCCACGGGCCTATGGGCCGTGCCGGGCCACCCAAATAAGGAGACGGGCCGTGCCAGGCACGGCCCGTCTCCTTAAAGGGCCGTGCCAGCCCGGCACGCCCGTTTGACATCTATAATATGCACCCAAATCAGGCACGGCCCGTCTCCTTAAAGGGCCGTGCCAGCCCGGCACGCCCGTTTGACATCTATAATATGCACCCAAATCAACGGCTCCAAACGGTGCCTGAGGTGCCTGAGGATAAATTGCAATAAAGTTTAAACAAGGGGCTAAAAGGAAAAATTACGTCCATTCACAGAGTTGAACGAAATATCTTTCTGATTCAGAAAGTTCACCAACATTTTCAGCCATTCTTCTTCACGAGTTCTTCAAGCACAGCACGCCTTCGAGATTGGCAACGCAGGCAGAATATGAAGAGGATTCCACGCATCAAGTTTCCGCAGCGGCATTCCAAACCCTCTGGTAATGCTGAATCTGTTTGATTTCTGGTGAAAATAAATGTTTGTGATATGATTGAAATTTGTTGGATCGATAATCAATGTTTTTTTGTGGTAATCGCGTAGTTATTTTTTTTACTAACTCCCCCTGATGTAATTGTCCCTGTGTACGGTCTTTAGTTTATTCAATAAACCCTAAAGTCTCTAATCGAATTTTCTAGTGTCTGATTCGTTCATTACCTCCGTTATTGAAAAGAATGTAGTACAGATACCTGTAATTTTGATTTCGTGAATCGTGTCCTCCAAAGTAGTCTCCGCAGGAAACCACAGTTTTTTTGTCAACCGTAACCTCGTGTAGGCGGTGTAGCTGCCACCAATAGTTTCGGTTAATTGACAAATTTATGAAATATACTGTCTAAACTTTAATTGAACCATTTCACGTGTTGCATACTGTCACAGTATTCAGTCTATGTTTGATAGTATCTGATATGGTATTGATTAGCAAGAATGTTCGTGTAGAGTTGGGAAGCAAAATTGTTGGGTTTTTTCCGATTTTTAATATAAAACGGAATCATTGCATTGTTTCGATCAATCAGTGCTCTTATGGATAAATTTTCTATTATTTTGGCCTTGTGGATAATGTGCAATCTATCTATTGGGTTATCCATATGGTTCAGAAAAGATTGATGCACGTTAAAAACAGATATCCTTGAGATTTCTCTACTCTGAAATCACGAGTAAATTACCAAAAATAGATTGGTGTAACTATGCAATTCATATCAATCCAACATCATATGATATTGCAGTAATGTTAACGTGGTAATGACTTGTATAGATTCTATATCTAATTTATTATTAGGTTGAATAGCATGCTCTTTTTGTCATATTACGAATTGGCATTTAGCTATGATAATTTCGAGTAGGTTTGCAGATGTTAACAATCTGTTAAACAAATTTCCTATCGTGGATGGATTATATTTTACTTGTTTGAATACTTGATTGATGACTCTTTTTCAAAAAATCCTTCACCCTGTCCTATCTAAATAGCAACATCCCAGCATCAAGAAACATCTACAAATGAAGCTGTTGGGCAGACATTTTTTTCAAGGTCTCCATCCAACATGTCTTTGGGAGGAAAGGCTTCTGATCAACCAAAAAGAACGCCAGTGTCTCAAGAGGAGATTGAAGCTATCATGGTATGTAAGAACAACTTATTTGAAAATTGAAATTGATGGATTTATTTTTTTATCTGAAATTCTTTATGAGGCTGCTATATATGAATTTGTTCCTATATCTTCAATCATTTAATTGTCAGTTTCTAGTCCATTGTTCATTTATTTTCTTTAGTATATTATTTCTCAATGTTTTGTTTTGACATTCTTTTGAATCTTTGTAATTTTATAGAAAGTCTTCTGAAAAGTTGCATATGTATAAGATCCTACGTGAGCATGGCGTGAATGCTTGTGTTAAAGTACTTTATTATGATACTGGCACGGAGCAACTCTCCTTTTCAGGAAGCCTTTTGAAATGTATAAAAAACAACCATTTATCTTTCTGCCCTGTTCAATATCATAATCATTAAAAGCCAACAAGGCTTGCAACCAGGCTCAATCTTTGAACCTAAACATAAATTTGCGCACATCGGCGAGAAAGCACAAGCCTTGCTGCACTTTGAAAGCCCAAAGAGCTTTAAAGTGCGTATTGAATGTAGCGATTGTGAATTCATGGTGAAATATTAACTGATGACTATTTGTCTGATCGTCATTCAATAGTTTGTAATGCATATGCTGGATGATATGTGATGAAATCTGTTTCAAATATTTAGAGTTTATTGTATTAGCTCACTTCAAGAAGGCGTCAACATGGCCTGATATCTCGTTCCTACACCTTACTATACCCACGTGTTTTGTGTGCCTTACACCCCTAATAACTAGGGATATCATGGCTATCTATGTGACACCAGATAAATAAGAGAAAAATAAAATAAAAAAATTCCCCAACATTTACCTCTTGCCCTGGGCAAGTGTTAGATTGGCCTTGATCATGTTTTGGTCATCTTTTCTCAAAAAAGTATCTGTTTTCCAGATCCTAATTGTTATTTGGTCGTTCTCTCTGTGGACAGTTGGGTGGCTGTATCTGACTGTCGACCAGAGACTTGCTGATACAGGGAGACTCATGGATTACATTCAGCAGCCATAATTGACTTTGAATGAAGTTCATCAATTTCTTTCCCTTTTTCAATATGACTGAGCAAATATTTTGAATTGTTTTGTATCTTAGTTGGACTCAAACTCTCCGCATGAAATATTTTGGGCTCCAAATATGAGTTGAGAATGCTGAAATTTGAGTGTGTTTTCTTAATATTGCTAGTATTTGCTTTGGCTGGCAATACACATGTACTCTCCGCAGCTTGTTAACTCTGAATACTTGGTGAAAGATCCTTCATCACTGTCGGCTCATAAAATTTACTAGAGAAATTACTGTTTATACATGGTTACGTTAGCGTGGTTTTATACCAGTTTCTTTATAAACTTGGTGCTTATTTATTCGGTTTAGTTTAAGCACCAGAATTCGAGGACAGGCCATGAAGGCGAGTTAATATGAACAAAAGGGATTTAGTTACGGTGCAAGTTAACCTTGAAACTTTATAAGTTAATGTTTTCCGGACTATGTTATACTTTGATGGCTGACTTCTCCATTGCAAAGTGTTCTTGCCTCCCAAGGGCATTCCATGATGGGGGTTTTTGGGGGAGTAAACCTGCTGAAATTAATCTGTGGCCAAGAAGAAGGGGTTGTTTGTGTACGATCTTGGAGATTGCAGATTCAAAATTTGAGTGAAATTGTGCCATGCAGGTGTGAGAGAATACAAAGGCCTCTATTTATTCTTATTATTTTTTTCATCCACTGATTATTATGCGCATCTAATCGTGTTTAAACAAAACACAATTTCCAATTAACATGTGCTGATTGTACTTTTTTTTTTAAAATATTTTTTCTGTTTACTTTAAACCACCGCCACAAACCACTCAAACAAAAAATCTCTATTCCAATCTTAGAGAAATTCTATACGATGTTTATTGTCCTAAAATCTTTTTGTCTTTTCTGAATGACAAGGAGAGAAAATTGGATCAAAAAAAATATCATTTTCGAGTTTTATCACAATTTGCTTTGTGTAGGTGGGGATCTGATATTTTATTGAATCCTTAAGAAATTACAAAAGAAGTTCTATCAACAAAGATATCTTTCTCCTTCAAGATTACCTATACGGTACTAGAGTGTGTGAGAGTTTTCAGAAAAAACCTGCTAGTAGGCGAAGACCTCCTAATAGGGATAAGAGACATATGACAAAAAAGAAGGCCAAAAAGGAATTTTTCGTGTTATAATCCTGCATAATATCAAATGTTCTCCATTTCGGTACGTAGACCAAATAATGCAATGCAAGCAAAAGTTTCTAGATTAAATAATCCAATTTTTTCCCCGAGATTTGAACCTTTTTCTTTCATCTGATTATGAAAAGAAAAATCTAAAAATTATTGGCGTTCTTCTAATAGAACGAAAAGATTTGTTTTCAAAAATGCTGGAATGCAAGAACTTCATTGAATATGTACACGACGAAATATATGATAATAGACAATATCTCCCTATCCCCCAACCCATCCGTGTGGCCCATACACAGGAACAAAAATTGACCAAGTCATGAAATGATTCGACGAATGAGTACTCACCTCGTACTTGAAGAACTTCAGAAATCAACATTCTGAAGGACATGGGAAGTGGTGACATTCAGCGCCGATTGTTTTGGGTGGTACCATTGAACCTCCGAATGCAAGCGAAAAGATTCCCATCCAACCAGAGAAACTTTAACCAAACAACAGTACAGTACTTGAAAGTTATATTCATTGAAGTAGATAAGCAGCAAGCACAGGGAAGATACGCTAAGAAAATAGGATAGGCATTTCAAAAAAACTAAGAATATAAATCGTCTCAACGTGTACTTTCAGGAGAATGATGTATCCGACTTAAATTTATTGACCCAGACACCAAAGATTCTGGCATCATTGCCTCGGAAAATAAATCAGAATTAAGTAAGGTAACACATTCAGTATCAACCATATTCAGTTCTTCAATGTTACTGTCATTTTTCACGTTTGCAGGTAAACTAGACAGATGCTTCTCCTCAACAACACGGTCCTGTTGAACAAGGTTTGATGCCAATTCAACCTGCATGTTGGAGATGTCTAATGTGGAAACTGGCTCTTCGTATTTTACCATTGTGAGGGGAACTGGTAGAATGGACTGTTCACGGGCGGCTTCAGTGCAACCATCCACCTTTAGCAAAGTATTCATAGGATTAATATTCACACTAGTGTTGGCAAGGGCAGAGGCATCCACAGTACTTTGAGTGTCATCAGTAGAAGATTGCTTCTCAGTTGTATTGTCTTCTGCTTTTGGACCCTCTTGATGGGACTCGGGAATTGACAATTTCTCCCCAACCACAACTTTCTCAAAGTTATCCTTTTGCCCTTCATACAGTGACATTGCTCTCTGCACGTGGGACATAATCAGTACAAAATAATAACGAGATCGACTGGCATAAGTACGACTCCACTCTTCTGAAGTAGTTTGAGTTATCAATGCATGCGAGATCGAAAAGTTAACCAGATGAGGATGAAAGTAACTAAACATGATTTCTACGAAAACAATAATTTACAGACAATGTGTGAGATGTGAACACATATCTAGCACCAAATTTATTGTTTTATTACAGTTATAAACTGGCATAAGACTGGCACCTTTCTGAACTAATACGTGTCATCAATGCATGTGTCAAATGAATTGTTTATATGCGTGTTCTGTAAAGACCTTCTGTGAATAAGATATATGTGAGCATTTTTCAACAATACTTAATGTACCAAAATATACCAGGAAAACAGAATCATCCATTGGGGTAGACAGGAAATATCTCAAAATTTGGTGAGGTTTCATTTTAGCTTCTCCAGTTTCCTGTAAAAAAATAACAATCAAATTTTACATTTTAAAGTCAGAGCAGAACATTAAGATAAAGTTCATAACTGATTCAAATTTTACCTCAAAGAACAATATTTTAGAATCATCTACATTAGAAACTATACTCTGGTCCGTATCACAAAATCCTGAGCACTGACTCAATAAATCAGGTTCAATAAGATCCGCAGAAATGTCAAGCTTTGAAAGGTAAACATGGCAAAGCAGCACGTCATCCTTCTTTGATATTTTAGCAGCATCACTAGTGTGCTCATGGATAATATGGGGAGCCTCAACAGCATTATTTTCAGAGACATGATTCAATTGATTGACATCAATGCTCTCCACCTGCTGGCAAGAAAAAGTTTGTTCATTCCAAATCGGCTGATTGGACAGAGAAGCCGATGCTTCATCTGCATTCGGAGCAAAGTTATTCGCTTTCTCAGAAGATGATATCTGCAAACTTGCAGTTCTATCTGGCCCCTTCCACAAATCTCCAGTTGTATCCCATCCTCGGACATCAGGCAGGTTTCTAGAATGGTCCCAACCTGGCCTTCCATAAATGTGAGATTCATCCCTCAAGTTACTTGCATCCCAAGAATGCAATGGAGGACAGGAGTCGTTAACAGGATTACGACATCCCATTGGGCGTCCAGGGCCACAAAATCTGTCGCCATTTGGTATATGGTAAGGAGCAGGATGGTTCATGTCCACTGATGGTCTAATGCCAAACATTGGTGCTGGAAACGGCTGCATCACCGAATGAAAATTAACAGGCGGAGGAGCATGAGGGAAAGACATGAAACCATTCAAAACAGGAAAAGGCCAGCTTGGAACACCGCTCCAAGCATTTCCTTGCACTCTTCCCATGTTAGGATCACCATTCCTTCTATAACGACTGTTTGACTTAAATCTACCGTCATCTTCAGAAGAACCTATCGATGGGTTCTCCACTCCTGTCTTAAAGTGGGGCGGAGGTGGAAACGACTTAGAACTGCCAGATAAATGGCTGTTTCTCGTAAATGGGGAAGACACAGACAGAGCATCAGTATCAACTTGTGAAAGTTCATTGCCAGGAAACATATCCATGACGGACTCATGGCGTCCCCTACCTTCTTTACCAGAGCATTCATTCACATCTCGAGAACCACCACTCCTCTGAGAAGACTCTTCAACATCAATACTCCGCCTGATATCAGACCTACTAAATTGTCTCCGATCATTACTGGTTGGCGGAGATTTTTCTGTAAGTTGCATGGGTGATGTGCGACTATCTGATTTCAAACGTCTTTCAGCAAAATCTCCCAAATGCCCATCTTCTTTTTGAACTTGTTTCTGCATTGACCAAGATACAGAAGTCTTCTCAGATCCTCCAATAATATTAGTATAATCTCTACCAGAGTTCAAATTGTGCCGATGTCTCTCTTCATAACCATAATCCCTGTACTCGGACTCATCTTGCTTTGTGATTCTGAAAAAATAATAAGGATGTATGAACACATGTTTGATCAGAAGAGTATAAATTTTTTCAAGAGATGCATAGGCTATGACAAAGTCTGAAAAAGATATAATAGCAATTTCAAATGACAAGAACTAGAAAAACCAGAAATTTCTGGATCAGTATGGTTGAAAAAAAAAAGGGAATTGACGTCAAATGTCAAGTTGGGAATCAAGGATGGGAAGGGTAGCATTTCAGCAATTGGTCCAAAGAACAAAATTAATACCAATACAGATTCAATGCAATGCCTCACTTATTAACCAGTAAAATTTCACGAAGGATAAAAAGCCACTGTTTTAACTTTACCACAAACCTACCCTGTACAGAAAAAGAGACTTTTTCCTCCTTATTTAATAAAAACAGTTCAGAATCATAAGACAGCAGAAGAGACACTGCAACAAGGACTGCGTCGAAGGATTGCTAGTAGGTAAGAATCAGCATGAAACCAAAACAAACACCCTAGCATTACACTAAATATATAACCTTACATTGAAACAATATTTAAAAAATGGAAAAAAAAAATAACATCATTTCAGCTAATAAAGGCTCCATTGAAAACCACAGAAACCCAATATATTAGGATGGACCAAGTGAAACAAGTTGCAGAATCCGATCCTCTGCAATCATCCATCCATTCATGTTAATTCTTTAAAGGCTTTCAAATTATCGTTATAAAAAACCGTGCCCAGCCTCCAGGTTGCTGCTTTAAACATGTATTACATTTTACACAAGTTGACAAACTTTTAGAATCCTTATGAGCTCCAATAAAACAGCAGCACACACAAACAATAGCAGGATTAAAAATCTATATGTGTTTTGCCAATATTTCTTTTAAATATAATGATTTAATTTGTGGAAAAAACAGATTTTGCATGTTAGCTTTAAATCTTTTCCTTTATTCATGAACTTATTATTAGCATACCTGATACATTGGGATTAAAAGCTTAGTTGTTATTGTTGTTATATGGACTTTAGTAGTCTCGAGTTTTTCATCAAAGAATTAACTTGTTCACTAAACCATCTATTATCAATATGATGCAACTCAAAAATTTCAAAGGCAGTGTCAGCTGCAAGCATCTACATCATTCAGAGAGAACAACAAACATTATAATCCACTTCCTTCAAGATAACAGACATGTTACATTGTTAAACTATAAAGAAAGTATTAGAACATGCTCACTACTATTTCAAAGTTCTGTCAGTATATTGGACAAATTTAGTCATATTAGAACATGCTCACTACTTGTTCAAAGTTGGTCAGTATGTTAACAAATTTAGTCAAAAATAACCTTCAAAAAGATGTAATTGCATACCTATGGCGATCCCTTGGTGGTAGTGAACTTGAGCTTGGAGAACTGTGCAGTCTACTATGGCCGGAATTAATTTCTACAACAGCATTGCTAGATGTAGACCGCCCCCTATTAGGGGTTGAATCTATTCTTGCACCACTTCCACCTTTTTCTGCAAAAAATCTTTGATCATTGGTACTTTGGGATATAATATCATTATAATCCCCTTTTTCATTAGGTCTTCTCATGCCTTGATCATCTCTGTTCCTAGCTGTTCGATCACCAGGGGTTGGACTATAATCGTATGCACTTGATTTACTAGAATGATAATCAGCAGTATAACCATCATCAATTGAGCGCCTAGAGTCAGATTTATCAGCAGAACGGTCAGTAGTGGCTCTCTCATCCCTGTACATTGCTTCTCTAAGACTCTTCCCTCTATCAAAATCAATTCCATGCTTACTACTATTATGCTGACTCTCTCTTTCAACATCTTCTCGGTGCTTCTCGTCCTTGTGTCTGATATCTCTGTTGTCATCTTCTCTGTGACTGCTGCCCCCACATCTATCTTTATCATCATCTTCATAATATCTTTCATCCCCGTGTTTACCATTTTTGACACCATCTTCATGATATCTATCATCCCTGCGTCTGCGATCCCTATCACCATCTTCATGGCATTTATCATCCCTATTTCGACTGTCTCTTTCAGTGCCCTCCCTATACTTGTCATATCTCCACTTGGGATCTCGCTCCCCGTTTTCGTGATGCCTTTCATCTTTAGTTCTATTTTCTCTATTATCATCTTCACGATGTCTATAATCTCTACGCCTGGAATCTTTAACACCATCTATTCTATGTTTTTCATCCCGATATTTATTATCTTTGTTGGGTTCTTTGTGGTATTTTTCATCCCTTTGCCTATCATCTTTGTGGTCATCTTCATGACATTTATCTACATAAATTTCGTCCTTGTGCTTGTCATCTCTATATTTCACATCCTTGACACAGTCACTTCTTGATGTGAATCCTCTATCTTCACTTTCTTTAAAAGCATCAAGATGTTTACCCCTATCGCTGGAACCTTCTATTCTCCTTCGTGTCCTCTTCTCGAGTTCTTTCTCCAATTCAGAATGTGACCCATCTTGTACAGGAAAATCTGCGGAAAGAAGGAAAAAATTAACAATTGCAATGCTGCCTACTCCTTTCCAGGGTTAACACTTTACAGAAAACAATAATCACCAGGAAGCGACCACCCTCAGAAGTAATCAATTTTGCATCACTCTATGATTGATGATTCCAAAATATATGATTAACAGAATTGGAAATCGATCCTCAGAACAAGTCATTATAAATAAGTCGGCAGAGTATAAGGCACCTTCAAAACAAACAACAGGCCACAATCAGGAAAAAAAAGGAAAACTCCGCTTCCATGGCTTGCGCATACATACAATGAGAAATGGTAACAAGAACAAATATGCATTTCAATCGAGCGGAAATATCCACCATTAAGCAAAACTTATATTGTATTTCGACCAAAAAATGCTATCAAATCTCCAAATTAAGTCCAGAGAGAGCAACTTTCTGATGTGTTTAAAAAAACAAACAATTGAACAAAACAGTGTTGAGACCATAGAAGAGCAAGGAATTGTGGAAACCAAATAAATTCTCTCATGCTTCCAGTTCATCGATTTGAGACAATCATCCTATATCATTATAATGTTAGGTATCTAACATTGCAGCACTTGACCAACCCCAATGGGAAGCCAGAAAAAGAGGCTTTTGAAATCTTCAGAAGCTAATGGGCGCAAAGGGTACTGAAAATTTCAGCCAGAATCACCAGCTATAATAGAAAATGACCTCACTCAAAAGAAAAATGGTGTTTCTCCTCGGTTGCAAACCAAGTCTAAACACACTAGGCTTATCTAAGATATGGACCTGAATTGGACCAAATCAACGCTCCAGAAACTCAAAAGTAAAAACACGATCTTAAAGCCCATTTGTTCGGGACAAATATCAAATGACCAAACATATCTTCTAAATTGCGTGGTGGTTGAATTTTACACTGTCAGTAATTGACGAAGAAGGATAGAAAGCTCCAATCATGTTCCCACTTAATGTTATCACGAGAACTAAGCATATACAGGCATAAAATTCAATAAAGCAGACCAACAATCAGAAGTTTTCAATCGCACATGTTCATGCCACTACAAAAGTTACCTTACCAGAGTTTTCTCGGCCCCGTTTAAACTGTTTCTCCACATTAAGATTCACCTGCTGCAATCCTGGCCTCTTGGTAACATCGATATCTGCTAATTTTGCCTCATCACCTTGGTTACTCTCCTGAACCCTCTCCTTCTCCTGCCTGCGATCCTTGTCCTTACTTTCCTTTCCGTCTCTCCGAGCAGAATAATCTCCCTCGGACTTCCTCTCGGACTCGGCTTTACTCTTACCGTCCTCTTCCTCCACAACATCGATATCTGCTAATTTTGCCTCATCACCTTGGTTACTCTCCTGAACCCTCTCCTTCTCCTGCCTGCGATCCTTGTCCTTACTTTCCTTTCCGTCTCTCCGAGCAGAATAATCTCCCTCGGACTTCCTCTCGGACTCGGCTTTACTCTTACCGTCCTCTTCCTCCACAACTACAGTTGCCAAACTCTCTTTCCTCTCTCCAGTACTCCCACTCTCATGCTTCTTACTCTTGTTCCTCAAACTGTCACCTTTATTGCTGAATTCTTTTGATCTAGATTCCACTTTAGAGCTTTCCCCTTTAATCGTTTTCTTGTCCACAACCCTGTCATCATGCCCTCTCTCATCATCACGCCCATTCCACCTGTCACCACCAACACCAAAATCGGATTTCTCTTTCCGCCGTTTCAAAGAAAAATAATTCTCAGAGGCCTCACCATTGTCATCTTTAACTTCCTTCCCTTCTCTAACCTGGGATGAACTTTTGCGCTTCTCACCATATGCTGAATCCCGGTTAACTTTAACCAGATGATCATATTTGCTACTTTTGTCCTTCATGTTTACATCCTCTTCAGAATCAGAATAATCCTTCGAACTGTGCTTACTCGGTCTATGGGATTTGTGCTTCGTACTCCTCGGCATCACTGCAACTCCCTTCGACTCTCACTAAAAGTAAAATCCAAACTCCCAAGCCCTAGCTTCCCCTCTCACTCTCGCCACGCAACAACAAACCACAGAAAACTTTATTTCACCTTCACCGACAAAATAAAATCAAGCGGATAATCCACATTGATGAGAGTTAATTCGACACATAGCTGCAAAGAAAGAAAAAAGATAAGAACAATTCACATTCAGAAAACTAGAAAATCGAATTCAGTTGATAGCCAAACAAAACTCCCGAACAGTCGAATCTAATCAGAGAAAGACGTCTCCTTTGAAATTCTAACCAGAGCCTGAAAAATCCCGACGCCTGACGGAGAGATCGGAGGCGAAGTTTGGTGCTTGGCAAAATGAAACGTGAATCATATGGCCATATGGGGGATATCGGGATAACAGGAAGGTGAATGACTATATTAACCTTGTAACGTACAATTATTTACGATCTTAGGGCTCTGGCCATGCCACTGTGATATACAATAAAAACTTCATAAATTAATAATCTCTTTAAAATAATATTTTTTTCGGTCCTAACTTGTTATCAATATTATTAATTTAATACTTAATAAATTAATAATTTTTTTAAGTTAATAAAAAGTTATAGTTCCACAATTATTAATTTATAGAAATTTTACTGTATTTTATGAGTCATTAATCAATTATATTTGTTCAAATATAATCCTTATTTTCTGTTAAAAAATAAAAAAACAAAGAAACAAGAAAATGTGTCACCCCTTTTATGGGTGTGGTTTAGGGGTGCTTAAAGGGTCAATTCGACCCGATTCACTTCGGAACCGGCCAGTTTCGGATCTGCTAATTTCGGAATTGGTTTGATCAGGTAAGAAACCGGATTGGATCCAGTTTCGGGGCTATCGATTCCAACTCGGAACCGATTTTTTTGAATTAATTTTTGTTTCCTTTAAAAAATCAAGGGAAGTTGTTTGAAGGATTGACCCGACCTGTTAAACAGCCCTAATATGGTTGCACCACCCTCCCAGAAAATTGGAGGGTTTTGGGTTCTATTCCCACATTCTCTACCCTTGTACGTAAAAAAAAAAGAACTAATGAAATCATTAGAAATTGGATTTCCATATTTAATATCAATCGAATCACACAAAGAATTAGATATTATCGTTGAACGTATTTTACCGATCTTTTCAGTGTTGATTTTCTTTTGGGTTTTTCCATAACTCTTCTTTAAAAGAGTTTTACTTCAATAGAATCTTGGTCCAATTGGAGTGAAGAAAACGGTACAGAGTTAGCTAAAATTATCGAGAATAAACTAAGTGGATAACAATTTTTATTTTAAAAATATTGTTAAAATATCTTTGAGATTTTTGGATCACTGTCCAAACTCAAACACGAGTCAATTTTAAAGGAGACAGAATGACTTACCACACCGGCTATTGCTATTATGGAGGAGTCATCTTTGAGATATTCTCGGTAATAGGCCTTTGAGGTTAGCAATCTCATCACTATTATCGCATGTTATCACTATATTATCAACATAAATTAGGGGTGCTTATTGGCTTGACCCAGTCCGTTAAGGACGGAACCGGTCCGATCCGGTAAGGAACCGGATCGGGTCCGATTCCGGTTCCACCGGTTCCGGGTTGGAACCGGTATTTTAGAATTTTAATTTTTTTTTTCAAAAAATTAAGGAATAACTTGTTGTGTGGAGGATTCGAACACGCAACCATCACCTTCTACTCTATAACTCTAACCAATTGAGCTAATGTGTCTTTGTGTTTGTAAACTAACATCAAATATATTTATCTATATTTAAAAAAATTAATTTTTTAAAAATTAACGGATCCGGTTCCGGTAACCAGAATCGGATCCGTTTAATCTGGAACCGGTAAGATACCGGTTCCGAACGGTAGAACCGATCCGGACCGGTTCGGAACCGGTTAGTCCGGTTCCGGTTTCGGACCGGACTAACCGGTCCGGTTTCGGACCGGGTCCAGATCGACCCGGTCCGATAAGCACCCCTAACATAAATGATTCAGATTCCTCCTTTGACTGTTTCATGAACATTGAGTGATTTGTCTGGCTTTTTGCACATTTTATTACACTAGGTGATCGCTTTAGCCCTTACAATAATTTTTCAGCTTACATACTTAACATAATTTTCTTTTATCTTCAAAACCGGGAGGCGACCTCATGTAAATTTCTTCATCAAGAGTTCCATTCAATAAAGCATTTGAGATATTCATTTGATGCAATTCTCAATCTATGTTGGCTATCATAGACAAAAGAATTCAGATAGTATTCAATTTAGCAATTGGTGCAAAAGATTCTTCGTAACCCAAAACTATATGTTTGGATGTATCCTTGAGCTACTAAACATGCTTTGTCCTTTTTATTTTCCTCCCAGACCCATTTTCATAAAAAAAATACATTTGCAGCCTACTAATTTTTTCTTTAGACAGATTTACCACTTCCCATACATTATTGTCATTTAATACGTTCTTTTAAAAAAAAAATTGCAGCCTTCCACTTAGAATCTCACGGAGCATCATATATATTTGAAGGAATCGATATAATCAAGTTGAGATACAAATTCCATGTGAATATTTGATAGGCAGTATTATAACAAATGATTTGAGTTTTGGTTGAGTACAAGAGCTTACGTTTTTCCTGATAACAGTAGAAGCATCTAGATCATCCACTGAAGCAGTATTTCTATGTGGGTCTTGGGTGGAATCCGACATAGGTCCAGATGATTGGAGGAGCAAGTGCGAAAGAGGATTTGCTTCCTCGGAAGAACCAGAAGAGGAGACAAAGAAAGCCGAGGATCTCTCCAGTCAAATAGGAGAGAAAAATAGTAAAATTCCACATCATCTAATGGAAGATATAAAAGACAAGCTACAACAGATGCGTGATAAAATGAAAGGCCAGAGTTGCCCAGTGAGAAGGGGCACAACATTCTCGCCCGAAATCCTTGACGACCATCTACCGTTGAATTTCCAACCTTAAACATCGCAAAATTATGATGGCAACGAAGATCCCGAGGAATATCTGTCATGGTTTGAGAATGCCTCACTCCTTCATCAACTCTCAGACGTGGTAAAATGCAGGGTATTCTTAACTACTCTGGCAGGAGTAGCTCAATACTAGTTCAGTCAATTACCTACATGAATCATAGGCACATTCTCAAAATTCAGTTCTCTATTCTTACATCAATTTGCTAGCAGCAGAAGCTGCAAACGAACATCTCTTAGTTTGTTTGGTCTTTCAAACTTTGTTCCGTATCATTATTCAATATTTGTATCAAAAGTCCTGTGTAAACTATCGAAGTTTATAGTGGAAAATTTATGTTGTACTAGTCCCGTGGTTTTTCCTTCGTTTTGGAGGTCATATAAAAATTGTGGTGTCTCTTATTTATTTTTTGTAGCACTTACTTTACCGAACACAGAAAATAACAGATCACATCAATGTAAATACTTTAAATATTACAGATTTTCATTTTATAATGAATATTATATTACCAATGTATTTAACATTAATTAATAATTTTTTAATATAGTTTTGTTTTACTTTTTGAAGAAATATATGTCAAAATATTAAAAATTGAATTAAATCTTAATATTATTCGATACAGTTATGATCATTGAACATTCAGATGATTATTAACAGTGTTAGATATGATATTAAGATCGTTCCAATATATATATATATATATATATATATTAAGATGTATATATATATATTAAGATGTATATACGAACCGCTGGGTTTTCTATTTTAATAAAAACTTTGCGTAACTTTTTTTTCTTCTTTCGAGTATTATTATATTAGTTTTGCTATTAAAAATTCTAGATGTACCCTAAATATGAAAAAAACTAAATAATTAAAAACTGAAAGACATGTATATACAAAATTAAGTTGTGTTTGAATTGAAATTATAAATTTCAAATTCACTTGACTTGTTCGGAGGTGACGGGTAACCAGAAGTTTAGAACCAAGTGGGCAAAAACTTATATAATATTTTTCGGTTGGTAAAATATAATATAACATTTTTATTATTTTTTATAATAAAATTAAAAGATTTTAAAAATAAAATGATATCATATTAAAATTTTCTGTCAGTAAAAGCCCGGCTCTGCCCAAAGACAAGAGACGCCCTGGAGGTACGTTATTCAAGTGAATTTTGAATTTTCCCTCTATTAATAAAAGAAAATTTTATGATATATATCATATAAATTCCTTAATACATCCCATATCTCCAAATACAAAACTTAAAAAATTAAAATTTTCATTCCATTGTTTTTAAAAATGTAGCAATAGGAGACTGAAGTGAAGTGATCTTTTAAGGTAATAACTAATAAACAATGTTAAGAAACTTGAATATCGATGGGGGTGTAGCTCATATGGTAGAGCGCTCGCTTCGCATGCGAGAGGGAGGCACGGGGTTCGATTCCCCGCACCTCCATTTATTTTTCTCCGGCTTTATTTCCATCTTCACTAAATATTCCTGTTTCTGGTGATTTCCCCTTTTATCGAGGTTTATGATAATGGGTTTGTTTTGGATGCAATCTTTATATTGAGCTCTTTTCTGCTTGATTTTGATGGTGCTTCGGGGTGGAGAAAACATGTGGGTTATCGCTTCACTCTTATTGAGATTCAACAGGATGATTATCTATTCTCAGGTAAAGATTCTTGAATTTTTGTCCCTTTTTTTTTTCTTCTTCTCTCGAACATGGCATACTTCTTCACTCGAAACATCGATTTTGTTCTGATTTTCTACTCCAATCTTTAAAGCAGTAAACGTTTAACTGGTAGCGCTCGAAACATTCTTAAAATTGGCTAGTTGTACTGTCTTCTTCGAGTAGATTATTCTGTGTTATGAGGTACTGGGATTTCCATTTTATGATGCAATGTAAATGCATAGTTATGTGAAAGGTCTGAATTCTTCTCCCGAGGCAATTTCTCTTCTAGTCTTCTTCACTCACCTCGGTGGGAAGTCGGATCGGAATCGAACCACTTTAACATGGTGCAGTTTTGAATCAAAGTTCATTCCTTCAAATAGTGAGGACACGGCTGGTGGGGTTATTAATACTAATTAAAGTTAATTATCTAATTCTAATGAATAAATAATTAAATATTATGAATATTTTATGTTACGGAAGAAACAAAAATAGAGCTTGAGCTTAATTTCTATAACTTCAGTAGTTTAATTTATACAAGATTCGACTATTCTAGGTCCTAAATCTCACTATTTCCGATTTTGAAACCAAAGGTTATTGGTTTCCATTTTTTGGAAAAACAGTTTCAATCTTCGTTGAAAAGCCAACATTGCGATGCGTTTGACGGTTCGGTGCACATCATCAAGAACTGTTTTGTTGAGAATCTCGATTCTTGATATCGTTTCAAAGTACGTATCTGTTTTCTGGTTAAATTTTTTGTCTAATGTTATGTTTATGTTGTTGGGGGATAAAACGAAGCTATTTAGAATTGACGAGAATAAATAGTATAGGAATGTGTTTTACCGTCCGATGCCCGTACGTATCTTACGTACCTTAATTCCAAAAGTGGAGAAGTTGGAGAACTTTATCTCCTTGAAGTTGTGGGTACCTGTAATGGTTCTACACAACCATACAAATCGATATTAGAAGCTAATTATAGTCCAATATCCAAAAATCCCACAAAATAATCAAAAACACCCATTTTTACATCTCGCGATCGATCGCCGCCCAGGCCCGATTGATCGCGAGATCATACTGGACGATACTGAAAATTTCAGCCCTTGGCGATCGATCGCCACTTTTGGCGCGATCGATCGCCAGCCTCGCCGATCGATCGCCCAAATGTGGCGATCGATCGCCAAATGTTACTGGCGCCTACTCGCCAAAAACGGGAAATCGATCGCCGCTGCCTGTGCGCGGAAAAACACCATTTTTGCACTACATTTGCTTCCCCATCTTCACCAACACTTACACCAACAACCCAATAACATAAAAACACTTCAAACCTTCATTATACATCATGTTAATTGTTGGGGTACAATTTCATTAGCCTTTAAAACCCATACCACACTATACCCCCACTTTATTCACTTTACCCTCCACTCTTTTAAATCCCCAAATTCATCCCCAACCCTAACCCATTTGCTATTTTCGATTTTGGCATAAAGTGGAAGGAGAAATCTTCACAAAACCTTTGTTTGTGAGATTTATTGTAGGATTTGGAGTCCTTAAGAGGTATGGAACCCTTCCTAAAGTTTTTATGATGTTTGGTTTGATTTTGAAATGGGTTTTGATTGTTTGAAATGTGTTTATTTTGGGTTGGTGTGATTTTTGGATGGGTGTAGGATTTTTAATATTACGGAATAAAATAAGCAACAAGAACATAATTATTTTACGTGGTTCACCCTCACCCAGCATAGGCTACGGCCACGGAGTTGCTGCAAATCTTTATTATAGAAAAAATCTTTACAAGTGTTTACAAACAATCTATCTCTCACATTTCCGGCCCCAAGTACAACCAAGAGAACAAACTCTTTTACTTTCTCAAGAAAAGACCCAAGAACTATTTTCTTGTTGACTTGAATTTTGGGATGAATTGGAATGATGCAAATGGGCTCTATTGATAGAGCTCTCATGCCTTCAAATGCATTGTTCATATTGCTGAAATACTATTCAAATTTTTGCTGTCTACCCTATCAATGCACATGTTTTTTTCGCTACAGCCAATTCAATTCCAAATTGATTGTCAACTTTGACTTTTCATATGTTGTCTGTTGGGATTTAACGCCACAAAACTGCTGTTGAGACTTGTCTCACGTTGGGAAACTACAAGCTTTGTGAGCTACTTATAAGATACATGAGCTACTCCACTAATTGCCAATTGGTTTTGAGTTGGAACCCCATCTATTCTTAACATGGTATCAGTCCCAGGTTTCAATCCTGTATAAGAGCCGGCTTGCTTATCGTCACCAGCATTATCAGTTCACGTGTTTGACTTATATAATGTCGCACATGAGAGGGCGTGTTGGGACTTGTCCCACATTGAGAAACTACAAACTTTGTGAGCTCCTTATAAGATACATGAGCTACTCCACTCATTGACAATTGATTTTGAGTTGGAACCCCATATATTCTTAACAACTGATCCATGCTTTTGGGACATACATGAATTGTATAATGTGAATTTATCCTACCGTGGCTGTAATGCTTGGAGTCACATTTGGCTGTACCAGTTTCATTACACGGATGTGGCAAATGCATGAACTTTTGACCATGACATCACTCACCTCCTTGAAATGATGTCTATCCGCGATCACCAATGACAACTTGGAGGCACTTGCATTTGTTTAAGAATATACACTATCTTTTGAGAATTTCAAATACTGAGCACATGTGATATTGGTCTTTAAATCCGTGCCACTACAACTCGGGTCGATCTTGTCCCATTTAAAGAACGACAATTATTCACCGCTCTCAAGGTAGACAAGTTTTGAGTGTGGAATGTACTTATGAAAGTCCCATATAGGATTCGTTACTTCCTGTACATAGCTATTATCTAATTTATCGAACAAAAAAAACTGCCATCCCTCTCGAGGCATAGTAGCTGCCATTGGCATTCCTACTGAACCAACCTAAGGATTGAAATCATAATCGTAAAAATCATCTTTGAAAAAGTTCTCGGGATTTCGAATTTCATATGGCCCATTCGTAAAATCTCTGTTTCCATTAGCAAAGCCATCCCGCATGCATGTGCCATCAAGATATCCATTTGGACCTTTAAAAACTGGGTAGACCTCTTCTTTTGAGCACATTGTTGATAGATATTTAGAAATCTCCTCCAACTTATCGAAAAGAGCTTGTTGTCGTTTTCGGCTGCTGCCTTGTACCCATGATGCCTTTTTTACAAAGCTTCCGATTTTTGTTGGAAAACATGGAATTTCCCCATGACGACTGACTCTGGTATCAATTTGTTATGATCCCAGGTTTTAGATCTCGTTATGGGGCAATTCGTGATGTTTTAAATTTGAGGCTCGTTGGAGAGAACCTCTAGATCCTTTGTTTTTAGGATCATTCGGAGAGAAACTCAGATCTCGTGACAACTATTGTTGTTAATAAATTTTCTCCTTTTTTTTCCTTTCTCTCTGTCCCTTTATTCAAAACTTCAAACAATTTAAAAGATAAACTGATAAAATTAAACAACTTAAAGATATACACAAGCTAAAATTTAAAAAGAAACAATCCGTCGATGATATCAATCATTTTATGTTAGCATGGGCTTCATGGGCCATAACATTGCTCCCCCTTGGAAATCGCGTTTGTCCGCTGGAGCTACAAAGATAGTTATTAAATCGTTGGCATTGCATAAAAACATTCCTCCTAAAAACGAAATATGGGTTGCGATTGTGATAGACAGTTTAGCTTAAAAGGGAGAACCCAATATCCCTTTGTTGAAACAACTATTTTTTAGATAAAACTTAATAATTTTTATTAACCACGAGTCCTAGATATACAACCAAGATCCTAAAAAATAAATCAGAAACTTCCTTGCTAGATAACTTTAAATCTGAAAGTACAAAATCTATCTAACAATTTAAAACTAGATAAACTACCTCGATTAAAACAATCATAATGTTAAAGTAAATCCAATCATAGTCCTAATATTTATTTAAAAAAGATCATTGTCTAAATGCTTGTAGACCATATTTTTCTGTTATCTGACTCGTTTGATCTTTTAGCTTCACAACAAAATCTGAATTCTGAATACTAGTAACTAATTTACTGAATTATGCATACAATAGATATGCGAATGTAGATCATAATAGTACTCGTTAGGTTAATTTTAACCTTATGTGGCTTGTACTTCCTCAAAAACTTGTGTTTGATTTATGCACGTGCTCGTTGAGGAAAGTTTTCGTGTTCCATATCATAACTACTCGGTTTACCTTTCATAGACAGTAGTTAGCAATTTCTTCTCCTATTTTTGATCTCGGCACGAAACTCGGAAATGTACCTGTTAAATCTCTGAAAGTGAAATGCACAACTGTTAGTTTTTTGGCAAATTGTTTACCATGACAAAACTAATGGTGATTTGAACTTCGTGAACTCTGTCTAGTTTTGAGTTGTAAATGGTTTCTTGGTGTTAAATTTAAAACTGGGAGCTGTCTAAAATCGGATAAATATTGTTAGGATCAAGAGTTACTTCAAGGAATTGTCATGTTCTTTAACAAGGATGGTTTCCGAGAAACAAGGTCTTTCCACTCTTCTGTCCCTATCTTCCCATCTCTCTCGGAATCTGCTTCATCAAATGTCTGCATAAACAAAAGCAAGTATTAACATCAACTATTAAAATGAGCATAGCATGTAAGAACGTCTGGCATTGTCCGCACCATATCTATTATACCTTCGATAATATCATCAAACAGGATCAAGTTTGACCATCAAGAAATACCTTGATCATCTCCTTTACCTTGGAACCAAATAAGTTTTAAGAATCCTGATGTGCCAGTACAAATTTTGGAATAAGTTTCTTATTATTACCTCGCTTTTTTCGATGGATCCAGTCCGCCATGTCATATAATTTAAATGCAACTGTGATATGAGAAAGTAATGTGTCTGAACGAATTGCTAGTGCAGGAATTTAAACATAAAGAGGGATTCATCAGTACAAGTCGCTTTCTCTTCTTGAGGTGTATCAGGATAAAATATGTTCATAGATCTGGCGAACTCCCCAAAATCTATTGCTCCATCATGTTTCAGGTCAAATGAATCTAACATGTGTTGAATTAGAAACAAAATTATCTCTCGCAAATACTATAACAGAAATATACATAAAAAGGAGATATATCAGCAATGACTTCCTCAGTTCCAAGGACAAAATCTGCTCTAACTGAGATTTTGATTCAGGGATTGGTCTCATTTTCTTGTATTTATGTAAACAAAAGTATCAAACTTTTTCAGTTTGGGGGCAGGGGTACCTGCTCTCCCCTAGTTCCTTCCGGAACTGACGTTTTCCAAGGTTAATAACAAACGTCTTACCCTTCCCACTAGAAGGGATTGCTTCTTGCTATTTCTGAATAGTGTCCAAGCATAAACTCCCCCTGTAACAACATCTTGATAAAGTCCAGAAACAAGGTGATTTTTTTTTTTTCATTTTGATGATTATAACTCAAGGCATGAAGAGGGAAACTGTTACGGGAATAAATTTATCAAGCCCAAAGGATGGCCAAGAGGAGTCAGTTGAGCAAGTCCAAGAAGAGGGAAGACCCAAGTTTTATAAAGTTTATCAAAGGAGGCCCAAGAAGCATGTGGAAGAGAGAGAGTAAGAAGCATATGGAAGAAAGAGAATACGGTTATACATGGCCAAGAGAATAAAGGAAGGATTGTAGAGGAGTAGGAGCTAAGATACCTTGTCGAGACACATAATCCACTTATGGTGCTTCGCACCATGGATTTAGCTCGGAAGGTGGAACGAGAAAGTCGGCGGGACCATGTTTGAAAGGACTTGCGTTGGTCCAGGCTTAGTTGGTGGTGAATGGGCTAAGTCACAACCACAATATGCGGGTGGATGGAATGGGCCGAGAAATCGAGGTAACAAATTTTGAACTACCATTATTTTCTATTGGGGGTTTTCCCAACCCCGTACCATGAAAATTCGAGGGAGCTTGGCAGGGGAACCGGTTGTCATTATGATAGATAGTGGAGCCAGCCACAATTTTCTATCCGAGCAATTAGTTGTAAAACTAAATCTGCCAGTGACTGAAATCAGTGAGTTTGGCATGAGATTGGGGGATATGTGAAGGACTCAATCTAAATTTGGGTAGTTGTGAAATTGAGGTAGATGGTTATTTGTTTGGGCTTGGGGGTATGGATTTCATATTAGGTGTCGCTTGGTTAAGCACTTTGGGTGAGGTTAAGGTGGATTGGATGCAAATGAGCATGAAATTCACCAAGGCAGATAGGGAAATAGTATTATGGGGTGACCCATCCTTGCAGAGAACTTCAGCTACCTTAACTTCTTTAGCAAAAACTACCAAGGTAGAATTCTGGGGCATAATCTTGTCGTTGTCTCAAGGCGAGGCCATACGGCAATGGGTAGGCCATGGAGAGCACTGGGCGGACATAACAGGGTTGTTACAGGAGTTTCAGGGAATTTTTAAAGAACCAGAGGGTTTACCACCCAATAGAGGGCATGCACATGGGATTGAGATTAAGGGAGGGGAAGGCCCGGTACGAGTTCGACCCTATCGTTTTTTTTTTTTTTTTTTCGGAAAAAAGCAATATATATAACAGAGTATCAGAGGTACTAAGAAAGTTTACAAAAAAGCGAGCAGGCTCGCACGAACCCAAAAAGAAGCGTAAATAAAATGTTCAAGAAGCTAATAAGCAAATCCTCGGCTCAGTAACCCAGTCCGACATTACATAAGTGAAACTACGACCACTTTTATTTCTAATCCAAAACCAAGATCTAAAAAGAACTAGATTGAAAAGCTCTTCATCCTTGTCGATGTTGCCCCTGAAAACTAGATTGTTTCTGCCCAACCATACCGTCCATAAAACCGCCAACCAAATAGTCAACCAACCCATTCTCCCTCGTCTTCGCTTCCAAAGCCGTTTGTGCTGTAACAAGTGAGTAGCCGGATTGTCCGGAAGAACAAGAGTAACTCCCAACCACCTGTAACATTTCATCCATAACGCGTAGGAGGCCGAGCACCTGAACAACAGATGCTCTGTAGTCTCCTCCAGTTGATTACAAAGAGCGCACAGATCTGGGATCGTACCTTGGATAACATTACGTTTCCGTAAGTTAACCTTGGTCGGAATTCTGTCTTTAAATACCCGCCAGGCAAACGCTCCAACTTTTTTCGGGGCCAAAGTCTTCCAGATATCCTCATAGATCAAAACAGATTCATCATCAAGAACGTCATCCTCTTCAAAAATTCCATAAGCCGATCGGACAGAGTAGCATTTGTTGTCTTCAAGGCTCCATTCCCATGTGTCTTCCCTGTATTGGTCCAAATTTGACCTGTCAATAAAATTGATTAACAAAGCAAAAACATCTAACTCCCAGTCGAATAATTCCGTCTCCAATCCCAACGCCAAATCCAAATACCTTCCACCCACCCCCCCATATTCCCTAATAAGATGTCTCTATCCCGCGCTATAGATGCAAGTCTTGGGAACTTCTCTTCCAGGCTTACCTCCCCCACCCAGATATCCGACCAGAATTTCGTCCCTAGACCATTCCCTACCCTCCGAACCAGCCCCCCCAAAAACCACCCCGAATGATCCAAAAAAGTGTTCTGTAGAAGATCTCTCCACCACATCGACTTCACCCCCGTCGTCCCCCCTCTCCCAGAGACAATCTCTCGCCAGTTTAGAGAACCGTATTTAGATGACAAAACCTGCAACCACAAAGCATTTCCCCCCTTAACAATCTCCCACCCCCACTTTCCTAATAAAGCTTTATTAAAAAAATCCAGGTTTCTTACCCCCAAACCCCCCCGTGGCTTAGATTTGCAAACCACCTCCCACTTGACCCATGCCACTTTCCGACAGGTTTCCCCACCCCCCCACAAGAATGCAGATTGAAGTGATCGAATTTTGGAAAGGATAGCTTTTGGTGCGCGAAACAGGGTGAAGAAATAGACCGGTAACGAAGACAGCACGGCATTCAGTAGAACCATCCGACCCCCAAAGGATAGGCATTTATCATCCCAGGCCGCCAGTCGTTTCCGAATTTTCTCCAAGATCGGATCCCAAGACGCACATCTCCTCGGACTTAATCCCATCGGGATACCCAGATATTTAAAAGGCACATTCCCCACTTTATAGTTCAGTACGCCCGCCATCGCATCTAATTGAACCGGATCGACATTAATGCCGATTAAACTGCTCTTAACGAAATTAATCTTCAAACCCGATATCAATTCAAATAGGCGAAGCACCCCTTTGAATGTTCTGACATTATCCATTGTTGCCTCTCCAAACAGAACCGTGTCATCAGCGTACTGAAGATGGGAAATCGGTATGTTGTGGCTACCCACTTTGCACTCCGCCCAGGCATTAGTCTCCACCGCCTTGTGTATCAATTTTGATAGCGCCTCAGCCACTAAGATAAAAAGAAAAGGGGATAAAGGATCCCCTTGCCTCAGTCCCCGCTTCATTTCGACTTCCAAAGTTGGGCTCCCATTAATAAGAATAGACGCTTTCGCAGTGGTGACACATTCCATAATCCAGCACCTCCATTTGTCACAGAAATTCATTAACCGCATTACCTCGTCAAGGAAACCCCAACGTACTGTGTCGTAGGCTTTCTCAAAGTCGACCTTGAAGAGTATACCCGTCCCTTTGGTCCGCTTCCACTCATCTAGCAGCTCATTTATGATAATAACCCCATCCATTATATGCCTGTTCCCCACGAATGCCGTCTGGGTTGCAGATATCACCCTATCCAATACCTTGCTTAATCTATTAGCCAGAAGCTTCGCCAAAACTTTATACACACAACCAATTAGGGATATCGGTCGATACTCCCCAATGTTGACCGGGTTCTCCGACTTAGGCACCAAGACGATAAAAGAGGGGTTGCCCCCCTTAACAATCTTACCATTCCTATGGAATTCAGAAAGGAACCTCAGGAAATCATCCTTGAAGACATGCCAAAATTCTTTGATAAACCTGAAGTTGAATCCATCAGGGCCAGGGCTTTTTGAGCTCTCGCAGCACCACACCGCCTGTTTTACCTCTTCCTCTCCGAATTCAGAAGTAAGACTCCCGTTGTCCAAATCAGTTAACGGAGTAAAGGTGATGCCTGATAGTCGAGGTCTAAGCCATTCGTTCTGCTGGAATCTCTGCGCGAAATAGCCCTGGACCCCGCTCTTTACCCCCGTCACCGTATCCACCCACTGTCCCTCGATCTCGATTCCCACTAATTCGTTCTTCTTCCGCCTCCTGTTCACGAATTTATGAAAGAATCTTGAGTTTACATCTCCGTTTTGAAGCCACCTTATTCGAGACTTCTGTAAAAGTAGTGACTCCTTGTTCCTTATTCGTCCTAGCAGCGTTACCACTTCATTCCTTCTTAAAGCCACTTCGTCAGAATGCAGAGCTCGTCGATCCGCGATTACATCCCATTCCAAAATCTTTGCTCGAGACTCTTCAATTCTGACATCCATAGAACCAAACACCTCCTTATTCCAACCTCTGAGCTTATCCTTCAGCATTTTAAATTTTTCTTTCAGAACAAAACCCCCCCACCCCTGAACTCTGAACTCACTCCAACACTTTTCGACAAATACCTTGAAATCCGGGTGTTGCATCCACGAATCAATTACCCGGAAAGGTTTGGGTCCCCAGTCCTGAACGAAAGATTTCAACACGATGGCACAATGGTCTGAGACACTCCGATTGATTCCCCGCTGGATTTGGTTAGGCCATTCTTCAACCCATTTATCTGACAGGAGGAATCTGTCCAGCCTGCTAACACAAGAACCGTCTGCTCTGTACCACGTGAATTTTCTTCCTACCAGCGGTAAGTCAACTAATCCCAACCCACAGATGAAATCATCGAAATCCCGGCATTCTCTATCATTGCTATTACTATTTCTTCCCCGCCTCTCGAAGCGACTACGTATCGCATTGAAATCCCCACAGATGCACCAACGCTCATCAGGTAAAGCCTGTATCCTTCTTTCCAACATCTTCCAAAGCTCTTTTTTAGAGCTTAGTTCGCACGGGGAATAGACATTGACTACATGGCATTTGACTCGCTCAACTCCCCAATATCCTTCTACTCCCAAAATTCCATCTTCTCCCCAACAGTTATCCATCGAAAAGCACCCTTTCTTCCAAATACTAAGTAATCCCCCGGCAACTCCCATCGCGCCCTTAAAAACCCAATCAAGATCTCCGTCTCCCCATATTGACTCACATAGCTTCCTACTTACGACCTCCATCTTCGTCTCTTGAATGCACAGGAAATCAATCCTCTCTCGTGCGACAAATTCTCGTACTTCCCTAATCTTAACCCTCCCCCCCAACCCTCTTATGTTATATGTTGCAATGATCATAAAAACCTGTTCGAAACTCCCGGCTCAGCAACTTCGTTCGATTTTTCTCGAAGTGCCCCTATATCTCGAATTTCCATATCGACTAGCTTTCCGATTATTTCTTGCTCATTTCCCACCGCCTCTATCCCCAGATTCTTGCCTAAATTCCAAATCTCCGTTGCTTCCCGCAGTCTAGCCTCATCTTGTATTGCCTGAGAGGATTTTGCGATCCATGCAGTATTCAATGCGGCTGAGGCAGCAGGCGAAGATCCTAGTCGATTTTCCCGTGCCAAACTCGACTCAAGTTCGTTCCCCATCCCATTTGTACTGTCTTTCCGCGTGTGAGGGGCCTCTTCTTCGCCACACATGTCCTTAATGAAGCACTTCCATTTCCCGTTGTCCGCCATTTTCTTTGCCTTCAAGATCCGTTTCCGCAGCTGTCTTTTGTATCTCTGAATTCCCTTCCCGTTCCTCCGGGAATATTGAAAGAGAGGTTCAGGGGAAGAATCCATGTCGATTGGCGATTTTTTCGTCTGACTTTGTACTGACGTGGATATTCTTTTGCCGCCCGCCATGACCAACTCTGATGGTTCGCATTTCGCAAGTTTCCTCTAGCCCTTTCGCCTTCGAACCTTCCTCCGCACCTTTGCCTGCGAGGAATTGCACGGTTCCATGTTCTATGTCTGGCGACGTCATACAATCCTCCTTAGCTCTTTCGCACATGAAATGCTGAGGACCTATTTCAGGCGGTTCCTCCCTTAGTCCCTGACTACAGCTTTTGTAAAGATTGGTATGAATGTCCGCCAACATTCCTTCTTCCAAAGGCGACTGAGGTACCACCTCATCAAAGTAGTCCGTTTCTGAAGCAGATGATTCCGAATTTCCACAAGGACCTTTTGGCCAGCCTGAGTTCATTTGCGCAAGTGTGTAATGGTCGACCCTTTCCTTGGGGTATATGTCCTCCACTACTCTAATAGCATGCACCGAACCGTCAATGTTAACTCTGATCGTTCTGTTGATAAAATCCTGACGTGGTGTGTCTATCATGAGTCGTGCAGTCTCCAGACTATCTCTGTCCAGTGTTTCCTTGTCGATATCTATCAATCTTCCCAACGAAACTGAAAGCAGCTCAAAGAATCTCGAGCACCAAGCTTCGGCCGGGATGCCCGAGCATCTAACCCATGTTTCTCTTGTGGGTGAGATCGCCCTATCACTCCACGTAGAAATATCCTGAAACCATAAATCTAGCCACTTTTTTTCCTCTATCAGGAACTGCGCAAGTTTATCCTTCCTTTCGTGGGAGATGATTACCTGAGAATCTGTGAAGGGTATTAATTTGGTATCCGGCAGACCATTTGCCCTGAACTCGTCTTGAACCTGAAGCCTGTGAACCTTATCAACCAATCTGCCAACCAGGCATCCTTCAAGCCAAACCTTTTCCTGTGGTCTAGATCGAAACGACAGTCCCGACTCTGCGCGGGGCTGAATTTGAGGCTCTTCAACCTTGGGGAGATTTGATGTTTCCTTCGCAACCTCGGCGTACGATTTTCCATTTCTTTCACTCAACAAGTTGCGGTCCAATATCACCCCACCAATAGACTTGCCTGCTGGAGCCTCGTTCCTCTGAAACCTAGGCTTGTTTGCTCTAAGTTTGTAAGAGCCCAACCAAATCTGGTTCAGTTTAGCCTCAACGTCCTCAGCAACCGAGGTGGCCTTGAACCTAACAAACCCAAACCGATTTCCCTTGCGGTCTCTCTTATTTGGCACAAACAAATCACTGACTTCACCCACCTTTTGGAACGTGCGCATCATATTATCTGGTAACCACCCCTCTGGGAAATTAGTGAAGAAGTATGGTACCGAGTCCTCCTTGAAGAATTCCTTCAACTTCTGGTTAAGCCTTGATTGATTCGGTCCAGCACCGTTGGTGGGTCGACGCTGCCTCTGAAATCCGTGCTGTCTATCGTTCGGTCTTGAAGCAGAGCTAGGGCGAAAATGGACACGCTGAACCGGATGAATGACAGGATTATCAGATACATGACGAAAAGAAACCAAGGAAGCTGGTGGGCGAAGGAACCCACCACGAGGCCGGGCATTACGCAACCCAAAAGAGGCAGAATCCCTCACAGCAAAGGAATGATGAGGGTTGAAGAGAGCTGAACGAGGCAAAGCTCGTGGGTTACCCGAGCCTGGCTGGGCAAGCCGAGCACCAGAATGTGCAGCAGCAAACACGGGACCAGAAGGGTTGGCATCTGGACGCACCTGCACGCGACGAAAATAGGGTGGAGCGCACTGGCGAGGTGATCGGAAGAAGTGGGCAGACTGCATGTCTGGAAGAGGTCAAAAACAGAAAGGGCCGAGGCGACCCAGCTCGGAGGAGAAAGAGGAAGGGAGAAGAGAAAGAAAGGGGGCTCGCCCTGCGGCGAAGGGAGAGGGGGCGAAGAGAAGCAAGGGCAGAACGCGGGAGGGAACAAGCAGGGAGAGGGGGGGCTCGCCTGGCGGCGAAGGAAAAGGAGGCCAAAAAGCAAAGAAAAACGCGAAAAGGAGCAAGCTGGGAGAAGGGAGGGGTAGGAGAGAGGAAAAGGGGAAGCACCTGCCGGAAAGCACGCCGGGAGGCTAGGTGAGGGGCGGCGAAATCGTCGGACGGCGCAGTGAAAGGGACGAGAACCGGCGGGAAGAGATTTAAAATCGCTCACTCTCTCTCATCGCTCTCTGGAAGGCGAGTTCGACCCTATCGTTATGCCCAGAGTAAAAAAAATGAGATTGAAAGATTGGTTAAGGATATGTTGTTAGCCGGTATAATCCAGCCAAGTGTAAGCCCTTATTCTAGTCCGGTCATCTTAGTCAAGAAAAAGGATGGGAGTTGGAGGTTTTGTGTAGATTATCGAGCTTTAAATGAGATCACTATTCCGGATAAATATCCTATTTCGGTGATAGATGAGTTGTTAGATGAGTTGTGTGGGGCTCAAGTATTTTCTAAACTTGACTTGCGGGCTGGTTATCATCAAATAAGGGTGCGGCAGGAAGATGTGGATAAAACGGCATTTCGTACTCACTCGGGTCACTACGAATTTTTAGTGATGTCTTTTGGTTAAAAAACACACCTGCTACCTTCCAAGCTAATATGAATGATATATTTCGACCTTTTTTGCGACAATTCATTCTACTATTCTTAGATGACATTTTAGTATATAGCCAATCTGGGGTCGACCACATCAAGCATTTGAGAATCGTGTTTCAGATTTTTTACAGGATAACAGTTTTGTATTTAACTAAAAAAATGTTGTTTTGGTCAATATCAGGTGGATTATTTGGGGCACATAGTTTCAGGAAAAAGGGTAGAAGTAGACCCTAACAAAGTCCGTTGTGTGCAAGAGTGGCCTATACCAAAAAATGTGAAGGGGGGTGCGTGGATTTTTAGGGCTGACAGGATACTATAGACGCTTTATTAGAGACTACGGGAAGGTAGCGAAACCACTTACTGAGCTTCTAAAAAAGAGGGGTTTTGTTGGGGGGAGGAGGCACAAAAAGCTTTTAATGCATTGAAATTTTTAATTACTACAGCACCTGCGTTAAGAGTGCCTGACTTTGCCAATGAATTTGTGATTGAATGTGATGCATCCGGGCGTGGGTTAGGGGTTGTTCTTATGCAGGAAGGGAGGCCAACTGCATTCTTTAGCAAGGCTGTAGCTGCCATGGCTCTTTCAAAATCCATTTATGAAAAAGAACTCATGGCCTTGGTGTTGGCTATTCAACACTGGAGGCCATACTTGCTGGGACATCTCACTGATCACAAGGCCCTCAAATATTTGACGCAACAGAATGTGACTACTCCGGATCAACAGAAATGGTTAGCAAACCTACTTGGCTATGATTTTCAAATTATCTATAAACCTGGTATTTCAAACAAGGTGGCTGATGCTTTGTCTAGAGTGGAGCATGAAACTGAATTGCAGGCTATAACACTCCCCGTCTGGGAAGAAGGAGAACAGGTACAGGAGGCAGTTCGAAGTGATCCACATTTTCAGAAAATCATTTCAGAATTGCAGGAACAGCCACACAATCCTTCTCCTTATTCCTGGCAGCGTGGGATTCTGCTTTATAAGGGACGATTGGTAATTCCTAAAGATTCTCAATGGGTGCAAACTCTTTTACAGGAGTTTCATCGAACCCAATGGGGGGCATCGAACATATCGAAGGTTTGCATCTAATCTATATTGGCAGGGTATGAAGAAAGATATCTATAGGTTTGTGGCAGAATGCAATGAGTGCCAAAGGAACAAATATCAAGCCACTTCACCATCAGGGTTATTGCAGCCTCTGCCTATTCCGGAGTGGGTGTGGGAAGATATTTCCATGGATTTCATCACGGGTCTCCCAAAATCTAAGGGCTACGATGTGATCATGGTACTGGTGGATCGTTTATCGAAATATGCCAATTTCATCTTGATTAAACACCCATATTCTGCACGGGGGGTTGCAGAAGTGTTTGCTCGAGAAGTGGTTAGGCTTCACGGAGTGCCAAAATCAATTGTAAGCGATAGGGACCCGACTTTTATATGTCATTTCTGGACTGAATATTTCAGATTGCAAGGAACACAACTTAAAATGAGTTCGGCTTATCACCCTGAGACGGATGGGCAAACTGAGGTGCGGAATCGATGTTTAGAAACATACTTGCGTTGTTTTGTTTCAGAACAACCAAAATTGTGCGTTGTTTGGGTGCATTGGGCCTAGTTTTGGTACAACACAAGCTTCCACTCCGCCACCAAGGCTACGCCATACGAGATTGTGTATGGGAGACCGCCGCCAGCATTAATTCACTACCTTCCAGGAAACTAAGGTTGAAGCAGTGGCAATTGTGCTGGGTGAAAGAGATGATGTCTTAAAGCAACTAAAATTCAATCTCCAACGAGCTCAACAGAGAATGGAGAAGCTTGCTAATGTGAAAAGACGGGATGAGGCGTGGGAGGTGGGTGAGTGGGTGTTTGTCAAATTAAGGCCACACAGATAGTTTTCAGTGGCAAGACGAGTGAACCAGAAGTTGGCAGCTAACTTTTACGGCCCTTTTCAAGTGATTCAGAAGATTGGTGCAGTAGCCTATAAGCTCAAGCTTCCAATGGGAACAAGGGTACACCCAGTGTTCCATGCATCACAATTAAAAAAGGCAAAAGGCGAGTATCCAGTTGGACCAGAATTACCAAAGGAGTTGGAAGCCGTGATGGACGTTGAGGTTCTGCCACAACAGGTTCTAGGCAAAAGAGAAATACAGAACGGTAATGACCTTCTCCAACAAGTTTTGATTCAGTGGATGGGTAAACCGATAGAGGAAGCTACATGGGAAGAGACGGAAGATATGAAACAACAGTTTCCCGACTTTAGCCTTGAGGACAAGGCTAATTTAGGCGGGAGATATTGTTACGGGAATAAATTTATCAAGCCCAAAGGATGGCCAAGAGGAGTCAGTTGAGCAAGTCCAAGAAGAGGGAAGGCCCAAGCTTTATAAAGTTTATCAAAGGAGGCCCAAGAAGCATGTGGAAGAGAGAGAGTAAGAAGCATGTGGAAGAAAGAGAAGACGGTTATGCATGACCAAGAGAATAAAGGAAGGACTGTAGAGGAGTAGGAGCACTACGAATATTGTTAAGAAATTAGGCAAGCACTGTGCTTGGGCAAGGAAAGTGTTCTTTCCTTGAGTAAGAGTGAGCTGAGTGTCTTCATTTCTGTTCTTTGAATTTCATTTCCATTTCAGTTGCAATTCTTTTTGTTAGTTCATTTCATCAATATTCGAAAATTTCCCCAAAGATTCTCAGAGTTCTTGATTGTTTGTTTGTCAAGTCTTCTTCCCTAACAGAAATGAATTGCAACAACCTTAACGCAAGAGTAAGTCAAGACAAATGTATTACACTGTTGATGAAACCATCATCAACTAAAGAGCTGCTCAGTTTCCTAAAGAGCTCGTTCAATGACTTGATCTCTTTGACAGTAACTGCAGCCAACGAAGCATCACCATGAAACGTAAATACGCTATTTGTTTTTTTCTTATTTATATCTATGTTGCAAGGAACTAATATAATGCCTGTGGCAGAAAATTGCAGCATACATCTTGTTTGAGATGAAAGGATGGTTGGATCTTCAAGCACACGCATTTGCTTCTTGCAGACACTGCGCATATTTGAGCTGTGTCGTGATTTGAGTAAGGCTTATAATCATGGAGTTAATTTATGATCATGCAACCATGGTGTTGTCCATGTTGATAAAACGTCGCTAGTTCGAAGGTCTTAAGCAGTTAAAAAATTAAGAACATTCGATTTGAGATCATAGTGGGAGGACGAGGTGATGAATTTGAATCTTACAACAACTTCTACTGCTAGGTTTCATTAAAATAATGTCCACTGTACTAGGGGGTGAAAAAAAGGTTAAAAGAAGATCACTGTATATGGTGGATTCACTTTTAAAATATTCTCGAGGATGTAAGATTGATGCCCCGCCTACTTTCTATCGCTAAGGAATCGAGGTAAGATATATTAAAGTTATTTTTTTATGGTTTGCAAAACTACATAGATGCAGAAGGAAATAATAATTTGTTTGCAAATACGAACTGCTATATATGTTCCTTATATAGTTACATTGGTGGAATCTGGTTCTTTCTGGCTTTTGTAAAGGAATGTTTGCTGAGAAAGGAATTTCTTATACTGTAGAGCACTAACCTTTGAACCTACAAACATCACAAGAGTCTTGATTCCATTTTAAGAACAGGATTAAAGAACAATACGGGCATCCATCCATATCATAGAACAGTATTTTATGCATTGTAAGCTGAGACAAATCGAGCCGGAATTTTCGTTTAGGAGGAACAAGTAATGTTTCGCGAAGAACTGAAAATGTGTGTGTATATATATACACACAGATCATGTATGTGTGTCATAAGAAATATATAAAGGCATCGGCCCCCCATTCCCTAAAGGGTTTGCAACCGTAAAAGTTTGGATTAAGTGCAGTACAATAAAAAAAGCCAGCTAGTAAGTGTTGGTGGCGCCTCACTGCAGGTGGCTTAAAGGCCATCGAGATCCCTTCTCTCTTTGAGGAGTTGAAATCGCTGCAACCCGCATTTGCTCTATCAATGCTTCAATATTCACTTGCTTAGACATAATTTCCTCCAACTCTTTGGGATCAATCACTAGTTTCACTCTCCAGACACCCTGTTTAGGAGGCAACACTTTAAACGATTTTCGCCTTCCATCTACGTGGAGGAATTTGTCGGAATATGGCGTAATCTTGATCGATTCAAGCTCGTGTGCTACGTCTGCTACTACTTTGAGAATGCAATTTCCCATATTGCGTGTATGTTTAATTCTACATGTGAGCCTTGGCATGTTGTGTATTTATGCATGAAAATCTTGGGGGGTCGTTAAAGGGGTCACGGGTTTGGAATGAATATATGAGATTTCATTAATTTGAAACAAGACTGACATATATATTTCTAATTTGGCACTTCTCAATTTCTAAACATTGCAAAACAAAATCAATTGCCCTCCGCGAGTTAAAAAATGAAAGTAATTTTTTTTAAAAGTTTTGGTTCTCATCTTTATGACAAGTGCAAGCATATTTACCTGCGCAATAGCTCCAATAAAGATAAGGGTAAATAGCGGACATACCATAACGTTCACCTCATTTAGCACTTCACCCATTGTCTTTCAAAACGTGCATTTAACCCCCTGAACAATTTTAAGTATTGTACTTAACACACTGAACAATATTTAGAAACAATTTTTCTGAATATTCTAGCTGTAAATTCTCTCATATGCGTTGCACATGTCATGATCTAGAGTATGAGTATGTATGTTTTTTCAATTTGGATCATCAAATTCACAATGATTCTCAAATACTCCACAATTTAAATGGAAATAAGAAAGTACTAGAAACATTGTGAAAGCGGTCACGGACTCATGCCTGTAAATATATGCAACGACAATCAATGTGGAATATTAAATATGCCTGTCTCCCTTTAAATCCGTTTAAATTTATACCGGATTGAGTGCATTTTGTCATGTATTGTGTAAAATTATGAGGTTATCACATAAACCTAAATTATGTATAAATTTATATCATATTCATATATAAAGTAAAACAAGAATCAATCATTTATCCCATATGTAAGGCCGACTATATAAATCTTCATACTCCTTTGTGCTCTATCTCCTATTAAATTATTATCTATATTTAAATTAATTTTATCATGGTTTATCATTGTCAAACAAGTCTTCTTTCGTCATCCTCTTTCTAGGTTAATATGTGCATTTTTCATGGTCTCAAATCGCTTAACTTTACATTTATTGATAGCCTAAGTACATGTACATACATCTTAATTGCGTCTCTCTAAAGTTTCTTCTCAATAGGTGCAACCCCAACTTTCCCCCTAATGTTTTCATTTATTATCTTGTACATCCTCATATGTCCGCACATATATTTTAACATCATCATCTCGGCAACTCTCATCTTTTGCTCTTGCACTCGGTTAATAGCCCGCATTTCGCTCCATATAACATAGCAGGTTTAACTGCTGTTTTGTAAAATTTTCATTTAAGCCTTAGAGGTACTTTATGATCATAAAGAACGCCTTACAAACTCCTCCATTTCAATCACCCTACTTTGATTCTGTGTAATAAATCTCTATCAACACCTCCATTCTTTTGGAAAACGATCCTAGATACTTCAAGTTCTTACTTACATGCAATTCATCATCTCCTATCTTAAACATTGTCTGACTACGTGTCATACTACTGAACTTAAATTTCATATATTTTGTGTTTACTCTAGTAAGCCTAAAACATTTAGGGTAAAATTCGGGCCATTCCAATAGGAAAAAGATTTTTCGGCCCAATCTACCCAAAATGAATGCTTTCAACTAGGTCCATTTACTAAGGTAATGACCAAAATAGGCTTGTGTCTAGCGATGCATATATATTACATTTACATGCACTGCATGAGTCGTGCACTGTTAGTCTCTAGCGGTGCATTTATATTATTTACATGCACAACATGAGTCTAGCGATGCACGTAAATTACATGCATCACATACACCACATGAATCTAACGGTGCACGTAATTAATTATGTGCAACGCTTAACTCATACTGTACATGTTATTTTTTTTATTTTTTTTTTTACATGTTTTGAAATTCCACAACCGATTCCTTTACCGGCTCCTGCTCCTAGCCCTACACCAGCCCACTCCAACTCCACCCAAAACCACCGCCACCACCAATGCCTCAGACATGGGCAACGCTCCGAACAGATTTTTCCAGACCGAAGTACCTCGGAACAATCGATCCGGGTATTCTTCCATCTTCTATGGCCGCCTTCAAATCCTTGGGCAAGCTCTCAAGATTCCCCCCAGTCTCCGCCAAAGCTATTAAAGCTTCATCCATATTCTTCTTATCGTCATTTCCACTATTATTGTCTCCTCCAACTCCTCCTCCACCTCTAATGCCTCCGATCCCATCATTGCCATCCCACGTATAGAATCCACAATTCATTCATGCCGCTTCTCCAATTTTCTAGACTTTCATAGACCAAAACTAATTATTTGATAAATTTTACAATTAATAATATAATAATAGTATAGATTGAAAATTGAAAAGCAACGGTCTGCCTAGGGTTTGAAATTGAGCTTGAGAGCTGGTTTTGGTGTTGAGCGATGCCGATGGAGGGATGAAGAAGCAATTGGATTGGGGTACCATTGTGGGGAATATAGAGAGAGAGGCGCAGCAGGGAAGGAAGTGACGTGAAATCTGACGGCGTTTAAAACAGGTATAAATACCAAAATATTATAACATAAAATAAAAATTTATAAAATACCGTAACAAAAAAAATCAATTACAAAAAACATTAATTTACCATCTGGGATGACGATTTCAACTTTTTGATCAAAACGTTGAAATCGTTATCCCGGATGGCGATTTCAACTTTTTATTAAATTTTTTTTATTTAAAAAATACTTCTCTGAAAAATATCGGGTTAGAAGAAAATGAAAAGGGAGAACAAATGATAGGTAATAAAATGATCGAGAGGGATATAATTTTGATTTCATGATAACGTAATTAAATATGATAATGAACCATATATAAACATAACTAAGAAATATCTCATAATTAACAAATATATAATTTATTACTATATTAATTTTATCTTAAATACTAACACATTGTTTAAGTCAATCCAAAAATATTACTCGACACCTTTCCAACTCTTTCCCTGTTCATAATTTCATCAAGTTTTTTGTTTTTTTCACAGTCAAACTTATACAATTATTCATTTTCATAAATGGTTTAAGAAAAAGTACAACTTTGTATAATTATATGCATGTATATTATATAATATAATATATATATATATATATATATATATATATATATATTTCCTATTATCAAGTGAAGTATATTATATGGAAAATATATATAGGAATAATCAAATAATCGTACTAGGCAATTGAAACAAATTGTTGTGGATGTGTAGCTCAAATTATATATATATCTATATATATATATATATATATATATATATGATGTTGTGCGTTCTTAAATCATTTATGGGTATGAATAATTGCATAAGCGTGAGTGTGAAAAGCCAAAAACTTGATGGAATTATGAACAAGTAAAGACTTGGAAAGGTGGCAAGTAATGTTTTTTGATTGACTTAAACAATATGTATTGTTATTTACAACAAAATTAATATAGTAATAAATTCTATATTTGGTAATTATGAGCTATTTCTTAACATATATAGTTATATTTATACATGGTTCATTATCATATTTAATTATGTTATCATAAAATCAAAATTTTTATCACTCTGGATCCTTTTATTACCTATCATTTGTTCTTCCTTTTCATTTTCTACTAACTCGGTATTTTCTCACAGAAGCATTTTTTAAATAAAAAATAATAATAAAAAGTTGAAATTGCCATCCGGAATGACGATTTACTGTATTTTCGGTAATTGATTATTTTGTTACGGTATTTTTAAATTTTTATTTGGTAATTTATACCGTTTAAATCAAGGGTATTTTTTTTATTCAAAATAAACTAATTAGATTAGGGTTTGTTAAAAGAGACTTATTTGAAAGAAGTTTCTTAAAAATTGTTTTTAGTTGGAATGAAGATATTTTGGGTATTTTAGTTAAAATATGTTTTTAGAGATGGTAGATTCTACTATTTTCTCATTATTTAAATACTGAAAAAATTAACCCACGGGTCAAGGATAAGGGATGCTATGATATTATTCTCCTTAAGCACTTACAGCGATATTTATGGCTTGAGTATAGCTTTTCTGGAGAAAGTCCATGGGTTCAAGACAGTTTTCAGAGACGTCGAGTCGGGGTTTATGCTGTCCAATGGCTCAGAAAATATGATAGTAAGCGTTTTTCGCATCAGATTCCTGCAAAGAAACTCCCTGGTGAGGAAGCGACTAACCTTCCCAAGGATTGCTGGGAATTGGATCCTGCTTCAGGCTTCACTTAATCCTCAGATCTCTACAGGGTTATAGGCAATATAAATGTCCATGTATGCTTTTTGTGCTTCATCAATGTAACACTACTTTGAAGCTAGAAATGCCATATTTTACCCAAAAAATCCTCGAACTTTTAGCATATCAAAACACCAAAAACAAGAAGAGGAAAATGTGGAGAAAAAGGTTTACACATACGCCAATGTTAGAAATGTATCAATTTATTCAACTATGCACCAGATACATAATGGTTCAGTACTCACTTGTTGAAGTTGGTTGTATGGCAGTTACTTGGCAACTTAATGACTTGCTAAAGGGCAGGGAGTAACATGTTGGGCAGGTGAACAACTTGAATATCTATATAAAGGCCATGAAGGTCATGTGTAATGCCTCGATATAAATTAAACATGTGTGATGTGATTATTGAGTAATTATGAATTAATTACTGTATAGTGTGGACTCGGATTCGGATGGAACCGAGTATGAGAAATTGATATATGATGAAATGAATGAGGTGCATGCAAGTAACATAGTTGGAACAAGAATGGAAACAAGGAATTGATGTACATGGTTTGTTGAACATGTAGCAAGACAACTATGTTATGTAGGAAAGACATAAGTTACATGTAGTTGGACAATAACTCTGCATACATGGTTTGTTGAATTTGAAAGAATCATTGTATGTACATTTGATTGTGAGTTGAAGGCTACTATATTAACCACAAATCATATTTTGAGAAACACTCACCTAGTAAATCTCTACACTTTCTCTCTACACACCTTGGAGTTTGTCTTCGAGTTGAGCTTGCAAAGAACAACAAGAAAAGTAAATAACTTGGTAAGGAAAGTAGAACTTCAATGGTTTGTGATCATAGTTGGTGTATATGTGCTTAGTTTATGAAAACTTGAAGCATGTGAAGTTACTACTTTTATATGAAGTTATATGAGTTTTAATGTAAATACTTGAGGTATAATATGATGGAAACATGTTGATATGATGTTAGAGTTGCATGTACCAAGTTTGGATGATAGAAACTTGAGGTGTATGAGAAGCACCAAGAAGATAGACATGAAATCGCCACTGTTTGGGATTTCTGTTGTTTAGCGATAGATCGCTAGCATCGTGCCGATCGATCAGTGAGACAGGGGAATGTTTAAGGTGGTTTATGGTTATCGATCGCTGCATGTGACCGATCGATCGCTAGAAGGCCGTAACATTTTATGAAAATCAGACTTTAATAGCGATCGACGCTGGCTTTTAACTGATCGATCGCTAGGGTTGCACAATTGAAGGATCGATCGCGAGTATGACCGATCGATCGCTAGAATGAAAATGTGGAAAAATGTTATATTTTGTGGAAAGTTTGATGGTGAAGCCTATTTAACATGGTATATTGTTGGTATTCATGTATCACCATCACGAGGGACATGACAGAGGCGGTTATATATATTGTACAGCACAACAGGTATGTGTTAACGTACGAGCATGTATTGATATTCATACTGATGTCGTTATGATATATCGATGATGGTAAATGCACGATGAGGTTGAGGGCCGCTGGAATGAGCGATGTTATTATTATTGTTGTTATTGATTGTGTCGCAGTAGAAGGAGGGTCGCAATGATGATGCGACGATTGGGTATAATAGGCTTGGTGTTGCCACTATATCGATTATATACGATGGGTCGCAATGATGATGCGACGATGGGGTATAGTAGGCTTGGTGTTGCCACTATATAATTATATACGATGGGTGAAATGATGATGCAACTATGTGGTATAGTAGGCTTGGTGTTGCCACTATATCGATTATATATGATGGGTCGCAATGATGATGCGACAATGGGGTATAGTTGGCTCGGTGTTGCCACTATACCGATTTACACATCAGCCGTGATATGGTTGAGGTGATGATTGATGGATTGTGATATGATGTTGGAGAATGGTATTACAGAAACAGTCAAGAAATCTTCGTATTGTTCCTATTGATTTCAGGGAGTATTTCTGTTATATTTCCAACATGTTGTAATGTTGATAGAATACTGTCTGTTTATACTGTTATTATTGCTGCTGAGTGCTCACCCATTTTTTGGGGGCTGTTTCTGTTGAAATAGATACCAGGCCTAGACGTTAGAGTTTGAGACATGATTAGGAGCTGTTGAGTCTGGGATGTCTAAGTCCTTGTCACTTAAAATGAAGTTGTCATAGGATAATACGTATGTTTCCACTAGTTGTGGCTCGCATGTGAGCTGGTTTATATTTGTATATGGCCTATATGTCTTACCCTAGGATTTGGTTATCTTCTATTGATGCATGTGACTTATATCATATTTAGTTGGGTAGACATCATCTAGTTTTGTGGACTTATATATGTCACGTTGTGTGTTGTTGGGAGGTCCAATTACGGGGAGAGTATGCCAAAACATTTATACCAATGACGTCATATTTTGTCTGTTTACGTGGTAACGTTTGAGGCCCCACATCATGGGCAAAAGGTGAGGAGCGCACAAAAGGAATAAAAAGAATGTGAGCGCCAAGAGTGATGCATGAGGCAGAGGGCATTATATCTGAGAGTTTTTTGAGGGGCAAAAAAGAGTGAATTATTGTGAAATCCATTGTAATACATAAAAGTGGATTAGGGATGTGAATTCATGTATTTGTAAGCCTTGTATACTTGAAGATTATCAATGAAATCTCCTCCCGTGGATGTAGGCCGCTGTTGAGGCCGAACCACGTAAATCGTGTCTTGTTCGTTCTTGTTTTCTTTGTTTATTTCATTGATGTACCTTGCCTTGATTAATCTCTTGTGTGTGCCTTCATTTGTGCCTGTAATTCTATCTGTGGGCGTGTAGTTTTCATGTCAAAATCAATTCGTGCATGCCGTCATTTGTTCGAAGTTCATGGTTGCATTTGGTTCTGTTGTTAAAAAGTGCCGTGGATGACCTTGGATTGAATTGGCCGTGCAAAGTGTGTCCTTGATCAATATTGATGGGGTTCAATTCACAACAGCCAACTTTGGAACATGCAAAGTTTCAAGAGAAAAAAGTTAACAGATGGCAAAATATACCATTTGATAAGTATTTTACATCGGTTCCATATGAGCTACATGTCATTGGACGTGTTGAAAACTTTATGATATGTTAAATTATATATGAATTTTATAATTTATTTTAAAGACTTTATAAGTTTTACTATAACAAAATATATATCCAATGTTTTTTTATAAATATTACCCATAAAAATTTAGAATCTTTACAAGTAAACGGGGAAGCCCAAATTTTTTTTTAAAAGAATTTATGGTTTTTACCTATGATGCATGTATACTCCTAAAATTTTTACGGTCATGTATCCTATATTTTTCAGATACTGATACTCACGGATACTTGCCTGATACATACCAGATAAGCCACGTGGCTTATCTGAATTAAAATTAATTTTAATCGGATAACTATCTGGATACATCAGGATACTCCGAGTCAGACGTATCAGATACGCTATATGGCATATACATAATTAAAAATTAATTTTTAATCTCACAGACACGTACGACCAATATATATCTGTAACCATATCTGATACAATTAAGATACATCCACTTTGTTTTATTTGACTTTTAATGTAATGCGGTTAATACATTTGAAATTGATTACTTATAAATAATAATAATAATATATTATTATTATTGTATATATCAATAATAATTATGCAAAATATACTAAAATTTTGGACTTAATTTGCAACTATTTGTTTAAAAAATTAAAATTAACATTTTCAACGTTCATGAATTATAATCATATGAATTGATTTTGTGTTTTATCTAAATTTATCGTCACATTATATCATTGCATTACATACTCAAACTTAGAACATCTTAAGTTAGTTGTTGTCAAGAGAATACAAATTATTATAATTAATAAAAGTTGATGATGTAAATTGTAATATACTAAAATTTGGTCCAAATTTTACTTTGCAACCATTGTTTTAAAAATTACAGTTAACTATTTCAACTTTCATGAATTATAATTATATGACTCGATTTGTGTTTTATCTAAATTCACTACCACATTATATAATTGCATTACATACTCAAATTTATAACGTCTTAAGTTGTTTGTTATCAAGAGAATGCAAATTATTATAATTAATAAAAGTTGATGATGTAAATTGTAATTTTATAAATATGGTTGTAAAGTGAAATAGAGATATCAAACGGAGGGACGGCACGCCACGGAGTGACACGGCATGACCTATTTTGCAACAGTAACGTGTCGTGCCAGTCGCAGCCCGTAACATGGCTCGTGCCGGGCCATAGGGTGTCGGATCGTGGGCCGGCACGACACCGCACTATAGAATGTTTTTTAAGTGTAGCGATCGATCGACAGTTATGTGCCGATTGATCGATAAATGACGTAACATTGCTTGCCAAAAATGGTGATTGACTGATCGATCGGTAAAGCACCAACGGGCAAAAAAAATAGTCATTGCAACGCCTATTTTTTATTTTTGTGGTTGTTATATATATGTATGTATTGAGGAACGTGATCAACTAGCTCATGGCACGTGATCTACTAACTCCTATGATATTCATAATTTCATCGGAGTCTTGTTTTAGTGTAGGTGGAAGAGTTATTGATGAAAAAAGAAGTAGAATGAAACCAAACACCGTGAAAATGTATATTATTTTAAAGGATTGGTTGGATGCTGATAGCCGGTTACAAGATATGGGAGGACATGATGTTTCTTCCAATGAAAATGAAGAAAACTAGAATATTTTTTTAAAATATTTTGTAATTTCTTACTTTTTATTGTTAAATGTAATTTATAGTTATTTAATAGTTAATAAATTTTAATTTTACAAGTATATTGTGACAATTTATATTTATATTTTATTATATTCTTAGTACATTAAAAAATTTAAATTAAAAACAAAATTTAATTATTAAAAAAATCGTAAAAAATAAAAAAAAAACTTGAATTGGGTCGTGCCAAGCCACATAAAAATTGTGACGGGTCGCGCCGGCCCGACACAGAACAGTGTCAGGCGGCACGAAGGCCGGCACGAAAAAGTGCCATGAGGCACGAATTAGCACTTGGCCCGGCCCATTTGACATCTATAAAGTGGAATTTGAACAAAATTATTGGATATTTGTTGTAATTACTTGTATACATATAATAAAAAATAAAAAAATTGACGTATCCGAACGTATCGTGAATTTATAAATCGAATTGAAGGCTCAGACAAAAAATTTGGGATGAGACAATTATCCTGTATTGAAAAGTAGTAGGGTCTTAAATACCTTTCTTCGCTTCAAGCCGGTGAAAGCCTAAGGATCAAGTTGTCCCTTGCGAACAACTTGATACACTATCACCCTTCAACTCTTTGAGCGAAATGCGGCAAAAGAAAAGGAAGGCAAATACGACCATAGTGAGCGAAATGCGGCAAAAGAAAAGGAAGGCAAATACGACCATAGTGACTAGGACGGATACCTCTTAGAAATTTCAAAAATCCATGTAACAATATCCCTATCCGTATATCCATGTATCGTATGCTTTTTTTTTACCAAAATACATCGCATGTTTTTTTCTAAATATTACCCACAAATTTTAGCGTCTTTACAAGAAAACAAGGAAAACAATATTAAAATTCTTCTGCGCACCGAAAAGAAACAGTATCAAGAAACTTAGCAATCACAATCCCTCCCAAATCCCAATATCTTACCCCCAAGGCCCCACTGGCCTCTGATTCTTCTCCAGGTAAGATCTTTTACTCTCTCAATTCCTTTTTCTTGCACCTTTTTATGTCTAACTCATAATTTATTGTCATCAAGAGCGTATAATTAGTCAATTTGTTTATATATTTCTTCATTTGATTCGGGTTCCATTAAGCTTTTCGTCAAGTTTGATTTTTTGTTTTTATGTTTTAGGGGAGATTTTCCTATTTGTGGACCTGAGTTGAATCATTTGTCTGTGTATTTCTCTGTACCAGACTGTATTTTCCCTCGTCATAGCCATCATAATCAATTTAGCTTCTTGTTTTACTCAGCCGAAAAAGATCCTTTGAGGATCACTCTATTGGCAATTCAAACAAATGGCAGTGTGAGTTGCCTCTTCTACTTTTCTCTGTTTCTTTTAATCCAAGAAATTTAATTTAAACACATTGTACATATGTTATGCTACTGATGACGGTAAATGACGTATTGATCACGACTTGATTGACTATCAACAGAGTTGCTTCTGCTCCTGGAAAGGTTTTGCTGACTGGGGGCTACCTTATCTTGGAGAGGCCAAACGCCGGAATTGTACTGAGTACAAATGCTCGATTTTATGCAGTTGTAAAGCCACTTTATGAGGAAATCAAACCCGATGATTGGGCGTGGGTATGCCCGACTTCATGAAATGTTCTGTAAATGAATTTTGAAACTCTAGATGTACTGGATTCTTTTTCGACAACACTCAGCAATATTTAATTTGTAATAATTTTTTTCCTAGCAGCTATTTGTCAGAGTGGAGAATATGCTTGCTTTTCATTTGTTTTCTTAAAGATTTCAGCATTTCTTTTTCAGTCGTGGACAGACGTGAAACTGACTTCTCCTCAGATGGGAAGGGAAACTATGTACAAATTGTCGTTAAAGAATTTGGTGCTTCAGTGTGTTAATTCAAGGTGAATATCATACCACCTGAACGTAGAGATTAGCAAAAGTAGTATGTGATTATGTGGGTGCTTTTTACATTCAAATACCTAGTGGTTAATATTAAAATCTCATTGTATTGGCTAATTTCAGTGATTCAAGGAATCCATTTGTTGAGTATGCACTGCAATATGCAATAGCAGCAGCACACGTGAGATTTGACAAAACTAAGATGGATAAATTACAGAAACTTCTTTTATTAGGTCATATCGGATTATTTTCTCTTTGTTATAAAGGATTTAGATTCTGAAAGTTTATGGGCTAAAATGGGTTAGTTATGCAGGTCTGGACATAACTATATTTGGTTGCAATGAGTTTTATTCTTATAGGAATCAGGTAATGTAACTATGTGTTATTTTTCTGTTTGTGTAGTGGATTTCTAGTTTAGAATTCATCAGCTTATAAATGTGATGTTTAATTTCATTGCATCCTCATTCCTGAAAGATCACAAAGGAAAAAGGTTACTGTTGATCAAGCATTAGTTTTTGACTAATGTTTTGAGTTCCAATGTGAAACTGAACTGATTTCGATTATTATTGTCAAACTAAGAAAGTGAATTTTTCATTTTCTGATAAAACACTTCTTTGGCGATTAATAGTGTATGTTGGAAATCTGTGAAGCAAGTTTGTCTCAAAGTGGTCTCTGTATGCTTAGGATAAATCTTGAAATTTCCAATTGTCAAAATCACTGGCATATGTTCTCATATTTATAGATTGTCAAAAAAAAACTGTCTAAAGTTTCCTTCCTTATGTAGATTGAATCACGTGGACTTCCGTTGACTCCAGAAACATTGGCTTCACTCCCGCCTTTTGCTTCAATCACATTGAATTCCGAAGAATTGAGTGAAATAAATTGCAAACCCGAAGTTGCGAAAACTGGTTTGGGGTCATCGGCGGCTATGACAACTGCAGTTGTTGCTGCTTTACTTCATTACCTCGGGGTAGTCAGTCTTCCTTCCAAGGTCAAAGAACATATTCATGTAGATAAAGATTCTAAGGCACTTGATCTTGTGCATGCTATTGCTCAAACAGCTCACTGTATCACACAAGGTAAAGTTGGTAGCGGCTTTGATGTTAGTTCTGCTGTTTATGGTAGTCAGCGCTATGTCAGGTTTTCGCCAGAAGTGATTTCTTCGGCTCAGGTATCTATTTTGTTACGTGTTTCCTTTCTTTCAGAATTTGATCTTTTTCTTATTCAGTTATCTTTTTAGATGTTAGTTCCATCTAACTGAGATATTTAAAGGATATCCTTTACCTCTGTATATGAACTGAGGCATGAGGATCATTAAGAATTTCTGTAGAAAACCGGTAGGGTCATCAAATTTTTCTCGCAAAAAAGAACGAATATAAGCACTGATGGCACCCCCTCCTGGAATCTGCACATCTGAATAACATTTATTGTTCTGCACTGTTACTACTAATACGGATTTTGCATAGGCACAATGAATGGAATTCGATTGAAATGGTTTTTGAAAATCAGTCAAGCTTTTGACAAGCTAGTTGGTTATTGATGTTTGTGTAGAATCGTAAAATATGTACTAATATACTTTTGGAGTAATCCTTATGGAGAGGGATCACAAGATTGTTGAAAATGAAGGATTTGCTTGATTATGTCATTCTATCTTCTTTATTGCAGGGTGCTAGTAAATGGTTGTCTATTCAAGATGCCATATATGATGTGCTAAAATCTAATTGGGACCATGAGAGAATTAGATTTTCCTTGCCTCCATTGATGACTCTTGTAAGAATAAATAGCATCTTGTGTCGTGTATATTAAGCAGATATATGTTTATAACACATCTGCTTGTTTCCAAAGGTTTCAATTATTCCGAGTCTAATTCCACTTTCATCCTTTTGGTTCTCTTATTTGAAATTACCTTCTTATTATGGAATGAAATAGAAACAAACTATTTTCTGTAATCAGCTCTGGTTTTCCTTGTCTGCTATTTGATGGAAGCTAATCGGATCTCAAAGTTCACAGCAAAGAAATGCGACGAGTTTTTTTTTTATAGGAAATTCGAAGTTCCATCCCAATTTCATTTTGCACTTCAAATGATAGAGAACCCAACCACCCCCACCCCCACCCCCCACCCAGAAAAGAATATATTTTTCATCTTTTTATATTCTGCATAAACCTTTGAAGAGCAGTTTTATTGAATCATGGTTTTATGTCCTTCGTTCTTCTTTCATGAAGTTGCTTGAAATAATAATGGTACCCTGCAGTTACTTGGAGAACCAGGAGCTGGTGGTTCATCAACGCCATCTATGGTTGGTGCAGTGAAGAAGTGGCAAAAATCCGACCCTAAGAATTCTCTAGAAACATGGACGAAATTGTCAGAAGCGAACTCTGCACTTGAAATGCATCTCAACACGCTGAGCCAATTGGCACAAAAAAACTACGATGGTTATAGATCTGTCATCAACCACTGCAGCTTGCTTACCTCAGCAAAGGTATAATCGAATGCCATCAGTCAACCTATACGTTATTATTGAGATGGCAAGATGTCAATTCTAGTCCCATAACTATGAGGCGTCTTTATATATGGGAATACTAAATTTGGTCCTATAAATATTTTCTATAATCAATTTTAATCGTTTCACACAAATGTTATAATTTCCATCAAAATTTATGAATTTAAGACATTTCAACAAAAATGACTAAAATTTGTCCAAATTGGTTCTTTCAATTATTTAAACTGGTTTTTCGAACTTATTCTTCAGTGGGCTGAGGGGGTGATTGAACCAGACCACATGGATGTTGTTAAAGCATCAGTAGGAGCTAGGGATGCCATGCTTGATATCCGTAGTAACATGCGCAATATGGGCTCAGCTGCTGGAATTCCTGTATGTTATCTTCAATTTAAATAAAACATGTTTCTTTGCGTATGTTTTCGTACGTCATTTTACTTTTACACCTATTTACTGTTTATTTTGCATTGAAAAAACCATTTTCAGATAGAACCTGAATCACAAACTCGATTACTGGATGCAACAATGAACATGGAAGGAGTTCTGTTGGCTGGTGTTCCTGGAGCTGGTGGATTTGATGCAGTCTTTGCTGTCACCTTGGGGGATTCAAGCCAAAATGTGATCAAAAAATGGAGTTCGCTTAATATTCTTGCCTTGCTGGTAAGGGAGGATCCTCAAGGTGTTTACCTAGAGAACAGTGATCCCCGAGTAACAGGAGTTACAACAGGTGTTTCTTCTCTTCACATTTAATGAAAAATCATTTTTCTTATGTTAATAGAGTTAAGGGAATGAGAGGCGTGGTATAGACAAAATAATAAGCACAAAGTGCATGTTGTAAGAGTCTCAAATTTGTAGCTTACATGATTGTTTTTCTACCAATTCTTTTCATGTTTCATGTGAAAATCTTGTAACGATTATGAGATATTAACAGGTATTACCTTTTACTTGATAAATTATTATCAGGGTGAATCAGTTTTGATTGTCCCCAAACAATAAATTCTTGTAGTAACTGCTTTGAAATTTCAGATGATGATGTCAAAAAGTTCGTTCATTTTCAAAATATCGCTAGTGAAAAAGAATGGCGAAATAATAAAACTGGCTCGAATTGTACAACTCATGCCACAACTTATATTTCTATAACAAACAAGTTCATATGATTTTTTCTGCTGTATAGATTAAAAATGTGAAGGAGATGAGAATAATTACACAGTATTTTGAAGAGAAACATAATATATTCACCAGTGGTGTCTACAAGAGCAAGCTCCATCTATAAAATGGTGGAATCGATTCCGATCCTTGACAATGATTTCTCGTTCATAAATCTTTGAAATTAACTTAGTGTAATTGTGACAATCACTGCACATCCTAACATTTCTTACTACTCTTATACAAGTACCCCAAGAAGTATGTATCAGTGAAAATGCAATTGCCAGCTTCTGACTGTGAGCATTCAGCCTGTGTCTTTTCTCTTCTTCATCCACGTCAAGAAAGATCTGTGATGTATCTGGAAAATAACCTTCAAATCTTAGTTGCCATTCCATTTGGTGAAGCATTTCATAGATTTCTTGACAGTTTGGATGTGATTTATCAGATGATACAAACTTGTAGACCTTCCTCTTGACCACAACGGTGCTTGAACCGGGCACTTGGGTGCTCTTATACGAGCCATTTGAGTCCGAATGTAGGACACATCTTCCCATCTTTTGGCTTGTGCGTACACATTAGACATCATCAATAAATCACTAGCATTGTGTGAGGTAAGCTGCATAAGACTTTTTGCGGCAACTTCTGCTATTTCTATATTTTGATGAATCTTGCAAGAACTTAGAAGACTTCTCCATATAGCGTCGTTTGGTTTCACAGGCATGCTCTTTATAGTCTCAAAAGCTCGATCCACCATCCCAGCTCGGCCCATAAGATCGACCATACAACCATAATGTTGAATTGTTGGCACTATCCCATGTTCAAATCTCATCTTATCGAAATATTTCACACCCTCTTCCACTGATCTGTCATGGCGACAAGCAGTCAACACTCCCACATGGACAACTTCATCTGGCTTCAACCCTTCATAGAGCATTTTCTTAAAAACTTCCAAAGCTTCTGCTCCATGCCCATGAAGAGCTAGCCCTGAAATGATTACACTATAAGACATCTCGTTTTTCAATCTCATTTTTTGGAATAAAGACAACCCTTTATCTACACTTCCACACTTTATATACATGTCTATTAATGATGTTTCTACAGTAACATTGAATCCCTCAAATTTCTAAGTAAATAACCATGTGTGCATCTTTCCGAATCGAGAGCACCTAAATGAGTGCATGAAGAAAGCACACTCACCAATATACTTTCCTCAGCCCTCCAAGAATTTTCGTTATTCATGTAACTGAAAAGCCTTAGGCACTCATCCCACATGCCTAGATTTGCATGACTTCTAAGTAGTGAACTCCAAGAAGCAATATTCTTTTTATCCATTTGTTCAAAAACAGTACAAGAATGACTTATTTTCCCACATCTACCATACATATTGATCAAACTATAGCACATCTTCCACGAGCCCCTTCTTCAAAAGTTGCCCACGAATCTGTATTCCCTCCTCAAGGGCCAATAATTGAGAAATCGCCTTTAGAAGTATCGGGTATGTGAAATTATCTGGGTCTACCCCTTCTTCAAGCATTTCAAGAAATGTAAACAAGGCTTCCTCTGAGTTCATATCATTCACATATCCTCTAATAATGGCATTGAACTCAAAGGAACTTGGACCATCAATATCTTTAAATATTGAGCACGCATACTCCATACTGCCCCATTCTGATAAAGCACAAGTGGTAACAAGATTGATTTGGCAAAATGAGCTCCACGTCAATCCGAACTTGAGGATTTGGGCATGAATTTGCTTGAATTCCTCCATATTCTTGCATTTCTTGATGAGCGAGATGCATTCTTGTTCCTTCAGAGTGGAGTTAATCTCTGGGATGCTTGTATTATTCTCCTGTTGAATCAAGAATTGGAGGGGCTGGTTAAGGACAGTTGCCCCTGCCATAATGTTAACAATTACACCATCAAAAGATATTGTGATTCAAGATTCAACGGAATCTAGAAGATTAAAGGGGTTAAGTAAATCTATTTTTTCAGTGACAGGAAATCTTGAAGAAATTAGGGGGCAAAAGGATTTGAGATACTGACTGAAAGAAAAAGAAATTTTGAGGTCAGAATTATCTTGAAATATGAGTATCATTTTCTTGGGTGGTTGTCGTATTTTCTAAGATTTTATAAATATAGTTTCTAGGATGTCAGATGAATTGGAAGATCTTACTGATTTAGATTTGAGCAAAGAATTTCAGCAAGCAATTAGTCCACGTCAGTGGGGTGCAGATGTTAATGGATAGGATAGTGTTAGTCTAAGGTTGTGGGCTCCTTTGTAATAGTTGCAATAATATATATGTATAATAATACAAGCACAAAATTTGAAATAGTTGAAGTAGATAGATGGTCGAAATTCGATTCAACCGCGAGGATAATACAGTCATCCAAATTATTTAGACATTTGGAATCCATGCCTTGAACATTATGGAACGCACAGAGCTGTTAAAGGTGCTTCACTCTTCAGTATAAATAATCAGGCGATTAGCAGGTGCCAGCAAACTCTAGAAGAAAATGGCGGTATGAAAAGTAGAGCAGAAGATAGAAAAAGGAGATGGATGGATTAGTTCGATGGTGTGGATAGAAAGATCCAAAATAAATTGGGGCATATGGGATTCACACCTATGTGGAAGCCACATGCCTCAATTAATTCCAGCCATCCGATTAGTTCCAGCCATCCAACTTGTGATAAGTGCAGTTTTTGCATTTATATTTCTATGTTTTCTCTTTGCTTTTACGTTGATTCTGAACAAATTTATGCTTTTGGTTATCAATTTTGTGTCTTTTAGAAATCTAAGTAAAAGTGAGAGGATATGATGAAAAGCATAGAATTACAATGAAAATGCTGAAAATAACACAACTAAGGAAGAACGTTGAAATGAAGGAAAAAAATTGATCTTGAAGAAACTGCCATCAGCGATCAATCGCCGAAGGCAGTAAAAAAAGTTACTGTAGCAGCGATCGATCGTCGGGTATAGATAGCAATCGATCCCTGGCCCGAAGGCAGCGATCTATTGCCGAACGAGAATTTTTCTTGATTTTGTGCGGCGGCTAGAGGTTGTATGGGGAAGGAAACTTATTATTCTTGGACTCTTTTAAGTTGTTTCAAAGGGACCCTTGACCACATACATAAAGGATCATAAAATTCATTCACCACCATAATTAATAGACTTGGAACCATTTCAACGAGGAGAATCGAAGAACACGGTCGAGAAAGAAGTAAGAGAAGAAACAAGAATCAATGAATGGAGTCGATGTTGAGAGTTTATTCTTAATTCTAAACTTTAATTTCGCATTATTTCAAATTAATTATGTTTGGATTGTTGAAAAACACTTTTAAACATTGTTCTTTCTTATGATTATGAATTTAGTTTGCTTTATCAAGATGAGGGAATCATTTGCTTAAACTTATGATTTAATATTATTATTGATTGAACATCATAAATCGTCTAAGTGCATGTTTATTGTTCTTTAACGCTTTTGAAGCTTACCTACCTTCAATTGATTTTATGTGTTATAGTTGAGATTGATAGATGATAATATAATATGATATAATAATTCATGTCATGGATTTCAAATTGATATCGAGAGATAAATCAAATTCACGTGTGATAACTATACAATACCCAATCGAATACTATTAGTTTTCATAAAGTTTTATGCAATATTATTTTGTTAAATAAGTGAACGAGAGTAACTTGCTGCGATTTGATATTATGTTTGATATAGCTCGAGATAGTATATTGAATAAACTAGAAAAACTCATCACCTTAGGAATAGATGTGAATTCAATCAAAAGTAATAAAAGAATTATAGGGATTGAAATAGGTGAACAAAATCTTGATAATTCTCTCAAGTGGATTTTTCTCGTTATCTTTAATTTTTTCGGTTGGAAGATTAGTACTTATTTTCATTATTTAGTTAGATATTGAATAAGCTAGGAAAACTCATCACCTTAGGAATAGATGTGAATTCAATCAAATGTAATAAAAGAATTGTAGGGGATTGAAATAGGAGAACAAAATCTTGATAATTCCCTCAAGTGGATTTTTCTCGTTATCTTTAATTTTTTCGGTTGGAAGATTAGTACTTATTTTTGTTATTTAGTTAGATATTTATTATAATTTCATAGATTAAATATGGTTTAAATAATCTTATTTGGTATTTGCTAGTTAGTTCTTGGTTCGATAACCCCGTTTTGATGAATGTACTTTGGAACTCACTAGTTAATGATGATACATAATTGATGATATTCATGCTTCTGAAAATAGACGAATGCTAATTTTGGAACATTTTTATCACTGATGTAAATTGTGCTTGTACATAGTTGTTGAATATTTTGAGCACGAATTTGTCATAGCTTATGAAGTGTAGTGAACATAGTGAAGGTCGTGTGAATCTTGCGGTAACCTTAAGCAGTCACTGATGCATGCTAGAACTTAACTACATTTTCTTTAAGGCGTAAATCTAGACTACTTGCAATCATGAAATGATATAGGCGATCTCTGATACATTTGAGTCTTTCAAACTTACCATGGAAACAAAATCTTCTATGGTGTTCCCTCCCCGCCCCACTTCAGGACCCGGTCAAACGGGTCCATACCAACCCCGACGGGACGGGTTTTTAATACGAGTCAATGTCTAACCCGAAGTCATTGCCATCTCTAAGCTCGAGAGAGTGTATTGATTAAGGTAGGAAAACTTTAGGAACAGATGAAAATTCAATCAAAAGGAATAAAAGAATTGTAGGTGATCGCAATAAGTGAACCGAAATCTTGATAAGTCTCTCAAGTTGATTTTTCTCGTGATGGTCAATTGTTTCGGTTGGAATATTAGTATTTTATTTTCGTTATTTAGTTAATTTATTCATTACAATTTCGTAGGTTAAAATATAGTTTAATAATCTTATTTGGTACTTGCTAGTTAGTCATTGGTTCGATAACCTGTTCTTATCAATTATATTAAAATTATACATCGTATGCTTATGGTTTAAATCATATATAAATTGAATTGATAAAAGTTGTGTTAAAGAAAAATACGATCAACTTGCAATGGTGATACTGCATCATCGGGCTTAACAATTTGCCACAATAAGTCTACACCTAAAGTAAAATGATTCAATAAATTACACTTTTTACTTTCATATAGTTCATATTGGAGAAGATAATATTAATTTGGGTTCAATACATGTATGTATGGAAAAGTTATACTTTCTTTTAGCTTTCTTGCCAATACTAGACCAAAGAAATAACGAGGCTAAGAGCCATAAGGCAGCAATAGATCAGGTGTTTCCGCCTCAACGGAGACCAAATATTCTCTTTTTATAATGTTGGGAAATCCGCATATTCTATCCTTTGTATGTATACTGGGTAAACTTTCGGGTTGACACAATAACCAATAGCATGCAAACAACGGCAGCTAGATAAACTACACTAGACAACCGAGAAAATATTGGTGGTAAGCAATGGCGGACCTACACATGAACAAGGGTTGCCCAAAAAAAATTATATATATTTAACCTTTTACCTTAAAATAAAATTTTGAAAATTTGTAATTTTTACCTTAAAACATTACATATTGCCCCCACCCAATTATATTTTAACCCCTAAATTTCTTTTGGCCTAAAATTTAGTTTTTTTTTTGGCCCCCTCCCCAAAAATCATACGGCCGCCACTGGTAGTAAGAATCAAACTCATGAACAAAAACATTCGCGCTCACCTACTACACCAACTCGACTACCCCACAACGAGCACCAAATATTCTTTTGTTATGATGATAGGCTTATCAATCTTCTAATGGATGCTCTCACTCATATTCTTTTATTTCTTGACACCATTCAGGTAGGGTCCCTCAGTTTAATCTTGTGTTAGCATGCAATTAATACATTTTAATCTGTGATCAATAATCAACCAATAGTATTTTGGCTAAAAAAAATCGTTTTAAAATAAATATTAAATTTTAATCAAATACAATGGGGCGCGGCCCTCTAAAACCAAGACTGACAACGTGCTGATTTATAAAATATACTTGAGCTGGAACATATTAAATCAAAGAACAAACGGTCAGCATCTTGACTACAAATATCATAAATCCAACATCACAATCCTAATCAAATCATGACAGGTAACAAACTCACAAACAGAACAAAAGTCTAACATGTTCCCCTAGTGAAAATACACACTAATAACTAGTGGCTCTATCCTTCAACCCGTCATCAATCTAACTCTGATCCCTACCTGCCCTGCCACATGAAAAAAAACCCCTTAAAATGTGAGCTAACACCCAGTACGTTCTTATTAAAATACAAATAGAAATTATATAGACCGTAAACACCTCATCAAAATATCTCAACAGTTTAACAAATAATATATACATTGTTCCTTTAACTCGGAACTAATCTTGTCAAACAAGTCAACAACAATATAATATGCAATAGAAGTGATGTTCAATATCAAATCATATCATCTCATCATCTATATGTGAAATGCATCGCAATGCATTAACTATCATTAACCATCACTAGACCAGATATGTTATCCACTGGCTTACATCAAGGACTTGTTTCAACTCATCGTTTCAGTGTTAATACATCACAATGCATTAACCATCATCAGACCAGATATGTCATCCACTGGTCTACATTAAGGACTCATCAGTTTATATCAACAATATACTTGATATCAGGACCATAAATTTCACCCAATGGCCCAAATCCTGGACTCATTAGTCCACATCAACCACATCAATAATATCAAAACCATATAGTTATCCATTGCCCACATCAAACTATGGCTCGTGCCAATCACCCAATCATTTAACTTCATCGTATCAAGATTTACATTTTTATTTATATCACAATTCATTAATGCATCTCATATTTTCACATTTTTCTCATTTAAAGATATTTGATAACATGTTTACTAAAAAATAATTTACTGTTCATGTTAAGACTGAACGTACCTGAACGATGGAATAAAATGATTACAATAATCGTATCAATTCAATCATCAACCCCTTATGCAATATTTGATCACAACATAAATATATATTATATTTCCAAAATCAATACTCTACTCATGGATCAGCAATTGCTATTCTAATTCATTTAAACTTTATTTATTTAATTGTTATTCCATACATGTCTTTATATTATTATTATTAATTTTTTTTTTTTTTTGTAATAACAGAGTAATGCCATTAATTACTTTGCTATCTTTCATTGCCTTTTTTTCTTCCAACCCATTCATACAATTCACGATATTACTCGATGCACAGTTATTTTCTATTCAATAGTCTGGTACCTAAACATGATTCATGGAATGGAGGCTGATAATCTTCAAATTCTCACTCAGTTATTATACCTATTTTCATTATAAATTAGGTACTTGATCGAACCGAATCATTTAATATTCTACTAACTCGATCTCAACATAGATGCAATTTCCTATAATTTTCGACTTTGGTGTCAGTAAATTAATTTATTTTTATTTTTCCTTAATCTTTTCTCAGTTACCCCTCTTAATCTTTACGGGTGTTACAATTCCAATTATCTGAAATAATATATGTGCATCTAAATCAGTTAATTTAAATTAATAAACACAACACATACTTCAGTAAAAATAACATAAATTTATTCAATTTATTGATTTAACTAATTTTTTTATCCTACCAATTTATATTTTACTCTGTCGAATAAGCATCTTCAAAAACTGCTCAAATTTAACTTGATGGATTGTTGTTGACCAAAAAATTAATAGAGAAAATTATATTTGGGTACTACTCGTAAAATCATCTTTCAACTAAATCACCAAAGTTTTTCCCCCTATTTATAAAGTTTTTTTTGCCTCAATCTAAATTCTAGTCCATGAATTTAGACGGAGATATTTGAATATCAATACTCAAGACTTATCTAATCAAGTATTCTACTGTAATTTGTAATTAAAGATATACATGTTTATCACAAGTTTAAAAAGACGATTAATTTTTTTATAAGGTTTATGCGTTTTTTTGGGTTTCGTATGATGCGAGGATTGCATGTGGGTGGGTAGACATAAAAAAAATCATTCAACCCAATACATATGAATTGCTAAATTGTTAAACCACATATGTACAATAAATCACCAAAATTGTGCAGTTCTGATGAGTCCAGGGTGGTGCGTAGCTGGCACGTCAAATAGAAATAATTTATAATTAGGACATTTTACGAGTTCTTAAATTAAGATATGCACTGTCGATGATATTAAATAGAACTAAATAGAATGATAGAGTAACTTAAAATAATAAAAATCTAAAATCATATGAATGAAAATAACGAAACATAATTTTCCTATGATTTGCAATTGAAAATCAAAGATCATCAGCATATCACTATCATCCTAAAACTCGGTATATTCAATTCATGTACTAAAAGAATTAATTAAAAATTCGGTTAAAAAATTATAATTTTTAACTTAAACCCCTAAAATTTTCAATTTTATAAATTATAACACTTTAATATATAAAGATGCATATAGATTGAGTTGGTAAGCAGTTGGAAGTACAACAATCTACCATCCGCCAACATTAATGCAGGTTGATTAATTTTTCAACTGCAACTCCATTTTCTATTGTTGAAATGGGCGGTATGTATAGGTTGTGCGATTTTTTCTTGTTATATCTTTACATCATGCTAAATTCTACTTTTATCTAATCTTTTGTTATGATGGCCCATACAATAAAAGTTCTTAAAAAAAATTCCAATTTCAACGCTTAACAAATTTGTCCAATTTAAAAAAGTAAGCATTTATTATTGTCATACCAAACATATAACTTGCAAATAAGTTCACTTCAAGACAACCAGTATAGTGACCAAATGGTTTGCCACATGTTCCTTCTTCTATATATTCAAATTCGAGTCTCCTCCGCATAGATAGGTTGCTCAAAAAGTAATAATGATTGCATTTCGAGGCCTCAGGGCTGTATTCTAATAACAAAGTTGTCATCAAAGTTCATCTTATATCGGTTATGGCGTTGTTGCTGAGTTCGTGGGGGTTCTTCCCTCTATCTTCGGCTGAGTGTTGGTTCTCTTTCTCCTCCAAGATTTGGTCGGCTTGGGTCGAACAGTCCGTCAGAAAAGTCCCGGAGGCTTTTTTGGTTTTGCTAGCTCACCGTCGCTTACTCTCACATCTCCCTCTGCATACTTCATGGACTGGGTGATCCAAGAGTGTTCCTTTGTTTATCATTTGGTTTTGTTCGCTTTCTCCCCTTTTGTTTTTAGTATATCTATACTCTTTATCTGTTGTTACTTGCGTGCTGTTGTTTTGCTAGTTTGGTTTCGCTTATGGTTGACAGTGCCTTTTTTGCCGATATGCTCCATAGCCAACATGTTGGATTTTGTGGTAATATCTTGTTCGATGTTCGTACTTGTTTTGCCTCTGTTGGGTTTGTTTTGTTGGCTGCCATGGTGTTCGGCATCGGTGAATTTCGGTGCTATATCATTATCTGAGAGCTTTGGCCTTACATTGTCTTTTATCAGTTGCAGTTTCTTTGCTCTCCTTCTAAGTAGGGGTGGTTATCGGTTCGAACCGGTCCGGTCCGGACCGGAACCGGCCGGTTCCGGGCCCGTTATGGGTTGAACCGGTCCGATCCGGTAAGAAACCGGATCGGATCCGGTTCCGGTTCCACTGGTTCAGGGTTGGACCGGTTCCAACCCGGACCAGATTTTTCTTTCTTTTTTTTTTTAAAAAAAAAAGGAAAAAAGGAAAGGATTTATCGAAATTTTTTTTTTTTAAATGGATCCGGTTCCGGATCAATCCGGAACCGGATCCGTTTGGTCCGGATTCGGAACGGTAGAACCGATCCGATATCAAACCGGTTCCGGACCGGTTAGTCCGGTTCCGATTTCGGACCGGACTAACCAGTCCGGTTTCGGACCGGGTCCGGATCGACCCGATCCGATAAGCACCCCTATCTGTAAGGGACTCTGTTGTATATGATTTTTTTTGTTAATATATCTACTTGTTAAAAAAAAAAATTATAAAAACAAAATTGTCTCAAATTGAATTTATACAAATCAAGGGGTTAATTAGCAAATAGCCAAACTATTCACGTTCTCAAATGTATGCAATTATTCGGAGTAGTAAAAACGGAGCGCAGCGCAAAGCGCACTGAGTACACAGCAGTTTCGAGCAGATGTGAACTCCGAGCGAAAATGGCGAATGAGGGTTTTGAAGCGGATGTATGGGACGCCGACTTCATAGACAAGCTTGTCCAAGCCGAGGAGCAAGCCTTGTCAGCCACTCAAATCCCGCAACACCTCCCGCCGCGGCCGCGGCCACCTCCTCCGCTGTGTGATGCCAGCTATTCTCCTCCTCGTGAGTTGTCTCAGAGAACTCATGAAGTCTCCCGCACGGGCAGCGATCTTGATTTGTTTGACTCTTTTGCTTCTCGTGGGGTTCAATTTACCAAGGAACATGAAATTGATAGATTAAAGGTTGGAATGATACACGAACTGGCACATTTTTAAAAACCTGTATTCATAAGTTTAGAGTTAATGAATATGTTTTGTGCAAGAACTGAATAAATATCATTTTTTTGCTTGTTATTGTTGTTGTACATTATCATTGCAGAAAGAGCTCAGTCGGGTTTCGAAGCAGCTTAATCTCAGGGTATGCAGCTTTAGAACCCTCATTCTAATATTTGATCATACTATTTAAAATCTCTTTAGTTATTCAACCGTCTTGCTACCAAAAAACAGTTATGTTTTAGATTTCTTTGTGCATGAAATGCTTGATCGAGGACTTTTAGGCTTTGGTTTGGTTTATCTAGGGAAGTGAAGGCGTAAACAAAATCATGAAATTTAATTTACATGGATTTTTGTTCGTAAGGAAAATCTATATCTATTTATATATTTTAATAACATTTATTGTTAAATGAAAAATAAATAGACGCTTAGAGTTTCCATTATGTTTTTGCTCGCAACCAGAGAGAAGTATTATCTTTAGAGTTTTCCTCATTGAAACCCAAGTTCAAAAAGGAAATCATTTTCCTTTGTTTGGTTATAAAGGAATAGGTGACTGAAAAATGTTTGGTAAGTTTTTTTTGGTATACATAAAACCTTGTTGGGGAACTTAATGTTTTCTTTGTTTGGTTTCAATGTGAAATATGAAGGCAATATTCTGAGCATGGGAGCCTCTTTGACTGCAGGAGCAAGAATGCTCGGATCTTAGAAAGGAAAAAGACAAGATGATGGAGGAGCTACATCTAAGAATTGAAGTTAAGGATACTGAGCCTCATCACACAAATAATGAAGAGTTGTAAGTGAAATTTAAATTTTATTGTCATACTTATTAGAGAGTGAACTTCCTGATAATGTCCTTCTCCAATGTTGTGGTTCTGTTATTTTCATGGTTGCTGTATCCGTACTGGCTCAAACATCAATAATGCATTTGTCTTCTGCTTTTATAAAATCTATTCATCTCAGCTCAATGACATATTATAGTTGTTTGGATCCTTCTAAAACTTCTTAACAATATTTACTCTAATGTTCTTGTATTTTCGTCTGTGAAGCTTAAATATCTTGTTTTGCGAGAAAGATATCATTCAAATCTTCAACCAAGTGTGAAGTAAAAGAAAGACTTGTATCGTCGGAAATTGATGTTGAGTTGAAATTGAATGACCGAAAGAGTTAATTTTGACTTGATGATGAATGATATTTAATTTGGTTTTAGGGAACTGCAAATGATCCATTCTGATTTGCTTGGTATCCATATCTACTTCTTACTTAGCTTCTGGAAGTTTCACGAATAATGCATTGTTTGCAGGATATCTCATGCTTATCAAAATGCAAACACATCTACCAAGCTGCTAGACTCTTGGACAAAATGTAGGTCAGCATTCTTCCAGAATACTAAGGGAAAGCATTCACTTAATTTGTTCCTTCACATTTGATGCTATTTTTTTTTTTTTTTTTTCAATTTTGGCATATCAGCTTGTAATATTGTAGGAGCCCTGGCAGCTAAAACCACTGATCCAAAAATAGAAAAGACAAATACTCTTCATGGCTCAGAGAAGTTGCTTGGTTTGTGGAGCTCAAGCGGACGAAAACTGGGAAGAACGCTGGTTACGAAACTGCTTGTGGCTTGTGAAGTGGATTTTCATGTGCTATTTGGATACCTTAATGAGTCTAACAATGCTTTGTCAGATGCGCTGCACTCTGTTCAGTCCATCGAATCTGCAAAAATTTCACAGCTTTACTCTGTGTTGATGAAGGTTAATGCTTACTTATCCTTTTTTGCATGATTGTGCTTTTTCAACGTAATTTAACTTCTAAAGATTTGCTAAAACTTTTATTCTTGTCATTTGCTTATACTTTGATTGTTTTGATTGTCCATATTTCTAGAACTTGGCTTGGCCACTATCTGTAAGAACTTTCTATTACTGTTGCAGATTAGTGATGAAACCTTGAGATTGGAGGATCTGTTAGAAAGTTTGGTTGATCTTTGCAGTCTCAAAAAAGTGAGTCCTCAGCCTAAGTATAAGTATTCCATTGATAGGTCGCCTGCATTGATTTAACTAATCAAAGTTGTTTGATGTATTCTTTTATTAGTTCCCCTATCTTTATGTCCCCACCATATTTGACTCATCTCTTTCCTGGTGCAGGTTGACATAATTCATAGCACTCTTCGTGTTCTGCACATGGTTTTGAGCAATTCCTCTTACATGGAAACATCAATTGGAAAAAGGTGCGATGAACTGGCTAAAACGATCTATCTTCTAATCTTTGTATGTATGCTTGCCAAATTAGGTGTCTTAGTTGTTCATGCAGAAGGCAAACTAACATAATCTATGTATCAAACACATCTTCTAAAAACTGCTGATGTTTGGTCTGAGGCATTATGTCTATCAGCTTAGGCCTGTGGATGCGGTGACCTTGGCTTTCAGTATTTATTTTTCTATTTTATTTTCGCCCTTCTATCATCTTCTACTAAGAAATTTGACTGTCTCTTTAGTTTGCAGTAGTTGTTTCTCTTGTGAACACAGGGTATATTCTTCAAGATGCTGCAGTACGAAACCTAAGCAAGATTCACGTATCTTCCTCTGTTTTTTCCATTAAAAGAACTTAGTCAAGCTCATGTTATGGTCTCATGAGTGCCCAAGCTGTTCTTTAGCATTTTAAATATTTTGATCAAGTTAGTCTTCCTTGATATCCGAAATGCAGAAACCTGTTGTTATCTAGTCACAGTGCTGACACAATTGCAACAATCACTTTATGATACTTATTCTGAATTTCTGAGATGAATGGTTTGTGTTATAGTCAAACGTTTGAGGCCCTTGCTTATCTTTTTGGTAAAACTAATTCATTGAAATTCAATATAGTGTTCATTTCTTCTCCGTTTTTTTTGTTTTTACTCGTCGACTGAAAAGGTCAAATGAGATGTCTGTAATCGATTTGCAATTCACGTACCGATTGAGTTATTCATTATTAAAAATATTTCTCCAGTCTTATGTTATTGGTGTCAGTATCATGCATGATTGAATAAATTACCTTTTGCGCTTTTTCTTCTGTCTTTGGTCTTTCATATTGTACTGAATTGAACATTTTTCCTCCTTACATTCGTCCTCTGTACTCGATACAATATAATATGAAAAGAACTAAATGAATTTGACGTTCAAATGTTTACCTCTTTGTTTACGTTAGTTTGTACTGTACCAGGGAAAATGTTGTTATTGAGGATCCTGTTTCTGAAACCAGCGACTTTGAGATAAATGGATGCTGGTATACGGGGAAGAAAGATCAAGCATTTGTTGGTCTTGCTGAGATGCTAAATCAGGCCAATATTCCTTGTGGACTAAAATTCTCAACTGATAAAACTCCCGGGACTATTGGGTTATTCAATAATAGCTTCGAAGCATCTATTTCTGGTGTCTATTGGGTTTCTCTCTTTCAGCATGTGAGCCAAATTGCCATGATGTATAAGGAAGGCCAAATAAGGAATGAAGCACTTTCAATTATGAAACTAATTCTTCTGAGAAGCAATGCATACTCTGATAGAGACAAGTAAGTAGCTTTATATGCCTGCTATAATTCATTTTTTTCATTAATGTAATCTTCTAAATACTGGATTTGTTGAGATAGGTTCACCGCTGGGGAAATTGTGTTTCAAAGTCTTTCACAACTGCTGAGGAGGGAGGCTGGTTTTCTTGTGCAAAACCAAGCTGTTGATATTATTTATTTGTTATTTAACTGTGAGTTTCTCTGTATTTTCACTGAAAACTAAATAATTAGGTCAACAACTTTTTCATTTCTCACTGTTTGATCAGCTTTGGTCAATTAGTTCTTTTCATTTACTGTCGATGAAATTATGATCATTTTTTTAGAATTCCGAGGAAGTTATTTACAGTTGTACAAAATTTGTCCCTCAGCTGTAATCTTGGTTCGATCTCCATGTCCCTAAATGTAGATGCTTGAGTTGGAAGTTCAAATTATTATGGTGTAATTGTTTCTCGCTGTGTTCTCCAAAGGTCCCAAAGTCATGGCAATGTTTTGTTTGGGTTGTGAAGAAGATGGAGATCATGCATGCTTTGAGACTTTTGATGAGAAAGGTATTGCAAATTCGCAAGGATTGAGAGAAATCTTAAATGGATTGGTAGATTGTTTAGCTTCCAACGGAGGGGCTACTGCTCAGGTAAGCTTGGTTTAGAATTTTCTTTTCGAATTACTTTTCCTTCTCCTTTTCCTTATTATTTTGTAGTTGTATCATCCTGCTTCTTCAGTTTATTAACACCGTACGATTGCCTCATACTCTCTTGTGGCATCTACACTTTGAGAAGTTTATAATATGAACTATAATTAATTGTTCTAACAAAATGGACAAATTTGTGCACTTCAGTTATGCCGGTGTCAGAACTCCATTGTTGAAATAATATTTTTTTGGAGATTTGAACTGCTATATTTTCTAGATTAGGGTAGATGAATTTAACTTTTGGAACCATTTGAGTCATTTGTCGAAGTACCATGGAATAGTGTTTGGGAACAACAATTCTCTTGTTGACACAAAAATTGAACGTAATACATGAGTCGATGTACGATATAAAAATTTGAATAGCACTTAGTAAGCATCAATTGTTCTATTATTAGTATCAGAGCCAATGTCCGATTCCTATGAGTTGTAAGTTGCTGGGAATTAGGAGGATTGTTGGGGAGCAACAATTGCCATGACGCAACGATCAAAATGTGGTGCTTGATCAGCTTTATGTATCGAAAGATTTGAGTTACACAATTACTGCTAACTTTATTTTTTGGTAAATTGGTGATTGATCGATCTTACAATAACAATAACTTGCAATGGATTTAATGATTTACCCTTCATCATTGCGTGCTTTGTAGACCAAATATGTTGGTTGAGACACTCAATCTTATTAGTTTATGGCCATTTTTAACCACCTATGATCTCTTCCAAATGTTAATAGAAACCCAAACTCCAATCGTTTAGCAAAACTTATCTTTAATCACCAGCTTCCCTTTTCCTACTGGTGTAAAAGTAACAGATGGCCATGTCTCAAACTCTTTTCCGAACTGCTCCAGGGAGAAATGCCAAATTTCTGTAAATTTTGAGGAATGCAAGTTATGTTGTGCGCTTAAAGCTGCAACATCTGAAACTTGTTTCAATATTTGAGTTGGTGTCTTTCTGTGTTTCATGGATATTGCCTAGCCTGCTTTTGGATTGATATGTTCCTTTTTCTAACGGACTTGTGATCTATTGCATTATCTTGACTAATCTTTCAGGAGATGAAGCTTCGCAGAAATGCTATAGTTTTTCTTGCTTTCTTGGGATCATCTGGAAAGTCTGGCTTTGAAATTTTGATAAATTATAGGCTACCGAAGAGTTCCAATTTCCTTTCAATCATTTTGCAAAGCTTGGTGTCAGATTTGGACCAAGAGGCACTGAAATCTGCTAAACCATCTGACGTTTTCAGAGAACGGTATGTTTTTGTAGATGACCAATTTTACTTGTAATTATTCCACAGAGAATACAAAACATTTTCATTTTCCTAGTGACAGTTGATTAGCCAGTTCTGGAGTGATCATACTTAGAGCTTGTTTGGCAGTGATTCTTGAGATTTTGTCTCATCTGCATGTTCTTAATCAATGATCTATTCCCTTTATTTCCGTTTTGCAGGATCTTACTAATTCGTGAGGCGCTTATTTTTTTCAACAGACTCGTCTCCCACCCTCAATATTCTGTGCATGTTCTGCAGTCACTTACAAAAACAAGAGATATAGCAAGCATGACTGTAGATGTTGCAAACAGATTGACCAACAAGGCTACGTTGTTTTCGATACAAGATGATAAATTGACAAAGCAAATCCGGGAATGTGAAATTGTGGAATTGGCTCATGTCTTCAAAAGGAGAGTTTATTTTTATTTAGGTGAAAATATATCATGAGGAAAATATTTTCTTCGGGCCTTATATTTTGACATGTACCACATTATTTTGATGAAATTACATCAAATAATGAGAAACTGGAGAATGGTGGACGGGGATAGGAAGAGATGTAGCTATATCAAAAGGGCAAATAAGGGACTTGAAACAGATTTCCTCTGGTCAATAGGAGGAATTGCTCTGGCAACATTGACTCCAAATCCAATTGCTAAAAAGGCGCAGAAAGTGAGGGGTGACCATTTTTGACATTGGTAGTGGGTAGAGCTTTTATGGGTTCGGTTCTACTTGGTTGATCAATGCCCAAAAATTTTGGATTGGGTTGTCGTGGACTACTTTGACTATTCAGCCCACATTTACCCTTTTATCTTGACAAAAAAAAAAAAAAAACTTGTTGCAACATAGAATATGGAATGTAATATTTACTAGTGTTTGTGGAGTACAAATTAATATATACGACTGTTATTTACTGTAAAACGCGACGCTAAAGTTGTTGCCGTGACCTACAGGTCATGGCAGGTCATGGGCTCGAGTCGCGGAAACAGTCTCTCTTGTATTGCAGGAAATGACTGCGTAAATTAGGCTCAATGGAATCCGACGTCTCGGGCCCCGCTCATTGCAGGATCTTCTTGTAGTGGGTTTGTCCCCTTTTTACTGTTATTTACTGTATCATTAGAAGTTTTTCTCTTGGTTTCTTTAATTAGGTTTCTATATTAAGTTTGTTAATAAATTACAGGTTTTTGAAATTTTGATTTTATTTATTTTTGAAGAATCTATGGAATTTTAAATTATTTTTGGAGTACTTAAATAATTAGTTTCTTAATATCTTTACAAAAGTGGGACTATAACAATTATTCTTAGATGTGTCGTAAATAAATTAGCTCATTGATACCGTAATATGTTCCCGATAAATTAGCACATGCGGGTAAAACTAATGTTTATTAAAATGAATGCATCACTTTAAATCGACGTCACAAATTGCCACAAAAAGATGAATATTTGTTAAAATTTTACTATCTGTTATCAAAATATTTTGGGCCATTTTATAAGCTCCAATTTAGGGGTGTACGTGTATGGGTATATATTAAAAAAATCATCAAAATCAATACATGTATGATACTAAATTGTTAAACCGCAGCTGCATAAAAATATGCAACAGTTTGGTTCGGGTGTAGGCGGTTAGCTCGTCAAATAAAAATAAATCATAATTAGTGCATTTTATAAGTTCTAAAACTAAGTACTTATTGTCAATAATAATTAAAATTAAATTAATAAAATGATTGAGCAATAAAAAACATTAAAAATCTAAAATGTGAACAAAAATATTATCTGAAACATAATTATCAAATCTTTTATAATTGAAATCAACGATAGATCGTCAATCATATCACCGTCATCCTAAAACTATATATATCCGAATCATATATTAAAACTGAAAACTGAAAATTTTCTCACACAATTCCAAACAAAAACATAATAAATTAAAATATCAATCCTTCACCCATCATATTGGGGGCATCAACAACTTTTAACATTTACATGTACAAAAGAAAACGATAACTCATAAGTTCATAAAATAAAATAAAAACATTTCTTTTACTACAATGATGAAGTTCAGAAAATAAAATAAAAAATTTCATGTTATTACAACATGCATAATGAAAAAACTTGAAACTATTGTTTCTCAATTAATCAACAACATTTTGACTAAATAAATTATATTAAAAAGATAATTACATTTTATATTCTAAATAATATATAAGAAATCAGCAAAACTGAAATTCGTTTTAATATTACAAGTTGCAACTTAAACCCCTAAAATATTGAAGTGTATAATTTAGAATATCTTTAATATATAACGATACGGGCGGGTGGACGTGCAAAATTCACTACCCGTCCACATGAATGCGGGTTGCTCTAATTTTCAATTGCGACTCATTTTTTTGAACGTTAAAATGTGTGGATATGGGTGAGTGAATACGGGTTAGACAGCCTCTACGAACAGAGTCAGGCTACTCAGAAAGCATATTAAGTGTGTTGGAATCGAAGAGGGGGGGGGTGAATGAGATTCCTTGGCTACTTTAGCCTTTTAAAATGAGTTTGCAAAATAAAAGAGTTTTGCGCTTGCGGAAGCCTTGAGTCAATCGATAAATAAAAAGAACAAAATAAATAAATGCGTAAAGGAATTAAAGCAATAAAAGAGACAAGGATTTGTTATAGAAGTTCGGCGATGAATCGCCTACGCATCCTCTTCCCGGTTAGATAACCCCCAACCGAGGTTCCACTAGAACAAAAGATCTTGGCATTGAGGGCTCCAAGTTAGCCACTACACAATACTCTTCCTGAGTACACAAAGCTCTTCCCGAGCACAATACTCTTCCCGAGTACACAACGCTCATCCCGAGCACAATACTCTTCACGAGTACACAAAGCTCTTCCCGAGCTACCAACACTCTTCACGAGTCTTCTTGGCCTTAAGGCTCCAAGGATAGCCACAACACATGCACCAACTAAACTTGTTGATGACTTTACAATTTCCAACTTGCTTTGGCGTTGGAGGACCTTTACAATAAACTCAACAAAACACCTTCACGGTGTACTCACACGAAGATAACAAGACTCTAACAAAAAGAATGAATTACAAGCTCCAATACAACAACAATGTATGGAGATTGCAATGCTATTTGAATTGTGAATGATCAAAGCTTTGTAGAAGTTTGTAGGCTTGTTTCTTAGCTTCAAAATGCTCCAAAGCATCACTATTTATAGTGTAGGAGGCCCCCTAGGCTCCTACTAGCAGTTGCTACACAAAAGGCTGAAATCACTCCAGCAACGCCTCAGCCATCTCCATCGCCGCGCCCCAACGGTCACCAAATCATGCACATCGCCTCAGGCGATGAGTCGATCGCCTCAGGCAATCCAGAGCAAAAATCAAGGCCGTAGCCTCAGCATGTCTAAAAACTTCATCGCCTCAAACGAACCATCCATCGCCTCAGGCGTTCGTGCCATCGCCTCAGGCTTTCAATGCCATCACCTCGGGCGATACCCCCCTGCGCGCATGCCTCGGCGTCGCTTCAGTCGATGTGCGGGGCGATGTCGCTTCCTGGCTGCCATCGCCTGGGGCGATCCAGCCCACAACATGCACAATCGATTTTCTCCATTCCAATCCACTTTTCATCACTTAATCTGCACACTAAGTATATATATTAGTATAGCAAACACAAGTTTTGTTGATCATCAAAACTCAAAGATAGGACCGGGGATTAATTAACGCATTAAACACAACCATGTGTTTAAGGCTCAACAATCTTCCCCCTTTTTGATGATCACAAAACTTGATAAACTTGAATATGTAATTATGCATGAAATGTGAGTAAACATAACTCCCCCTTAACAATTGCATAGCACATACAAGAAACCAAGTAAATCATAAGGTAAACAACTCTCCCCCTCAAACCATGCATACACAAGCTCTCCCCCTCAAACTATGCATGTATTAACCTTCAAGTTTATCACAAAATTCTCCCCCTTTTTGTGATAATCAAAAAGCATAAAATTTAAATAAACATATCATAATATAACAATTTACACATGTTCATCATCAAGCATTTAATAAGTATAACAAGCCTAAGATAAAAAAACATAGAGATGAACCTATAAACATGTGTTTAAGGCAATCAACAATAAATTCTAAATGTTGCAATGTGTGCATATGTTCTACCAAGAGTTCATGCACCTATGTCCAATTAACATTAAAAACATCAAAGCATCATTAGATAAGCTTATTAATCACATAATTGCATAGCATATTCAACTTTGAATCAAATGCACTTACTATAAAAGGATAGGCATACATCATGCAATAAAACAATTTATATGTGCATATGCTAATGGGTATTCCATTTTACTACAATGAATATTGAGCTTCAATATTTATTGATCACAATTAATTTGTGCCAATGAATTTTGAATTGCTCTTTTAATATGTATAAAGTAAATTTTACCCTCGATGACAAGAATTCGTTCTTGTCATTGGTCCAATGCCTCGCGCCTCTTCTATAGTGGTGAATAGAATAAACTCTTTCTTTGAGTTGCTTGGTCCTTCATCCTCCATCCCATTGTTGTTCCTACAAAATAAATTTACAATAGGAGGATCTTTGGTACCCATTTGATTTGGTCCTTGATGGTTGACATTCAATGGCACCTTTGGAATCCATTTCCACATTTTGTTAGGTTGGTATTGGATTCTAGCAAATCTACATTTGTTCTTGGTATGACCATTTTTACAACAATAGTTACAAGTAGGAGAATCATGATTTGCTTTGGCCAACAAGCTAGAAAAAGTTTTTGATTTGCTTGAGTAGCCTAACCCGGCTTTGTCAAAGCTACAACGTTGTAAGCCAAGCAATTCACTCATCTTTTTGACTACTTTCACTATATTTGCAAAAAGATATCTTTAAAGAATTTAATTTTCAATGAATTATTTTCTTCATCTTTCTTAGCAATCTCACGTTTGAGTAATTTGTTACTCATCTTGGTTTTGCCAAGAGCATCAATAAGTTCATGATAGGAATCTAATAATTCATTAAATGAAGGTACCTCATCGTTGCTTTCATCTCCTTCATCTCCAAGAGCCATTAATCAAAGATTTGTGGCTTCTTCTTCATCGGAGTCGCTATCACTCCATGTGGCTATAAACGCCTTCTTCTTCCCTTTGTCCTCATTCTTCTTCCTAGGACATTTGTTAGCATAATGGCCTTTATCTTGACAATTATAACAAGTCACCTCATTTTTGGATTCATGTTTGGTAGCATTAGAGGTCTTTGACTTGCTATGTTTGTTGAAGAGCTTCTTGAACTTCTTTGTGAACAAGATCATTTCTTCATCATCATCATCTTCTTCATCATCGGAATGGTCTTTCCTTCCAACCAAGGCAATCCCATTTCTTTTGGATCTATCCTCCTCCTTTATTTCTCTTCTTGTTGACACTTCAAGCTCATGGGTCACCAATGTGCCATGGAGCTCATCAAGATCATATGATGCATTTTCTCCTTTGTTTGACTCAATGATGGCGGTTCTCTTTGCGTCCCATTCCTTAGGCAATGCTCTTAGGACTCTCCTCCATATTTGCTTTGGAGGGTACTTCTCTCCAAGTTAAGCAAGCTCGTTGATAATTTGGGTGAGCCTCCTAAACATTGAATCCACCTCTTCTCCGGACTCCATCTCAAATGTCTCATATTTGAGTTGTAGAAGATCAATCTTGGTCTCCTTCACTTGATTTGTTCCTTCATGACAAATTTTCAATTTGTCCCATATTTCCTTAGCGGTTGAGCACATTGAGATCCGGTTGTACTCCTTCATATCTAAAGCACAATGTAAAATATTAATAGCTTTAGCATTTTGAGAAATTAACATCATATCCGCTTTTGTGAAGTCGTCCATTTCTTTGGGAACACTTATTCCCCCAACATCCTTTAAAGTAGTATGTGGACCTTTCACAATGATTTTCCAAAGGTCATAATCCACGGATTGGATGTATAGAGATATTCTATTTTTTCAATAGCTGTAATTATCACCCGTGAAGAGCGGAGGGCGATTTGTCGATTGACCTTGATCAAACTCATTTGCTAGATTAGCCATATAAAAGTTTTGATTTAAAACAAAAATCAAATGGCTCTGATACCACTTGTTGGAATCGAAGAGGGGGGGGGGGTGAATGAGATTCCTTGGCTACTTTAGCCTTTTAAAATGAGTTTGCAAAATAAAAGAGTTTTACGCTTGCGGAAACTTGAGTCAATCGATAAATAAAAAGAACAAAATAAATAAATGCGTAAAAGATTTAAAGCAATAAAAGAGACAAGGATTTGTTATAGAAGTTCGGCGATGAATCGCCTACGTCTCCTCTTCCCGGTTAGATAACCCCCAACCGAGGTTCCACTAGAACAAAAGATCTTGACCTTGAGGGCTCCAAGTTAGCCACTACACAATACTCTTCCCGAGTACACAAAGCTCTTCCCGAGCACAATACTCTTCCCGAGTACACAACGCTCTTCCCGAGCACAATACTCTTCACGAGTACACAAAGCTCTTCCCGAGCTACCAACACTCTTCACGAGTCTTCTTGGCCTTAAGGGCTCCAAGGATAGCAACAACACATGCACCAACTAAACTTGTTGATGACTTTACAAGTTTCCAACTTGCTTTGGCGTTGGAGTACCTTTACAATAAACTCAACAAAACACCTTCACGGTGTACTCACACGAAGATAACAAGACTCTAACAAAAAGAATGAATTACAAGCTCCAATACAACAACAATGTATGGAGATTGCAATGCTATTTGAATTTTGAATGATCAAAGCTTTGTAGAAGTTTGTAGGCTTGTTTCTTAGCTTCAAAATGCTCCAAAGCATCAATATTTATAGTGTATGAGGCCCCCTAGGCTCCTACTAGCCGTTGCTACACAAAAGGCTGAAATCACTCCAGCAACGCCTCAGTCATCGCCTCAGGCGATCACCATCGTCGCGCCCCAACGGTCACCAAATCACGCACATCGCCTCAGGCGATGAGTCGATCGCCTCAGGCGATCCAGAGCAAAAATCAAGGCCGTAGCCTCAGCATGTCCAAAAACTTCATCGCCTCAAACGAACCATCCATCGCCTCAGGCGTTCAGTGCCACTCGCCTCAGGGCGATCTCCCCCTCCGTGCATGCCTCGGCGTCGCTTCAGTCGATGTGCGGGGCGATGTCGCTCCTGGCTGCCATCGCCTGGGGCGATGGTCACCATCGCCTGGGGAGATCCAGCCCACAACATGCACAATCGATTTTCTCCATTCCATTCCACTTTTCATCACTTAATCTGCACACTAAGTAGATATATTAGTATAACAAACACAAGTTTTGTTGATCATCAAAACTCAAAGATAGACCGGGGATTAATTAACGCATTAAACACAACCACTGTGTTTAAGGCTCAACAAAGTGTAGGCTTGAAAAACGCCATGCCGGTCTGGCCTGCACTGTAGAGAGCCGTGTCCGGTTCGGTGTCCATGTCAGCACGACCTATATTGATATATTTTTATTTTTAAATAAATTGTGGGCCTATATTGAATTTTTTGTATGGTACAAAAACACTTAACCAGTGTTGAAAGTGTCTACAATCGAAACGGGTCCATATCTCGTCCACACCCTCGCACCTCTCATCTTCTAGCAGGCCATCATCCTGTTGCCACATGGCATCAGAAATATCCAAACTCTAACAAATGACCACCAAGCTTTCTACATTCCTATATCTATCACCTTATCATCACCCCATTCCTCCATTTATATGATTTTTATAGCATTGAATGTTAATTAGTTTTATTTTTACTATAATTTCCTTAGATAAGGGAAAAATAACATTCGAATCCCATCAGTGGGGAAGCCATGATCTTGAAAATTGGTAAACTAATGATACAAAAACTCCTACAACTCGAGTCCCATTTTTCATGTCACTAGAGACATTTGAAGAATCCCAAAAACACTGTCTTTTCCTCACTACAACTCCTCTCTGTCAAGAAAGAGGAGAACCAAAAAACAGCAAAAAATGGCAGTCTGTACAGTCTACACAGCTCAATCCCTCAACTCAATCTCCACACCACCAAAAACCAACATAGGATTCAACCAGAAACAAGTCTTTTTCTACACAAACACCAAGAGAAAATCCAGCAACAGCAAAAGGTCCGGCACTGAAATCTCATGCTCAGCTGACAAAACAGTAGTGATTGGCTTGGCTGCTGATTCTGGCTGTGGGAAGAGCACTTTCATGCGGCGGTTAACGAGCGTTTTTGGTGGAGCCGCAGAGCCCCCGAAAGGTGGAACTCCTGACTCAAACACACTCATAAGTGACACCACTACCGTGATATGTTTGGATGATTACCATTCACTTGATAGAACAGGAAGAAAAGAGAAGGGAGTGACTGCACTCGACCCTAGAGCCAATAATTTTGATCTTATGTACGAACATGTTAAGGCTATTAAAGATGGAATTGCTGTGGATAAGCCTATTTACAATCATGTTTCTGGTTTGTTGGATCCTCCCGAATTGATCAAACCCCCAAAGATTCTTGTTATTGAAGGTTTACATCCCATGTAAGTTGCAATATCTTTTGTTTTTAACATTTGAGCTCCCGCCATGATGGATAAGAGCTCCTGCCAATTTTTAACAGACTAGAGTTCGAGTCGTGTTTGACGTAAAAATAGATTTAGCTCCTCCACTAAAAAAACATTAGTCTCCTGTTAAAATAAATGCAAATACTAAGATCTTTTAGTATAAAACGGTGGTCATTCCTTGATATTTTTACTGATTTTTATTTATACACTATTAATATTAATTAAAAAATTATCCATTTTTGCACTTTAAGAATTACGTCAACATGATCTTATTCGGTCAAACCATTAATTTTTTAAGTTTATGTTAAAAAATTTAAGTTTATTTAAATATTATTATAAATTTTTGAATACAATATTATTAATCATGCGTTTACAAGATCGAATGACCCATATGCTTAATTAATATTAATATATAATTTAAAGGTACGATGCGCGTGTTAGAGACCTCTTGGACTTCAGCATTTACTTGGACATCAGCAATGAAGTTAAATTTGCATGGAAAATTCAGGTAATATATATAACCCATCATGATTTTTTCCCCCTCTTTTAGAAGAGGGCCGTTTCACTCCAACCGCAGAGTGGCTCGAACCGAGGACGTTGAGTCCTAGGTTGCCTTTCCAACTGCTCTACCACACTTCGTCTGTATAAACCATCATAATTTGGTTTCTTCGTACATTCCATCAAATTAAAGCTATTAACTTGAATTTATGTATTCTATTTGTTGATGAAAATAAAGAGGGATATGGCAGAAAGAGGACACAGTCTTGAAAGCATCAAAGCTAGTATTGAAGCCAGGAAAGCCAGATTTTGATGCTTATATTGGTAAATCTTTCTTACCAATATATGTAGAGCATATCATCTTTATCTTACAACAAAAAATACTTGTAATCAATCCTTCATCCACCCCGAAACAAAATATATATCGACCCCGGTTTCGATGTGAGCAGATCCACAGAAGCAATATGCAGATGCGGTTATAGAAGTGCTGCCCACACAACTGATACCGGATGACAATGAGGGGAAGGTATTGAGAGTGAGATTGATAATGAAAGAAGGTGTGAAGTACTTCAACCCAACGTACCTATTTGATGAAGGATCCACCATTTCCTGGATACCCTGTGGAAGGAAGCTCACATGCTCTTACCCCGGAATCAAATTCGCCTATGGCCCTGATGCGTATTATGACAACGAGGTATTAATACTTCGCAATGAAGTATATTTAGACATCGTTTGGTGTGAGAGATCATTTTTCATCCAGCCAACGTCTGACTCGAGTTCTACAATAGTTTGAGTTATACATTCTTGTGTTATCCATAACTTTCAAAATATTATCTTAATATTATACATAATATGTTATCATGCCACACGAACAGGATATAATCACATTTTCCTATATAACACAAGATTCCCATGCGGTTCAATGCAAGAAAGATGACCTTGTGTGGTGCAGGTCTCGGTGTTGGAAATGGATGGCCAATTCGATAGACTGGATGAACTCATATACGTCGAAAGCCATCTGAGCAACATCTCGACTAAATTCTACGGAGAAATCACACAACAAATGTTGAAGCATTCGGATTTCCCCGGTAGCAGCAACGGAACGGGGCTGTTCCAAACAATCGTTGGCTTGAAGATCAGAGACCTATACGAGCAACTTATAGCAACCAGGGCTGGAACACCTGTGGCAGCTACAAAGGCATGACAAAATGATTGATCTCAATTTTCTACATATTTTTGCTGCCACCTTATTGTTTCGATTGAATGTTAGGTTGGGAAATTCTCCATTGTATATGTGTTTTAACTTGGAATCACGTGGAGACTTGTAAACAAGGGAAAAAGAAACATATAAGCCATGGGGTTATAAAAACTTTGGACAAAGTTTCTATTTCTTTCATTCTTTCGTTCCTTTTGTTTTTTTTGTTTCTTCATTAAAGAAATAAATCTTTTATCCATCATTTATCCTGGCTCACGGAAGTCCAAATCTGTTGAAACTATTTTCTTTCAAAAATTTTATGAATATTTTGTGATTATTTGTTCGACATGGAATCACCTCTATCCATTTTGAAACATAATCGACTATAATTAAAATGTACAAGAACAAAAAAGAGGGTGGAAAAGGACCCATAAAATCAGTTCCAATGGTCAAAGATTCAATATCAATTATAGGACTTAGAGAGGCTATCATGTTTCTTTTTTAAATTGCACCCAACTGATCACAATTTTAACATGCTTTGCTTAGCACATGTACGTCCTTGAACAAAGTAGCCAATAAAATCAACATTGTAGGATTTTTGCAGCTCTTTTCTTTGAAGAAAAATGTCCCCACATGCCCCTGAATTACAACATTTAATGACACTACGTTCCTCATTGTCTGGTATGTAATGCGAAAAAATTTGATCCGGACAATACTTGAACATATATGGTGGTCATCCCTATAAAAGTTTTTATCTCTTTCAAAAAAATTCTTTTATCTTGAAAATTCAATGAAATGGCCTTTCTGTTGTTACAAGAAAATCAACTATGTTAGCAAATCAATGCGTAGTAGTAACAGAAAAGAATTGTTAATCCGGAAAATTGTCATTAATGGGAGTGATTTCACAAGATGATCATGTGACAAGTCTTGACAAGTGATCAGCTACTACATTTACATTTCCCTTTTTGTCATTGATAACATTATCAACTTCTTGAAGCAACAAAATCCACCTTATTAATCTTGGCTTGTCATCCTTTTTGGTTAATAAATATCTCACAGCAGAGTGATCAATAAAAATAACATTGTTGCCCAATCTATCTAATGCAAATATTACATAAAGTAGTTATTATCAGTTGTGGAATAATTCATTTGAGTCACTGTTTAAAGTTCTACTTGCATAATATATCATATAAGGTTTATCATATCTTCTTTGACCTAACACAACACCAACTGCATAATCACTTGCATCACACATCACTTCAAAAGGTAAAGACCAATCGGGAGGTTGCATGGTAGGAGCTGAAGTTAAATGACGATGGTCTTACCAAAAGCGTCTTGGCATTTTTGAGTCCACTCAAATGCAGTGTCTTTTGTTAAGATGTTACAAATGTGTTTAGATAGTAGACAAAAACCCATGAAACATCCTATAAAATCCAGCATGTCCTAGAAATGAGCAAACTTCCCTAACTGTTTTTTGTGGTGGCAAATTAGCAATGACATCAATATTTGCTTTGTCGACTTCAATACCATCAGAAGATACTACATGTCCCAACACAATTCCAGAAGTAACCACATAATGACATTTTTTCCCAATTTAAAATAACACATTTTTCTTCACATCTTTTTAAAAGCATTTTCTAAATTTTTAGACAATTATGAATGAATCTGAAAACACTGACAAATCATCAATGATAACTTCTAAGAAATTTTCAATCATGTCACTAAAAATGCTTAGCATAGTTCTTTGAAATGTTGCTAGAGCATTGCATAATCCGAAATGCATCCTTCTAAATGCAAATGTTC